>QXEO01000051.1:795427-1395427 GCA_007115705.1 Dactylis glomerata
TCAAGACCGCACCCGGGCTTGACGCATCGGCTGGTTGCCGTGGACAAGTTCACCAAGGGATCGAGGCCCAAGCCAATCAAGAAGCTCGACGGTTCGTCCACGTCAAGTTCTTCAACGAGATCATCACAAGATATGGAGTTCCCCATAGCATCATCACTGACAATGGGACGAACTTTGCGAAGGGAGTCTTTGCTGATTACTGTGGTCAAAAAGGCATCCGGCTGGACTTAGCGTCAGTGGCGCACCCTCAGTCAAATGGACAAGTGGAGAAGGCAAATGGACTGATCCTGGCCGGCATCAACCAAGACTGGTCGAGCCCCTCGAACGCTCAGCCGGCTGTTGGGTCGAAGAGCTACCCTCAGTGCTCTGGAGCCTGCGCACTACTCCAAATCGCTCTGTCGGCTTCAACCCTTTCTCCTAGTCTATGGAGCAAGGCGGTGTACCCACGGACATTGAGTTCGATGCGCCCAGAATTGTCCAGTACACGGAGAAAACAAGCAAAAGAAGCTCGCGAAGATGGCGTCGACCTCCTCGAGGAGGCTCAAGAGCAGGCTCTGGCTGATCAGCGCTCTACAGCAGCAGCTGCGACGATACCACAGCCGGAAAATTCGCCACTCGCGTTTCGCGAAGGCGATCTCGTACGCCGGCTGGTCCAAAGCACTAAAGGCTTGCACAAGCTGTCTTCTCCCTGGGAGGGACCGTTCATTGTCAGCCGGGTGCTGGGCAATGGGGCATATTACCTCATCGACGCACAAGAGCCCAGAAAGAACAAGGCAGATAACTCTGACAAGGAGACCGAGCGTCCCTGGAACGTCAGTCTCCTAAGACCTTTCTTTGCTAAGGCAAAAGCTTGTACCCCGAAAAGCGTGTCAATGAATAAGGAAAACGGAGCGGCTAGTTACGGCCGGTCCGAGAAAAACACTTCGTGTATGTTTTGCTTCCTGCGTTTATCACTTGACCGGCAGCCGGCTCCAGGCATCGAGCCACAACCCCGGCAGCCCCGAAAAAATCGATCTCTCGCCAGCCGGATGAGTACTACGTATGAAGAAGGTCTCGAGCCCAATCTCCGCCTTCCGGCTCTGCGCAGCCGGACGGATAGGAGCCGGCAGGCCACATACGAAGGAAAGCCGCAGAGCGGAACCATAAACGATAGAGAAACCACTCAACCAGGCGTTAAGGGCAGTGTCTGTTAACTAAGCGTTGGCTAGCACGAGTCGGGGGCCCGACAGACCGAAGTACTACTTCTCACTCCGCGGCACGCTCCCACCCTAGGCCGGCATTCGGCTGCCGGCCCAAGGGAGACCAACCGGCACCAGGCTGCCAGTTGGGGGTAGAAGGGCCGAAGGGTGGGGAGATTAAGGAAAAGGTTGAGGGAACCGAACGAAGGCCAAAGCCAGCGAGTAGATGATAGTCACTATTTTTGATGTTTGGGCTGAGAAGCCCGCCCAAGAGGTTCGAAGCTAGAGCTACCTCGCTTGGCGTCGGCACCGTTCGCGAAGAGTTAGTTTCGAGCCAGCTGATAGCCAGCTACCCCAAAACTCGGGGGCTAGGGGCAAAGGGAATTGGCCCTCAGAAGCAAGCCGGCTCCAGTACCTCGCCGGCTGTTCGTTCAGCTGGCGCTGTGACACGATCAGCAAACGAGCAACGAAACCAAAACTTAACACTTGCAAAGCAACGGCTAGAGCCGGAAACTGGGAGATCTACTCCAACCGTGGCTTGGGACGCGCGAAGGCTCGGGAAAGAAAACATGCCGGCTTCGACCTCGCTCGAGCCGGTACAGGATTCAATCTCCGTCCCATCCGCGCTGAAGCTGGAGCTAGCCTGTGCTCTCCAAAGCCGGCTGGCAGAAGCACCGTTCCCTTCGCGCTGAAGCCGGAGGAAACCCGCCCGAAGCGTCTGCGTAGGCCAGTGACTATCGTAATCCCCATCTACGGTTTCGTCAAGGGAAGAACCGTCACATCACGACAGTGTCGAGCAGAGGAAGCTTGCGCGATGGCAAAAGCACACAGTGAAGGGAGACATTCGCACAATAAACGAAGAAGAGCAAGCGAGGATTTGCATGAAATTATAAGAGTCCATTAAGTCTGGCGATTACAAAAAGTCCCCTACACCCCTAAGGGCGCCAAGAATCCCTCGCCCGGGAGACCCTCGCTTTCTTCGCCTCGCGCGAGCGCCGCATGGACTTCGTCCCGGAGAAGCCCATGCCGGAGGCCGATGAAGCCCCCGTCCTTCACGGCTGGGGGGCGTAGGTGCGGGCGGAGAGGGTGGCGTCGAAGAAGCAGATGGTGAACTCCTTCTTCCCGTCGTGGCGGGTGAGGAGGATGAACCAGCCCTCGTGCGCGCCGTAGTCGAGGAAGAACTTCGACCACCCATCGCGGAAGTAGCACACCCCCTGGCCGTCGTAGTAACCTTCGACGTGGTATGATGGCTGGCTGCCGCTGCATTCCCGCAGCTTGGCATAGGCCATCTCCTGGCCTTCCATCGAGTCTGTGAACCGGGACGGAAGGCGGAGCGGTCCCGAGACCGGCGAGCGCAGGAACGATGCAGGTGGACCACCCCTGGGCCGAAATATAGGTCGGCGGTTGCAGCGCCGGTTTCTCCAGCAGGGCCGCGACGGGCCTAGCTGAGGAGGGGCCGCTGCGCGGGGCCCCGCGGGAGTAGCAGCAACCCTGAAGACAGCCGGGGCCTTCTTGTTTTGCTCCCCAGCGGCCGCCCACGATGGCGAGACGACGAGGGAGCAGTGGCCGCTGCGGAAGCGGTCTTCTTCCCGCTCCCCTTCGGATGGCCTGGCCCCTGCTTCTCCGGGACGCCCGCGTCGCTGGAAGCCCCAGTCACCGGGGGCGCAACGGAGGAAGAAGCAGCGGCGGAGGCCTTCGCCGCGAGAGCCTCCAAGGTACCCTTGTTGCGGCTCCCTTTTGGGCGACCGCGTTTCCGAGGTACGGAAGGTGCCGCCTCCGGCGCCTCGACCACCTTCTCGCTCCCCTCCGGGACCTTGTCATCACTGGTAGTGGAGCCGCTAGGGGACGACATGACCGGGTTGGTCTCGGAAAGGCGAAGCTCGAAGTGAGGGGAGAAGTGGGGGGATGCCCTGCGCAGTTAGCACGCTGGGTATTTAAAGAAGAACGGCGAAGGGATTACCCCCAACGCTTCAGAAACCAACTTCCACATCGTGTGCCACCGCAACAGTTGCCGCAGCGGATCGTGAGAGGAGTTGATGGGACACGTCGTTGACAGTGCGCCAGCCCACTCGCATGATGACCCGGGAAGTTATGACGGTGATTGATTCCAAAGTCAAAGTGACTAGACTGGTCACTGGCACGCTGCGCCGGCCGCCGCGTGGGAACGAGATTCGAAGCGGCACAAGTTCCCAGGAGGCAGCAAGCCGGCTCGCAGCTCACTGGCTTGCGGTCGCCAGCCGGGCCACCACCGGAGCCAGTTCGTCCCGAGACGGCCGGAGAAACTTCGCGAGGCCCGGCCTCAACAACTAGAGCGACCAGGCCGGAACGGAGATCCTGTGGACTTCGACGAGACGAGCAAGACTTCGGCGAAAAGAAGAACCCGCCGAAGCCCCATGCTAGCCCATGAGACTCGCCAGTTTTCAGGGGCTAGTGTCGTGGGGATGACTTAGGGGGCGCAACACGGGCCGGGCAATATGCCGGCTGGCGTCCCAGGAGTCCCCCACGGCTTCAGAAAGAGAAGACCGGCTCTGTCCGAAGGGCCGGCTGCGCCAGCAGCCGGCTGGCGACTCCACCAAGGAGAGCTGGAGCCGGGCGATGGAGACAAAACTCCCCAACGGCTGTCTAGCCAAAAGCGGAACGGCCCCGACAAGGTCGGCAGGGGCGCAGGACAGGAGTGACGAACGCCACAACCACGTCCAACCAATGAGAGACCGAAGACCCTTCCCACGACGGGATCTGAGGCAGAGGAGAGGGGATATGCCCCCAGATGCCGGTCCAGGGGAAAGACACTTTATAAAGTGTCTTTGCCAGAGCAGGGTCAGAGGATCACGTCAAGGACGCCGCCGCCGAGGAGCCGGCAGCCGGCCGAATCGCCACCTAAACCTGTAACCAGGCCCCCGTCTATATAAGGGGCCTAGACCCTTAGCATAGGGGAGATCCGATCTTCTTCTTCCTCCTCTAGCCGAACAGCTCGAGGAGCACTGTAATCGTTACTACTCAATCAATATGAAGCAGGCAGGAAGTAGGGGTTACCTCCAACCGGGAGGGCCCTGACCTGGGTAAATCGAGGTGTCTCTGTTGGCACAATCCGAGCCGGACCCATCGTCCACCAACGTCGAGCCCCTCCGATAAGCCTCCCCATGGCTACTGTCTCTAAATTCCCACGACAGTGATGCTAGTAGATAGAGGACAGTAACACAAATTTGATGCAATTGGATTCATTCTAAAATCATTTTTAGAATTCAAGTTATGATCTAAATAGTGATTTGGATGAATTTGAATGCACCAAGTTTGTGCACGTAACACTTTGGTGTTTCTTGATTCTAAAGTGTTCTACATGTTCTGAGGAATCCATAGACTACGAATTTGTAATTTTTGGATATCCAGAACAAAATATATGAATTATTTGGTGCTAAAGTGATATTTATACTATTTGAATTTCCCTTCAAAATTTTGTACAGTAACCAAGAAATATTTTTGCATATTTGGATTCTACACATTTTTAGGATTCCAGGGATATGCAATTTGTAAATTTTGGTCCTTACATAACAATTTCCATGAATTTTACAAGTTTCAGCATATAAGAATGTGTTTCAAATCTATTTGAACTCAGCAAAGGCCACGTGGCGCTTTCTAACAGGTGGATACCGGTTCAGCCGGATAGGGCTTCTGAGCCGCTGGATTTTATGTGATCTTCACGGTCGAGATCGATCTTACCGCTTCACGTAAGTGATTGAATACTAGCCGCCAGATCTGGATCTAACGGTCAAAAAGAAAAGTGAGGGAAGGGAATAAGATAGTCACCGGCGGTTAGGGTTCCGATGAAGGAGGCGGCTCCAAGATGGACATCGGCGATGTTGCAGAGGCTCCCTGTGCTGTCTGAGGTGCATACGAGGTGCGGGGAGTTGCAGTTAACTCGAAGGTGTGGTCGGCTAGGTCAGGCGCATCCTGTAGCATCGCAGGGGGGCGGCTGGGAGACGATGCGGTGTTGGTGACCTTCGGGTGATAGTGGTGTGCTTGATTCGCTGCGTGTTTGGACAAACGAAGGGCATCAGTACGGTCAGTAGGGAAAGGGAGGAAGAGTGGAGTCGTGTAACAACCCAGAATTTGTAACCCAAGTCTTATTAAATAAAGAGTCAAAAATTGGACCCAAATAAAACTTTTTATCTATTATTGTATGCATACATGTATTTTCTACTCTATGTATTCTATGATTTCATGTGTGTTGTTTTTGATTGTGTATTGTCTAGTTAATTCTAAGTGAACCAACAGAATCAATTGAGAAAGATTATAAGAACCAAAGCAACCAGAAATAAAAATAAGAAAGAAAAAGAGAAGGAAAAGATGATCTAGGAAATCTGTTTGACTACCCTACTTTGAGCCCTTGAGTTAAGAAACCTAGAACCCACCTTCATGTTTGGCCAGTGAGTTGAGCTTAACCAAGTTATGGACTAACTCAACCAACAAAGATCTACCAAAATTTCAAACCAGAACACCACTCAAACTTGAGCCAAAGTTTGAATCTGAAACAGAAACCATTTCAAATTTGAAATATAAATTTTTGCAAAACTCATTATTTCTCCAGAACAAAAATATGCCTGGGTACCTTATCCAATATGATGAGCACCCAAAGTGGCAAATTTAAAAAATTTGAATTTTGGGTTCTTGTGGGCATTTCGTCGAACACTGGCAGCAGAAAATAAAAATCAAACCAAACTTCACTGTGGTGCACTGTTCCAGCTCGCTGCAACCCTGTTGCCATGCTCCTGGACGGTGCCTCGATCGATTCCAGTCCCCTCTGCCCCGACCCAAGCCCTGAAGATGGAGGGGAAGTGAAGCCAGCAACCCCGGACCCCCTCTTCTTCTTCCCAGTAGCCTGCACGTCGGCGGACCACCCTGCCCTCGCCAGAGGCGACCCACAGTCCCCGCGGCCGACCCCGTAACTCCCCAGCACGCGAGCGTGGCCGCCGTGACCGGAGGAAGCTTCACGCACCGCCAGGACCCCCGCAACGGCGAGCTTTCTGGCCGCGCTTGTCCCCGACGCTCCGGCCTATAAAGGCCCCGTCGATCAACGCAGAGACTCACCCAGCCACCAGCTACCTCCCAGACATCGCCGCTTACTCCCTCGTGCCCTAGTTCGCCGTAGCCGACCTCGCCGGCGCAGTACTGGACGGGCGGAGCGCCGCCGCGTCCGACCACCTGGAGGCCAGCTTCTGCAGAGAATCGGAGGAGGAGGAGCACCGCAGCCGATCCCGAGCGTCGCCGTCGAGTTTCGTTTCCTCTACGCCCCGCCGTCGCCGTCGAACGCCGTCGCTGCTCGCAGGTGAGCTCCCGCCCGTGCTGAGGAAGAAGAAAGACCCTGAGCCGTTCGATCTAGATCCGACGGTAACTTACCGATTCGGGTTTCGTAATTAGATCTGACATCGCGGCCCCACCTGTCAGCACCCTTTTATTTTTCCTAGCCGCAGCGAATCGTTTTCTGGGCCAGGCCCGTTCGGGTTTCGTTCGGACTGGGCCCAGCTAGGAAGGTTTTGGTCCGATTCGTTTTTAATTTAATTCCCGCCTTTTCTTTTATCTCAAATGTGTTTCAAATGATATTTTTCAAACTTTAATTCCTAGAGTTTTATAAGTCCAAATTTAGCAAATAAATATTCGTTGGAAAGCTTAGAAAATACTCTATCCAATAGTACTGGTTAGATTTCCAAATCAGTTAAGAATAAAAATGGTTATGAATAGTGTGACCCTAGCTTGTTAATTAATGAAAGATTTCTAGAAATTATTTAAGCCATCAAAAATCATAAAAATTAAAATGTGGACTTACTAATGACCCCCATTACTGTTAGTCAACACTAATCTACCCAAACCATATTAGTGTGACCATTTAGACCCTAACCCAAACCTATTTGTTAGCATAAAATGATAGAGCCCTAATGCACACTTAGAATTAATTGCCCTCTTTACAAATCCACTTAGTGAACCCATCCCACTTAAACTTGTCTTAATAACCCCAAATCACCTCCACTGCTGCACAAGTGAACCACTTATGCTACTTAATAGAGTAACTAGCTTGCACACTTGAAGAAAAAACTTAGAAGGAAAACTTACCATCCAACCCCATAGCAATGCAACCTAAATGCTTGGTTAGCAAACAAGAGTGTGTGCTTGGTGTGTTGTTGGTTTGGTGAAGTGATGGTGTGCTTTGTGTTTATTCGTTATTAGACGCTAGTGTTGCCGAGGAGGATATTGGAGGGGATTATTATTATCAAGAAGAAGAAGAAAACCCCGGACACTTTGCCAACCAAGGCAAGCCATCTTTTGATTCATACTCCCACTACCTAGTTTTAATATTGCATTCTACTTGTTTTAAGTAAATTGCATGATTGAATTGCTAGAGTAGAATGATAGAAGTAAATTGCATGATTGAATTGCTAGAGTAGAATGATAAGAAGCATATTGATGTCTTGGTTATCAAGAGCATCAAGCTGAGTTTATCCAACCATAGTAGTAGTACTATCACTCAATGTAGTTGCTTAGTCGCTAATAAAAGTTGAGGCTATCTCTGGAGGAACCCCATTTGAAAGGTGGTGACTTGAAATTGAAACTTGAAATGGGAGATTGCTCCTACATGATGGCTTTATGAAGAAAATAATCTTGACTAAGAACTATGCAATGTATTTCTCAAATTGACAACGAGTGATGTACTATGGGAGCCAATTATACCGTACAACCACATTACCCCTATATGGGAAGGGGCTTAATCCGTAGCTTGTCTATCTTAGTATGGGAGGTCTTGTATTAAATCTTCATGGGAGGACTCCATGGGCGGATACTTCTTGACCAAGTGGATTCCACTAACCCGGTCTCCGGGATGGGCATAACTAGAGGCGCCGGAGCGGGAGTTCCGTATCCCGGGCTCTAGGGAAGGATCCTATACTAGGATGAGCAAGCGAAAGACTTTGTTGATTATCTGAAAGCCGCATACCTTTGTGTATAGCGAACCGTGGATTTCTCCCGGCAGATGTATCGAATCTTGTGGGTAAAGTGTACCCCTCTGTAGAGGTTTGCAAACTATTCGAATAGCCGAGTCCTCGGTCATGGACGGTTGGCAATCTGTACTTGACTTTTGTCAAGACTAAAAAAAATAACAAGGGTGACTTGGCGAATGACCTGATTTTTGAATTGACATGACTTGACCTTGATCTTGACACATTGAAGTTCCTCTTTAGAATGAACTTAGAGAACTAAACCTCTTTTCTACAAAGGAGCATTCTTGGGAAATAAAACTAGCTTTTGCAAATCAACTTAGTGCTTAGTCCACTATACCCAACCTTGCATATCTACTTCATCTTTTCATTTACAAGATGGTTTGCGAGTGCATCCAATGTACTCATGGCTGTGTCCCTGGCTATCAACTTGGCCAGACTATGGGGAGGATTACCAGGAGGAAGGGTATGAAGAAGAGTACCAGAACTAAGCTCGTCTCCGTGAGTCGCCAATTGCCTGTAGGGAGAAGGCATGGGCCGAAAACGTTATTTCCGCTGCTATATTGTGTTGTAATATGACTTGGTCTATATGACCATTGTATTTGAATCATCGTATTGTAATGTCTATGGAACTGGTTACCAACTACGTTATGTATATCGCAACAATGATTCTGGGATTGCGGTGGAATACATAACGGGCACTTCGAATTTGTTATCAAATTTGAGGTCGTCACAAGTTGGTATCAGAGCCTAGGTTGACCATAGGAGACCTTAGTTAGAATGGGCGTTAAAACAAAACCTTGATAAAAGAAAGATACAAGAACGGTTGCAAAAATTGCTTAGTCTTTCCTCTCTAGTTACAAAGTTTTATACATACTTCAGTTTTAGCTTACCTAAAATTTTGCACACTTGAGTTGATCACTAACTTGAACTAATTTAAAATTTTGTAGATGGCCCTGGTATTCACTGAGCAGTACCAGTTGGGCCAAGGTGGCAGCCTTTGTTTCGAGCGCGACCTCACCACTTTGACCTTGTTCCTGAAACCGTTTGTACCCGGAGTTCAAGGGAGCCGTGCTCAATAAGCACCCGGATGGAGAGCTACGGTGGCTCATCCGAGCTAGTTGCCGTGGCAAGAAGGGAATGTTGGGTTCTCCAAGGGTCAAGTTTGAGCTTGTGGAGAACACTTGGGCCGATGGTTTGGTCCGAGCGATGCAGGAGATGCACGCCCGCTTATGCGGACTGCACGTTGAGGAGGTTCAGGGAGGACGCTTCAAGGACTTTGCTCGGCGTGATGCGGATGGGCGCCCCGCAAACATGCCCGGGCAGAATGAGCCGAGTACCTACATCGACCACATGGACTTCTTGTTGTACTCCACTCAGCAGGAGGCCGACCGTGCCCGTACTAGGGCCAACCTCGAGCACGTTGCACTGGTGGAAGCAAGGAGCACTATCAGGATTCTTGCGAAGGAGCGCAAGAGCCTTCGTCGCCAGCGCGATGAGAAGGAACAGGACCTTGAGGAGTTGAAGGCCAATGTGGCGGAGTTGACTGCGTACATTGAGAGTCTTGAGGATCACCTTGGTGAGGAGGAAGGCATTGATCTCCGCAAGGAGGATAATGCCCTCATTAGTGATGAGGATGACTTCATGGAGGACCTCGAAGATCCGGAGGATGGTGGACACAATGGATTCATTGTGAGTGACGAGGAGGAAGACCCCGAGGAGCCCGCTGTTTAGATCCGAGATCCACGTGTTAGCTAGCTATGAGTTCCACTTTATGTTCACTTCGTGTAGGTGTGAGTTGTATCCCCCTCTCTAGTAGACGAGTCGCAATGGTTTGATGTAAACCATTTGTAATGTGTGAACTCGTGTGTATGATATGTTTGATGAGTGATGAATGAAATTTGAATTTGGCCTCTAAGGCCTTAGTAAAACAAAATTGCATCATCCATGTACCTTTAAATCTTAGCAAATTAGCTTTTCCCTCTTGTCTTACGCACCTTATCTTCAGATGCCGCGAGCACCCCCACCCCCGAACCCGGAAATGGCCGAATTGCTAAGGTTGATCATGGAAGACCGGGAAGCAGCCCGAGCTGAGCGCCAAGCCAACTTGGCCACTTTTCAGCAGTTAACCCAGATGGCAACGAGCCACAACAATGGCAATGGCAATGGTGAAGGAGAAAACCATGGCAATGGAGAGCACCGATCCAAGTTAAGGAGTTTCCAGAACACCAACCCTCCTATATTCACTAAGTCCGAAGAGCCCTTAGATGCCGATGATTGGCTTCGTACCATGGAGAACAACTTGGCAGTCGCCGAAGTTGGGGAGAATGAGAAGGTCTTGTATACCACCCACTATCTTGCTGGAGCGGCAAGAGCTTGGTGGGACAGTACCCGTGCAATGCAAGTCCCAGGGTATGTGATGCTGTGGGAAGAGTTCAAGAGCAAGTTTAGCAAAGCCCATGTTCCCAAGGGATTGGTAAAACGGATGAGAGATGAGTTCAGAAATCTGAAGCAAGGTTCTATGTCGGTGGTGGATTACCGTGACAAGTTCCTTACCTTGTCTAGGTATGCCCCAGATGACACCAACACCACTGAGAAGAAGCAAGAAAGGTTTCTGGATGGACTTCATGATGAGATGCAATGTGTCCTGGTGAGTATTCCCTTTGCCGACCTGGAGTCATTGGTTGACTCTGCCATTCAGATGGAAGGCAAACTCAAGCAAGCTACCGAGAACCGCAAGCGCCGTATGATGTATCAAGGCAACTCGAGCAACTCGCAGAAGCCAAGGGGAAATGCACCAATGGGTTTCACCCCTAGACCAATGAGGCCGTCTGCACCTGCTCCGCGTCCCAACTATCCTAACCGCCCCCCCGGCAACAATTTCAACCGTGCACCCCCAAGACCTAGTGGCAACAACTTCAACACCAATACTCCAAGGCCAAATGGCGCCCCTGTGTTACCCAAGCCTGGTGACAAGTCTGGTGTTACCTGTTATGAGTGTGGACAAAAAGGGCACTACTCCAATGAGTGCCCCAAGAAGCTGAATGATGCATCCAAGACTACTGCTACTGCCCCTGCTCAGCAACAGCGTCGTGTGGGAAATGGCAAGAAGTATCCACCAAGGAACCAGCCTCACTCGCGAGGCCGTCTGAATCACATGAATGTTGAAGAAGCTCAGGAAGCAACCGACGTGGTGCTTGGTATGTTCCCTGTTAACTTAGTTTTGGCAAGAGTTCTGTTTGATTCTGGAGCTTCACACTCATTTGTTACCCAATTATTCGTTGATAAAAGTGGACTTCAACCCACACCCTTGAAAGATGTCATGTCTGTGCAAATTCCTGGGTCAGTAACCAAAGCCAGTTGTACCTGTTTGGCAGTGCCCATAGAAATCCATGGGATAGCCTTCTTAGCCGATTTGATAGTGTTGGGAACCAAAGGTTTGGAAGTAGTTCTTGGTATGAATTGGATGTCTTTACATCAAGGAGTGATAGATTGTGCCAAGAAGACCATCACCATGAAGAGTAGCAATGGAATCATAGTCAAGCATGTGTCCGTAAAACCACCCCAAACCACCAGATGTCATAAGAGTATCTCAGGACCGACTTTGGAGCAAGTCCCCATCGTCTGTGAATACCCGGATGTCTTTCCCGATGAGTTACCCGGAATGCCACCGGATCGGGATATTGAGTTTATCATTGAGCTTATCCCCGGAACTGGATCAATAGCCCAACGACCCTATCGTATGAACCCAGCTGAATTAGTTGAGTTGAAGAAGCAATTGGATGACCTCTTGAGCAAAGGATTAATTCAACCAAGTTCTTCTGCTTGGAGATCACCCGTTCTGTTTGTGGATAAAAGTGACGGTTCTAGCCGACTGTGCACTGATTATCGCAAGCTTAACGATGTGACCATCAAGAACAAGTATCCTCTCCCGAAGATTGAAGATTTGTTTGACCAACTGACTGGAGCAAGAGTATTCTCAAAGATAGATCTTAGAACTGGATACCACCAACTGAAGATCCGTGCAACGGATATCCCCAAAACAGCCTTCACTACCAGATACGGATTGTATGAGTACACCGTAATGTCCTTTGGCTTGACCAATGCCCCTGCTTATTTCATGAACCTCATGAATAAGGTTTTTATGGAGTTCTTGGATAAGTTTGTTGTTGTCTTCATCGACGACATTCTTATCTACTCCAAATCCGAAGAAGAGCATGCAACCCATCTGAGATTAATTCTAGAAACCCTAAGAGAGCATCAGCTATATGCTAAGTTCAGTAAATGTGAGTTCTGGTTGAAGGAGGTTGGATTCTTAGGCCATGTGCTGTCAGCAGGAGGAATATCGGTAGATCCCAAGAAGATCAAATCAGTCCTGGAATGGGAAGCCCCTACCACTCAAACGGAAGTTAGAGGTTTCCTCGGATTAGCGGGATATTACCGCAAGTTCGTCGAAGGATTTTCCAGTATTGCCCGTCCAATGACCCAATTGTTGAAGAAGGACAAGAAGTTTGAATGGACCCCTAAGTGTGAAGAGAGTTTTCAAGAGCTCAAGAAGCGATTGGTGACCGCCCCTGTCCTAACCATGCCCGATATCACCAAAAACTTTGATGTCTATTGCGACGCTTCCAAACTTGGGCTTGGTTGCGTATTGATGCAAGAAGGAAAGGTCATAGCTTACCTCTCTAGGCAGCTTAAACCTCATGAAGAAAATTATCCAACCCATGATCTAGAGTTAGCAGCCGTGGTTCTAGCTTTGAAGACTTGGAGGCATTATTTGATGGGCAACCGCTGTGAGATCTATTCGGACCACAAGAGTTTGAAGTATATTTTCACCCAGAAGGAGTTGAACATGAGGCAAAGGAGATGGATAGAGTTGATCAAGGATTATGATCTGGAAATTCACTATCACCCCGGTAAGGCCAATGTAGTGGCCGATGCGTTGAGTAGAAGGCCGTGTTCGTTGAATATGAGGATCAAGGAAGAGCAACCTATGTTGTACCAAGAGTTTGAAAGATTTGGATTGGAACTAGTCAGTCAAGGATTCCTAGCCAACCTTGAGTTTCAGCCCACCTTGATGAGCCAAATCAAAGAAGCCCAGAAGGGAAATGAGAGTATTGAAGGAATCAAGCGCAGAATTAGTTCCGGCAAGGTGCCAGGATTTGAAGAAGATGATCAAGGAGTTCTTTGGTACAAAGGCCGTATTTGTGTGCCCGCTGACTCAGAATTGAAGGAAGTAATTATGAAGGAAGCCCATGAGACACCTTACTCCATCCACCCCGGTGGGACTAAGATGTACCAAGATTTGAAGGAACAATTTTGGTGGCATGGAATGAAGCGCGAGATTGCATCGTTTATATCCAAGTGTGATATCTGTCAAAGAGTCAAGGCTGAACATCAACGTCCTGCTGGTTTGCTGCAACCTTTGCAAGTTCCGGAATGGAAGTGGGAATCTGTTGGAATGGATTTCATCACTGGATTTCCAAAGTCTAGCCGTGGCAATGACTCTATTTGGGTCATTGTGGATAGATTAACCAAAGTAGCCCACTTTATTCCTGTCAAGACCACTTACAACTCGAGACAGCTAGCAGATCTGTACCTATCCAGAAGTGTCAGTTTGCATGGAGTCCCAAAAACCATAGTTTCTGATCGAGGAACCCAATTCACCTCGAGATTTTGGAAAAGCTTACATCAAGCTTTGGGAACCAAGTTAGCCTTCAGCACAGCTTACCACCCTCAGACTGATGGACAGACTGAAAGAGTAAATCAAATCCTTGAAGATATGTTGAGAGCCTGTGTTCTAGCTTATGGAGCTAAGTGGGAAGATTGTCTGCCTTTCGCGGAGTTTTCCTACAACAACAGTTATCAAGCCAGTTTGCAAATGGCCCCATTTGAAGCTTTGTATGGAAGAAAGTGCCGTACCCCTTTGAATTGGTCTGAAACCGGAGACAGCCAGATTTTTGGACCAGATATGCTGCAAGAGGCCGAGGAGAAAGTTCGCATGATTCGTGAATACCTCAAGGCAGCCCAGTCAAGACAAAAGAGTTATGCCGACAAGAGACGTCGAGAATTGACCTTCCGGATTGGAGATTTTGTTTATCTTAGAGTATCACCTCTCAAGGGAATGCAAAGATTCCAAGTAAAAGGAAAGCTTGCCCCAAGATATATTGGACCTTTCAAGATACTAGACCGCAGAGGAGAAGTGTCTTATCAGTTGGAAATGCCCCCTGAATTGTCTGAAGTACACGATGTCTTTCACGTGTCGTTACTTCGGAAATGTCTTGAAGTTCCGGAGAAGCCCGAAGTCTTCAAGAATATTGATCACCGTTCTGTGGACATCAACAAGGACTTGACCTATCGTGAAATGCCTATCCGTATCCTTGAAGAAGCTTATCGAACCACTCGAACCCGAAGCATCAAATTCCTGAAAGTTCAGTGGAGTAATCACACCGAAGATGAAGCCACTTGGGAACGAGAAGATTACCTTCAGAAAGAATTTCCCAATCTTTTCAGTTCTTAATTAGTGAATCTCGGGGACGAGATTCTTTTTAAGGGGGGAAGATTGTAACAACCCAGAATTTGTAACCCAAGTCTTATTAAATAAAGAGTCAAAAATTGGACCCAAATAAAACTTTTTATCTATTATTGTATGCATACATGTATTTTCTACTCTATGTATTCTATGATTTCATGTGTGTTGTTTTTGATTGTGTATTGTCTAGTTAATTCTAAGTGAACCAACAGAATCAATTGAGAAAGATTATAAGAACCAAAGCAACCAGAAATAAAAATAAGAAAGAAAAAGAGAAGGAAAAGATGATCTAGGAAATCTGTTTGACTACCCTACTTTGAGCCCTTGAGTTAAGAAACCTAGAACCCACCTTCATGTTTGGCCAGTGAGTTGAGCTTAACCAAGTTATGGACTAACTCAACCAACAAAGATCTACCAAAATTTCAAACCAGAACACCACTCAAACTTGAGCCAAAGTTTGAATCTGAAACAGAAACCATTTCAAATTTGAAATATAAATTTTTGCAAAACTCATTATTTCTCCAGAACAAAAATATGCCTGGGTACCTTATCCAATATGATGAGCACCCAAAGTGGCAAATTTAAAAAATTTGAATTTTGGGTTCTTGTGGGCATTTCGTCGAACACTGGCAGCAGAAAATAAAAATCAAACCAAACTTCACTGTGGTGCACTGTTCCAGCTCGCTGCAACCCTGTTGCCATGCTCCTGGACGGTGCCTCGATCGATTCCAGTCCCCTCTGCCCCGACCCAAGCCCTGGAAGATGGAGGGGAAGTGAAGCCAGCAACCCCGGACCCCCTCTTCTTCTTCCCAGTAGCCTGCACGTCGGCGACCACCCTGCCCTCGCCAGAGGCGACCCACAGTCCCCCGCGGCCGACCCCGTAACTCCCCAGCACGCGAGCGTGGCCGCCGTGACCGGAGGAAGCTTCACGCACCGCCAGGACCCCCGCAACGGCGAGCTTCTGGCCGCGCTTGTCCCCGACGCTCCGGCCTATAAAAGGCCCCGTCGATCAAACGCAGAGACTCACCCAGCCACCAGCTACCTCCCAGACATCGCCGCTTACTCCCTCGTGCCCTAGTTCGCCGTAGCCGACCTCGCCGGCGCAGTACTGGACGGGCGGAGCGCCGCCGCGTCCGACCACCTGGAGGCCAGCTTCTGCAGGGAATCGGAGGAGGAGGAGCACCGCAGCCGATCCCGAGCGTCGCCGTCGAGTTTCGTTTCCTCTACGCCCCGCCGTCGCCGTCGAACGCCGTCGCTGCTCGCAGGTGAGCTCCCGCCCGTGCTGAGGAAGAAGAAAGACCCTGAGCCGTTCGATCTAGATCCGACGGTAACTTACCGATTCGGGTTTCGTAATTAGATCTGACGTCGCGGCCCCACCTGTCAGCACCCTTTTATTTTTCCCAGCCGCAGCGAATCGTTTTCTGGGCCAGGCCCGTTCGGGTTTCGTTCGGACTGGGCCCAGCTAGGAAGGTTTTGGTCCGATTCGTTTTTAATTTAATTCCCGCCTTTTCTTTTATCTCAAATGTGTTTCAAATGATATTTTTCAAACTTTAATTCCTAGAGTTTTATAAGTCCAAATTTAGCAAATAAATATTCATTGGAAAGCTTAGAAAATACTCTATCCAATAGTACTGGTTAGATTTCCAAATCAGTTAAGAATAAAAATGGTTATGAATAGTGTGACCCTAGCTTGTTAATTAATGAAAGATTTCTAGAAAATTATTTAAGCCATCAAAAATCATAAAAATTAAAATGTGGACTTACTAATGACCCCCATTACTGTTAGTCAACACTAATCTACCCAAACCATATTAGTGTGACCATTTAGACCCTAACCCAAACCTATTTGTTAGCATAAAATGATAGAGCCCTAATGCACACTTAGAATTAATTGCCCTCTTTACAAATCCACTTAGTGAACCCATCCCACTTAAACTTGTCTTAATAACCCCAAATCACCTCCACTGCTGCACAAGTGAACCACTTATGCTACTTAATAGAGTAACTAGCTTGCACACTTGAAGAAAAAACTTAGAAGGAAAACTTACCATCCAACCCCATAGCAATGCAACCTAAATGCTTGGTTAGCAAACAAGAGTGTGTGCTTGGTGTGTTGTTGGTTTGGTGAAGTGATGGTGTGCTTTGTGTTTATTCGTTATTAGACGCTAGTGTTGCCGAGGAGGATATTGGAGGGGATTATTATTATCAAGAAGAAGAAGAAAACCCCGGACACTTTGCCAACCAAGGCAAGCCATCTTTTGATTCATACTCCCACTACCTAGTTTTAATATTGCATTCTACTTGTTTTAAGTAAATTGCATGATTGAATTGCTAGAGTAGAATGATAGAAGTAAATTGCATGATTGAATTGCTAGAGTAGAATGATAAGAAGCATATTGATGTCTTGGTTATCAAGAGCATCAAGCTGAGTTTATCCAACCATAGTAGTAGTACTATCACTCAATGTAGTTGCTTAGTCGCTAATAAAAGTTGAGGCTATCTCTGGAGGAACCCCATTTGAAAGGTGGTGACTTGAAATTGAAACTTGAAATGGGAGATTGCTCCTACATGATGGCTTTATGAAGAAAATAATCTTGACTAAGAACTATGCAATGTATTTCTCAAATTGACAACGAGTGATGTACTATGGGAGCCAATTATACCGTACAACCACATTACCCCTATATGGGAAGGGGCTTAATCCGTAGCTTGTCTATCTTAGTATGGGAGGTCTTGTATTAAATCTTCATGGGAGGACTCCATGGGCGGATACTTCTTGACCAAGTGGATTCCACTAACCCGGTCTCCGGGATGGGCATAACTAGAGGCGCCGGAGCGGGAGTTCCGTATCCCGGGCTCTAGGGAAGGATCCTATACTAGGATGAGCAAGCGAAAGACTTTGTTTGATTATCTGAAAGCCGCATACCTTTGTGTATAGCGAACCGTGGATTTCTCCCGGCAGATGTATCGAATCTTGTGGGTAAAGTGTACCCCTCTGCAGAGGTTTGCAAACTATTCGAATAGCCGAGTCCTCGGTCATGGACGGTTGGCAATCTGTACTTGACTTTTGTCAAGACTAAAAAAAATAACAAGGGTGACTTGGCGAATGACCTGATTTTTGAATTGACATGACTTGACCTTGATCTTGACACATTGAAGTTCCTCTTTAGAATGAACTTAGAGAACTAAACCTCTTTTCTACAAAGGAGCATTCTTGGGAAATAAAACTAGCTTTTGCAAATCAACTTAGTGCTTAGTCCACTATACCCAACCTTGCATATCTACTTCATCTTTTCATTTACAAGATGGTTTGCGAGTGCATCCAATGTACTCATGGCTGTGTCCCTGGCTATCAACTTGGCCAGACTATGGGGAGGATTACCAGGAGGAAGGGTATGAAGAAGAGTACCAGAACTAAGCTCGTCTCCGTGAGTCGCCAATTGCCTGTAGGGAGAAGGCATGGGCCGAAAACGTTATTTCCGCTGCTATATTGTGTTGTAATATGACTTGGTCTATATGACCATTGTATTTGAATCATCGTATTGTAATGTCTATGGAACTGGTTACCAACTACGTTATGTATATCGCAACAATGATTCTGGGATTGCGGTGGAATACATAACGGGCACTTCGAATTTGTTATCAAATTTGAGGTCGTCACACATATGCTTTGTTTACATTACACACTTCGCTTAATGCAATTATCTGTTGTTCGCAACTTAATACTTGTGGAGTTCTCGGATTGATTCGCCACAAGTGGATTATTAGTCATAGATGCAGTTGGATGGCGGTCTATGTATCTTGTTGTAATGCCCAGAGTAAATCTCATAGTGATCCTCTCATCATATGCACGTTGTCTTTATTCTATCAATTGCCCAACTGTAATTTGTTTACCCAGCATGTGTTATTTTATCTTATGGAGAGACACCACTAGTGAACTGTGGACCCCGGTCCTATTTCCTTTATATTGCTATCAACTGTTTACTTTACTCGCACTGTTTACTTTACTCGCATATTACTATTGCTTTCCACTCGATACGCTCATACCCTTTGTTTCAAGCAAACCGGTGAGATTGACAACTCATCGTAAGTTGGGAACAAAGTATTTGGTTGTGTTGTGTGCAGGTTCCACATTGCTAATGGTTGAAGACGCGCTAGCAAGTAATCATTAACGGAGCCCTTGTTAGAGCATCATGCAGCTAGTGGGCATCACCTTCAGTCGTATTTCGTCCTCCTACTGGATTGATAACCTTGGTTTCTTACTGAGGGAAAAACTTGCTGCTATATTCATCACACCTTGCTCTTGGGGTTTCCAAGTGGCCGGTCATTTACTTCATTAATTACACGCCAACAAGTTCTCTAGCACTATTCATCACCGCGCCATCAACAAGTTTTTCTGGCGCCGTTGCCGGGGAGGAAGAAGACTTCTGCAAGGGGAGTTTTCGCACGCACATCCTTTACTTTGTTTTAAGTTTTTCTTTACTTTATTTTTACTTGCATCGTTTTATCAAAAACACAAAAAAATTAGTATCCTTGATAGTTGTTATTACTTGTCTACTTTTAGTTTTGCTAGAATGGCGACTCCTAAGAACACCAAGTTGTGTGATTTTACTAGCACTAATAATAGTGATTTTATCTGCACTCCTATTGCACCACCTGCTCCTGCTGCAAATTTTTATGAGATTAAGCCTGCTTTATTGAACCTTGTTATGAAAGAGCAATTTTCTGGTGCTAGTACTGATGATGCTGCAGCTCATCTCAACAATTTTGTTGAGCTATGTGAGATGCAAAAATATAAGGATGTTGAGAGTGATATTATTAAGCTTAAGTTGTTTCCTTTTTGTTTGAGAGGAAAAGCTAAGGATTGGTTGCTGTCTTTGCCTAAAAATAGTATTGATTCATGGGCTAAGTGTAAGGATGCTTTTATTGGTAGATACTATCCTCCTGCTAAGATTATAGCTTTGCGTAGCAATATTATGAAGTTTAGTCAGTTTGAAAATGAACATGTTGCTCAAGCTTGGGAAAGAATGAAATCTATGATAAAGAATTGTCCCACTCATGGACTAACTACTTGGATGATTGTCCAAACTTTTTATGCAAGACTGAATTTTTCTTCAAGGAACCTACTTGATTCAGCTGTTGGAGGCACTTTTATGTCCCTTACCTTGGGCGCCGCAACAAAGCTTCTCAACAATATGATGGTAAATTACTCCGAATGGCACACCGAGAGGGCTCCACAAGGTAAGAAGGTAAATTCTGTTGAGGAAACCTCTTCCTTGAGTGATAAGATTGATGCTATTATGCTTATGCTTTCAAATGATAGGACTCATGTTGATCCTAATAATGTTCCTTTAGCCTCTTTGGTTGCCCAAGAAGAGCATGTTGATGTAAACTTCATTAGAAATAATAATTTTAACAACAATGCTTATAGGAACAATTTTGCTAGTAATAATTATAGGCCGTTTCCTAATGGTGATAATGGCTATCTTGGTAGACCTAAAATGCCTAGTGAAGAGAGGTTTTTAGAACTTGAAAAGGCTACCAAGAATTTTATGCAAATGCAATATGAGCCAAATAAGTTGTTTACTAAGACCATGGAAGAGCAATCTGCTTTGTTAAAAACTATTAGTTGATAATTTGAACATGGCTATTCCTGAATTACAAGCTAAGGTTTCTAAAGCTGAAACCAATATTTCATCTCTGTCTGATGCACAATCTTCTTTGGTTAATAGAATGTCTGCTAAACCTGATCCTTTTGCTACTGCTAATGCTATTCAAGTTAGAATTGATGAAAATGTTAGATTGTTAGCAGAATTGCATGCTAGATGGGAAAGAGAGGATGGGATTGCTAGGAATATGAAAGTTTGTACTATTACTACCTCTAATGATGTTGTTCCAAATGCTAGCAATCCTCTTACTTTGATTGGTGCAGAGAAAGCTCCCACTCCTTGTGTTAAAAAGCCTAAAACTGCTAAAACTTTTTCTCAAAAGAGTGCTGAAATTTCTCGGAGTGTAGGAGATGATAGCTCTATTTCCTTTAATGATTTTGATGTTGATGGCTGCAATATATCTGAAGTTATTTTGTTCTTGCAAAAGCTTGCTTTGACTCCTAATGCTAGTTCTATAAATGTTGCTTTTACTAAGCATATTACCAATGCTCTTATGAAAATTAGGGATGAAAAGTTGAAGAAAAAAGCTTCTGTTCCCAAGAAGTTAGAAGATGGTTGGGAACCCATCATTGATATGCATGTTAATGGTTTTGATTGCCACGCTTTATGTGATCTGGGAGCTAGTATTTCTATCATGCCTAGAAAAATTTATGACATGCTTGGTTTACCGCCGCTTGAAAAGTGTTATTATGATGTTCCTATTGCTGATGTTGCTAAGAAGAAACCTTTGGGAAGAATTAATAATGTTCTTATTATGGTTAACAATAACCTTGTTCCCGTTGATTTTCTTGTTATGGATGTTGAATGCCATGCTTCATGTCCTATTATTTTGGGAAGACCCTTTCTTCGAACTGTAGGTGCCATCATTGATATGAGGGAAGGCAACATCAAATATCAATTCCCACTCAACAAAGGTATGGAACACTTCCCTAGAAAGAGAAAGAAATTAGTATTTGATTCTATTCTTAGAGCAAATTATGAGCTTGATGCTTCATCACTTCATATTACTTGATTCGCATTTTCTGCGCCTAGCTCAAAGGCGTTAAAGAAAAGCACTCATGGGAGATAACCCAATGTTTTACTTTCAGTTATTTTTCTTTTATTTGAGTCTTGGCAATTATTACTACTGTAATGACCTCTCCTTATCATTTTTATTTCGTTTTTGTGCCAAGAGAAGCCTCTAATTTGAGCGAGGTAAGATTTGGGGATGTTGCTGTCCTGAAACAGTTTTCGGTGCTGCAAAGTAAAAATTCGTGAACATTCTCTGTATATCTTTTGGACCTGAAATTTCTTGTGCATATGCCCCAGGTTATATCCAAACTTTCATTAGTTGAACACTTTTTGATTTGAGCAACATAAAACCCTCTAAAAATTCGACCTTTTCCAGCTGTTCTGTTTTGACAGATTTCTGCCAATATTTGTGTTTGCCGCTTTATCGCTTTCTTTTTGAGTTCTTTTGATCACGGAACTTTTGGGGAAGTTGCTACAGTAGTATATAGTTTATATGTGGTGGTTTTGGGTTGAAACCTGAAGCAAAAAGGGTTGATTCATTGTTATGCTTACACTAATGTTGCTAATAGATTTGTGTTTAGTTTTGTATGAAGGAAAGTTTTCAAGTGTAGGGATCGGAGAATGATGAGATGAGTTGAAGAATGGACAAAAGGTCAAGCTTGGGGATGTCCATGCACCCCAATAAATATCCAAGAAGTACAAGCGTCAAAGCTTGGGGATGCCCCCGAGGCACCCCTTCTTCATCGGCAAAAATCAGGTCACCTTTCAATACGCTATATTTTTATTGCTTCATGCATTATGCGTTTTTCTTGAAGCGTCAGTTGTTTTTAGTTTTGTTTGCTGCAATAAATGGTTGGAACCCAACAAATTCCTTTTGGAGAAGTTGCCTTGCTTTTCATTTGCCAAGAACACTCCGTTTTTCATTCTTATAATTTCAACGAGTGTTCTCTTTTTCTAGAACTGCGTTTAGCTTTCGATTTTCGCCTTGATTTGTGTTCAGATCTTGTTATATCTTTACATCAAGGTGTATTTTTGCCTCTGGTCTATATTGGTTTTCATCAAAAGAGGTGTTTATAAAAGGTTTGAATGGTGTTGGAAAAGAGAAAAAGCTTTATGCAAAAAAGTGGTACAAGAAGGAGCTTGTGTAGACTGTGGCCTAGGCTTTTGCATGTCGTGCTTGATGTCTTTTTGATAGCATTCTTAGTGGTTTTGTTGTAGCATGACTTGTCTCAAATAAATGAGATTGCTTAATGAGCCTTTGAAAAAATCATGCGTTGTTTTAATTATTTGGAAGCATTATTTTGGTTTTCTCCTTGATGCTTTATTTGGGTTGACTTGGCGCATGCTCACACATGTTAGACTCATACAAAGTCGCCATTGCCTCTATGATCATTTAGTTTTTGACTTTTGATGCCATCTTATGCTTCTTTTAATGTTGCTTTGTCGCTTTGCATGATTATGGCCATTATTGCTCTCTTAGTTGGTCGCTCCCAGTCTTTTGCTAGCCCTCATTTTGTACTGAGTATGAGCTCTACTCGTGCATCCAACTCCTAAAAACCAAGTTGTTCCAATGTGTCCACCATACATACCTATTAGCAATTTGCTATTCCAAAGTACATTTGACTTGCTTTTATCCACTCTTCAAATTAAACTCTTACCAGTGTTATGCGAAAATTGGTCAGTAAAGCTCTCACGAACCTGATGGCACACTTTATTTTTCTCGTTCTTAAAAATTTGACATTGTGGCTCTCTTATGTTGAGTTGTTATGCTTGCAAGTTGTAAGTTGGAAATTAGCCCATCCATGCTGTCATGGGGCAAGCTTTCGACATTGCACTTCATCTTATTTGAGTTGATATCGTGATCTTTTGTTTATGGATACTCGCGGTGTGAAATAAAATGGAATCTTGTGGAGTTCATGGAGTTTGTATATGTGTTTGTGTAACATCCTGAGTTTTTTTAATCAAATTTTAGAAAATAAAATAAAAATTATTTTATTTATATGGATTGAATTTTCACAGGGATTTAAAACTTTTTGAGTTTAATTAAAGACTCTATCACAAAAACTATTTCAAAACTTTCTATTATTCCTTGATGAACTCTTTGAGAAAATATAATTTCAAAATACTATTTTGCTTTTAGTCAAACCTATGCAAGCTTTATTAGCAAAGGGAAATATCTCCAAAAAGTTTTATAAAGTTTACTCACTAGAAATGTGTTTTAAAATAAAGTTCAAATATTATTTTATAGAGTTTGATCTTTAAAGTAAAAAGGATTAATTTCAAACCCTATTTCCATTTTGAAATATGCAAACCAAACCTTTTGGCCAAATTTATAAAGTTTTGTTGAACATTTGCTTTATCATGAAAAATGTCTCATTACTGCTTTAAAATGTAGTGTTGAATATTACAAAAATTTAGAAACTTGTTTGAATGCATTTGGTATCCAAATGTTAGAGTTATGAAACAAATCTTAAAACAAAAAATGAAAAAGATCCAGAACAAAAAAAAAGAGAGCAGCAGCCCAACTGGGCCGGCCCGAGGCAACAGCCGCCGAACCAGCCCAGGAAGTCCATCCCGCAGCCTCTCCCTTCTCTCTCTATGACGCCCTTGGCCCACCTGTCATATGTCTCTTCCCCAAACCGTCACCCCCTTCTCCTTCACTGGAACCGCCCCGCATCCTCTCCCTCTCCTAACTCCACTCGCTCTGGAACCGCCCCTACCCCCGCATTCTTTCCCCTCTGTTCTCCTGCCCTTCCTCTCCATTTCTCCCCACCTCTCTTGCTTGATTGGACCGCCAGTTCTCGCGAATTTCTCGCCGAAGTTTGCGAGGTCGCCGCCGAAATCTCGTCAGTACTCACGCGGTCAAGCAACCCCGCCTCTCCCCCTCGGTTTAAATCTCGCTCTCTCACTTCTCTGCATCCTCTGATACCTTGAATTCATCCAGAAACGCACCGCAGCGGGGTCGCCGACGACGCCCGAAGCCGCCATCGATTCCAGTCTCCTCTCGGGCTTGCCTCAGGAAGCCGTCGACGTCGCCGATCAAGCATTCGACCTCGCCGTGAAGCATCGCTCCTCGTCCAGCCCTCCGCCGTCACCGGGAGCATCTGTATCATCGCCGCCGTCCACTCCAGTGCCGCAACCTCACCGGCGACGCGTCCAAACCCTAACCGCCGGTGAGCATCACCCTCCTTTTTTCTCTGGCCGCCGGATCTTGATCACACGGCCCATATCGCCCTCTTAATCGAACCGGTATAAAATGATCTGGGCGGTCCAAATTCCATAAGATCCAACGGATCACGTTTGAGATCCGGCCGAATCGGTACCCTCCTATTAGAAGCTCCCACGTGGCCTCTCTAAAAACAAATTAGATTCAAAATTCTTTCAAATAGGCTGCAACTTGTAAAATCCATTTAAAATGTTCTGTAGGTCCAAAAATTAGAAATAGCATATCACTGGAATCCTGAGAAAGAGTAGAATCCAACTATGCAAGAAAATCACATGGCTACTGTACAAACTTTTGAACTAAATTTCAAATGGTTTAAATAGCATTTTAATACCAAATAATTCATATCTTTTGTTCTGAATATCTAAAAATCATAATTTTGTAGTCTATGGATTCCTTAGAACATGTAGAACAATTTAGAATCAAGAAACACCAAAGTTGATACATGCACAAACTTGGTGCATTCAAATTCATTCAAATCACCACTTTGACCATAACTTGAATTCTAAAAAAGATTTTAAAGTGAATCCAATTGCAATAGCTTTGTGTTAGTGTCTCCTATCCAGTGGCATCACTGTCCAAATTATTTGAAATCATTTGTAAATATTCAAATTTAAACATGAGAATTTGAGTATTTTCATCATAAGGTTAATTCTATATTTCTTACCAAAGTAAATCCTTATATAAAAGTGAATCATATAACCATATCAATCTATCCCTATCATATTGACTCCTAACCATGACCCATGGTCATACTTGATCTTGCTGACCTATTTCACAAGACTAATCTTACACTTGAATGTTGAGTAAATAGTAATATACTTCAATTAGGATTTCCTTTGATACTTGTGTATGACACACTCTAACCCATATCACAATTATTCTAAACCATCCTAATCCATTATCATCTCTGATCCAAAATCAAAACTAGTTGATCAACCCTAGTTCAAGTTAATCCTTTGGTCCAAGCAAATCTTGTGGCCAAGAAGCCACCATCACTCTAAATAACTTCCATACCTATTCAACCCCAAGCCAACTTAACCCTTGACCTATATTGAACTATTCAATTCACAAAAGAGTTAATTGAGTAATTCAATGTATCACCAATACCTACTCAAGCCTATGTGTTACACTAGTTGAGTAAGTGTTGTCACACTTTATTCAGTAGTGTTCTGGTTGCACTGTTCTATACTTATGTGAATCTATTCACATGAGTCATCTCTAAACTCTATCCATGCTCAAGACAAGCACATGATTTGTTTTTATCACTACATTGTATCTTGGAGGATCATTCTTTCCAACTATTGAACTTGCCATCCAAACTATCAATCCATATCTTGTAAACCAAGCTTCAAGCCATATCTCTCATCACAGAAATCATAAGAAATTCAAAATGTTGAACCAACCCATTTCAATTGTATGCATTGTTTGATCTTGTTTGTCTTGGACCAGTGTGTTTATGATTGTGAACTTCTATTGCTATAGATTGAAAGGAGAGAACGTGTCTTATTGAGAGAAGTGAAAGGGTTTGAACTCCAAAAAGGCAAGTGACACACATATCCCCTACCTATTTTTACTACTGCATTAGTGTGTTTCAGTAGTATGCATGATAGGTGGTGTTTTCAAAGAAAAGAGTTGCTTGCTAGATCCTAGTAGTGGTTAGCTATCCCTTAAACCCTACTTGTTAGGATGCTAAATACTTTGACAAATATTGATGCCATGCTATGATCACTTGTTAAAAGTGTTTTGTGAACAAATTAAGAACTTCAACTAAAATGAAACACCTGGGTGGATTGGTTTGATGATGGAGGCGATGTTGAGTGGCTACCCAGGGCTACACTCCTGGCTTTCAACCCAGGGTTTGTGTAGTTGTCTTCGCCTGGGTGCTCACTTGTGGATTGCCACCCAGGAATAAAGAGGTTACCATGTCTTCCATGCTTAGAGTACTTCCAGTGCAGCCTTATGACAATATGGGCTCTGTCTTGACTGATTAGATGTGAGGGTGCAACTTGTGTGCAAGAAGATGACTGGTAGTTGAATTGTAGGTTGGGAACGGATCTTGCCAGTTGGTTGCTCTCTCCTTCTAAAAGGTCTCGTCTCATTTTATGTATGGGCGTAAAATGAGTCTTAAGGTGAAAGTGCACAACCCCTGCAGGGTGCCAAACTAATCGATTAGCCGTGTCCCCGGTTATGGACAATTTGAGTCTCTAGACATGGAATGTACGGAAGAATCTCATCACCTTTTCTGAATGCTTGAAAACTTGACTAGAAACCCTTAGGCAGGAGCTCAGGGCCATACACTCCGAGGGGTGGTGGTTTCTGATGTTCCAACTTTGTTGAGTTTCGCCCAGAACTACATACCGGCCAGTATGTAATATATGGGGGTTGTCTTGACCCTTATAAACTAAAATTTTGTAAGAAAGTTTTGAAAAGGATTTTAGGATAAAATTGGCTTTATGCAAATTAGCCCAAGAGATCCACCAGCCAAATATCATGTAGCTAGCTCTTTCACAACAACCATCAAATATGTGTCATTTGCCAGTACATCATTGTACTGACCCCCATTTGTGGGGCTGCATATTCAAATGTGCAGGTTTTTAGAAAAGGATCGTTAGTAGGATCTCGAGACTACATTCCAACATGTCTGCCTGTGGCACGTGATAAAGATGGAGGCTCATTGCCACTTTGTTTTCCGCTGTGTTTCTGTAAGGTTTGAGACTTATGTAACTGGATCTGTGATGTAATATTTGACACTATTGCAATGATCACTATATTTTGTACTGTGGTGCTATCAGAGATCCAGGGAATAGCACTTAACACAGGTGTTCCACCATAAATCAAAGGTGGGGCGTTACAAAATGGTATCAGAGCATAGTGTTGCCTGTAGCATGCCCATAGTGGACATACGACGATGCATCTCAAAATAAAAAGCTATACAAATGGTAAATAAAAGAGATGTCGAGGTGTTCATTGTCTGCTTGTCCTGTCATTTTGATGTGGGATTGTTCCATGTCATCGGGCACGGAGGTACCCCGTTGGCGGTTCTCGATGATACGTCTATACTTACAATGACAAGAACTTGCTTGGGACCTAAGCAGGTAGCACGAGGTTTGGGAACTCGTATTCACGGGACACGAGGTTTTCAACTTATGAATTGTCAAGCATATGCATCATAATTGTACTCGCATTAACTTTAACCATTCAAGATGCTTATGATGGGGGCAATGAGAGCTCAAAGCCGGTAAGTACCATAATTTTTGAAGGTTTATAAAACTTGCAATCACTGCTTCCCTCTGCGAAGGGCCTTTCTTTTACTTTTATGTTGAGTCTCCACCTTCTATCTTTATGCACCATTAAGAGAGCATAGTTGTCGTTCTGAGTATAATGTGCATTGTCCCAAAGTTTTCATTGATTGATTCATGATGTTGGTTTCACTTGTTCTTAAATTATTTGTATCTAGTCGCCCTCTTAAACTTGAAGGTGTCCTATGCATTTATGTTTTGCTCTCCATGAAGGACAAGCTGAAAACCATTTGTATGTTTTTCCATATGATTTGAACACACGTTTGACTTTCATTGTCTCATTTTCATGATCTTTTGTTTGTGTTCATCTTCATGTTATAACATGGTTGCTAAGTTTCTTCTATCAAGATTATATCTTTCATGCCCATGTTTTAAGTTCTTTTGATCCCTATGCACAATGCTTACATATATGATCAAGATTGTGTAGGTGCATGTCACCTAAAAAATTATTTCTTTTGTTATCACTTACCTAGTCGAGGACGAGCAGGAGTTAAGCTTGGGGATGCTGATACGTCTCAAACGTATCTATAATTTTTGATGCTCTATGCTCGTTTTTACACCATTTGCTTAGTGTTTCGTTACACTTCGTGGCACTTTTATGCATTTTCCGGAACTAACCTATTAACAAGTCGCCACAGCGCCAGTTCCCTGTTTTATGCTGTTTTTGTGTTTTAGAAAAGTTACATAGGAAATATTCTCGGAATTGGACGAAACAAAAGCCGAACATCCAGAAATTCACCGAAGCTTCCAGAGAACCGAAGAGGAGATAGAGTGGGGCCACGAGGGCCCCACACAATAGGGCGGTGTGGCCTGGCCCCTGGCCGCGGTCCCTATGTGTGACGGCGCCTCGGCCCACTCCTGACGTTGCCCCTTCGCCTATAAAGACCCCTCGACGAGAAAAACCTAAGGACCGGATCACTTTTCTAGAACACATCGTGATCCACCGCCGCCGTCGACCCGAAGATCAGGAGGGTCCAGAAGCTCTTCCCGGCACCCTGCCGGAGAGGGGAGTCGCCACCAGAGGTCTTCTTCATCGCCATGCTTGCCTCCGGCGCGATGAGTGAGTAGTCTACCTTGGACTATGGGTCCATAGCAGTAGCTAGATGTTTGTCTTCTCCACCATGTGCTTCATGTTTAGATCTCGTGAGCTGCCTTACATGATCGAGATCACCGTTATGTAATTCTACATGTTGTATTTGTTGGGATCCGATGAATATTGGTGTTATGATTGAGTTGATGTACTAAATATTATCTTATGTTATCTCTATGTTGTTTATGATCTTGCATGCTCTCCGTTGTTAGTAGCTATCTTGGCCGAGTAGTTGCTAGTGACTCCAAGAGGGGGTATTTATGCTCGATAGTGGGTTCATGCCTCTATTTAATCTGGGGGAGTGACAGAAACCTCTAAGGTTGTAGATGTGCTGTTGCTACTAGGGGGAAAACAACATTCATATGCTCGAGGGCATATGCTTTGTTTACATTACACACTTTGCTTAATGCAATTATCTGTTGTTCGCAACTTAATACTTGTGGAGTTCTCGGATTGATTTGCCACAAGTAGATTATTAGTCATAGATGCAGTTGGATGGCGGTCTATGTATCTTGTTGTAATGCCCAGAGTAAATCTCATAGTGATCCTCTCATCATATGCACGTTGTATTTATTCTATCAATTGTCCAACTGTAATTTGTTTACCCAGCATGTGTTATTTTATCTTATGGAGAGACACCACTAGTGAACTATGGACCCCAGTCCTATTTCCTTTATATTGCTATCACCTGTTTACTTTACTCGCATATTACTATTGCTTTCCACTCGATACACTCATAGCCTTTGTTTCAAGCAAACCGGTGAGATTGACAACCTCATCGTAAGTTGGGAACAAAGTATTTGGTTGTGTTGTGTGCAGGTTCCACGTTGCTACTGGTTGAAGACGCGCTAACAAGTAATCGTTAATGGCGCCCTTGTTAGAGCATCACGCAGCTAGTGGGCATCACCTTCAGTCGTATTTCGTCCTCCTACTGGATTGATAACCTTGGTTTCTTACTGAGGGAAAAACTTGCTGCTATATTCATCACACCTTGCTCTTGGGGTTTCCAACTGGCCGGTCATTTACTTCATTAATTAAACGCCAACAAGTTCTCTGGCACTATTCATCACCGCGCCATCATAGGCTGAAGGGGATGGTAGGGATTGGATGAGATCATTCATGTAATTGCTATAAGATTGTTAGGGCATGGTGCCTAGTATCCCTTGTTAGTGCTTTTGACATTGTTGCAACTTGTTGTGATTAATGCTTGTCACTTTGGGCCCGAGTGCCATGATCTCAGATCTGAACATGTTATTGTTTCATGAAGATAATTGTTGTTTGTGATCTTACCTGCAAGTTGTATATACATATCGTTGTCCGAAACCCGAGGCCACAAAGTGACAATAATTGGGATAACCGGAGGGGATGGCTGTGATTTGAGGATTACATGTGTTCACGGAGTGTTAATGCTTTGCTTCGGTACTCTATTAGAAGGAGTACCTTAATTACCAGTAGTTTCCCTTGAGGCCCCGCTGCAAACGGGCTGGTAGGACAAAAGATGTTGTGCAAGTTTCTCATTGCGAGCACGCATGACTCTTTACGGAACACATGCCTATGGTTACTTAGTACTAGGATGTTTTATCATTATTTATCTACAATTGCCCATTTCTTGATTATTACATAAATTATATTATCCATGCAACGCCCGTTCATCCATCCCTATGCCTACAGTATTTAATCATGCTATTTACTATAGTCACTATTGCTATCTTTATTTTATTACTGCTGCTATTATTCTACTAAATCACTACTATAAAACTGTTACTACTGATAAACTGTTGCGAGCAAGTCAATTTCCAGGTGCAGCTGAATTGACAACTCATCTGTCAAGGCTTATAAATATTCTTTGGCTCCTCTTGTGTCGAATATATAAATTTGGGTTTTACTTCCCTCAAAGACTGTTGCGATCCCCTATACTTGTGGGTCATCAAGACTATTTTCTGGCGCCGTTGCCGGGGATCATAGCTTTATTTGTAAGCTCACTTGGAATTGATATTGTTCACTGCAATCCATTCATCATGGGTAAACCTCGTGATGGAAAAGTTCCTGTATTGCCATCCACTACAAGAAGAGGTACAACTCTGAACACCTCTATTGCTCTAGATTCACCATCTGTGATGAGTAAGTTGCTTACACCACCACATGCACATGCTACTACTTCTGCTAAATTTGAAAATGCTTCTTATAATTTTGATGATGCTTCTACTGTGCTTGATTCACCAGCTGTGATGAGTAAGTTGCTTACACCACCACATGCACATGCTATTACTTCTGCTGAATTTGAAAATGCTTCTGATAATTTTGATGATGCTTCTACTGTGCTTGATGAGAGTGGTTCATTAGGTTCCTTCCTAGATGCTACAATTGCTAGGACTAAACAAATGGGAAACACTGCTGTTACACCAGTTAGTTCACCTGAGTCTAAAGAATGTCCTAGTGATGATCTTGAGGAAGTTTATATTGAACTCAATGATGAGTTTGTTGATGAATTTCATGCTACTAGCGATGCTAGTGCTATTAGAGATCTTCCTGCAAGACGTGTTATTAGATATAAGTTGTCTCCTGATGCTAAGTTTGCTACGTCTCCCATAGACATTAGGGATAAGGATTATGATTTCTCTTGGCATTTATCTTATATATCTATTGTTGAGAAAGAACCTTTTTGTGGTACTGAAAATGAAAGTGCTATGGGACATATGAATGAGCTCTCTGCTTTGAGTAACTTATTTTTGATTATATTAAGATACGCACTCACTTTGTCGCTAAGATTTTCCCTTTCTCATTGAAAGGTGAAGCCAAAACTTGGTTTAATAATCTGTCTCCTGGATCTATTGATAGTCCTCTTGGTTTGGTTAATGCTTTCTTTCGGGAATATTTCCCAACTAATGCTCAACATGCTGCTTTGCAGAAAATCTTTGACTTTGAGCAGGTAAAAGGAGAGAAGTTGCCTGAATCATGGGCAAGGTTTTGTTATTTAATTAGAGGACGGCCTGGACAGCCATTAGCTAAAAATGAACTCCTTGATATATTTTATAATGGACTAACTATTGAATCTAGGACATACCTGGATAGTTGTGCTGGTTGTGTTTTTAGGAAAAGAACTCCTGCTGAAGCTAAAGAATTAATGGCTAAGATAAGTGATACGTCTCAAACATATCTATAATTTTTGATGCTCCATGCTTGTTTTACACCAATTGCTTTGTGTTTTGTTTACACTTCATGGCATTTTTATGCATTTTCCAGAACTAACCTATTGACGAGATGCCACAGTGCCAGTTCCCTGTTTTCTGTTGTTTTTGTATTTCAGAAAAGTTACACAGGAAATATTCTCGGAATTGGACGAAATGAAACCCAAAGTTCCTATTTTCCCCCAACACGAGACGGAGTCCAAAGAAGAGTCGGAGGGGGGCCAGGCGGTGGCCACACCACCTGGCGGCGCGGGTGCCCCCTGGGCGCACCACCCTGAGGTGTGGGACCCCATGGTGCCCTCTGACATTGCCCCTCCGCCTATTTAATCCCTCCAATGCGAAAACCCTAAATCAGTCGACGTTTTCCCAGATAAAGTCCCGCAGCACCGCCGCCATTGAAGACCAATTTTGGGGGACAGAAGTCTCTGTTCTAGCACCCTGTCGGGACGGGGAATTGCCCCCAGAGCCATCTCCATTGACTCCATCGACTCCACCGCCATCTCCATCGACTCCACTGCCATCTCCATCGACGTTGTTGTCTCCCATGATGAGGAGGGAGTAGTTCTCCCCCGGGGCTGAGGGCTCTATCGGTAGCTATGTGGTTCACCTCTCTCTCCCATGATGTGATCTATATGTGATCATGAGCTTTGTATCTAGTTGAATTGGTAGATGTTGTTCTTCATATATTATGCTACTCCAGTGCTTTATTATTGTAATCTCTAGAGACACCTTGTACCATGATGTGAAGGTGACAGTGTGCGCATTATGTGTGTCTCCTTGGCTAGTGTCTCTATGAGTTGTTGGTGTTTGTTGGAACCATCTAGTGCGCTCAAGGTGATAGTGTGGGGCAATCTAGTTTGGGGAAATGCGAACTTTGAGGAGTGCTTCGTAGCCCTACATATTATTAGTGTTTGTTATCCATCGGAGAATAGTTTAGAATAGCATAGTGAAGATAGATATTTATGTGTTCAATTATGTTACCTTTGTTGAGAGTGTCCACTAGTGAAATTATGATCCCTAGGGCTTGTTTCTAAGCATTGAAACACCATTTACATTCAGTTCTGTTACATATTTGCTCGCAGCGATATTTATTTCAGATTGCATTTACTACTTATAATCATCCATATTACTTGTATTTCACTATCTCTTCGCCAAACTAGTGCACCTATACATCTGTATTGGGTGTGTTGGGGACACAAGAGACTTCTTGTATCTTAATTGCAGGGTTGCTTGAGAGGGATACCTTTGACCTCTTCCTCCCTGAGTTCGATAAACCTTGGGTGATCCACTTAAGGGAAACTTGCTGCTGTTTGGTGGTGCGGTGTTGATGTAGGAGTTTTGGAGATGACCGCCCAGTTCGAAACCCCAAGAGAAGGTGTGATGAGCCAAGGTTTATCGAACCAGTAGGAGAAAGAACCAAACTTCAAAAGGTTGATGCTCGCTAGCTTTGCGACAGCTCCAGACAATTTGTATGGAGCCTAGTCCAAGGCGTAGCTTTGCACCAGCAACTACGTGGAACCTGCACACAACACAACCAAGTACTTTGTCCCAACTTACAGTGAGGTTGTCAATCTCACCAGTTTGCTGTAAACAAAGGATTAAGCGTATCGAGTGGTAAAAGATAGTAGTTTGCAATAATGTAAATAAAATAAGTAAAAGGTAAACGGTAATAGCAATGTAAAATAATGGACCGGGGTCCACAGTTCACTAGTGGTGTGTCTCCATAAGATAAATAACATGCTGGGTAAACAAATTACAGTTGGGCAATTGATAGAATAAAGAAAGCGTACAAATATCATGAGGATCACAATGAGATTCACTTGGGCATTACAACATAATACATATACCGTAATCCAACTGCATCTATGACTAATAATCCACCCTCCGGATGTCGTATGAGCAACCATTTGGTATTAAGTTGCAAGCAATAGATTATCGCCTTAAGCAAAGTGTGTAATGTAAACAATACAAATGTCCTTGAACACAAGATTGTTGTTTTCTCCCTAGTAGCAACAACACATCTACAACTTTAGAGGTTTCTGTCACTCCCCCAAGTTACTAGAGGCATCAACCCACTATAAATACTCCCTCTTGGAGTCACTAGCATCTACTCGGCCAAGATATCTACTAGCAACGGAGAGCATGCAAGATCATAAACAACATAGAGATAACATAAAGATGATAAATCAACAATTCAACTTGACAAAGTACCAATATTCATCGGATCCCAACAAACACAACATGTAGAATTACACAATGATGATCTTGATCATGATAGGCAGCTCACAAGATCTAAACATGAAGCACATGGAGGAGATGCAACCATCTAGCTACTGCTATGGACCCGTAGTCCAAGGTAGATTACTCACACGTCACTCCGGAGGTAGGTATGGTGATGAAGAAGGCCTCCGGCGGTGATTCCCCTCTCCAGCAGGGTGCCGGGAAGAGCTTCTGGACCCTCCCGATCTCATGTCGACAATGGCGGCGGCTTGTAGTAGGTTTCATGGGAAATTTATTGGGCCTTTTAGGTTTTCCCGTAGAGGGGAATATATAGGCGGAAGGGCAGCATCAGGGTGGACCAGGGGCCCACACCACACCCCGACGCGGCCAGGGGGTGGCCCGTGCCATGGGGTGGTGCGGCCGCCTCCTGGCGCCCCTCTGTCTCCGCTTTGGACTTCGTGACGCTTCAGGAAAAATAGGAACTTTGGCTTTTGTTTCTTCCAATTCTGAGAATATTTCCTGTGTAGCTTTTCTAAAACACAAAAATAGCAGAAACAGGGAACTGGCACTATGGTGTCTCATTAATAGGTTAGTTCTAGAAAATGCATAAAAACGCCACGAAGTGTAACAAAACACAAAGCAAATGGTGCATAAACAAGCATGGAGCATCAAAAATTATAGATAATCACTGTTCTACAAACCTCTGCACTTGGAGGCCCAACACTGTCTACAAGAATAGAAGCGTGCATAGACATCAAGTTCTTTTCTGGTGCCGTTGCCGAGGAGGTAGGGTAAAAGGTACTCACATCCATCTTCTAGTATTATTGCTGGTGTGTGGGTGCTCAAAGTTATTTCTTTTAGATTCTGCAATTATATCTTTTTGTTTCTTGTTTTTATTTTCACTAGTTAGGCTTAATGGAAAACAAAAAGCTTTATAGTATTTTTCCTGAGTTAGGACATGAAGTGTTTGAAGAGAAAATTGAAAAACCTATGGAACTTTATTTGCATTCTAATAGCAATGTTGTTAGTATGAATTCTTTGAACACCGTTATTGTTAATGCTATAGAAAAGTCTAAGCTTGGGGAAGCTGGTTTTGATAAGCATGATATTTTTAGTTCCCCAGCTTTAGAGGAGAAAATTTGCTCTGATGATACTTTATTTCCCATATGTGATAATTCTAATGATGCTTGTGATCCTCATACTGAAATTATCTCTTTTAAAATACCTATGAAAATTGTTGAACTTGCTATGAATAACTGCTATTTAGGAGATGGAACTGTCCATCCTGGTGATCATTTGCTCTTTATACATGAATTATGCGAGTTGTTCAAGTGTGCAGGTATTTCAACAAGCCAGGTTAAGAGGAAGCTATTCTCTTTATCACTAAAGGGCAGAGCTGCGGAATGGTATAAGATGTTGAAGGACGGCCGACCTATTGGCTGGGTGGAAATTTTACCTCTCTTTTTTTCTAAATTCTATCCTTCTAGTGAGATTCATAAAGATAGGAATTATATTTATAATTTTCATCCTCATAATGGAGAAAGCATTGCCCAAGCGTAGGGAAGATTGAAGTCACTAATGCTCAAATGTCCCATTCATGAGCTTCCCCATAATATTGTTATTGATAATTTTTATGCAAGGCTCAGGACATTACAAGGACTATCTAGATGCCTGTTTTGAGGAGTCTTTCACAAGCAAGGAGGTTGAAGCCAAATGGGATCTGCTTGAAACAATTCAAAGCAATATTGAATATTGGGATTGTGACAAAGGTAAGAATTAGGTATAAACTATGAGTATGATTGCATTAAGTCTTTCGCTGAAACTACTGATTTTCAAGAGCTTAGTGCTAAATATGGTCTTGATCCTCAAATTATGGTTGATTGCTATAGAGCATTTGCTTCTCATATTAATGTTCCTAAAGGAAATTGGGACGTGTAACATGAACCTTATAAAGACACTTGCATGGAAAGTGAAATTGTTATTGATGATTGCAATAAACATGCTCAAACTTCTGAAAGTACTATTTCTTATAAGCATATTAATATTTGTGGAGCACTTAGACCTTGTGAAAAGAATCAAATCAAAGAAGATTATTGTATCCACCATAGGAATGAAAAAACTAGAATGTGGGACAAGGCTCTAAATGAGCTCAGCGAAAAGGTTTCTGCCCTCTATCCTTTTATTTGTGAACTTTGCTATAAAGTGGGTGACAAGGGTATAGCTAATGGAGCCTGTTACTTGTGTACCCCTGAGGCCCGTTAAGCTAGGCCCAAGTATAATCATAGTCTAAGTACGAGTCCATGTCGTATACATATATTGTAATATGTACCAGACTCGACCGGTTCCTTGAAACCTGGCCACCTATATATAGGGGCCAGGAGAGGCCGGTCAGGGACATATTGAGAGTAAGCCAAGTTGACCACCACGTTTATTCTCGATACACGCCTTGTTTGACTGATCTTTACCTTTGAATTCATCTGACGCCCTATTCCCCCGATTCTAAGTCCTTCATCTAGGACATTTGTTGAGTTAACCCTCGTCAATTGGCGCCGACTGTGGGGACTCGGGGTGTTGGAATCATGAATTCGATGACTTTTTTGATTTTAGCCAATAGCAGTTCAGAAGTCGACGAAAACCAGAAGATGGAATTGATGATCGGAAGCCTGAACTTTCTAATCGGATCTTCGGGTTCGACTCGCCTTTCAGATCGGGCGAAACTGGATCCGTCGGCAAGCAAAACCAAGACAATCATAGTGTCTAGATCATCGGTGAGCTCTTCCGGTGAGGTAAACTCGCTGGTCAGCTTCGCAACAGCAGAAAATACAAGAGGAAAAATCGAGGAACTCGACGAAACTCTAGAAAAACTCAACATAGGAGGAACAGTGGACACATCATACATTAGTGAAAAGGACTTCATCACCAGAAGCGGTGGTGTCTCCAGAAACATACATCAATTATGCGTCATCATCACTGAAGTAGCAGAAGAGAACGATCATGCAGACAATGCATCAATCGATGCGCAAGTCGACAAATCAAGGAGCAATAGTAAGAAGGAGAAGGAGAATATTCACGTCTCCACCGGGGAGTGGAGAACCATCATGTCAGCTATCAATCATGGCACGGAAGTACCCGCCAATTCAAGAAGAGAAGTTCTGATGGGGTATCAGTATGCCCTGCATCAACACAAAAAGAGGCTGAGGGAGGAAAAAGACAATATCAGGAGAAGTCAAGAAAACAATAGTGTGTCAAGTGGAGCATATTGGGATGAATACAGCGAAGCATCAGAATCCAGCGAAGAGAGACATAATGATCCAAAGCACTATAGAAGGACAACAGCATGGGCAAGGGAAGAGAACCACACAAGGAGCATAAGCGCACATCCATTAGACGATGAGGAGGATTTCATGCAAGAAACACCAGAGGCAACATTAGTAGCAGCACAGGCATACCTACTAACTACACAACCAGAACCTGAAGATCCACGGGAGCACATGCATCAAGCCGCAATAAGAACCCTCGGGTTGGTAGAAGATAGACTAAGGAAACATTCTCCAGAGAAAAAGATGACACGTTATGAGGACAAGGGAAAGGAAAACATCAATTATCAATCCTCACAAAGTCACGCAAGCGACTCATCAGGCGACAAAAAGCGCAGAACATGAAGGGAGGATGCAAGGAATATCATAGCGCAAACAAGAGTAGACAATGCACGATATGCATGGAAGGAAGAAAATTATGAGGACGATGAAAAATAGATGGGCGCGCTATGCTTTACCCTAAGGGTTCGCAGAATGCGAGTACCCAAGGGATTTAAATTACCACACGATCAGCAAAAGTATGATGGGTCATAAGAACCTAAACTGTGGTTATCAGACTACCTACAAGCAGTACAAATACTCGGAGGAACAAGAGTAACGGCGATGCAAAGCTTGCAGTTACACCTCACCGGTGCAGCACGGTCTTGTTTAAGCACTCTACCCAACGATTCCATTGGAAGTTGGGGAGAACTAGAGAGTCAATTCACCAGAAATTTTCATTCGACATATAAACGTCCAGCGTCGCTAGAAGAAGTCAAGTCCTGCATATAGAGGAAGGTCGAAACTCTACATTCATACATACAGCGGTGGAGTATAATAAAAAACTCTGTGGAAGACACCTCCGACGAGCGGGCAGTAGATGCTTTTTCGGCTGGTCTTCGCCGTTCGGATCTCGTGGAAGAATTAGGGAGAACAAGGCCCAGGACAGTGTTGGAACTAATGGAGGTAGCAAACAGATTCGCCGATGGAAAAGATGCTTACAACAACAAAAGGGCGCGTTCACCAGAAGTCGACAGAGCAAGCAGGCAAAGGCGCAGGTCTCGTAACGAGAAAAGCCGCACAAGGCGAAATCAGATAGTCGCAGGATATGAAAGAAGGGACGAGGAAGGCTACGGAAGCAGGGAGTTCCAAGGCAGAAACAGTCCTGAAAAAGAAAAGCCAAAGTACTCCGGCCCATCGGCAGAAGACATGCTCCATGGACCCTACCGTATCCACTATGCATATTTAGATGGGAAAAGAGTTTCCAAACACCAAATGAAAGACTGCAGAACATTCCTAAGGTTACAAAACGCTCTGGAGTTAAATCAAGGAGCACATCGAGGAGGTACAAACACAAGTCAAGGATATCAAGTGCAATGTCTTGCAAGACATTTAGAACCAAAGGTGTACATATCTGCAATGATCCAGCCGGTCCCAAAGTCCAAAAAAGAGCAGAAGAGTATATCAAGACAAGTAAACTTAGCAATATCATCACCACTGACCACTACAGAGTACTTGAGGTGGTCCGACTAGTCCATCAGGTTTAGCAGAGCAGACCACCCAAGGAAAGTGCCCAGGCCAGGACACGCGCCAATGGTGTTGAAGGCACAAATAGGGGGATATGACATTGGGCGAGTATTCATGGATGCAGGAAGCGGCATAAACTTAATATACGCAAGGACTCTAAAGGCAATGAGCATCTCGCGGGAAAGCCTGAAGCCGATAGACTGCTCTTTCCATGGAATAGTACCAGGAAGCGCAAACTACCCCCTCGGGAAAATAGAACTTGACGTTTGTTTCAGCGACAGTGGCAATTACCGCAGAGAGAAGATGGAGTACGAAGTGATGGACTGGCCCTCGCAATACCACGCAATCTTGGGGCGACCAGCCTTCGCAAAGTTCATGGCAGTCCCTCATTATGCATACCTCACACTGAAAATTCCAGGACCCAAGGGGACCATCACAGTACAAAGCATCTTCGAAGTTTCTAACACCTGCGACAAAGAATTCAACGGGATGGCGCAAAATTTTGGCATGACAGCTGAATACGCAAGACTCAAGGGCAAAACTGATCACAATGTGCTACCGACATTGGTCAATCCCTGCCAGACCAGGCTTTCGACGCAACACAAGACTCGAAGAAAATTCAGGTTCACCCTATAGACCCTAACAAAACCACTTCCATAGCGGTAAACTTGGACCCCACATAGGAAAGCGCGCTCATTGAGTTCCTCCGTGAGCGCTGGGAAATCTTCGCCTGGTGTCCTTTAGACATGCCAGGGGTTCCTAGGGAACTCATCGAGCACGCACTAAATGTGGATCCAAAAGCAAAGCCAGTCAAGCAACCTCTGTGACGGTTCGATGAACCCAAAAGAAAAGCAATAGCATCCGAGCTACACAGGCTAGAAAATGCAGGCTTCATTAGAGAAATCAAAGCATCAACTTGGGTGTCTAACCCAGTTATCGTCCCAAACAAAAACACAGACTTACAAAGAGTATGTGTCGACTACACATCTCTCAACAAGCACTGCCCCAAGGATTCCATTCCGCTACATCGCATTGATCAGATAATCGACTCAACGGCGGGGTGCACGAGGCTTTCCTTCTTGGACGCATATTCTGGCTACAACCAGATCAAGTTGAAGAAAGAAGACAAAGAAAAAATAGCTTTTGTCACACCATACGGCGTGTTCTGCTATCAAGTCATGCCCTTCGGCCTCAAAAACGCAGGAGCAACTTATCAACGGATGATGCAAAACTGCCTCGGAAGTCAAATAGGCCGCAATATCCAAGTCTACATCGATGACGTGGTCATCACCACAAGAAAGGAGGAGTCTTTAATCAGCGACTTGAAGGAAACCTTCGACAACCTCAACAGGTACAAGCTCAAGCTTAACCCGACAAAATGGTCTTTTGGCGTGTCAGTAAGGCAACTTCTAGGATTCTTGGTGTTAGCAAGAGGTATAGAGGCAAACCAAGAGAAAATCCAAGCAATACTAACGATGGGGAAACCAGCAAAGTTACACGACATACAGAAACTCATAGGATGCGTGGCGGCATTAATTTGATTTGTCGCACGATTAGGAGAAAAATCTCTCCCCTTCTACGCACTCATGAAAAAATCAGATGACAAGTTCGAGTGGATAAAAGAGGCAGACACAGCCTTCGTGCAACTGAAAAAAGTGCTTTCCACGCCATCGGTGTTGGTCGCACCTAAAGAAAAAGACCCACTACTACTATATATCGTAGCCACACATCAGGTGGTAAGAACGGTACTAGTAGTCGAGCGAAGCGAAGAAGGAAAGGCGCACGGAGTCTAGTGGCCGGTATTTCCTTAGCAAAGTCCTATCTCCAACAAAGCAGAGGTACCCGCACTACCAAAATCTTGTGTACAACGTATTCACAACAGCAAGAAAGTTACGGCAATATTTTGCGGTGCACCCAATCATAGTGGTTCATGAAGCCCCACTATCAAATATATTGAATAACCCTGCAGCAACAGGACGTGTCTCCTTATGGTGAATCGAAATATCACCCCTCACGTACGAGAAACGGAAAGCAATCAAATCTCAAGTATTACCAGATTTCACAGCAGAGTGGCTCGAACTACAAAACAGAGGACCACCTGATCTGTCGAGTGTGTGGACAATGTACTTCGACGGATCAAAAAGATTCCAAGGCGCAGGAGCAGGAGTAGTCTTAATATCACCACAAGGCGACAAACTAAATTATGTGTTAAGGATGAGTTTTCCATAAGCTTCCAATAATGAAGCCGAATACGAGGCTTTGCTCCATGGAATGAAAATGGCCAAAGCATGTGGAGCAACTTGATTGAAAATATTCGGGGACTCGAATCTCGTCGTCCAGCAAGTGATGAATTGGTGCGATGCCATTAGCAACAATATGACGGCATATAGAAACTTGTATTACTAACTAGAAGGAACATTCGATGGATGCGAAGTCTCACATGTCAGCAGGACCAGCAACGAGGCAGCCGACAATCTAGCAAACATCGGGTCCCAATGCCTGCCTATGCCACCAGGAGTCTTTTGGGAAGAAATCATAGAGAGGTCAATAAAAGGTAGCAAGAGTTCAACTCCAAGAGAACCAAGCCAGCATCCGACGACAGGCTCGGGGGCTGGCAAGCCTGACACAGGAAGCACAGCAGAACCAAAGGAAGTCATGATGGTTGAAGAAACTTGGATGAAGCCATACTTGGCGTACATGATAAACAAAACATTACCCAAAGATACAGTCAAAGCAAGAAGGATAATACGACGATCCAAAGCTTTTGTCGTATTACAGGGGAAGTTGTACAAGAAAAGCATAACTGGCATCTTACAACGATGCATCACCCCTCAAGAAGGACAAGATATAGTAAAAGACATCCATGCAGGAGTGTGCGGGCATCATGCTAGCAGCAGAGCTATTCCAGCCAAAGCTTTTCGCGCAGGATTTTACTGGTTAACGGCCATCGAAGACGCAAAAGATATAGTTTGAAGGTGTGAGGCCTGTCAACGATTCGCATCTCGACCACACGCACCAGCAGCAGAACTACAGCCAATACCACTGTCCCCCTTTGCACAATGGGGTCTAGACATGGTAGGGAAAGTGCATAAATCTTGGCCAGGAGGACATGTCTACATGTTGGTAGCAGTGGACAAATTCACCAAGTGGGTAGAAGCAGCCCCGGTAACAACTCAAGATTCCACAGCAGCAATTAACTTCATCAAGTCCATAGTATTTCGCTTCGGAGTACCGCATAGCATCATCACAGACAATGGGACAAACTTCACATCAAAGGAGTTCAAAAGCTACTGTGAGAGTATGGGAATCAAACTAAAATTTGCATCTGTAGCGCACCCAAAAACGAATGGACAAGTCGAGAAAGCCAACGGCTTAATATGCAACGGAATAAAAAGAGGCTATTAGCGCCCTGGAGAAAGCCAAACACGCCTAGGTAGATGAGCTACCCTCCGTGCTCTGGAGTCTGAGAACTACGCCCAATGCGGCTACCCAAGAAACACCATTCTTCTTGGTCCATGGTGCAGAAGCCGTGCTTCCAGTTTAAATCACTCATGAAGCTCCAAGAATTGCGGCTTACTATGAAACGACTTCCACAGAAGCACTCCAAGACGACATCGATGCACTCAACGAAGCAAGAGACGTAGCACTGGCCAAACATTCTCGATACACGCCTTGTTTGACTGATCTTTACCTTCGAATTCATCCGACGCCCTATTCCCCCGATCCTAAGTCCTTCATTTATGACGTTTGTCGAGTTAAACCTCGTCAGTGGGTCATTTCAATTTTCAATGCTCAGGCTATGATAATAGCCTTTATAATCCAATGAGTACTGCAAGTTTGTATTGTGATGACAAGATCACTCCTAATCAGCATGACGAGCTTACTTTATTTTTGGGGGTGTAAAGAGTTATCAAGGAAAACTTCTTTGGTAGATATGAGTGCTTTTGATATGAATAGCATCCTGCATGGTTGCCATCTTTATTGTGTTGATAATTTCCACGCAAATACTTACATACAAAATGTTGTAAAAGATGAGGCTTTACCAAAATATGACAAGACTAATATGTGTTTTGTTCTTATTAATGAGAAGGAGGAATCCTCCAAAGTTTCTTCTATTGTTTCTGTCAATAAACCAGGTTATGTGGAGAAGCTTCCTTTCAAGCCTCTCCCTCTTAAAGAAGGGAAGAAGAAGAAGAAGAAGAAGAGAAGGAGTAAAAGGAGAGAGGAAACGATATCTTCCCCTAAGCATGTTGCTCCTATTATACTTTTTGCTGATGAGTCTGAACTCAATGATGTTCCTATGCCTGTTACCTATAGTAGTGATCATGATTGGGAAAAGCACACTACTTTTGATATTGAAAATCTCTTTGGTACCGATTCTTAAAAAGATGATATTAATAATTGTTGTACTATTAGTACTATCCATGTTCCTTCCAATGATGATATGTTTGCAAATGAACGCACTTTGGGAGATAGCTATTCTATCGCCTATGATGATACTGTACCTTTAGTTTATGATGGTTACAATGATGAGTATGATATTTTCAGTCCACCTACTATTGAGGAGAAAATAAGTATGATTACAATATGCCTCCTATTTTTGATGACTATGGTGATGATAATAATGATAGATATTTTGTTGAATTTGCTCCTACTATGATTAATAAGAATGGCTATGTTCATGTGGGGAGTATTAATTCTTGTATGCATATGGCTCATGATAAGAATGTTTTATGTGATAGTTATATTTTTAATTCTATTCATGATGCTACTGAAAGTTATTATAAGAGAGGGAAACATGGTTTTATGCATCTCAATAATATTAAGTTTCCCCTCTTTATGTTGAAATTCTTGAACTTGCACTTGTTTTGCCTTCCTATGCTTGTTGCTTTGTGCTTTCATGACTTGTTTCTTTACAAGACTCTTTTTCATAGGAAGTGGTTTAGATTTAAAATTGTTTCTTATTTGATTTTTTATGCTCTCTCTTGCTTCAAGTTCTTTCCGGCGCTTATGTGAGCATCGTCTCAAATTACTGCGCCTAGCTGAAAGGCGTTAAAGAAAAGCACTATTGGGAGATAACCTAATGTTTTCTTTTCATTACATTTTTTCTTTTTGTTGAGTCTTGGAAGTTATTACTACTATAATGACCTCTCCTTATCATTTTTATTTCATTTTTGTGCCAAGAAGAACCTCTAATTAGAGGAAGGTAAGATTTGGGGAAGTTGCTGTCCTGAAACAGACAGAATTCTGCGCTCTACCGTAAAAAATCGTGAAAATTCCCAGAACGTTATTTTGATCTGCGATTTCTTGTGCACATGCCCTAGGTTATTATCTAACTTTCATTAGTTTTGCACTTTTCGATTTGAGCAACAGAAGATTTTCAAAGAAATTGATATTTACCAGCTGTTCTCTTTTCACAGATTTCTGCCACTATTTATATTTGCCTTTTGATCTCTTTCTTTTTGAGTTCTTTTGATCATGAAACTTTTTGAGAAAGTTGCTACAGTATATTATGTGTTAATATGTGTTGTACTTGAGTTGAAACTGAACCAAAGGTGGATCTACTATCTTGCACACACTAATGTTGCTAATAAGAATTGTGTGAAGTTTTGTATGAAGAAAGTTTTCAAGTGTAGGGAAAGGAGAATGATGAGATGAGATGAAGTATGGACAAAAGCTCAAGATTGGGTATGCCCATGTCACCCCAAGAAATATCCAAGAGGTACAAGCGTCAAAGCTTGGGGATGCCCAAGGCACCCCTTATTCATCAACAAAAATATCAGGTCATCTTTCAACACACTATATTGTTATTGCTTCATATGCTATGTGTTTTTCTTGGACCGTCTTTATTTTTGCTTTCAGTTTTCTTTTGTTTTGTTTGCTGCAATAAATGGTTGGATCACACCATATTTCTTTTGGAGAAGACACACTCCATTTTTCATTGCCTAGAACACTCTAGTTTTCACTCTTATCGTTCAACGAGTGTTCTCTTTTTCTAGTACGGCGTTTAGCTTTCATTTTTCGCCTTAATTTTTGTTCAGAACTTGTTATTTCTTTGTCGCTAGGTGTGTTTAGACCTCTGGTCTATGTTGATTTTCATCTTTAAGAGTTCTTTCAAAAAGGTTGATTGGTGTTGGAAAAGAGAAAAAAGTGTCATGCTTATAGTGGTACAAATGGGAGCTTGTTTAGACTGTGGCTTAGACTTTTGCATGTCATGCTTGATGTTATTTTGATTATATGCTTATTAGTTTTTGTTGTAGCATGACTTGTCTCAAATGACTGAGATTGCTTAATGTGCCTTTGAAAGAATCATGCATTAATTGTTTTTATTATATGGGAGCATATTATTGTGGTATTCTCCTTTGATGCTTTATTTGGGTTGACTTGGCATATGCTTACACCATGTTTGACTACAAACCAGTCGCCTCAAGCCTCTATGATCATTTGGTTTTTGACTTGTGATAGCACTTTATGCTTTGGTTAATAATGTTTTGTCGCTGTGCATGCTTATGGCCGCTATTGCTCTCTTAGTTGGTCGCTCCCAGTCTTTTGCTAGCCTTCATCTGTACTGAGAGGGAATACTTCTCATGCATCCAACTCCCAGAAACCAAAGTTTTCCAATGTGTCCACCATATCTACCTATTAGCAATTTTCTATTCCAAGTACATTCGTCTTGCTTTTATCTATCTTCCAAATTAAATTTTTTGTTATGTGAAAATTAGTTAGTAAAGCTCTCACGAACCTAACGACACATTTACTTTTTTGCACTTAATAAACTTGACCATTGTGGCTCTCGTATGTTGATTATATGCTTGCAAGTTGTAAGTTGGGAGTTAGCTCAGCCATGCTGTCATGGGGCACGCTTTCAACATGGCACTTATTTCTATTTAAGTTGATATTATGATCTTTTGTTTATGGATGCTTATCTGTGTGAAAGGAGTTGGAAACTTGTGGAGTTCATGGAGTTTGTATATGTGTTAGAGAAACGCATGGGCCGCTAATCTAAACCATGCATCATTCATGGTGGAAATTTACAGCATAACCATAGTGGACATTCGATGACGCATCTCAAAATAAAAAGCTATACCCAATGGTAAATATAAGAGATGCCGAGTTGTTAATTGTCTGTTTGTCTTGTCATTTTGATGTGGCCTGGTTTCCATGTCATCGGGCAGGAGGTACCCCATTGGCGTTCTCAATGATACACATATGCTTACAATGACAAGAACTTGCTTGGGACCTAAGTCGACTAGCACTGTTTAAGTACTCGTATTCACGGGACATGAGATTTTCAACTTATGATTTGTCAATCATATATTTGATATTTGTACTCGCATTTACCTTAACCACTCAAGATGCCTATGATAGGGGCAATAAGAGCTCAAAGCTAGTAAGTACCATAATTTTTTGGAAGGTTTATAAAAACTTACAATCCCTACTTCCCTCTCCGAAGGGCCTTTCTTTTTTAATTTTATGCTGAGTCTTCACCTTCTACCTTTATGCACCATCTAAGAGAGCATAGTTGTCATTCTGAGTATAATGTGCATGGTCCCAAAATTTATTATTGATTGATTCATGATTATGGTATTGCTTGTTCTCAAATTATTTGTATCTAGTCACCCTCTTGAACTTTGAAGGTGTCCTGTGCATTTATGTTTTGCTACTCCATGAGGGACAAGCTGAATACCACTTTGCTATGTTTTCTCTATGCTCGAAACAAACAATTGACTTTCAATGCATTATTATTCATGATCTTTTTTGTGTGTTACTTTTCATGTTGTAACATGGTTGCTAAGTTCTATGGTTAGAATTATATCTCTTATGCCCATGTTTAGAGTACTTTGATCTCAGCACTCAATGATTTACATCGTTTTGATCAAGATTGTGTTGGTGCATGTCACCTCAAAAATTATTGTTTTGTTATCACTTACCTACTCGAGGACGAGCAGGAGTTAAGCTTGGGGATGCTTGATACGTCTCAAATATATCTATAATTTTTGATGCTCCATGCTTGTTTTACACCAATTGCTTTGTGTTTTGTTTACACTTCATGGCATTTTTATGCATTTTCTGGAACTAACCTATTGACAAGATGCCACAGTGCCAGTTCCCTGTTGTCTGCTATTTTTGTGTTTCAGAAAAGTTACACGGGAAATATTCTCGAAATCAGACGAAACGAAGCCCGAAGTTCCTATTTTCCCCCGACACGAGATGGAGTCCAAAGAAGAGTTGGAGTGGGGCTAGGAGGTGGCCACACCACCTGGTGGCGCGGGTGCCCCCTGGGCGTGCCACCTTGAGGTGTGGGACCCCCTGGTGCCCTCTGACATCGCCCCTCCGCCTATTTAATCCCTCCGAGGTGAAAACACTAAGTCAGCCAGTGTTTTCCCACATAAAGTTCCGCAGCGCCGCCACCGTCGAAGACCAATTTCGGGGGACAGAAGTCTCTGTTCCAACACCCTGCCGGGACAGGGAATTGCCCCCGGAGCCATCTCCATCGACTCCACCGCCATCTTAATCGACTCCACCGCCATCTCCATCGATGTTGTTGTCTCCCATGATGAGGAGGGAGTAGTTCTTCCCCGGTGCTGAGGGCTCTATCGGTAGCTATGTAGTTCACCTCTCTCTCCCATGATGTGATCTATATGTGATCATGAGCTTTGTATCTAGTTGAATTGGTAGATGTTGTTCTTCATATATTATGCTACTCCAACGCTTTATTATTGTAATCTTCGGAGACACCTTGAACCATGATGTGAAGGTGACAGTGTGTGCATTATGTGTGTCTCTTTGGCTAGTGTCTCTATGAATTATTGGTGTTTGTTGGAACCATCTAGTGCGCTCAAGGTGATAGTGTGGGGCAATCTAGTTTGGGAAAATGCGAACTTTGAGGAGTGCCTCGTAGCCCTACACATGATTAGTGTTCATTATCCATCGGAGAATAGTTTAGAATAGCATAGTGAAGATAGACATTTATGTGTTCAATTATGTTATCTTTGGTGAGAGTGCCCACTAGTGAAAGTATGATCCCTAGGCCTTGTTTCTAAGCATTGAAACACCGTTTACATTCAGTTCTGTTACATGTTTGCTCCCAGTGATATTTATTTCAGATTGCATTTACTACTTATAAGCATCCATATTACTTGTATTTCACTATCTCTTCGCCGAACTAGTGAACCTATACATCTGACAAGTGTATTGGGTGTCTTGGGGACATAAGAGACTTCTTGTATCTTAATTGCAGGGTTGCTTGAGAGGGATACCTTTGACCTCTTCCTCCCTGAGTTTGATTATCCTTGGGTGATCCACTTAAGGGAAACTTGCTGCTGTTCTACAAACCTCTGCACTTGGAGGCCCAACACTGTCTACAAGAATAGAAGCGTGCGTAGACATCAATAAGCCAGAATTATGATGATTGGAATATACCTGAAGCAACCCCAACACCAGTGCCAACACCAAAGAAGAGGGGAATGATTATATTAAATGATGAAGTGATGAGAGAAGCCATAAAATCTCTTAAGGAGAAGGGTATTAAATCTGAAGATGTGAAGAATCTACCACCTATAGAAGAATTATGTAAGCCCATCCCTCGCTCCTCCACTATTGAGGTACACTCTCTCCAACGCTTTGATAATAGAGATATTCCTTACTCTAAACCTCCTGATCAATGCTTAGATGAGTTTGATAATTATATTGTTAAGCAAGATAACTTTAATAAGAAGGTGCATAATCATCTGTTGGAAAACTCTGGAGCTATTAATAAGTTGCATGATATTGTGGAGAGAACCTCCAATGATGTTAAGATGCTTGTTAAACATTTCCAAATGGTTCAGACTCAAATTGATTAGCTTACTAAGGTGCAAAAAGATTTGCTAGTTAACACTTTGATACGTCTCAAACGTATCTATAATTTTTGATGCTCCATGCTTGTTTTTACACCATTTGCTTAGTGTTTCGTTACACTTCGTGGCACTTTTATGCATTTTCCGGAACTAACCTATTAACAAGTCGCCACAATGCCAGTTCCCTGTTTTCTGCTGTTTTTGTGTTTTAGAAAAGTTACACAGGAAATATTCTCGGAATTGGACAAAACAAAAGTCAAACGTCCAGAAATTCACCAAAGCTTCTAGAGAACCGAAGAGGAGACGGAGTGGCGCCACGAGGGCCCCACACAACAGCGCGGCGCGGCCTGACCCCTGGCCGCGCCCCCTATGTGTGACGGCGCCTCAGCCCACTCCTGACGTTGCCCCTTCGCCTATAAAGATCCCTTGACGGGAAAAACCTAAGGACCCGATCACTTTTCCAGAACATATCTCGATCCGCCGCTGCCGTCGACCCGAAGATCGGGAGGGTCCAGAAGCTCTTCCCGGCACCCTGCCGGAGAGGGGAATTGCCACCGGAGGTCTTCTTCATCGCCATGCTTGCCTCCAGCGCGATGAGTGAGTAGTCTACCTTGGACTATGGGTCCATAGCAGTAGCTAGATGGTTGTCTTCTCCACCATGTGCTTCATGTTTAGATCTCGTGAGCTGCCTTACATGATCGAGATCACCGTTATGTAATTCTACATGTTGTGTTTGTTGGGATCCGATGAATATTGGTGTTATGATTGAGTTGATGTACTGAATATTATCTTATGTTATCTCTATGTTGTTTATGATCTTGCATGCTATCCGTTGTTAGTAGCTATCTTGGCCGCGTAGTTGCTAGTGACTCCAAGAGGGGGTATTTATGCTCGATAGTGGGTTCATGCCTCTATTTAATCTGGGGGAGTGACAGAAACCTCTAAGGTTGTAGATGTGCTGTTGCTACTAGGGGGAAAACAACATTCATATGCTCGAGGGCATATGCTTTGTTTACATTACACACTTTGCTTAATGCAATTATCTGTTGTTCGCAACTTAATACTTGTGGAGTTCTCGGATTGATTCGCCACAAGTGGATTATTAGTCATAGATGTAGTTGGATGGCGGTCTATGTATCTTGTTGTAATGCCCAATGTAAATCTCATAGTGATCCTCTCATCATATGCACGTTGTCTTTATTCTATCAATTGCCCAACTATAATTTGTTTACCCAGCATGTGTTATTTTATCTTATGGAGAGACACCACTAGTGAACTGTGGACCCCGGTCCTATTTTCTTTATATTGCTATCACCTGTTTACTTTACTCGCACTGTTTACTTTACTCGCACTGTTTACTTTACTCGCACTGTTTACTTTACTCGCACTGTTTACTATTGCTTTCCACTAGATACGCTCATACCCTTTGTTTCAAGCAAACCGGTGAGATTGACAACCTCATCGTAAGTTGGGAACAGAGTATTTGGTTGTGTTGTGTGTAGGTTCCACATTGCTACTGGTTGAAGATGCACTAACAAGTAATCGTTAACGGTGCCCTTGTTAGAGCATCACGCAGCTAGTGGGCATCACCTTCAGTCGTATTTCGTCCTCCTACTGGATTGATAACCTTGGTTTCTTACTGAGGGAAAAACTTGCTGCTATATTCATCACACCTTGCTCTTGGGGTTTCCAACTGGCCGGTCATTTACTTCATTAATTACACGCCAACAACTTCTCTGGCACTATTCATCACCGCGCCATCACACTTCTAGAGAAAAACATGCTTGTGAAATAAGCAATAGAAGTGGTGCTTCTACTCAGGATCCTTTATATCCTGAAGGACATCCTAAGAGAATCGAACATGATTCTCAACGTGTTGCAAGTAATGGTACTCTTTCCAGGAAAAAGAAGAAACATAAAACAGTTACAGAATCTTCTGAATCAGGTAAGGACCCTAATAGTGTTTCTATTTCTGATGCTGAAACTGAAAGCGGTAATGCTTCTGATAAAGAAGAAGTTGAGGAGGAACCAGAAAAGCTTGCTAAGAATGCAAAGTACACCAAGGAGGATTTCATTATCGATAAACATGGTAGTGAGAGAGAACCTTGGGTGCAAAAACCAATGCCTTTTCCTGGTAAGAAACACAAATCTAAGGAAGAGGAACACTATAATAGGTTTTGTGAATGGATGAAACATTTGTTTTTGCAAATTCCTTTGACTAAAGCTATTAAAATGCCTCCTTATTCAAAGTACATGAAGGATATAGTTTCTAACAAAAGGAAGATTCCTAGTGAGGAAATTTCCACTTTGCTTGCTAATTATTATTTCAATGGCAAAGTTCCAGAGAAGCTTGGAGATCCAGGTATACTAACTATTCCTTGCTCCATTAAAAATAATTATGTTAGAACTGCTTTGTGTGATTTGGGAGCAGGAGTTAGTGTCATGCCTTTTTCTCTCTATAAGAGACTTGATCTAGAAAAATTGATATCAACTGATATATCTTTGCAAATGGCTGATAAGTCCACTACTATTCCTATTGGTATATGTGAGGATGTTCCTATTCAAGTGGCTAATAATTGTTTGATATTAACTGACTTTGTTGTGTTGGAAATGCCTGAAGATGATAATATGTCTATTATTCTTGGGAGACCTTTTCTTAAAACTGCAGGTGCTGTTCTTGATTGCAACCAAGGGAAAGTGACTTTTAATGTTAATGATAAGGAGCACACGGTTTATTTTCCCAAGAAGATTGATAGAAAATATGGTCTAAATTCAATCAAAAATATTGAGACCATTAAAGTTGGAGAAATCTATTGTTCAAGGCTAAAGCCCAAGGAAGAATATGAAATTGTTATGGTTGGGACTATGCCTATCAAAGTTGAGGTAACATAATCATTTAGTGAAATGCAAAGTTTTGTTTCATATAAAAATTGTTTTGGTAACAAGACTTGATCAACCTTGTTAACAAAGTGGTTTTTGAATGAATGAAACTATGTTTTCACCGCATTTACTTTAGTCTACTCATGTTTTCACCTTGTTCACCCATGTTTCCGTTGTTTAGTTGCATATTAGAGTATCTTAGAGCTGTTGTAGATCATGACTTGGTTTGAATTTGTTTTCCATCGTTCCATATTCGTTTTCCCCGTGTTTTTAATCATTTGTCAGTTTGTGAAAATCCTCGAAAATAAAGTTTGTCGAAAAATTCCAGAAAATTGTTTTAAATTTTTACGTCTAAAATGGGGCAGAGAGGCACCTGGGACACCCTAGGGGGACCCACCATGCCACCACACCACATGGTGGCGTGGTCCAAGCTAGGCCGCATCGTGCCATGGTGTAGGGCCCCCTGGCCCTCCACTTATTCTTCCACCTGCCATTCCACTCTCTCTCCCGAGAAAACACCATTTCATTGCTCAAACCCATGTTCTTGTTGTTCTTGCTCGCGATTTTTGATCTCCTTGCTCAGCCCATCTTTGCTACTGAGATTTGGAGCATTTGTTCTCCGGTATGTGACTCCTTCGATTGTGCAAGTAAAATTTTGTTTAGTGGAGTATTTCTTGAGTATTTTAGTACTGTAGGTGACAGGTTAAGTGAGTTTGCATGCTTGTTCTATTGCTTAGATAAGTTATTTTGATGCATGTTAGCTCTTTTGCAACTCCCTATAGTAGTTTCCTTCATTTGTTTGTCTCAAAATCAATTTTTATGAGGTTTGTTAAAAAAATTAGAAAAGAGAGATGCACAATCACACTTATGGAGAAGTCTTTGAGAGAGAAGTACCAAGGGTGGCAAGACCTTCAAGATCAACTGCTCAATTTAGGCCATCCTACAATGAAGATCTTATTTCACCAAACATTGGTGATGAGGGGGATGATGGAGATGCACATCTGTCGGTGTTCTGGATACCGGGGTATCCCGGTCCACCTGCTCCTGGGCCCCGTCATCGGCCCATCTTCAGCCCAGGGGAGAATCAACGACCCAAGCTACGAGGAAGACCCTCACGAGGAGGCGCCTCGTGAGGAGAACGACGATGGAAAATGCTAAGGACCAGAAGACCTCCTCACGAGCCCCCACTGGTGAGGAGAGAGACCAAGTCCACGCCAGCTCAGCGCGTTGGCGTGCAGGGCAAGAAGATGAAGGACATAAGACCGCGTACCGCCCACGCTACCCCCGACAGGGAGGAGACCAACTTTCGCCGTGCCTGCCCAAAGCGGCACAGTGGTTGTTGGCCGCCCCCCTAAAAATAGCGTGGACGGTGCAGGGCGCCAGAGGAAGACGTCAGCTTCCTCCACCCACTCCTGTGGACCGGCGCCACTACCCTACGAAGACCATGTCTACAGAAGAGCGTACTCTACAACTGTCCACCCTCCTTGGCCGTGTGTGTGGCAACCCCTTCCCCAAGAAGATAAGGGGAAGGAGGACCTTGGCGCTATAAAAGGAGGGGAGGCCACCCCTTAGAGGGGATCCGATCTTCTCCAAGTTGCTAGCTGGGCACGCAGGTTCTTCAACCTCTGGCCAGCTAGAACTTTGTAATCAAGACCTTGTACTCCTCGCGAGGTGTCGCATTGCAATACAAGAAGGCAGGAAGTAGGGGTGTTACCTCACCATGGGGGCCCTGAACCTGGGTAAAGCTCGGCGTCTCTCTCTCTGCAGTGCGTAGTGCGTTCGACAGCTCGAGGCTTCCGTCACCGTGCTTCGTTGCGATCCTAGATCTCACACGTTCAGCCCCCTGCGTTCGAATCTTTGGGTCCGTCGCGTGGTACCCCGTGTTCTTGCGACACGAAATCCATCGACATTTGGCGCGCCAGGTAGGGGGCTGTGGTGTGTTTTCTCCTAGATCTGCTTCAACATGGCCGACGCCAACGCAAGGCTCGAGCGTCTTCGCCGTCGCAACGCTGTTCGGGGGCAAACCGAGCCCATCTTCCGTCGTCGTGAAGCTTCGGCCGAGGAGGAAGAGGAGGAAGATCTGGAGTCCTCCTACCTCCCGTCCGGGCGTACAGAGCCTTCGCTCTCCTTCACCGCCACCGCCACTTCTCGCGCTCGTTCTGGGAGTCAGCTGTCTCCTACGCAGGCTCTCGCCATGGCGCAGGAGCTGCTGCGCTATCAACCCACCGATGACGGGCGTGAGGGGTGGCGCACTCGGATCGCCGAACTCGTCGCCATCACCAACGAAGACCCGGCCCAGGGAGGAGCCCAGGGCGCGGGAGACCCAGATCCGGCGGCGGGGCGTCGCGCCCCGGGCGCCGGAGTTGGGAAGGCCAACAAGGCCAAGAAGGTGGTTTCCCGCGCCGCATCTTCGCCGCGCGGGGAGCCCAGCTGCCAAATCGTCCAACGCGCTCCGGAAGACGCACGCGTCTCCCTTGAGCGCCGCCGCAAAAATCATGACCGCGCCATCGACGACATCGGCGAAGCTGGCAAGAACGTCAGGACCCCCGGCGACCCTATCTACAACCCCGGGTGTCTTGCTCTCACTCGCCAGCAACGCTACGTCGTCTGGCCTGACAAGTTCAAGCCGGACATCGGCGCGCGTTACGACGGGACCACCAACCCCGTCGAATTCCTCCAACTCTACGTCGTCGCCGTCCAGGCCGCGCGTGGAGATCAGCGTGCCATGGAAAATTGGTTCCCCATGGCCCTCAAGGACGCTCCGCGAACTTGGCTCATGAATCTTCCTCACGAATCCGTGACTTCATGGAAGGATTTATGTTGTCAGTTCGTTGCCAACTTCATGCCCACGTACGAGCGCCCCGCTACCAAGAACGATCTTAAGGCGGTGCGTCAGTACAAAGGCGAGACGCTTCGTCAGTATATCCAGCGCTTCAGCCAGATGAGGAACAAGATCCCCAGGATCTCCAACGAGGAAGTCATCTCCGCATTCTCCACGGGCGTCTCCGACATCAAGATGAGGGAGAAGCTGTCCGTGAATGACGAGCTGACTTCCGTCGTCAGGCTCTTCGAAATCGCCTTCCGCTGCGCTAAGGCCGAGGAAGGGAGGCTCTTCGTGCATAACCTGCCAGAGGCACTTCCCCCGAAGTCAAAATCCAAGGACCCCAAGCGAAAGGACGCCGCTGTCCTCGCGGCGGAACCAGATCATAAGCAACGCCGCGGGGACCGCTCCGAACGCGACAAAGGTCGACGTCGCCGCTACTGTATTCTCCACAAGAAGGACACCCACAATACCGACGATTGTTGGTTTGTTCGGAGGTTTCATGAAGAAAATGGTGTCTCCAAGCGCCGCGGGGGTGGCCGTAGCTACGGCAAGAGTGGATCCCGGGGCGATCGCCTCGACGACGACCGCGAGGAAGGTCGCTATCGCGAGGGTCTGTCTTGAGCCGATCCCGAGCCGCTGCCGCTGCCCCCACTAGCAAACGATCGTCGGGAGGAGAACCAGGGGGCCTATCAAGAGCCGCGAGACTTCGCCGCTTGCCTCCTGGGTGGAGTTCAGGCTCCTTTGTCTAACCGACACTTCAAGCAGCTGTCGCGAGAGATCGCGGCGGCACAGCCCAACGTCGGCAACCGCCTAATGAAGTGGTCAACGTGCAAGATCAGCTTCGACAAGGAGGATCATCCGGCCTCCACCAGGGGCGTGGGCACAATTCCTCTCTTGTGCACGCCAACCATCAACAACGTCACCATAAATCGCACTCTCATCGATGGAGGGGCGGGCCTCAACATCATCTCGGTCGAGATCTTCGAGAAGATGCAGGTGCCGTACCACCGGCTCATGCCAACCCGACCATTCTTCGGGGTAACCGAAGGGTCTACAACGCCAATTGGGCAGGTACGCCTGCCCATTACCTTCGGCACCCAGGACAACTACAGGACAGAGAGCCTCGACTTCGACGTCGCCTACATCGCGCTGCCATACAATGCCATTCTCGGCTATCCAGCCCTGGCAAGATTCATGGCAGCCACGCATCATGGCTTCAACGTTCTCAAGATCCCAGGCGCCAACGGCACGATCACCGTGCGCTGCAACGAGAAGGATGCTCTCCGGTCGGTGGAGCATGTCTACCGTGAGGCCGCCACCATGTTCCCTGCTGATGAAGATCTGCTAGAACACTCCGGCGACCTCGCGAGGAAGAAGCAGCTCGTATCCCAAGAGCGGGCTGCTGCGAAGAAGGCCTCTCTTGAGCCCCACCTGCAGGGCTCAACAGGGAAGAAGTTTGCCGCCTCTGCGTCGCCTACTCCAAGCGAGGACCTGGTCCATCCGATGCTGGACATGAATATTGGGGAAGCTGCGGTACCCTCAGGAAGGAGGCCCCAGTTCACCCAAGAGCGCTCTGCAACCAAGAAGGTCTCACTTCAGGCTGGGGGCTGCGAAAACTTCGTCACCATCGGGGCAGGGCTTTCCCCCAAATAGGAAAGCGCGCTCGTCACCTTCCTGCGGGCAAACTCTGACATGTTCGCTTGGACTCCATCAGATATGCCCGGCGTTCCCAGGGAGGTGATTGAGCACCACTTAGCTGTGTGCCCTCAGGCACACCCCATGAAGCAGAAGACTAGGAAACAAGCGCAAGAGAAGTAGGACTTCATAGTTGAGGAAATAGAGAAGCTGAAGAAGGCCAAGCTGATACGCGAGGTAGCCCACCCCACCTGGATTGCAAATCCGGTGGTCATCCCAAAGGCAAATGGCAGTGGGCGCCTCTGCGTGGACTTCACAAGTCTCAACAAGGCATGCCCCAAGATTCCTTATCCGCTCCCAAGGATAGATCAAATCATCGACTCCACCGCCGGCTGTGACCTCCTTTGCTTCTTGGATGCTTTCTCCGGCTATTCTCAGATCAAGATGGCAAAGGAGGACGAGGAGAAGACCGCCTTCATCACGCCCTGTGGTGTGTACTGCTACGTCTGCATGCCCTTCGGTCTGAAGAACGCATGAGCCACCTTCCAAAGGCTCATGCGCAAGGCCTTGGGTGCTCAGATGGGAAGGAAGGCGGAGGCCTACGTCGACGACATCATCGTCAAGACTCGCGAGAGTCACACCTTCGTCGAGGATCTGGAGGAAACATTCGTCAACCTGAGAAAGGTAAATATCAAGCTCAACCCCGCCAAGTGCGCCTTTGGCGTACCGTCGGGAAAACTGTTGGGGTTCCTCGTGTCCCATCGCGGGATAGAGGCGAACCCTGACAAGGTCAAGGCCATCGAAGAAATGCGTCCACCACGCAATCTCAAGGAGATGCAACGCCTCGCGGGATGCATGGCAGCCCTGGGGCGCTTCATCGTGAGGAGTGGGGAGAAAGCCTTGCCCTTCTTCAAGCTCATGAAGCGCGCTGGGAAGTTCGAGTGGACTCCGGAAGCCGACAAGGCCTTCGCTGAGTTGAAAAAGTACCTCACGAGCCCACCGATCATGGTTGCCCCAGCAGCCCGCGAGCCCTTGCTACTCTACATCACGGCAACTCCAAGGACCGCAAGTGCCGTACTCGTTGCGGAGCGAGACGCAAGGGTGATCGCCAAGGAAGAGGTCGATCCTCCCGGTCCGGGGGGACCTCGCGAGGAAGAGGCCGCTGCACCTCCCGTTCCTCAAGAGGAGCCGCCCGCCACATCTCCGCCGACCGAGCCGCTCTCTCAGAGCAACGCTCAAAGGCCTCCCAAGGAGGAACCTCCCGAGGGTGTCGCCAAGGTGCAGAAGCCCGTATACTTCGTCAGCACGGTGCTACGTGATGCTCGGGAGCGCTACACCATGTAGCAAAAGCTGCTCTACACCCTGCTCATCGCTTCGCGGAAGCTACGCCACTATTTCCAGGGTCACCCGATCAAGGTGGTAACCGATCGTCCCCTGGAGACCATCCTACGCAATCCCAACGTCACCGGGCGGGTGGCAGAATGGGCCATGGAGCTTCAACCCTTCGAGATATCCTTCGAAACTATAAAGGTAATCAAGAGCAAGGCTTTGGCTGAGTTCACTACGGAGTGGACCGACCCGTTCGCCGACGAGCCTCCAGAGGTGGAGTCAACGCTCCCAGGAGAGGAGGCCCCAGGCCTCTGGGTCATGCACTTCGACGGCGCCTTCAACCTCCCCGGCGCGGGAGCTGGTGCTGTCCTAACCTCTCCCTCTGGAGACAAGCTCTTCTACGCCGTACAGCTCTGCTTTAAGCCTGAGCATAAGGTCTCCAACAACATCGCGGAATACGAAGGACTACTCGCCGGCTTAAGGGAGGCAAATGCTTTGGGCATCAAGCGCCTCATCGTCAAAGGAGATTCACAGCTGGTTGTGAACTTCTCGAACAAGAGCTACACTCCAAAGGACGAGCACATGGCGGCCTATCTCGAGGAGCATCAAAAGATGGAGAAACGCTTCCAAGGTTTGGAGCTGAAGCACATCCCGAGAGGAGAAAATGTGGAAGCCGACGAGATCGCCAAACGCGCCTCTCACCGCCTGGCACAACCTGCCGGCGTCTTTGAGGAGCGTCTATTCAAGCCGTCCACTTCTCCACCGTCATCTGGATCAGACCCTCCACCTGCCCTGCCGCCACCGCCGGAGCAGGGGGCTCCAGACTGCGGGCCTCCTTCGGGTGACCGCGTCCTTCTGGCATTGGCACAGCAGGAGGGAGTGGATTGGATTCTCGAGCTCAAGGCCTTCCTCACCAGCAGCAGGCTTCCCGAGGATGAAGAGGAGGCTGAAAGGATCGTGACCCAAGCTTCGGGCTACTGCGTCAAGGATGGTGACTTGTACCGGCATCGCCCAAACGGCGTCGCTCTGAAGTGCATATCTACTCACCAAGGCCAGGAGCTTCTCATGGACATCCACGCCGGCGAGTGTGGCCATCATGCTTCTGCTGCAACTCTAGCCACAAAGGCGTATCGAAGTGGTTTCTACTGCCCTTCAGCGCTAGGGGATGTGGCGGAGATGGTCAAGAGGTGCGAGGCGTGCCAATTCCACGCTAAGCAGGTCCACCAGCCGGCGCAGGAGCTGCAAACCATCCCACTCACTAGGCTCTTTGCAGTTTGGGGACTGGACATCCTTGGTCCGTTCCCGAGAGCGCAAGGGGGCTATCGCTACCTCTACGTCGCCATCGACAAATTTACCAAGTGGGTGGAGGTGGAGTCGGTGTGCACCATCCCGGCCAGGTCCGCGGTCAAGTTCATCCGTGGGCTGGTCTGTCGTTTTGGTGTGCCTAACCGCATAATCACCGATAACGGCAGCCAGTTCACCAGCGGACTGTTCCGGGAGTACTGTGCATCGACCGGCATCAAGATCTGTTTCGCCTCCGTCGCCTACCCCCGGAGCAGTGGCCAAGCCGAGCGTGCTAACGCCGAGGTCCTCAAGGGGCTCAAGACGAAAAGCTTCAACGCCAAGCTCGAAGCCTGTGGCAAAAAATGGTTAGACAACCTCCAATCCATCTTGTGGTCCATCAGGACTACCGCCACCAAACCCACTGGAGAGACCCCTTTCTTCCTGGTCTATGGGGCGGAGGCTGTTCTTCCCACCGACGTCAAGTTCGGGTCGCCAAGAGTGCTCGCCTTCGACGAAATTCGCCAAGAGGACCTCATCAAGGATCGCCTCCTCCTACTCGAAGAAGCTCGGTGCCAAGCCGCGCTCCGCGCCGCGAGGTACCAGCAAGGACTACGCCGCTACCATAGCCGCCATGTTCGAGCAAGGACTCTGGAGGTCGGCGACCTGGTGCTGAGGAGAATACTCTCTCGCGAGGGCCTGCACAAGCTGTCTCCAATGTGGGAAGGACCCTTCAAGGTGACGCACATCGCCAGGCCAGGCTCGGCGCGGCTGGAAACCGCAGAAGGTGTGCCGGTGGGGAACCCGTGGAACATAGCTCATCTGCGAAAGTTCTACCCTTAGGTTCCTCACGAGGAGATAAATACCGTTCTCACGGCACTTGTATCAGCTCAAACTGCTCTTAAGCACTGATATTAAGTTATCGCGCAACATAGCGCCTCTGCTTCGGCATGACATTAAAATGGCATGATGTCCATTTATTTTCGGTTGTACTCCACGCGGAAGGGGGCTAGGCACGGTGTCTATGCTGGGGCCTTCGCCCGGAAAACAGCGAGCCCGAAAAACCCGAAGGGAGTGAGCTCTGGTCGGGGGCGACGGCCCTGTTATCGATCACCTCCAAATACCCATGGTGCTTAGTTCCTCGCGGAGTACATCGGAAAATAAAAAATCTTCGAGGAAAGTCCAAGGTGTGCCCCCAAGGCACCCGCTAAGGACCAGCACCTCGTGAGCAACCCTCACGAGGAGGCAAGAATGCGTCGATGCAACAAGCATCCGCAGGAAGATTCCCTCTATCGAGGAAGGCCTAACGTGGCAGGATTATTGAAGACCAAGGCCGCTCCGATCATCTTGCGAAGGAGACGCAGATCCAGAGGTCCGCGCCAGGCCCTTCACCTCGTGAGCAACCCTTGCGAGGTGTCGACGGTCTCTGGGCTCTCTTAAGCGTCGACGTTTTCACGTCCGTGAGGGTCCAGCTTCCCTCAACGACGAGGAAGGCCCCGAGAATCGCCACGCGCGGCAATTTGCTCTTAGCTGCTGGCACAGATAGTGCCGCGCTCCTCCACGACAGAGAAGGTCCCTGTGCCGGTCACAGGGGCATCTTATTCGCCTTCTTTTTTCGTTTGTTTTATCGACTTGTTTTTCCGTTTTTGGGGATTTGGGGTTTTTTCTTTTCCAACTCTTTCTTCAACTTCTCGTCTCAGGAATCATCCAATGTGTCGTCGGCGCCGACCCCATCTCGAGCTCTGAGGCGAAGGGAGGCCTCCCGTCGACGCTAACAGCTCACCAGGGCTCTCGAGCGTGCGAATGACCAGGACAATGAAGAGCAGTGAGAAGCGAAATGCAAGAAAGCTAAAAGCGGACTTCATTGAGGTAATCCCATCAAAGGGAGGAGCAAAGGCACGGCGGGGCATACCCCGCCGGCGAGGACTACACTACAAAAGAGGGGAGGAGACTAGCTCCCCTCCCCAGAAGACTACCGCGCCGGGACCTCCTCTTCACTGCGCCGCGGGCTGGGGGTAGGTGCGGCGGACGCCGCCGGCGGTGAAGATCCGCACCGAAGCCTCCAACGTCCCCAGCTTGAAGCGGAAGACAAGGTGGTCGCCGACGCGGAGGCGATGGCCGAGAGCGAAGGCCCTCCAGCGGCCGGAGAGGACGGCGTTGCCGCCCACCCCGAGGAGGATGTCCACAGGCCAGAGGAGATCTAGCCTGCTCTGCTCCCCCAGGGCAATCTCCCCGGCGGCCACGCCGGGGGCGTAAGCCACCCTCCGGACGGCGTCGGGCAGCCGGAGGGAGCTGAAGCCCGGGGCGTCGACGACGACGAGGAGCTCTAGGAAGCGGGACCCCGGGCCGATGAGGGGTCCCAGCATCGCCGCCGCCAAGTGGCGCGGAGTGGCAACCACTCCGTTCGCCGGCGGGGCCGGAGGATCTGCAGCAGGAGGAGGGGGGCCCAGGGCAGCCTCCACCTCCCGGAGGACTCGGTCGATGATTCCCGGGGCGCGGGGAGCAGGCGCCGCCGCCAGCGGCGACGGCGAGTTCAGAGCGCCTCCACGCGCGGGACCCCTGAGGGTCAGGGCGCCGGAGGTCCCCGAGGCAGCGCGGTTTGCCTCGTGCTGCCTCGGCGCGCCAATGCGAAGGGGGGCGCCGACGCCGGGCGTCCATCGGGCCGGGATCTTCACCTTGATCCCGCTGCCCGGGGGGCGTCCACGGCGCTTGGCCCTAGAGCTTGGTCCCGCGGCGGCGACGGAGGCGGAGGGGTCCATCAGCTTGGGGGCGCGGGGGAAGAGGTGGCACTGGAGGAAGGAGGTGAAGTGCCGGAGGTCTCGAGGAGACTCTATTTAAGGGGGGCGTCCGGCGTCGATGTGTCAAATCTCAGCGCGGGAACCGAAGCGTCGACACAGCGCTCCGCAGTGAAGCAACGCACCATCATGACAGTTTGATGCCTCGGAGACTGTAGCATCGCCCGCCGTTTCATCTCTCCAGCTGCGGCCTCGCCACGTGTCCGGGGCCTCTGCTTCTTCACATGGTCCTCTGACCGCGCGGTTGACGCGTGCCGTTGGGGGGCCCAGCAGCTTCGGGGGCCCCCGGCCCTTCGCTTCCTCAAGAGGGCGCGTTCGCGGGCCAGGCTCCCGGGGGCTACTGTCGGTGTTCTGTATACCGGGGTATCCAGGTCCACCTGCTCCTGGGCCCCGTCATCGGCCCATCTTTAGCCCAGGGGAGAATCAACGACCCAAGCTACGAGGAAGACCCTCACGAGGAGGCGCCTCGTGAGGAGAACGACGATGGAAAATGCTAAGGACCAGAAGACCTCCTCACGAGCCCCTGCTGGTGAGGAGAGAGACCAAGTCCACGCCAGCTCAGCGCGTTGGCGTGCGGGGCAAGAAGATGAAGGACAGAAGACCGCGTACTGCCCACGCTACCCCCAACAGGGAGGAGACCAACTTTCGCCATGCCTGCCCAAAGCGGCACAGTGGTTGTTGGCCGCCCCCCTAAAAATAGCGTGGACGGTGCAGGGCGCCAGAGGAAGACGTCAGCTTCCTCCACCCACTCCTGTGGACCGGCGCCACTACCCTACGAAGACCACGTCTACAGAAGAGCATAGTCTACAGCTGTCCACCCTCCTTGGCCGTGTGTGTGGCAACCCCTTCCCCAAGAAGATAAGGGGAAGGAGGACCTTGGCGCTATAAAAGGAGGGGAGGCCACCCCTTAGAGGGGATCCGATCTTCTCCAAGTTGCTAGCTGGGCACGCAGGTTCTTCAACCTCTGGCCAGCTAGAACTTTGTAATCAAGACCTTGTACTCCTCGCGAGGTGTCGCGTTGCAATACAAGAAGGCAGGAAGTACGGGTGTTACCTCACCACGAAGGACCTGAACCTGGGTAAAGCTTGGCATCTCTCTCTCTGCAGTGCGTAGTGCGTTCGACAGCTCGAGGCTTCTGTCACCGTGCTTCGTTGCGATCCTAGATCTCACACGTTCAGCCCCCTGCGTTCGAATCTTTGGGTCCGTCGCGTGGTACCCCGTGTTCTTGCGACACGAAATCCATCGACAACATCCATCCACTTTCCCTTATACTAACTTTTTGAGTGATGCAAGGATCCTTGAGGATTTCTTACTTCTTGTTGACAGGGTTGGTTTGACTACATACATGCTTCATAAGAGTGACCAATATGCTAGGCTCACAAAGATCTTTGTTGAGAGCTTTCATTTTTCTAAATCCGCCTTCAAACCATCTATTGCATTCAAAATTTATGATAAGTCTGTCACCATGTCTTTGGAAAGTTTTTGTAGTATCCTAGGTATTGCTATGTTTGGGACAGCAAAGAAGATTCAGAATCGACCCGCTGATTTGCTGGAGATTTACCGAGGGGTGACAAATGATGATGAGCGTACAGCTCAGCGTGGCAAGATAAGGAACATTCAACTCCCATCTATTAGATACTTTGCTTACTATCTTGCCAATAGTATTCTTGGTAGGGAGAACACTAGTAACATTTCTAATTATCATTTAGCTTTTATAGATACTGCGCTTGATGTTAGTAGGAAGTACAACCTCGGTGCTCTCATTGCTAGTCGCTTAGCTGCTAGGGGACCTTGGTTGCGCTCGAAGGAGGAGTTGGACGAGCAGCTTAGGTTGCTTGGTTTCCACATGCAGCAGGGCCCCGACAGCCAGGAGGAGGAGGCGCCCTCTGACTATTACACCGTGCATCATACCGGGGCGCCCTCCAGCTCATATCAGGACGAAGGTACTTCTTCATCATATTTTGGAGATGCCACTTCTTGGCCGAGTTGGGATTGATCTCCACTTAGGCCAAAAGCCTAAGCTTGGGGGAGGTATATTCTGTCGGGACTTTGTATATCCATGTTTCGCTTTCTTTCTTTTTCTTTGTTTTTCTTGTTTTATTTCTGCTTCCCAAACCCCAAAAAGACCAAAAATATTTCTGTTATTTCTTTCTATTTGCTTCTTTAGTTTTCTAGTATTGGTTTGCTTTACCTTCTAGTTTCGGTTTGGTATTCGAAAAATCCAAAAAGATTTTGCTTTGTTTGCTGTTTCCTTTTGTTCTTGTTTTAAAATTTGAAAACCCAAAAATATTTTGTTGTTCTTTTCCGGTTTTATAAAGTTTGCTACAGAGTTCAGTCTCCCATGACTCCATTGGAGCTTGGTTATCACTTCATAATATTCAAGCCACACAAGTGAAAGGCAATAATGACAACTTATGACAATTTGAGATGTGGTCAGAGGCTGGTATGAACTCTATTTGTTTTCATTTTTGTACATATACTCATTTATGTGGACATGATTAGTTTGTTCGTGTAAGGTGTATGTTATTTAATGGATGCTTAGTAGTTCTTGCTCTCATATGATTAGTTCCAATTTACTAATAGTTTGTACCATGTCATATATATGTTTGCTTGCATTGTTCTATTCATAAAACGGTATGACATTGTGGTATCCTCCTCTGAATGTTTCATTTGAATCGACTTGGCACATGCTCAAGCATGCATACGACTAAACAAAAGTCAATTAAACCTTGATGATTTATTTTGCCTCAAAGCTCTTGTATTGTTTTTATGCCCCTATTAATTTTGTTTGGTCGCAAGCATGATTATGACAGTTACTGCTCTCTCGATTGTCGCTTCCCAGTCTTTTGCTAGCCTTCACCTGTACTGAGAGGGAATACTTCTCGTGCATCCAACTCTTGAAAGCCAAGTTATTCCAAAGAGTCCACTATAAATTCCTATCATGGTATTTCAAAACATTCTAAGTAAATTTTCATGTGCTACCTTTCAAAACCTTCAAATACTTCTCATTTTTTGACACTGTTTTTAGCTCATGAGGACGTAGTGGTCAGGTTTGCTATCTTCCATATTGAATTAAGTACCCCTCGACTTGCATGCTTCATCTGCTCGTCATTAATTTTGCAAGAGAGCTGGTCAGACCATTGTAACCTTAATAAAAAGAAAAAAAGGCACTCCTCCATGGTATGTGAAAATTGGTGGGCACCAGAAGGATTCAGTGAGCCATGGTTTGTGAAAGGAAAAGTGGGGAGGAGTGCCAAATTTTATAAAAGAGCATGTATATGCCAATTTTTCAAGAACTCGGAACCGCTCTCAACGTGTTTAGTATGGAAGATAGCAAGAACCCCATTGCCAGTCGTTGACAGGAAACAACCACCTCTCAAAACAATTTTTATCTTTTAAAAAAAAATGAAAAGCTCTAGCTTCCCTCTGCGAAGGGCCTTTCTTTTACTTTATGTTGAGTCTTCATCTTATAACTTTAAGCACCTTCTTGAGAGCATAGTTGTCGTTCTTAGTGAAATGTGCTTGTCCCAGAACACGGTTAATTGTGGTATAACTTTGATGCTTGTATCTTTGATATTTCTAATTCTAGTCTTCTCTTGAACTTTAGAGGTGCCTTGGCATTTATGTTTTGCTCCACAAATAAAGGCAAGCGAGATACCACTTTTTCATATCTTATTATGAGCATTACAATCCTGTAACTTCTTATGTTTCATGTTGCTTATTATTAGTGTGTTGGTACTTCTTCATGGCTTGCATGACTATGAGGTAACATTGGTTCAGTACTTCTTACTATGAATTGCCTAAGTACTTGATCATTTAGTGAGAATATATACATCTTATGATGCAAATGTGTTCGTTAAAGTTTCTTTTATCGCACTCAATTGTTAACTGAATTGCTTGAGGACAAGCAATATGCTAAACTTGCGGGGAGTTGATATGTCCAAAATGTATCTACTTTCCTGAACCCTTTAGCTGTTGTTTTCCCTCTAATTTGTGTGTTTTGAATACAACTAACACGGACTAACGTTGTTTTCAGCAGAATTGCTCTGGTGTCTCGTTTTTGTGCAGAAATCCAACTTTCAGGAAAAATCTCGGAAAATATCGCAAAGCTCCTATTTTACCAGAAGACTCAGGGAGCCAGAAGATGAGACAGAGAGGGGCCACAACGGACTCACACCACCTGGTGGCGGGGGCCAGGCCAGGCCGCGCCAGGGGGTGCTGTGGCCACCTCAGCCATCACCTTGACCCCTCCTTCCACCTAAATATAGCCTCTGACCTTAAAACATCAGGGGTTCGGTGTTTTTCCTAGATAGAGTTCCGCTGCGCCGCCACCACCAGAAACCGCGATTCGGAACCAGATACTTCGTTCTGGCACCTTGTCGGGACGGGGATTTGGAGGAGATCATCGCCATCATCATCACCGATGTCTCTCTATCAACCATCCATGATTCCCCCATCCATGTGTGAGTAATTCCCGCTGTAGGCTGAAGGGGATTATAGGGATTGGATGAGATCATTCATGTAATTGCTATAAGATTGTTAGGACATGGTGCCTAGTACCCATTGTTAGTGATTTTGACATTGTTGCAACTTGTTGTGCTTAATGCTTGCACTTTGGGCCTGAGTGCCATGATCTCAGATCTGAACATGTTATTGTTTCATGAAGATAATTGTTGTTTGTGATCTTACCTGCAAGTTGTATACACATATCGTTGTCTGGAACCCGAGGCCCCAAAGTGACAATAATTGGGATAACCGGAGGGGATGGCTGTCATGTGAGGATTACATGTGTTCATGGAGTGTTAATGCTATGCTCCGGTACTCTATTAGAAGGAGTACCTTAATTAGCAGTAGTTTCCCTTGAGGCCCCGCTGGAAACGGGCTGGTAGGACAAAAGATGTTGTCCAAGTTTCTCATTGCGAGCACACACGACTATTTACGGAAACACATGCCTATGGTTACTTAGTACTAGGACGCTTTATCATTATTTATCTACAATTGCGCATGTCTTGATTATTACATGAATTGTCTTATCCATGCAACGCCCGTTCATCCATCCCTGTGCCTACAGTATTTAATCCTACTGTTTACTATAGTCACTACTGTTGTCTTTATTTTATTACTGCTGCTATTATTCTGCTACTATCACTACTATAAAACTGTTAGTACTGATAAACTGTTGCGAGCAAGTCTATTTCCAGGTGCAGCTGAATTGACAACTCATCTGTCAAGGTTTATAAATATTCTTTGGCTCCCCTTGTGTCGAATCAATAAATTTGGGTTTTACTTCCCTCGAAGACTGTTACGATCCCCTATACTTGTGGGTCATCACTCCTCCATGGTATGAGATTGTTGGCAGGCACCCGAGGATTCGGTTAGCCATGGTTTGTGAAAGCAAAGGTGGGGAGAAGTGCCAAACTTTATAAAAGAGCATGTAAATGCCTATTTTCAATAACTCGAAACCGCTCTCAACTTGTTTAGTATGGAAGATAAGAAGAACCCCATTGCCATTCGTTGATAGGAACAACCACCTCCCAAAACAACTTTTATCTCTGTTTTACAAATGAAAAGCTCTAGCACATGTTAAATCCCTGCTTCCCTCTGCGAAAGGGCCCTTCTTTTTTACTTTTATGTTGAGTCTTCATCTTCTATCTTTATGCACCAATTAAGAGAGCATAGTTGTCATTCGCAGTATAATGTGCATAGTCCCAAAATTTATTATTGATTGATTCATTATTATGGTATTGCTTGTTCTCAAATTATTTGTATCTAGTCACCCTTTTGAACTTTGAAGGTGTCCTATGCATTTATGTTTTGCTACTGCATGAAGGAAAAGCTAAATACCACTTTGCTATGTTTTCTCTATGCTCAAAACAAGCAAATAACTTTCAATGCATTATTATTCATGATCTTTTGTTTGTGTTATTTTTCATGTTGTAACATGGTTGCTAAGTTCTATTGTTAGAATTATATCTTTTATGCCCATGTTTAGAGTACTTTGATCTCAGCTTGCAATGCTTTACATTGACTTGATCAAGATTGTGTTGGCTGCATGTCACCACAAAAAATATTTTTTGTTATCACTTACCTACTCGAGGATGAGCAGGAGTTAAGCTTGGGGATGCTTGATACGTTGCAAACGTATCCATAATTTTTGATGCTCCATGCTTGTTTTACACCAATTGCTTTATGTTTTGTTTACACTTCATGGAATTTTTATGCATTTACTAGAACTAACCTATTAACTAGATGCCACAGTGCCAGTTCCTATTTTTTGCTATTTTTGAATTTTAGAAAAGTTATACAGGAAATATTCTCGGAATTGGATGAAACAAAAGCCAAAGTTACTATTTATCTGACATGAAGACGTAGTCCAAAGGAGAGACGGAGCCGAGCCAGGAGGCGGCCGGCCCCACCCCTGGCCGCGCCAGGCCATGGTGTGGGCCCCCAGGCGCCCTCTGACATCGCCCTTCCTCCTATATATTCACTTCATCGGGAAAACCCTAAGGGCCCGAGCCTCCATCCACGAAAAGTATTGTAAGCCGCCGCCATCTTCGACCCTAGTTTGGGAGGGTCTAGAAGCTCCTCCCGGCACCCTGCCGGAGAGGGGAATCATCACTGGAGGCCTTCTTCATCGTCATGCCTGCCTCTAGAGTGATGCATGAGTAGTTCACCCATGGACTATGGGTCCATAGCAGTAGCTAGATGGTTGCCTACTCCAATTTGCGCCTCCATGTTTAGATCTTGCGAGCTGCCTACATGATAAAGATCATCTTTATGTAATTCTACATGTTGTGTTTGTTGGGATCCGATGAATATTGAGTACTATGTCAAGTTGATTATTGCTCTATCATGTCTATGTTATTTGTGATCTTGCATGCTCTCCGTTGTTAGTAGATGCTTTGGCCAAGTAGATGCTAGTAACTCCAAGAGGGAGTATTTATGCTTGATAGTGGGTTCATGCCTCTAGTAATCTGGGAGAGTGACAATAACTTATAAGGTTGTAGATGTGTTGTTGCTACTAGGGAGAAAACAACAATCTTTTGTTCAAGGATAATTGTATTGTTTACATTACACACTTTGCTTAAGGCGATAATCTGCTGCTTGCAACTTAATACCCAAAGGTTGTTCGGATGATATCCTGAGGGTGGATTATTAGTCATAGATGCAGTTGGATTATGGTCTATGTATTATGTTGTAATGCCCAAATGAATCTCATAGTGATCTTCATGACATGTACATGCATTGTTATGCATTCTTTATTTTGTCAAATGCCCAACTGTAATTTGTTCACCTAGCATGTTATATCTTTATGGAGACACACCTCTAGTGAATTGTGGACCCCAGTCCATTCTTTTACATTTATATTATCATCTACTTCAAGCACTGTTTACTTTCCACAAGTATTATTTCTTCACCGCAAACAAACATCTCTTTCCACACTATACGTCTAATCCTTTGTTTTCAGCAAACCAGTGAGATTGACAACCTCACGGCAAGTTGGGGCAAAGTTGTTTGGTTGTGTTGTCTGCAGGTTCCACATTGCTGCTGGCGCTGACACCGTGCCATCAACTGTCTTCTGGCGCCAGCTAGCAACAACTTTCAGAAGTGATTTCTTTCTCCTACTGGTTGATTAAACTTTGGTTTCATACTGAGGGAAAACTTACTACTGTGCTCATCATACCTTCCTCTTGGGGTTTCCCAACTGGTCCTTTGAGACATCACCAGCTCCGACCAGCTCCGGTGGCGCTTTAGTGATTAATCGCTCCGCCTCGCTCCGCTCTATCATTCTATCCAAGAGTTTCTCTCGATTGCGTCCTCGGCATCTCGATTTGACTCTAGATTGGATCTAGGGTTTCGGTGATTGAGTCGTCACTAGAAGAAAAGTGTCCATCTACCACGACTGGTACTTTCGGTCGTTGCTGAAGACCCCCCTTCTACCACGATTTTGGTCGGTTTCATGGTAGACTGAAAAAAAATCTCGCAGCCTTGAATTAGGGCAAATCATGGTAGATGGTCATCCGGCGCATGGTAGATGTCCATTTTTCGATTTCACTTCTGATTTTGGACTCTGACCGACCATTCCAGGCTATGGGGCCGTGATGTCAGTGTCTCTAGCAGACTTGTTTTTTTCGTTCCCGCGACCTAGCTCACGTTGCTCGATGCAACAGTTTATGGTCTGGACCGTGGGTCCCTGATGTCAGCCTCTCCATTTTATTATCTGTTCCACACGAATGCTGGCTACTTTCTTTTATTATTTGAAACCGCTCGCTTTGATAATGTTCATGGACGGTGCAGTCTGGTGGGACCTCGATGTCAGCCTCTCTGAACAAGAAACCTCTGCTATGTTCAGAATGTTCATGGATGCTGCTGTCGGGTGGGTCCTCAATGTCATCCTCTTTGAACAACAAACATATGTTATATATAATTTTGGATAATGTTCATAGTCGCTGCAGTCGGGTGGGTCCTTGATGTTAGTCTTTCTGAACAACAAAAAACCTGTGCTATTGATACGTTGGAAACGTATCTATAATTTTTGATGCTCCATGGTTGCTTTACACTAATTGCTATATGTTTTGTCTACACTTTGTGGCACTTTTATGATTTATTTGGACTAACCTACTAATAGTTGAAAAAGTGCACAATGTTCTTGTTTTACACTTTGATGTATAGGAATTACCAAGAATACAAGTGGAAACCTTGTTGGAGTCAAATTGGGACTTTCCAGAAATCTGTGTGCCAGAACTCTTTTCGGAGATGGTCACGTTACGGGTCGAAGACGGCGTCAAACGGAAAACTCTTCAACTACAAAGTTGTAGGAAATTTCACGGCAAACGTTATGGACATAAAATTCATCTGATTCCGAGTCCGGACAGCCAAGTTAAGCCCGAATTACTGCAGCCCAAGATGGGGAGACGAGAATTCGAGAGACTATATAAAGGGAGGAACCCTAGCTCGTGGGAGACACCTCCACCCACGAATTTGCAGCCACCAGAGCCACGTTTTCGTCTCCCCCATGGATCCCATCTCCATGGGGGAGGGCTCCCATGAAGCCATGAAGAAAGGGGGCTAAGGGGCGACGCTCCCCCATGATACCGGCAGCGGGGGAGTCCCCCGCGCCATCGCCGCCGTGCCGCCGCCGCTGCCCGCGCCCCTTGCTGCTCATCTCCGCCATCTTCACCACTATCTTCATCACCAACTCCTCCTATTATGCAGTCGTTCATCCTTCCACACACCTCTGTACCATCCTATGTAAACATGGTGTTTGATGCTATAATATTTACCCTATGATCTATGTCATGTTTGCATAGTTTATTTGTTCTTAGATTGATTTGTTGAATGTCTTTGGTTCATTAGAGTTGTATGTTGATATGGTACTGTCCTTTGGTGTCCATTATATTTATGCGCGCTTGGATTAAACATCTTAGGGTTAGTAGTATGTGCAAAAGGAAGGGGGTAGTTCTGCCGGAGTGACAGAAACCTGAGGACGCGAACCGGAACATTGCACGTATGGGAGTAAGAGGACCATTAACTTAAGGCTATGGTTGGGGAAACCTTAATGCATTGTTAGTATTTGCGGATGCTTGCTAATAATCCAATCATATAGTACTTGTATTTCCAAGTAGTGAAGTGCTTGTATATTTAGCCTCTCCCACATAGAAAACTGCATCGAAGATAATGAACCCGATTTATTCACTAATTGAACTTAGACAATGCCACCACTATTACCACCACTTTTCCACACTCATGGTACTGTTAGTTTATGGCTACTTAGTATATTTTATTGATGCAGCACTAACAATTACTTTCTTGTATTTATTATCTTGCAAAGCTATCTCTCATACCCGTATTGTTGCTCTAGTTTTATTTCCTAGATGATGCAAACGTTTAGTGTGCGTAGAGTTGTATCGGCGGTTGATAGTACTTGAGAGAACATTTATCCTACCTTTAGCTCCTCGTTGGGTTCGACACTCTTACTTATCAAAAAGGCTACACACGATCCCCTATACTTATGGGATATCAGCTATATATATTGATAATGTTAATGGACGCTGCTGTCGGGTGGGTCCTCGATGTCAGACTCTCTAAACAAGAAACGTGTGCTACGTTGAGTTATTTTCTTTAGCATCAGTGTTGGCTACTTGGTTGTTCTTTTGGAACCCGCCCATGAAATTTGATTTTCTAAAGGTTGAGGACGTTGCTAACAGGTGGGTCCTCGACGTCAGACTCTCTGAACAATAAACATGTGCTATCTCGTGGCTACTGGATTTTATTTTCGAACCCGCCCCTGAAATTCGAAATTGATAAGGTTGAGGGACACTGCTGACGGGTGGGTCCTAGATGTCAATATCTCTGAATAATACATGTTCTATATGAATTTTATTTTTGTTCCCCGTGAATCCTAGCTACTAGGATGTTATTTTTAACCCACCTGTGGAATTCTACTTGATAAAGTCGAGGGACGCTGCTAACTGGTCGGTCCCAGATGTCAGAATATCTGAATAATACATGTGCTATCTGAATTTTATTTTTGTTCCGCGTGAATGATGGCTACTTGGCTACTTTGAACCTGCCACTAAAATTCGAACATGATAAGGTGGATGGACGCTGCTGAGTGGTGGGTCCCCGATGTCAGCTGAAAAATAAACATGTGCTCTATTGATTTATTTTGTTCAAAGTGATTGCTGCATACTTTACTTTTATTTTCGAACCCGCCCGTGAAATATGGTAAGTCTGAGGGACGCTTCTGATAGGTGGGTCCCTGATGTCAGTAACGTATCGCATAGAAAATAAAAGTCCCGCTACTTGATAAGGTTGAGGGACGCTACTGATGGGTGGGTCCCAGATGTCAGAATCTCTGAACAATACGTCTGCTATCTGAATTTTATTTTTGTTCCCCGTGAATGCTGGCTACTCGGCTGTTATTTTGAACCCACCCGTGAAATTCGATTTGATAAAGTATGGTTAACGGACACTGCTGACTGGTGGGTCCTAGATATCAGAGACTCTGAACAATATGTCAGACGCTGCTGACGGGTGGGTCCAGAATGTCAGACAAGCTGAAAACAAAATGTGTGCTCTGTTCAGTTGGATTTATTTTGTTACCCGTGATTGCTGCATACTTGACATTTTTTTGAACCCGCCCGTGAAATATGATAAGGCAGAGGGAAGCTTCTGATGGGTGGGTCCCTCATGTCAGCACATATTGCATTTTAGCAAAAATCAAATCACCTGGGCCACCTTTGTGCTCCCGCCTACTTGGGCTGCTATGGCGAGCTGAGCCCTCAATAAATTTGGACCTGTAAGGATGCGTTCGTGGGTTACGTTTCGCTTCGAATTTGTTAAGGTTGAGGACATCCCAAAAAAATAAGTTAAGGTCGAGGACGCTGCTGAAAGGTGGGTCCCCAATGCGAGTCTCCTGAACAATAAACGTGTGCTATCTGGATTTATATTCTTTCGCGTGATTGTTGGCTACTTGGCTTTTATTTTTTAACCTGCCCCTAAAATTCAAACTTGATAAGGTTGAGGGACGCTGCTGACAGATGGGTCCCCTATGTCAGAATCTGTGAACAAGAATCATGTGCTATCTTGATTTTATTGTTCCACGAGAATGCTGGCTACTTGGCTTTTATTTTTAAAACCTCCCATGAAATTCAAACTTAATATGGTTGAAGGACGCTGTTGACAGGATGTCAGCCCTCTGTACAACGGTATTGCTACATGAAACATATAAAAATAAAGAACTTATGAACAAAGAACATTTAAAAATCATGTCTGTTACTGAATTTAACTACTTTAATGATTTCACGTACATTAGCAACCATAATAATATCATACTACCACATTTCAGAACACATCAATATTTACTAGTAAAAACACTCAGTGAAAGGCCATAATCAGGGCAGTCAAAAAAGTTAAAGACACAAATATCATACTTCTTGAGCTTGCAAGCCTACACAATTTCTCCCCATTTAGATGTAATGATCGCCGGGCCATTCTCGCCAATCTTGAACCACACCTCATGGGCCATTCTCACCAATCTTGAACCACACCTCATGATAACTACTATCAGTCAAGTTGTGGAAAATAAATGGGTAGAAGCATTACCGGGACTTCAAAGAATTTTGCAAGGTGGTCTATAGTAAACTTCCTTGAAAATCTCTGAAAATATACTTAATTATAGCCAGTTGACTTGCATGGATAGAAAGAAAGATAGGCTAGTGCTTACCATCTTATACTTGGGAGCGTCTACATGTGATAGAACGAAAGATAAACTCCTTCATACACATTTCAGACGCGAACCCATAAAATGTTACCTTTATAAATTGTTAACAAGAAGATCAAATATTTAGGTAACATAATGCCACCACTACTGCTTGTAGCAGTTTTGTAATCATGGGGCATGTATTTGGGATCTTGAAAATAAAGGAGCACATGCAGTTACAATCATCGGTAAATCTAGCATCAAGGACTCATATACATACAGTATTAGCTAGTAATGCGTAATAGGTAGCAACAATATAATATGATTAATAGTTGGGATAGAACTCTAGCTATAGCCAGCAGGGAGGCGCTGTAATTTTTGCTAGAAAGTACTTCTTGGTCTCAACAACAGAAAAGTACTACTAGTATGTTCCTCCTAACAGAAAAGCTACAGAACACGTCAAAAACAAAGCTACAGGAGGTGCGTATATATGTAAGCTAAAACCTATAGAAATACACATATCTACAGGGTTTATGAACATTGCAAGATAACACAAAGTACAACAGTGTTTAACAACAATATAAAATAGACTGTGTGGAGCAACCGAAAGATTGATGGCTCGGCCTATATATTAACCAATCAGCATACGGATTATTTGTGCTTATATACAGACTGCAGTAATAACTACTGAAATCCAACATTAAAGTCTTTTTCCCAAGCAAGTTGGGTTACTGTTTACATGACTTAACAAAATGAACAACAATACATGGTCCTTAATTCACGTCAAAGGCAACACAAAATACAAAAGCGAGTCAGCGATAAAGTAAACTAATTCCAGCTAGCTGCTAAGAACTACAGTGCATACTAGCTAACTGCATTGAGCTAATATGCATTTCTTTCATTCCAGAAAAGAGGAATGTGGATCATACAAATGGAGGATATTGTCTATAGTAGGTTTAAACCACATAGGCGACTGTTGGTTCTGTCTATAAGGAGGTTTCTCATTCTCATTGAGTTGCTGGTAGTACGCATGTTGACTATGCACTGAATACTCGATATGGTGGTACAAACCAGACAAAAAAACACAGTATAACAGGCTGAGACCAACTAAGACATCAAATAAACTGAATCAAGCAAGCTGGCAATGATGGTCCTAGAGTTCAGTTGGATGATAATATAAGGAGAAAACTGATCTGCACTAGGTGTCATGGCACACTAAAGTATATATTAATATCGAGGAGATAGCAGTTAAACTAAATTGCTATTGGAAGGCAATGTCAAAAAGAGTGACATAAGGCAAAAGACAAACTATCAGGTATGAAAAAGATGTTTGATCTAGCTGCAGACAGTGCGCACAACACTTCACCAGTTGGTGGTACAAATCAGACAAAAGACATAGTTCAACAGGGCCGAGACCAACTGACAAATCAAATAAGCTAATTAAAGCTATAACTACTATAAGAATTACACTACACACTAGCTAACAACATTGACCTAATATGTATTTTCATTCCAAATAAAAGGAGGAATGTGGATCAATCAAAGTGTGGATATTATCCACACTAGGTTTAAACCACACGGGCGACTGTCGGTCATATATCCACTCCTCATCGTCGTACTCTTTGACATTCGAATCACCATCACGTATTACAAAAAATTTAAGACATTTTGTTGGTTCAGACAATGCTTCATATAATGTGCAGACATAGTTTTGCCTCAGCAATGGAGTCAAGGTGCCACCTAGTATATTCACATTCATGGGATAGTTCAGTCCGAGGAACAGAGAGTGTGTGCCAATGTTGGTAACCCGCCTCCAAATGTGGTCGCCAGGTCGAACCAAGTTGAGATCCATCGCATATACTTGGATACCAGAGTTAGGATGATTAACAAGTAGGTTAAGATCATGCATATCGAATGGAATGTCCTGATAGAGATATCCACGAGCAATGCCCACACTGGCCACGGGGCAAATTTTAAAGATAGACAACGAGTGTTATCCGTTGGATGATAGAGCGAGGAACCACCTACCATAGCGCCCTCCCACCAAAGGGAGTTCAAACACCGAGTGCGGGGTGTTTCCTGGAACAATCAAATTACAGAAAAGCATCACTGACATAATTATTCAAACAAAATGCATTCTTTTATATGCATGGTATGACTAGTAAGACGGGGACTTAATGGAATTAATTGTACATTCGTGTTTTTTAATCGAGGGTTAGATCAGATTGTTCAGGTTTATGAAAATATAAAGAAAAAACAACTCAGATGTTGTTACATAAATAGTTAAATACTCACTCCATTTTTAAATATAAGATGTTTTAGCTTTTTGAAGCAAATGTACCTACACATCTTTTAGTGTGTAGATTCACTCGAATACACACACTGAAAGATGTCTAGATATATTTGCTTCACAAACCTAAAACATCTTATATTTAAAAACGGATGGAGTATTTGCCATGGAGTTACCAATTCAGAACTGCATTCATGTACTAATTATGCTGGGGACTACTAAATAGTACTTTTCATATACTAATTCATTGCTAAGAATGGTCCACTCATGATCAGATGGTCAAATGGTGTGATCATTCAGTGATACTACTATAGGGTGAAATAAAATATGGTTTGAAATTTACAGTATTCGGGGTACCAGTAGGAGATGAAGCCGTCAGTCCTGTGCACCGCAAAAATCATGCCAATGTGTTCGATGGCATCACTGTACAACCCCTGAGAAAATAGTACCTTGGGATTGAGGAGATATGTCCACGCTCTGCGGCCATTCAGATAGGCGAGAGCCTTGTCGAACAAGGTGATGAGCTTGTAGTCCTTGAAATGTCCTACTTCTGTGGGCACTTTGCAGATCACGATCTTCAACAGATTCGGGTCAATATCCTCGCATGCAGAGTCAACTTTAGCAACGCCATAGTAACTACGCTGAAAAAAGTAACCCTCCCATGGTGGAAGTTCGATTAGCAGCTGTGTGTATATGTAGGCAAGGACCGGGGCCTGCTCGTCGATGGTGGTGATCTAGTCGCAATTCATGCCAACCCACACTCTTTTGGCCATGAACGGCAACTCGAGGGTGCGCAGAGGATAGCTGAGGGGCACAACATCAAACCTGATGGTGTCTAGACGATTGGCATCAAAGTACCACTGGGCAGGATGAGGCATCAGTAGGCAGGGTTCATCCCAATGGTGAAGAGCCCGTCTGCTAATTTTTCTGTATGCGACCCTGCCGCTGAAATCTTTGGAGCATGCGGCTAACCGGACAGTGTTGGTGATGTCCAGACGCTGAGCGATATCATTGAAGAGGTCATCCATGATCTTATTCCAGTCGTCGTAGCGGTTGCCACTCGAACCATAGGGAAGAGGAGGGCAGATCTAAGCAGTGTGATTGCTGAGGTTTTCTAGAGGGCTAGCAGCTATCTACGGGCCAGATGATGAGGAGGGTTCCGATGAGGAGAAAACATTGTGAAGTGCGCGCTCGAGAGGATCAAAATTCATCATGGCAGCGTTGGCGAATGGGATAGAGATATTAATTGGAGGTGGAGAAGATGGGTGGGCGAGGAACGAGGTTTTCTTTGCATCATATTGGTCTTCTGCAGCGAGTAGCTGCAGCGAGGATACCTAGTAGCATTTAGCTAGACTAGCACGCCACCGTGCTATCAATGAGTCTTGTCACATTAGTTTGACCGGAAAGTGCGTTATTTATTTACAGGAGTGAATTCCACTTTTTACCCCCTAATACATTTGTGACACTAATTACCCCGTCTAGTCAAAATTCATCTAAAATACCCCTTTTAGAAGCTTTCACTACTAGGAAAACAGCTATAGGTAGCACAGCTACCCGTAGCACACCGAATATGTGGTGCATTGTGGGTATTTACCCGCAGCGCACCTGTGCCCATGTGCTGCGGGTAAGTCAGTGATACGTCCATTTTGCATCACTATTTTATATCATAATTTACTGTTATTCATTAATATATTTCATATTTAGAGATGATACTTATGTTGTTTCCTCTGTTTTCACATGTTTGATGATTATTGGAGAACTTGCTGCCGGAGTAAGGATTCTGTCGGAAAAAGGACCATCAAGACACCATATATCTGAAGATCAGCAATTCCAAGAAATTATCCAGAAAATCATATTTTACCAAATGACAAAAGCAGCCAAAAGGAGAGAGCGAGGGGAGCAGCCAGGCGCCCACACCACCTAGAGGCACGGGCCAGGCCCTGGCCGCGCCACCCTATGGTGTGGCCACCCTAGCCCACGTCTGCCATCGTCCCCTCGCGTATATGGTCATCCCCAAAAACCTAAGACAAAGGGGGGATCAGAGAAAGACTCCGCCGCCTCTGCGGGGCGGAAAACACCGAGAGAGAAAAGCTCTCCGGCAGGCAGAAATCTGCCGGGGAAATTCCTTCCCGGAGAGGGGAGATCGTCGCCATTGTCATCACCATCGAGCTGGACTTCATTGGGATCATCATCTTCATCACCAGCACCTCCATCTTCACCATCACCACGCCATCCCGCTGTAACATCTTGGGTTGAATCTTGTCCAATTCTTAGGGGAAACTTTCCCGGTGTTGATTACTCTTGTAGTTTCTGCTATTGATCAGTTTAACTGTTGAATTAAGGTTTATGTTCAGATTGTTATTTACCATTATTTCACCTCTGGTCATGATCCATATGATGTCTTGTGAGTAGTTTGTTTAGTTCGTGAGGACATGGGAGAAGTCGAGATGTTAGTAGTGAAACTATGTTGAGTAATATTTAATGGTTTGATATTTATATGTTGTGGTGCTATTCTACTAGTGGTGTCATGTGAACGTCGACTACATGATACTTCACCTTTATGGGCCTAGTGGAATGCATTGTGTATTTGGCTACTAATTGTGGGGTTGAGGGAGCGACATAAACCTAAACCCCCGTTAGGAAACCATTGCACCAGGGAGTGTAGGATCTTAGAGTTTAAGGCTATGGTTAGATTTATCTTAATTACTTTCTTGTATTTGCGGATGCTTGCAAGGGGTATAATCACAAGTGTGTGTTAGTCCTAGTAAGGGTAGTGCAATAGCATAGGTTCACCCCCATAACACTTATCAAACCAATGAAGATTACTTAGCAGCATGAAGCGAAAGCTCTCGACAGAAACTCCCGTGTGTCCTCATGAACATTTGGTAATCATAAGTTACACAACCGGCTTGTCCTTTGCTCTAGAAAGGATTGGGCCACTTGCAACAATTACTATTATTGTCTTTTATTTACTCGTACTTTATTTACTTGCATTACCAAATACCCCTGAAAACCTGTTTGCTAGTATTTACAGTGAATCCTTGATCAAAACCGCTTGTCAACACCTTCTGCTCCTCGTTGGGTTTGACACTCTTATTTATTGAAAGTACTATGATACACCCCCTATACTTGTGGGTCATCAAGATTATTTTCTGGCGCCTTTGCCGGGGAGTGAAGCGCTATTGAAGAGTGCAATTGGTAATGGTAACTTTCGCTGTGAGTATTGTGTTTATTTTTGTCTTTTATTTTATTTTGCTATGGAGAACTCTCCATTTGGTTCCCTATTTGGGAATACTACTGCTACTATCACGGTAGTAGATGAACCACCGCCTGCTCAATTAGATCCTTTTAAAATACCTATAAAAATTGTTGAACGTGTTATGAATAACTGCTATTCAGGAGATGGAACTGTCCATCCGGGTGATCATTTACTCTTTGTACATGAATTATGCGAGTTGTTTAAGTGCGCAGGTATTTCATCAAGCCAGGTTAAGAGAAAGCTATTCTCTTTATCACTGAAGGGCAGAGCTGCAGAATGGTATAGGTTGCTAAAGGATGGTCCATCTATTGGCTGAGAGGAAATTGTACCCCTCTTTTATTCCAAATTCTATCCTCCAAGTGAGATTCATAAAGATCGGAATCAGATATATATATTTTGGCCTCATGATGGAGAGAGTATTGCCCAAGCGTGGGGGAGATTGAAGTCACTAATGCTTAAATGTCCCATTCCTGAGCTCCCCAGTAATATTGTTATTAATAACTTCTATGCAAGGCTTACTCTTCACGACAAGGATTTATTGGATGCTTCCTGCTCTGGATCATTTACACGTATGAAAGAAGAAGCTAAATGGGACCTTCTTGACCGTATTCAAGAAAATACTGAAGGATGGGAGAATGACAAAGGTAGAAAGTTAGGTATAAATTATGATTATGAAAGCATTAAAGCTTTTATGGGAACCGATGACTTTCATAATGTTAGTGCCGTTTATGGTCTTGATTCTCAAATTCTTGCTAACTGTTTTAAGGCCTTTGCCTCTTATCTTGATGTTCCAAAGAAGGATTGGAACAAGTACCATGCGCCTTATAAAGATACTACTAGTTGTGTTCCTGCTAGAATTACTAAAGTTTGTACTGTTGATCGCATTTTGCCTGAGCCCTATTTTGAGAAAACACCTTTCCCTGCTAAGGTAAAGGAGAATTCTATGTTGACTAGTGTGCTTAATAAAAGTGCAAAGAAAGCTATAGAACCTGATGAGCAAATTACTGTTAAGTCTCCTGTAGCTATAGTGAAGGACCTTGTTACTAAAAATGTAGAAGATGGACATATTATCTTTTGTGAAGATGCTTCTAACATTGTTTCACATCCTAGTAGACCTTGGGAAACAAGTGTTCCTGTGCTTTCTGTCAGGATTGGTGATCATTGCTATTAAGGTTTATGTGACATTGGTGCAAGTGCAAGTGCTATTCCTTATGAGCTTTATAAAGAAATCATGCATGAAATTGGTTCTTGTGAACTGGAGGATATCGATGTGGTTATTCAGCTTGCTAACAGAGAGATGTGTCCTGCCAATTGGTATTGTTAGAGATGTGGAAATTTTATGCGGTAAGACTAAATACCCTACTGATTTTCTAGTACTTGGTAAGGCTGGTAGTAAAACTTGTCCTATTATTTTTGGTAGACCCTTTTTGAATACTTGTGGCACTGTTATAGATTTTAAGAAAGAGAAAATTTTGACTAGGTTTGATGGAGAATCAGATGAGTTTAATTTTTCTAAGTTTACCAAAGCTCCTTATGAAAATGAACTGCCTAATGAAGATTTTAGAGTTGAACAGCTTGTCTCTATTGCTCTTGCTCCTAATGATGCTTTGTAGCAATATATGGAGGATCACGAAAGTGAGATCTTTAGGGAAGAAAGAAATGAGATCGACGAAATTCTTCTTCGTCAACCATAGTTGATTAAACATAATTTACCCGTGGAGGATTCGGGTACCACTTTGCCACCCAAGGAGGATCCTATTTTTGATTTAAAACTTTTACCTGATTATCTTAAATATGCTTATATTGATGATAAGAAAATATATCCTGTTATTATTAGCTCTAAACTTTCAGGGAAGGAAGAAGAAAGGTTATTGGAGATATTGAGGAAACACCGAGGAGCTATGCGATATACTCTTGATGATTTAAAAGGGATTTCTCCTACTATATGTTAGCATGCTATTAATATTGAGCCAGATGCAAAGCCAGTTGTCGAACATCAATGTCGTTTAATTCCCAAGATGAAAGAAGTGGTAAGAAATGAGGTATTGAAACTCCTTGACGCTGGTATTATTTATCCTACTGCTGATAGTAGATGGGTTAGTCCTGTTCATTGTGTTCCTAAGAAAGGAGGAATTACTGTTGTGCCTAACGAGAATAACGAGATTATTCCTCAGAGGGTAGTAGTTGGTTATAGGATGTGCATCGATTTTAGAAAAGTCAACAAAGTTACTAAGAAAGATCATTATCCTTTACCATTTATAGATCAAATGCTAGAGAGGTTATCTAAGAAAACTCATTTTTGTTTTCTTGATGGTTATTCAGGTTTCTCTCAGATTGCTGTTAAAAAGCAAGATCAAGAGAAAACCACTTTTACTTGTCCTTATGGAACTTATGCTTATAGACGTATGCCTTTTGGTTTGTGCAATGCTCCTGCTACTTTTTAGAGATGCATGTCTGCTATTTTTCATGGATTTTTTGAAGAAATTGTGGAGGTATTCATGGACAATTTCTCCGTCGATGGAACTTCTTTTGATAATTGTTTGCACAATCTTGATAAAGTTTTGCAGAGGTGTGAAGAAACTAATCTTGTTCTTAATTGGGAGAAATACCACTTTATGGTGAATGAAGGAATTGTCCTTGGATATAAAATTTCCGAAAGAGGTATTGAACTTGACAGAGCAAAGCTTGAAGCAATTGAGAAGATGCCCTATCCCAGGGATGTTAAAGGTATTCGTAGTATTCTTAGTCATGCTGGTTTTTATAGGAGGTTTATTAAAGATTTCTCTAAGATTTCAAAGCCTCTTACTAATCTTCTTCAAAAAGATGTACCATTTGTTTTTGATGATGATTGTAAGGAAGCTTTCAAAACTCTTAAGAAGGCTTTAACTACTGCTCCTATTATCCAACCACCTGATTGGAATTTGCCTTTTGAGATTATGTGTGATGCTAGTGATTTTGCTGTGGGTGCTGTTTTTGGACAGCGCGTAGATAAGAAGTTGAATGTTATTCATTATGCTAGTAAGACTCTTGATGCTGCTCAAAAGAATTATGCTACTACTGAGAAAGAGTTTCTTGCTGTTGTTTTTGCATGTGATAAATTTAGACCTTATATTATTGATTCGAAGGTTACTATTTATACTGATCACGCTGCTATTAGATATCTTATGTAAAAGAAGGATGCTAAGCCTAGGCTTATTAGATGGGTGTTACTTTTACAAGAGTTTGATTTGCATATTATAGATAGGAAAGGTGCTGAGAATCCTGTTGCTGATAATTTGTCTAGATTGGAAAATATTTCTTTTGATCCTATTCTTCTTAATGATAGTTTTCCAAATGAACAGTTGGCTACAATAAAGGTAACTTCGCGAGAGAATCCTTGGTATGCTGATTATGCTAACTTTATTGTTTCCAAGTACTTGCCTCCAACCTTTACAGCCAGCAGAGAAGGAAATTCTTTTATGACTTGAGGCACTATTTTTGGGATGACCCACACTTATATAAAGAAGGAGTGGATGGTATTACGCGAAGATGTGTTCCAGAATATGAACAACAAGAGATATTGAGGAAATGTCATGGTAGTGCTTGTGGAGGACATCATGCTGGAGATAGACTGCACAAAAGGTTCTACAATCAGGAGTTTATTGGCCTACCCTATTTAAAGATGCTAGGAAATTTATTTTATCTTGTGATGAATGCCAAAGAGTTGGAAATATTTCTAGACGGAATGAAATGCCTATGAGTTATTCTCTTGTTATTGAACCATTTGATTGTTGGGGATTTGACTTTATGGGTCCTTTTCCTCCTTCAGAAGGTTATACTCATATACTCGTTGCTGTTGATTATGTTTTTTTTTTGAAAGGAATACGGTAGGGGAAGCCCCTATAGTGTTTTTAATAACAAGAACCCAAATCTGCATCCGTGAGGACTTGAACTTGGGTGGCTGGGTTGTACATCCACTTCCCTAACCATGTGAGCTAGGCTCACTTCTTCCTATTGATTATGTTACTAAGTGGGTAGAAGCTATACCTACAAAGAGTGCCGATGGTGAGACCTTGTTAATAAGGCTTAAGGATGTTATTTTTCCTAGGTTTGGGGGTTTATTCATGGGGGTTTTAGGAAAACTCTTGCTAGATATGACGTTAATCATAGAATTGCTTCTGCTTATCATCCCCAAACTAGTGGGCAAGTAGAGCTATCGAATAGAGAGATCAAGTCTATCTTGCAGAAGACTGTTAATAGATCTAGGAAAAACTGGCTAGCAAGTTGGACGATGCTTTATGGGCTTATAGAACTGCTTATAAGAATCCCATGGGCATGTCTCCTTACAAAATGGTTTACGGAAAAGCATGTCACTTGCCTTTAGAATTAGAACACAAAGCTTTTTGGGCAGTGAAAGAGCTTAATAGGGATTTTGAACTTGTCGGTAAGAAAAGGTTGCTTGATTTGAGTTCCTTAGATGAGTGGAGAAGTGAAGCTTATGAAAATGCCAGACTTTTTAAAGAGAAAGTCGAGCAATGGCATGATAGGAGAATTCTTAAGAGAGAATTTCATGTTGGTGAGAAAGTTCTATTATATAGGTCTCGTCTCAGATTTTTTGCAGGAAAATTACTCTCAAAATGGGAAGGACCCTTTATTATTGAAGAGGTGTATCATTCAAGTGCGATAAAGATTGCTTCTCTTAAAGATAACACTACGCAAGTGGTGAATGGGCAAAGACTCAAACATTATATTGCTGGAGATTCTTATAATGAAGATGTCGATGTTATTCAAATGGTGACTCTAGAAGAATTCATCAAAGAACATATGCAGGAAACTGCAGAGTCTGTTTTCGAATAGGTAACAGTTCTAGTCAAAAAAGGTTCGTGTTAAACTTTTCTGTTGATACTTTTGTTATTTTTATGAAATATGAAAAATTATGAGACGAAAACGGGTTGGAAACAGAGCCCGGAGGCTCCACACCACCTGGTGGCGCGGGCCCCCTACTGGCCGTGCCACCCTATGGTGTGTCCACCCTGGAACTCGTTTCTGTCCCGGTTTCCTCCTATGTTTTTGTTTCGATGTTTAATTTTCGCCTATATAACCCCTCGGATTGCCCGAAGTCTATACATCGTGTTCTTGTCGTGTTTTCGTTTCGATCTGTTTCTGTCAGGAGTTATTCTCAGTTTTAGAGGCACCATGGCCTCTGCAAGCAATGGCAAGGAAAAGACACCTCCAGAAGATGATCACCAAGACCCCCAGCTGAAGGAAGGACATACTGCTGCAGGATCAAGGGCAAGGGAACCTACTTTTGTAGGATCAATTAACACTGGACGTGCTTTTTCTCACAATATGCAGGGACCAATACCACCAATCCCAGACCTAAGCTCCTTCCCTGCAGCTGAGGAAGCCCTTCGGGTTACCGATGAGTAATGTGATAAATATCGAGTTCTGAAGAGGGAGGTGGAGATACTTCAAGAGGAGAACAGCAGGCTCCGCAGGATGTTGGAAATTTTTCTCGCCCCAGTTATGATAGCACCACCACCACCAAAGAAGTAATTCGTCATTGGTATTGGCATCCCCTTGGCTTGTTCCAAGCTTGGGGGAGTGCCGCGGTATCACATCATTACCCTTTTACCCATTTACTTTTCAAGTAGAGTCATATCATGAATAGAGAAGTTATCTTATAGAATAGTTTGCAGTGTGGAAGTATCCTCCTTTAGTTGGTTATCTATGTATCCCTTGGTGTGAGTTGTGATTATGAAATATTAATGAGAAGTCTTATCACTTACTTTCTGCACACTTTATGTTAGTTTGCAATCTTTCTTATATGATTAGGCTTGTTGATTAGTATTGGTATCACTTTGGGAGCATGAGTAAATCTAGTTCGTTTTTGGCAAACTTAGCATTGGTCAGTAGCAATAATACTTTGAGGTTTGAGTAGAAAAAGAAGGAAGTGTTTGTAGATACATCATTTCAGCTTTCCTTCATGATCGGCTCATAAGCATTAGTATTCTCAAGTTAAGATCGTTTGTACTTTCAAGGAAGTTTGCATGATTGTTTTCTATCACATATCTGTTTGTTTGTTACATGCAACTCTTATGCTTGCTACTCGGCCTTGCTAGCCAAAAACCTATACTAAGAGGGAATACTTCTCATTCATCCAATTCCCAAAAACCAAGTTACTTCCAAAGAGTCCACTATAAATTCCTATGCATGGTATTTTCAAGCCATTCCAAGTAAATTTTCATGTGCTACCTTTCAAAAACCTTCAAATAATTCTCATTTTGTGCCACTGTTTTTAGCTCATGAGGATGTAGTGGTTGAGTTTGTGATCTTCCATACTAAATTGAGTACCCCTCGACTTGCATGCTTCATCTGCTCGTCACTAATTTTGCAAGGGAGCTGGTCAGACCATTATAACAAAAAAAAAGAAAAAGAAAAGAAAAGGCACTCCTCCATGGTATGTGAAAGTTGGTGGGCACCCGATGGAATCGGTTAGCCATGGTTTGAGAAAGGAAAAGTGGGGACGAGTGCCAAGCTATAAAAGAGCACAATTGTGCCAATTAATCAACATCTCGGGACCGCTCTCACTTGTTTAGTATGGAAGATGGCAAGAACTCCGTTGCTAGTCGTTGACAAAGAAAACCACCTCTCAAAACAACTTTTATCTCTATTTTACAAATGAAAAGCTCTAGCACATGTTTAATCCCTACTTCCCTCTATGAAGGGCCTATCTTTTACTTTTATGTTGAGTCAACCTATTCCCCTCTATCTCAAGCAAGCATTTGAGTTGTTGTCTTTCAATCATCCATATGTTGATTTATTCAATCTTGTTTCCTGTCTTCCTTTGTTTTGTACGATGCTCTTATCTGAAAGAATATATCTTTGAAAGCTATCTATGACTATAAAGAGTTTGTTTCACTGAGCATGTGGTGTTTGCTATATTAGCTCTGTTATAAAAGGCTCCGTTCAAACGTAAGTATAGTCTGTTCATTGTTCTCTGACCAAGAACAAAGGTTTGCCATCACCAATCATGATTTACCTTGTGCATCTTTATTGTGATTCCCTTTGCTTATTGCAAGTCCAATTATATGAAGGGAAGTTGTTGTCTATTATGACTTGTGCCTTGGTAAGTGTGATGCTTCTTGTCCGTATTTTGTTTATCGACGCTTCACTCCATAAACCTATGGTCATGTTTACCGAGTTTAGTTTTCGCTTGGGGACAAGCGAGGTCTAAGCTTGGGGGGGTTGATACGTCCATTTAGCATCACTATTTTATATCATAATTTACTGTTATTCATTGATATATTTTATATTTCGAGATGATACTTATGTTGTTTCCTCTGTTTTCGCATGTTCGATGATTATTGGAGAACTTGCTGCCGGAGTCAGGATTCTGCTGGAAAAAGGACCGTCAAGACACCATATTTCTGAAGATCAGCAATTCCAGGAAATTATCCAGAAAATCATATTTTACCAAATGATGAAAGCAGCAAAAAGGAGAAAGCGAGGGGAGCAGCCAGGCGCCCACACCACCTGGTGGCGCGGGCCAGGCCCTGGCCACGCCATCCTGTGGTGTGGCCACCCTGGCTCACGTCTGCCATCGTCCCCTCACATATATGGTCGTCCCCAAAAACCGAAGACAAAGGAGGATCAGAGATAGACTCCACCGCCTCTGCGGGGCGGAAAACACTCAGAGAGAAAAGCTCTCTGGCAGGCAGAAATCTGCCGTGGAAATTCCTTCCCGGAGAGGGGAAATCGTCGCCATCGTCATCACCATCGAGCTGGACTTCATTGGGATCATCATCTTCATCACCATCATCACCAACACCTCCATCTTCACCATCACCAAGCCATCCCGCTGTAACATCTTGGGCTGAATCTTGTCCAATTCTTAGGGGAAACTTTCCCGGTGTTGATTACTCTTGTAGTTTCTGCTATTGTGTGGAACCGTTCAATTAAGGTTTATGTTCAGATTGTTATTTACCATTATTTCACCTCTGGTCATGATCCATATGATGTCTTGTGAGTAGTTTGTTTAGTTCTTGAGGAGATGGGAGAAGTCGAGATGATAGTGTGAAACTATGTTGAGTAATATTTAATGGTTTGATATTTATATGTTGTGGTGCTATTCTACTAGTGGTGTCATGTGAACGTCGACTACATGATACTTCACCTTTATGGGCCTAGTGGAATTCAGTTTGTATTTGGCTACTAATTGTGGGGTTGCCGGAGCGACAAAAACCTGAATCCCCTTAGGAAACCGTTGCACCATGGAGTGTAGGATCTCAGAGTTTAAGGTTGTGGTTAGATTTATCTTAATTACATTCTTGTAGTTGCGGATGCTTACAAGGGGTATAATCACAAGTGTGTATTAGTTCTAGTTAGGATAGTGCACTAGCATAGGTTCACCCCCATAACACTTATCAAACCAATGAAGATTACTTAGCTGCATGAAGCGAAAGCACTCGACAGAAACTCCCATGTGTCCTCAGGAACATTTGGTAATCATAAGTTACACAACCGGCTTGTCCTTTGCTCTAGAAAGGATTGGTCCACTTGCAGCAATTACTATTATTGTCTTTTATTTACTCGTACTTTATTTACTTGCATTACCAAATACCCCTAAAAACCCGTTTGCTAGTATTTACAGTGAATCCTTGATCAAAACCGCTTGTCAACACCTTCTGCTCCTCATTGGGTTCGATACTCTTATTTATCGAAAGTACTATGATACACCCCCTATACTTGTGGGTCATCAGTCACATACCTGTAGTGCACCTTATATTCGGTGCGCTACGGGTATATGAAGGCCCGGAGGGGGTGCCCTCCCCCAACATACCCGTAGAGCATGGGTCTGCCATGTGCTACGGGTAGTTCAATTAACCGCAGTGCATTCAGTCCCCTATGCTACGGGTAAGTTGGGGGAGAGGCAGTGTCAGGTTACCCGTAGTCCATATGACTTGGTGCGCTATGGGTAGTTGAATGTAACATCCCAAGCTTTAATCAAATTTTGGGGGAATTTTTTTTTGCTTTTGATTTGAATGCAATGATTGTAATTTCACATGGATTTAAATTTTTTTTGAGTATATTAAAAGCTTTATTTTAGAAAACCTATTTCAAACTTTCTATCATTTCTTGAAGACCTACTTTGAGAAAATGAAAGATTTCAAAATAGTAATTTCCATCCTTTATTTAAAACCTATGCAAGCTTGCTTGCATGGAAATAGTTTACAAAAATGTGATGTTTGTTAAAAGTTGTTTTATCAAAACTATGATTGAGAGTGATTCTCAATTATTATTTTATAAACTATTATTCTACTATTTTAAAAGGATTAACTTCAAAACCATAATTCTATATTAAGTTATGCAAGCAAGTCCCTTTGTTATATTCATAAAGTTTATTGAAAATCCCTCTTTATTTTGAAAACTAGTTTTATTACTGGCTTAGAACAATGTGATGATTTTTAGAAAATTTCTGGAAGTTGTTTGATTTGATTTGAACCCCATTTGCAAAAGTAATAAAAGAAATCAGAAAATGGAAAAAGAAAAGAGAAAAGAACAAAAAAAAATAGGCCGCGGGGACCGAACCGGCCCAAGCCAGCATTCGCCCCGAGGCCTAGTATCACGCCGTCCCGAAAGGGTACGCCGCGGCACCCCTCCCCTTGCTGACATCGTGGCCCCACCGGTCAGCTTCCTCCTCTTCCTCCAGCCAAAGTCCTGGGCGAGCACGGCTTCCCTCTCGACCGTCCATCGCCGCCAGAGCCCCAAACCCTACCCCCTTCTCCACGGAAACCCTCGCCAATAAAGCCCCATCCTCTCCTCCGTCTCCTCGCCCTTTTCCTAAAACAGAAACGCCGCCAGGCTGCACGAAATTGAGCCCGCAAGCCTGCAGACGTCGCTGACTTTCACCGTCGATTCCGACGAGGTCTGGCACTCCCACACCCTCCTTCTTCTCCCAAACTTCTTCTTTTGCTCAGGCGCTCCTTCTGATATTTTTGTTCTACTCGATTTTGCTCCAGATCAAGCTAGCCCCCTCGAACCCGAAGCACACCGGCGCCATCTCCGCTCCAACCGTCCCCTTCTCCTTCTTCTGGAAACGATCGAAGCCGCCGTCCCTACCATCAAGCTCCTCTCGTCGTTCTGGTTCCTGTCATGACCTTGCCCTCACCCAAAAGTCACCGGAGCATCACTGGAGGTCGACGTCTGGCCGCAATCTCACCGTCAACTCAATGGAACCCTAGCTAGGCGAGCTTCTCCCCTTTGTTTTAATCTCAACCATCAGATCTCCATCGGACGCATCGGATAGATTCACTTAACTAAAACAGTATGGTGCAATCTAGTGTGTTTGATTCACATAAGCTCTAACGGCACACAACCCTAATCCGAACGAACCGGTACCGCCCAATAATATTTAGCCACGTGACAGCCTCCAGATCAAACTCGATTCAAAATAGAAATTTGAATCTGTTTTTAGTCCAATCTTTGGAAATTCATATCTTTCAAACTACAATTCGAAAAATTACAAATAATATACCATTGGAAACCTTACAACATGTAGAATCCATTAGCACCATAATACTTCAAAGTTTCAGTATTCAAATTGAATTCATTTTCAAATTGAATCAAACCTATCTGTTAACTTGTTTAATTCATATCTTTTGTTCTGAGTACCCAAAAATTACAAATTTGTAGTCTTTGGAATCCTCTAATCATGTAGAACATCATAGGATCAATAAATACCAAAGTTGATACATGCACACACTTTGTGCATTCAAATCTATCCAAATCACTAATTTGAGTTCTAAAATTTATTTTAGAATGAATCCAATTGCAGTGGCTTTGTTTTACTGCAAGCTATCCATTAGTATCACTCCCAATTTTTTTTTGAATAACTTCACAATCATTCAAATTCAAATATGAGAATTTGAGTATTTCCTATATTGATTAATTGTATTTTCTTTTCAGCAATGTTTCTTCCTACATTAGTAAATCTTATGATCATAGTTAGCTATCAAATATCATCTTGACATTATGTTGACACATATCAAGTCTAACTAAGTCCATCATGTCTACTTCACACCTATTCAAATTTCAATTTAGTTATCTGAGTATAGTGTGATGCATTTTAATCCTAGATTCTATTTTGCTATTGAGGTGTTGATTCAATTCCACATCATAGCACATGATCATGCTTCAATGAATCCTTTGAGCCATTACTCACAATTATCATTCACTCATACCAAATCCTATGCCTACCAAATCCTGATTTCATGTATAAAGCTATTCAATTAGCAAATGAGTTAATTGAGTACTTCAATGCTTCATAAAATCTTTACCCATTGCCTAAGTGTAATATATGCTATTTAAGAATAATTGTTATCACACTTATTCAATAGTATTTCTTTTGCACTATTTGCCACTTATGTGATTTAATTCACATGAGCCATTCCAAATTCTATTTATGCTTTAGTAAAGCATAAAGACTTCAACATTTGTAGTCGCTTAGTCCAATTCTCTCCAATCATATTGATATTTTCCCAACTAAGTTCTCTAAGACATATCTTACAATTCATAATTCTTTCTACCATATCTCTCTTATCACAGTATCACAAGAAATCTAAGATGTTGAACAAACTATATTGGATTGTTTGTTATGCTTGATTGTGATTGTATGGTGTGTTTATGTTATGTTGTTTTTGTATTATAGTTTGTGCGAAGAGCTACGTGCTTAGTTGAGAGAAGAGAAAAGGATCTTATTCTTCAAAAAGGCAAGTGACACACATATCTTCTACCTACTTTTACTACTGCATTAGTGTTTTCAGTAGTATGCATGATAGGTGGAATTGAAAACTTGTTTTACAAAATGCTAGATCCTAGTAGTGAGTAGCTATCCCTGAACTCTCTCTGATAGGATGCTAAATACTTTGAAAAATATGATGCTATGCTAGGATCACGTGTTAAAGTTGTTTTGTGAATAAATTAACAAGTTCAACTAAAATGAACTACCTGGGTGGATTGGTAAGAATAGAGGAGGTACTAGTAGGTGTGTCCTGGCATACAAGCCTCGCAGAGGATGTGTGTCTAGGGCGTTCACTCGGGATTGCCACTCAGACTTAAAGAGATTAATATGGCTTCCATGATTAAAGTACTTCTAGTGCAGCCTTATGACATTATGGGCTCTGTCTAGATTGAGTACGATTAAGGGTTCATCCATGGGTACTGACAGATGGTGGAACTTGGGCACGGTCAGATCCATTTGGTTGAATGCTTTTTCTGAAAGGTCTTGTCTCATTTTATTTATGGGGGTAAAATGAGTCTTAAGGTGAAAGTGCAAAACCCTTGCAAGGTGTTAAAGTCTAAGCGTTTAGCCGAGTCCTCGGAATGGACAATTGAGTCTCTAGTCATGGAATGTTTGGAAGAATCTCATCACTGTTTTTTGAATGCTCTAAAATTTGGTTAGAAACTTTTAATTAGAAGCTCAAGACTATGCACTCTCTGGGGTGTTGGTTACTGTTGTTTCAACCCTGTTGAGATTCGCCCAGAGCTACATGCCTAGCTAGTATGTAGTGTATGGGGGTTATTTCAGCCCTTCATAAATAAATTTTGATAAAATGATTTTTGCAAAAGTTTATAGGATAAAATTGGCTTTATGCAAATTAGCCTTTGAGATCCACCAAGCCAGATGTCATGTAGTATAGTCTTTTCACAAATGCCACCAAATATGTGTCATTTGCTAGTACATTGTTGTACTGACCCCTCTGGGGCTGCATATTCAAACGTGCAGGTTTTATTTTCGGGTAAGGAACGACTAGTAGGATCTCGAGTCTACATTCCAACATGTCTGCCTGTGGCACGTGAAGAAGATGGAGGCTCATTGCAACTATGCTTTATGTTGTGTAATCGTAAGGTTGAAGACCTGTGCAACTGGATTATGTTGTAATATTGATGCTATTGCAATGATTACTATATCTTGTACTATGGTGCTATCTACTGATCCAGGGAAATGGCATAGTAACACAGGAGTTCTGCCTATAGGTAAAGGTAGGATGCTACAGAATGGTATCAGAGCATAGTGTTGCATGTAGGATTGAGACCCTAGGTTTGGAATAGACTAGGAAGCCCTAGGAATTCTTTCCTCTACAAGAAAAATCTTCATTTCAGTTTTCTAATTTAAAATTTATCTACCTGTCAGTTTGAATCTTTCCCGTAAGACTTATCACATTCATTTGTTTTACACTACTTCCCTCTCTATTTTAGATGACTAGCCTCACCGAATCCATCAAGAAAGGACCAGTGATGGTCATGACTCTGAAGTGTGAGACTGAATTTCCCAAAGCACTGAAGAACCTCGTGTTAAGCATGGGAATGCAAGGAGAAGCTGTTTACAAAGGATTTCCCGTGATTGATGAAGGACAAGAATATTGGTGGGTACAACTCCATCTGTATAAGAACAAGGAAGATGACCACAAGAAGATGGGACTTTGGATGTTTACCAACTCCGAGATGCATACATCATTCCTCGACTCAGCAAGATGTGCTGCTTGGTCAGCAATAAAAGAACTTGGAGAAAGAATCAAGTGGAGACTTCATAATACCCTGAAGGACCTCAAAGAAGAAAAGGAGGATACTACTGCATTGAAGGAAACCATAAGTCAACTTCAAAGTGATATGGAACAGCTGGTATCTGAACTTAGTGTTCAAGGAGACCTCATCACAACCTAGGATGAACAGATTGCAAATCTAAAGAAGCAGCTAGACCAGAGCAATGGATCTGCATGGAATGGAACCAAGAAATTTTAGTTGGACTTCCATTTAGGATTTATAATAATCAATTACGTGTAATAAACATTTATGGTCATACCGAATGGTGGATGATCGTACCTTTACGTGTGTTTTAGAACTAGTTTGCTTGATATGATGAATGTTTGTTAGATATTGATTGTAAGTTGAATTCTCTTGATCTGTTGTGATTGGGTAGGAATCTTCTTTAGATCTCTTCTATCTGATTCTTATCTATGCCAACACCTAAACCTGTCCTAAAACCCAAACCAAAGTATTCTCAACGACAGAACAACCACAATAACCCTCAGACGGAGATAAAGATACAAAGGACAACAGTAAGGTTCAGTGTTTCAAATACTAGGAAATAGGACATTACTCATCCAACTGTCCGGAAGGAAACAACAAAGAAAACACACAAGGTAGCGTGAAGAAAGACATTAGTATTATCACTTGTTCCAAGTGCAAGCAAAAGAGACACTATGCAGAAGATGCACACAGAAAGGTACCCCGGAACTCCAGGGAGATGGAATAAATGGAAGGACACCACAAATATAAGAAGAAGACACCATAAGGTGTGGTAGACGTGGAAAGGACACGTAAGAGCAACAATTAACCTAATTGAGTGGATCTTATTCTCCTTATAAGACGACAAACCTAAGGTTCTGCAAATTAAGGATTATTGCCATGAGCTTTGACACAAAACCCCTAGCTAGGAATGATAGATTTTGTTTTCGAAATTCAAAAATAGGATCTGGAACATTGGTTTCATATCCAAGAAAAAGTTTTTTTAAGCTAGTGAGGATGACCAAGAAAAGAAGCAAATCTAGAAAAGATCCAGGCGATATTAACAATGGGCAAGCCCACAAAGTTGCACGATGTATAGAAGCTCGCAGGACGTGTTGCGGCACTAAGTCGATTCGTCGCAACACTAGGGGAAAAAGCCCTTCCCTTCTATGCACTGATGAAAAAATCAGACGATAAATTCGAATGGACAAAAGAAGCAGACATAGCTTTTGCACAACTGAAAAAAGTGCTTTCCACACCACCGGTGTTAGTCCCACCAAAGGAAAAGGAGCCATTATTACTCTATATTGCAGCAACACATCAGGTGGTAAGCACAGTCTTGGTAGTCAAAAGAAGTGAAGAAGGGAAAACCTATGGAGTTCAGCGGCCAGTATATTTCGTCAGCGAGGTACTATCTCCAACAAAGCAAAGGTACCCGCACTACCAGAAACTTGCATACAACGTATTCACAATAGCATGGAAACTATGGCAATATTTTGCGGTACACCCAATCATAGTAGTCAACGAAGCACCACTATCCAACATATTGAACAACCCTTCAGCAACAGGGCGTGTCTCCTTATGGGGAATCGAGTTATCACCCATGGACATCACGTACGAGAAGCGAAAGGCGATCAAATCGCAAGTCTTACCAGACTTTACAGGAGAATGGCTGGAGCTACAAAATATAGGACCACCAGATCTATCGAGTGTCTAGACAATGTACTTCGATAGGTCAAAAAGGGTCCAAGGCGCAGGAGCCAGAGTAGTCCTGATATCGCCACAAGGCGACAAGTTGAAATATGTGTGAAGGATGAGTTTTCCTTAAGCTTCTAATAACGAAGCCGAATACAAGGCACTGCTTCATGGGATGAAAATGGCCAAAGCATGTGGAGCAACTCGACTGAAAATTTTCGGAGATTCAAATCTCGTCGTTCAACAAGTGATGAACAAGTGTGATGCCATCAGTGACAATATGACAGCATATAGGAATCTATATTATTATCTCGAAGGAACATTTGATGGATGCGAAGTTTCGCATGTCAGCAGAGCAAGCAACGAGGAAGCCGACAATTTAGCAAATATCAGGTCCCAGTGTTTACCCGTACCACAAGGAGTTTTTTGGGAGGAAATCATAGAGAGATCAATAAAAAGCACCAAAGTCTCGACTATAGGAGAGCAAGCCCAGCACCAGGCAACAGGCTTGGGGGCTGGTAGCAGCGGGACAACTGAACCCGAAGAAGTCATGATGATCGAGGAAACTTGGATGCAACCATACTTGGCATATATGGTAAACAAAACACTACCCGAAGATATAGTACAGGCGAAAAGGATAATACGACAATCCACGGCTTTCGTCATGCTGCAAGGAAAATTATATAAAAGAAGTATAACAGGCGTCTTACAGCGGTGCGTCACCCCTCAAGAAGGGCAGGAGATCTTAAGAGACATCCACGCAGGAGTATGTGGCCATCACGCTAGCAGCAGATCCATTGCAACCAAAGCTTTTCGTGCAGGGATTTACTGGCTAACAGCCATTGAGGACACGAAAGACATCGTAAGAAGGTGCGAGGCTTGCCAATGTTTCACATCCCGACCGCACGCGCCAGCAGCAGAGTTGCAACCAATACCATTATCTTGGCCCTTTGCACAATGGGGCCTCGACATGGTAGGGAAACTACACTAATCCTGGCTAGGAGGGCATGTTTATATGCTGGTAGCAGTCGACAAATTCACCAAGTGGGTAGAAGCAGCCCCAATGACAACTCAAGATTCTACAGCTGCGATAAACTTCATCAAATCTATAGTTTTTCGCTTCGGAGTACCGCACAGTATAATCACAGATAACGGGACAAATTTCACATTGAAAGAATTCAAGAACTATTGTGAAAGTCTAGGAATCAAATTGAAGTTCGCCTCTGTAGCGCATCCAAAGTCAAATGGGCAAGTCGAAAAAAGCCAATGGCCTAATATGTAATGGGATAAAGAAAAGGCTGCTAGCGCCCCTCAAGAAAGCCAAGCACGCTTGGGTAGATGAGCTACCCTCCGTACTATAGAGTCTACGAACTACGCCTAACGCAGCTACTCAAGAAACGCCCTTTTTTTGGTCCATGGCGCAGAAGCCGTGCTACCAGTCGAAATAACTCATGAAGCTCCAAGAATCGCAGCATATGATGAGGCAGCTTCTACAGAAGCACTTTAGGATGATGTAGATGCACTTGATGAAGCAAGAGATGTCGCGCTTGCAAGAGCCACTCAATATTAGCAAAATCTGCGAAACTACCATAGTAGTCGAGTTCGTCCACGATCTTTCGTGGTGGGAGATCTAGTTCTATGACTCAAGCAAGATGGCCATGGAAAACTTGAGTCCCCATGGGTGGGACCTTACATAGTCACATAAGTGATACTAGGAGGATCTTATCGACTACGAGACAAGAAAATGGGGAAAGACGAGAGTAACCCTTGGAATGTAGAGCAACTACGGCGATTCTACGCATAGGCGATAAAGAGTTCTTTTGAGTTATGACCCTCTGAACCAAGAACATGTGGCCATAGGTCAGGTTCCTTGGGCCAAGTCGACAATATGTGTACAATATTTTACTATACTCCGGGGGCTCAAACCCTCGAGTTGTATGAAATATTATTAATAAGTTATCGATATTTGGGATTTTTGAGGCATATTACAAGGATGACTGCAACCCGACATTTCGTCTGCGGTGTAAACGATTCAAAGGAACCCGATAAATATTAAAGCGCACACCTCGGAACCATAATTCGTTCCTATGGTCTATTAATAAAACACATAACCCCAATACGATTTTTATTACAGATAAGCACGAGGAGGAACAACTAGATTACATAAAGGGGAATACTAATGAAACTACACTTCGGCTTCATACTCCTTCTGGCACTGGGTGCCGTCGTAGATTCTCACGTCAAACTTCGACGTGCCAACAGGGAAATCAAAGGTCATGAAGAACCCCTGATGGAGGTCATGATCCTCCGCAAATCGCGACCAGCCGCTCTTGAAGAATTGTTCACCAGTGCTACTGTACCACACCTCCACTTCATATGGGGTTCCTCCACCAGAATATTCATGAAGAACTGCTTCACGCAGTTCTCGCCCATCCATGAATTTGGTAAATTTCAGTGGTAGGCGCTGAATTTCGCGGCACTGCGTGTTGCAGATGCAGAAGAAAGAATAGATTCTGGGCGAAGAAGAAGTAGCATCAGGGGAAGCAAAACTTGGACCTGGTGCGGCAGAGGGCACCTTGGGCTTATTCTTGCTCCCGGCCGGACGACCGGAGCATCTCTTCACCAGAATAGAAAACGATGCTACCGTGGTTGCGGCGGTAGTCTTATTCTTACTACCGCGCGTGCGGCCACGACCCCGCTTCTCCATCGGGGCATCGATGTTCAAGCGAGATTCAATTGGATCGGCCATGGGAGATAAGCGTCAGAGATGAAATACCCTAGATGGGGTGAGAAGATGATGCGGCGAAGATAGGTGGAGGAGTTAGGGTTTTCACCCTGGTCAAAGTGTGCTTTATTTATAAGCACGTGTTAATGGGCCTTTGGAGTGGCACGGCCCAAAGTAAACTTCTGGATTTTTTTACAGTGCAAATAGCACAGAGGAGTTAGCGTATCAAAAAAACCGATGCGTGTAAAAAAAGAGTAGAAGCGAGAAGGGATCGGAGGATAAGCAAAATTCTGTCAAGACGCACAGGTTTACCTTGTCTTCGACTCGGGGGCTTGCAACGAACACAGGGGGAAAATCCATTCAAAAGTGAGCAAAATCAACAAATGATACGAGAAGAAGTGTATGGAGCAAATTTATCTATTCTCTTGAGCCTATACCCAAAAATTTCGGCTCTAGCCTCGGGGGCTACTCCCATCGGGAGCGCTATTGCGCACCCAATAGAAAGAAGTCAGCAAAATATAAGAGCAAGGAACTTTGGCTACATTGCCAACAAAAATAAACATTGATTACTCCCATCGGGAGGTATTCATAAAAGTTGAAAAGGATAACTCGAAAAATTGCGTATATTGATTCAGTCAAACAAGGCTGCGACATATGATTCTCGAGTTGTGTCATCGCGACAAAATTCGAATGCCATGATTGAAATATATCACGAAGGTAAGACCCCAGGATCCGTCCTGTGTGGCCTGATATACGCACACGGATGCGCTCTGCTGGTATGTATCCGTGTCTACGACGTGAAGAAAAATCCCGGTGGACGCACTGGGTACCCTGAGAACCACTGGGATTCATTTTTTGTAAGTCCTAAATGCGGCAAAAGAATGGGTTTGACCGGTTTCCCAAATTCAAGTCCAAGAGGATTGAATTTGAAGTAGGTGACAAGTACCTGTTCCGACAGTTAACTGGCCTCTTGATCCGTCAGAGTTATCAGGCTTGTTCATCAAAACCCCTTGCGAGGTATTATAATGAAAATTAGTCGATAGACCAAGTCGAAGATTTGAAGAAATGAAGAAGTCGAAGAATTGATCAAGTCGAAGATTTAAAGATTAGAGATTCAACCCAAATCTGCAATTCTGGTAGAATCTCAGGGGCTACTGACAAGGGTATAGATAATAGAGCCCGTCAGTTGAGTACCCATGAGGCCCGTTAAGCTAGGCCCAATTGTAATACTAGTCGAAATATGAGTTCATGTCGTATGATGCTATTGTAATCTGTATCGGATCCCACCCGATCCTTGAGACCTGGCCACCTATATATAGGGGCCAGGAGGGGACAATGTGGGACAGATTGAAAACAAGCCAGGTTTTACACCCACGTTTACTTTCATAACCACCTTGTTTGACTGATTTGACCTTCGAGTTCATCCGACGCCCTATCTCCCCGATCCTAAGTCCTTCATCTAGGACATTTGTCGAGTTTAACCCTCGTCAGTTAGAATACGAGGTTTAATAAACCATGTATGGGGTAATGATTTGGATGCAGAATGGATTGATCACCATTCTTAATACTCTTATTATTCGCTCTCATAATGTTGGCTTTGTGAACCTAGAGAGACACACCTATAAGAGACGATGTTGCCAAACCCTAAACCTTAGGAAGATAGCATATTATATCCCTTATAGTAGGCAAGTGCTGCCAAAACGTAGGAATACAACAAGGATGAACCTCAAGCTTACTGCTGAAGAAGACTCGCAATGGAAGATGTTTATCAACATGGATAACACCACTGGAACAGAATGGAAAGAACACTGAGATAGAATGGTATCATGGAAGATTACAAGAACAGAATGGTATCCACGGGAACAGAATGGTATCACCTGAAAGGTTACAAGAAATGAGTAGAATAGAAATGGTATCATAAAGGAAGTAACCATAAGATGAAGGACATCCAAGGATGTCAACTGAGAGTTTGAAGATGAAGATAGGAGACCTCTCAACTTGGTCTTCTGATTGACCCAAAAAGGAGACCTCTCAACTTGGTCTTCTGATTGACCCAAAAAGTGACTCTTTAGTGTCCAAAGTTGTTCAATAGAACCAAAGAGTGACTCCTCAGTGTCCAAAGTAGTTCAACAACTACCCGCTAGATAGAAGCTCTACAAGGGAGCAAGGTTGTCCTCAAGCAACCCTTGAGGAAGGTTGATGCACAGGTTGTGAATAGACACCCACCTATGGGAAAGGAAGATGAAGATTAACAACGGGTTCAAAAGATGACCCAGTGCCAAGTCAAAAGATGACCCAGTGTCAAGTCAAACGATGACCCAGTGCCAAGTCAACACCAAGGTGCCTGGTTGAACCCAAGTACCTAGACTACCTACAAAAGTTTCTTTTAAGGGTGGTAGCCACCTAGCTAACCCAATACCTACCCTCTTTCTAGCCTCTTGATACGTCTCCAACGTATCTATAATTTTTGATGCTCCATGCTTGTTTTTACACCATTTGCCTACTGTTGTGTTACACTTCGTGGCACTTTTATGCATTTTCCGGAACTAACCTATTAACAAGTCGCCACAGTGCCAGTTCCCTGTTTTCTGCTATTTTTTTTGTTTCAGAAAAGCTACACAGGAAATATTCTCGGAATTGGACGAAACAAGTTCCTGAAGTCTTATTTTTCCCGGAAGCTTCCAGTGATCCAAAGAGGAGTCGGAGGAGGGCCACGAGGGCCCCACACACCAGGGCGGCGCGGCCCAGCCCCTGGCCGCGCCCCCTACATGTGAGGTCGCCTCGGTCCACCTCTGACGATGCCCCTTCGCCTATAAAGACCCCCCGATGGAAAAAACCTAAGTACCCAATCAATTTTCCAGAAAACATCGCGATCCATCACCGCCTTCGACCCGAAGATCGGGAGGGTCCAGAAACTCTTCCCGGCACCCTATCGGAGAGGGGAATCGCCACCGGAGGTCTTCTTCATCACCATGCTTGCCTCCGGAGCAATGAGTGAGTAGTCTACCTTGGACTATGGGTCCATAGCAGTAGCTAGATGGTTGTCTCCTCCACCATGTGCTTCATGTTTAGATCTCATGAGCTGCCCTACATGATTGAGATCACCGTTATGTAATTCTACATGTTTGGTTTGTTGGGATCCGATGAATATTGGTGTTATGATTGAGTTGCTATACTTAAATATATCTTATGTTATCTCTATGTTGTTTATGATCTTGCATGCTCTCCGTTGTTAGTAGCTATCTTGGCCGAGTAGTTGCTAGTAACTCCAAGAGGGGGTATTTATGCTCGATAGTGGGTTCATGCCTCTATTTAATCTGGGGGAGTGACAGAAACCTCTAAGGTTGTAGATGTGCTGTTGCTACTAGGGAGAAAACAACATTCATATGCTCGAGGGCATATGCTTTGTTTACATTACACACTTTGCTTAATGCAATTATCTATTGTTTGCAACTTAATACTCATGGGGTGTTCGGATGATATCCCCGTGAGTGGATTATTAGTCATAGATGCAGTTGGATGGCGGTCTATGTATTTTGTTGTAATACCCAGAGTAAATCGCATAGTGATCTTCTTGACATATCACGTTTATCTTTATTCTATCAATTGCCCAACTGTAATTTGTTTACCCAGCATGTGTTATTTATCTTATGGAGAGACACCACTAGTGAACTGTGGACCCCGGTCCTATTTCCATCATATTGCTATCACCTGTTTACTTTACTCGCATTGTTTACTTTACTCGCATACTATTATCACTTTCCACTCGATACGCTCATACCCTTTGTTTCAAGCAAACCGGTGAGATTGACAACCTCATCGCAAGTTGGGAACAAAGTACTTGGTTGTGTGTGTGCAGGTTTCACGTTGCTGCTCGCAAAGCAAAGCTTGGATGAGGCGCCCTATAAATTGTCCGGAGCTATCGCGAAGCTTGCAAGCATCACCTTCATTCGTATTGTCTGCTCTTCTCCTGATCGACATACCTTGGTTTCTTAACTGAGGGAAAACTTGCTGCTATATTCATCAAAACCTTCTCTTGGGGTTTTCCAACTATCCGGTCATTTACTTCATTAATTTCATACATCATCACCGTGCCACCAACAAATTTTCTGGCGCCGTTGCCGGGGAAGAAGTGGAAGACTTCTGCGAGGGGAGTTTTTCGCACACACATCCTTTACATTGTTTTATTATTTTGCTTTACTTCATTTTATTTTACTTGCATCATTTTATATCAAAAACCCAAAAAAATTAGAATCCTTGATAGTTGTTTTTACTTGTCTACTTTTAGTTTTGCTAAAATGGCTAATCCTGAAAACACCAAGTTGTGTGACTTTACTAGCACGAACAATAGTGATTTTATCTGCACTCCTATTGCGCCACCTGCTCCTGCTGCAAACTTTTATGAGATTAAGCCTGCTTTATTGAACCTTGTTATGAAAGAGCAATTTTCTGGTGCTAGTACTGAAGATGCTGCAGCTCATCTCAACAATTTTGTTGAGCTATATGAGATGCAGAAATATAAGGATGTAGAAAGTGATATTATTAAGCTCAAATTGTTTCCTTTTTCTTTGAGAGGAAAAGCTAAAGATTGGTTGCTATCTTTGACTAAGAATAGTATTGATTCATGGGCTAAGTGTAAGGATGCTTTTATTGGTAGATATTATCCTCCTGCTAAGATTATAGCTTTGCGTAGCAATATTATTTGATAATGAACAGTATTGATTCATGGGCTAAGTGTCAGTTTGATAATGAACATGTTGCTCAAGCTTGGGAAAGAATGAAATCTATGATAAAGAATTTCCCCACTCATGGACTGACTACTTGGATGATTGTCCAAACTTTTTATGCAGGACTGAATTTTTCTTCGAGGAACCTACTTGATTCAGCTGCTGGAGGCACTTTTATGTCCCTTACGTTGGGCGCCGCAACAAAGCTACTTGACAACATGATGGTAAATTATTCCGAATGGCACACTGAGAGAGCTCCACAAGGTAAGAAGGTAAATTCTGTTGAGGAAACCTCTTCCTTGAGTGATAAGATTGATACCATTATGGCTATGCTTGCTAATGATAGAACTCATGTTGATCCTAATAATTTTCCTTTAGCCTCTTTGGTTGCTCAAGAAGAGCATGTTGATGTGATCTTCATTAGAAACAATAATTTTAACAACAATGCTTATAGGAACAATTTTGCTAGTAACAATTATAGGCCGTATCCTTCTACCAATGGTAATGGTTATGGTAACTCTTATGGTAATTCCTCCAACAACACTAGGGCCGCGCCCTCTGAACTTGAAGTCATGCTCAAAGACTTCATGCTAAAACAAACTGCTTTTAACAAGTCTGTTGAGGAAAAGTTAGGCAAAATTGATATTCTTGCTTCTAAAGTCGATAGCCTTGCTCATGATGTTGAACTTCTAAAATTAAAAGTGTTGCCTAATGATGTGAAAGAGAACAATGTTTTTGCTACTGCTAATGCTATTCAAGTTGGAATTGATGAAAATATTAGATTGTTAGCAGAATTGCATGCTAGATGGGAAAGAGAGGATGAGATTGCTAGGAATATGAAAGTTTGTACTATTACTACCTCTAATTATGTTGTTCCTAATGCTAGCAATCCTCTTACTTTGATTGGTGTAGAGAAAACTCCCACTCCTTGTGTTAAAAAGCCTAAAACTGCCAAAACTTTTTCTCAAAAGAGTGCTGAAATTTTTCAGAGTGTAGGAGATGATAGCTCTATTTCCTTTAATGATTTTGATGTTGATGGCTGCAATATATCTGAAGTAATTTTGTTCTTGCAAAAACTTGCTTTGACTCCCAATGCTAGTTCTTTAAATATTGCTTTTACAAAGCATATTACCAATGCTCTCATGAAAATTAGGGATGAAAAGTTGAAGAAAAAAGCTTATGTTCCCAAGAAGTTAGAAGATGGTTGGGAACCCATCATTGATATGCATGTTAATGGTTTTGATTGCCATGCTTTATGTGATCTAGGTGCTAGTATTTCTATCATGCCTAGAAAAATTTATGATATGCTTGATTTACCACCGCTTGAAAAATGTTATTATGATGTTCCTATTGCAGATGTTGCTAAGAAGAAACCTTTGGGAAGGATTAATGATGTTCTTATTATGGTTAACAATAACCTTGTTCCCATTGATTTTCTCGTTATGGATGTTGAATGCCATGCTTCATGACCTATTATTTTGGGAAGACCTTTTCTTCGAACTGTAGGTGCCATCATTGATATGAGGGAAGGCACCATCAAATATCAATTCCCACTCAAGAAAGGTATGGAACACTTCCATAGGAAAAGAAATAAATTGCTTTTTGACTCTATTCTTAGAGCAAATTATGAGCTTGATGCTTCATCTCTTGATGTTACTTGATTCGCAATTTTCTGCGCCTAGCTCAAAGGCGTTAAAGAAAAGCACTCTTGGGAGATAACCCAATGTTTTATTTTCAGTACTTTTTCTTTTATTTCAGTCTTGGAAGTCATTACTACTGTAATGACCTCTCCTTATCATTTTTATTTCATTGTTGTGCCAAGAGAAGCCTCTAATTCGAGTGAGGTAAAGATTTGGGGATGTTGTTGTCCTGAAACTGTTTTCGGTGCTGCACCGTAAAAATTCGTAAAAATTCTATGTATATCTTTTGGACCTGCGATTTCTTGTGCATATGCCCCAGGTTATATCCAAACTTTCGTTAGTTTAACACTTTTTGATTTGAGCAACAGAAAACCCCTCAAAATTTTGACCTTTGTCAGCTGTTCTATTTTGACAGATTTCTGCCAATATTTGTGTTTGCCGCTTTATCGCTTTCTTTTTGAGTTCTTTTGATCACAGAACTTTTGGGGAAGTTTCTACAGTAGTATATACTTTATATGTGGTGGTTTTGGGTTGAAACCTGAAGCAAAAAGAGGTTGATTATATGATATGCTTACACTAATGTTGCTGATAGATTTGTGTTTAGTTTTGTATGAAGGAAGTTTTCAAGTGTAGGGATTGGAGAATGATGAGATGAGTTGAAGAATGGACAAAAGCTCAAGCTTGGGGATGCCCATGCATCACCCCAAGAAATATCCAAGAAATACAAGCGTCAAAGCTTGGGGATGCCCCCGAGGCACCCCTTCTTCATCGGCAAAAATCAGGTCACCTTTCAAAACACTATATTTTTATTGCTTCATGCACTATGTGTTTTTCTTGGAGCGTCAGTTGTTTTAGTTTTCTTTATTAGTTTAGTTTTGTTTGCTGTAATAAATGGTTGGACCCCAACAATTTTCTTTTGGAGAAGTTGCCTTGCTTTTCATTTGCCAAGAACGCGCTAGTTTTCACTCTTATCAAAAACCGAGTGTTCTTCTTTTTTTGCTACTGCTTTTGGTTTTCATTTTTTCCTTGATTTGCATTCATAACTTGTCATATCTTTTCATCAAGGTGTATTTTTGCCTCTGGACCATGTTGGTTTTCATCAAAAGAGGTGTCTTAAAAAATTTCAAATGGTGTTGGAAAAGAGAAAAAGAATTTATGCAAAAAAGTGGTACAAGAAGGAGCTTGTGTAGACTGCGGCTTAGGCTTTTTCATGTCATGCTTGATATCTTTTTGATAGTATGCTTAGTGGTTTTGCTGTAGCATGACTTGTCTCAAATAACTGAGATTGCTTAATGAGCCTTTGAAAAAATCATGCGTTGTTTTTATCGTTTGGAAGCATTATTTTGGTTTTCTCCTTGATGCTTTATTTGGGTTGACTTGGCGCATGCTCACACATGTTAGACTCTTACAAAGTCGCCAATAGCCTCTATGATCATTTAGTTTTTGACTTTTGATGCCATCTTATGCTTCTTTTACTGTCGCTTTGTCGCTTTGCATGATTATGGCCATTATTGCTCTCTTAGTTGGTCGCTCCCAGTCTTTTGCTAGCCCTCGCCTTGTACTGAGTATGAGCTCTACTCGTGCATCCAACTCCTAAAAACCAAAGTTTGCCAAAGTGTCCACCATACATACCTACTAGCAATTTGCTATTCCAAGTAAATTTGACTTGCTTTTATTTTCTCTTCAAATTAAACTCTTACCAGTGTTATGCGAAAATTGGTTAGTAAAGCTCTCACGAACCGGAAGGCACACTTTACTTTTTCTTGTTCTTAAAATTTTGACATTGTGGTCTCTTATGTTGAGTTGTTATGCTTGCAAGTTGTAAGTTGGATACTAGCGCAACTATGCTGTCATGGGACAAGCTTTCAACATTGCACTTCTTATTTGAGTTGATATCGTGATCTTTTGTTTATGGATGCCCGCGGTGTGAAATGAATTGGGAATCTTGTGGGGATCATGGAGTTTGTATATGTGTTAGGGAAATGCCTGGGCCGCCAATCTAAGCCATGCATAATTCATGGTGGAAATTTGCAGCATATCCATAGTGGACATTCAACGACGCATCTCAAAATAAAAAGCTAAACAAATGGCTAATAAAAGAGATGTTGAGGTGTTCATTGTCTGCTTGTCCTATCATTTTGATGTGGGCTTGTTCCATGTCATCGGGCACGGAGGTACCTCGTTGGCGGTTCTCGATGATACATATATACTTACAATGACAAGAGCCTTGCTTGGGACTCTAAGTAAAGTAGCATGAGGTTTGGGTACTCGTATTCACGGGGCACGAGGTTTTCGACTTATGGTTTGTCAAGCATATGCATCATAATTGTTCTCACATTAACTTTAACCATTCAAGATTCTTATGATGGGGGCAATGAGAGCTCAAAGCCGGTAAGTACCATAATTTTTGAAGGTTATAAAACTTGCAATCACTGCTTCCCTCTGCGAAGGGCCTTTCTTTTACTTTCATGTTGAGTCACCACCTTCTATCTTTATGCACCATTAAGAGAGCATAGTTGTCATTCTTAGTATAATGTGCATTGTCCCAAAGTTTTCATTGACTGATTCATATTGTTGGTTTCACTTGTTCTCAAATTATTTGTATCTAGTCGCCCTTTTAAACATGAAGGTGTCCTATGCATTTATGTTTTGCTCTCTATGAAGGACAAGCTGAAAACCATTTGTATGTTTTTCCTTATGATTTGAACACACGTTTGACTTTCATTGCTTCGTTTTCATGATCTTTTGTTTGTGTTCATTTTCATGTTATAACATGGTTGCTAAGTTTCTATTGTCAAGATTATATCTTTCATGCCCATGTATTAAGTTCTTATGATCCCAGCTCACAAATGCTTACATACATGATCAAGTTTGTGTAGGTGCATATCACCTCAAAAATTATTCTTTTGTTATCACTTACCTACTCGAGGACGAGCAGGAGTTAAGCTTGGGGATGCTTGATACGTCTCCAACGTATCTATAATATTTGATGCTCCATGCTTGTTTTTACACCATTTGCCTACTGTTTCGTTACACTTCGTGGCACTTTTATGCATTTTCCGGAACTAACCTATTAACAAGTTGCCACAGTGCTAGTTCCCTGTTTTATGCTGTTTTTGTGTTTCAGAAAAGCTACACAGGAAATATTCTCGGAATTGGACGAAACAAGTTCCTGAAGTCTTATTTTTCCCGGAAGCTTCCAGAGATCCAAAGTGGAGTCGGAGGGGGGCCACGAGGGCCCCACACACCAGGGCGGCGCAGCCCAGCCCCTGGCCGTGCCCCCTACGTGTGAGGTTGCCTCGGTCCACCTCTGACGATGCCCCTTCTCCTATAAAGACCCCCCGACGGAAAAAAACCTAAGTACCCGATCAATTTTCTAGAACACATCACGATCCGCCGCCATTGTCGACCCGAAGATCGGGAGGGTCCAGAAGCTCTTCCCAGCACCCTGCCGGAGAGGGGAATCGCCACCGGAGGTCTTCTTCATCGCCATGCTTGCCTCCGGAGCGATGAGTGAGTAGTCTACCTTGGACTATGGGTCCATAGCAGTAGCTAGATGGTTGTCTCCTCCACCATGTGCTTCATGTTTAGATCTCATGAGCTGCCCTACATGATTGAGATCACCGTTATGTAATTCTACATGTTTGGTTTGTTGGGATCTGATGAATATTGGTGTTATGATTGAGTTGATATACTGAAATATATCTTATGTTATCTCTATGTTGTTTATGATCTTGCATGCTCTCCGTTGTTCGTAGCTATCTTGGCCGAGTAGTTGCTAGTGACTCCAAGAGGGGGTATTTATGCTCGATAGTGGGTTCATGCCTCTATTTAATCTGGGGGAGTGACAGAAACCTCTAAGGTTGTAGATGTGCTATTGCTACTAGGGAGAAAACAACATTCATATGCTCGAGGGCATATGCTTTGTTTACATTACACACTTTGCTTAATGCAATTATCTGTTGTTCGCAACTTAATACTCATGGGGTGTTCGGATGATATCCCCGTGAGTGGATTATTAGTCATAGATGCAGTTGGATGGCGGTCTATGTATTTTGTTGTAATGCCAAGAGTAAATTGCATAGTGATCTTCTTGACATATCACATTTATCTTTATTCTATCAATTGTCCAACTGTAATTTGTTTACCCATCATGTGTTATTTATCTTATGGAGAGACACCACTAGTGAACTGTGGACCCCGGTCCTATTTCCATCATATTACTATCACCTGTTTACTTTACTCGCATTGTTTACTTTACTCGCATACTATTATCACTTTCTACTCGATACGCTCATACCCTTTGTTTCAAGCAAACCGGTGAGATTGACAACCTCATCGCAAGTTGGGAACAAAGTACTTGGTTGTGTGTGTGTGCAGGTTCCACGTTGCTGCTCGCAATGCAAAGCTTGGACGAGGCGCCCTATAAATTGTCCGGAGCTATCGCGAAGCTTGTAAGCATCACCTTCAGTCGTATTGTCTGCTCTTCTCCTGATCGACATACCTTGGTTTCTTAACTGAGGGAAAACTTGCTGCTATATTCATCAAAACCTTCTCTTGGGGTTTTCCAACTGGCCGGTCATTTACTTCATTAATTTCATACATCATCACCGTGCCACCACCTCTCCAATCTCGGGGACGAGATTTCTTTTAAGGGTGGTAGTTTGTAACATCCCAAGATTTTATCAAATTTTGGGGCAAATTTTTTTGCTTTTGATTTGAATGCAATGATTGTAATTTCACACGGAATTTAAAAACCTTTTTGAGTATATTAAAAGCTTTATTTTAGAAAACCTATTTCAAACTTTCTATCATTTCTTGAAAAGGTACTTTGAGAAAATGAAAGATTTCAAAATACTAATTTCCATCCTTTATTTAAAACCTATGCAAGCTTGCTTTCATGGAAATAGTTTACAAAAATGTGATGTTTGTTAAAAGTTGTTTTATCAAAACTATGATTGAGAGTGATTCTCAATTATTATTTTATAACCTATTATTCTACTATTTTAAAAGGATTAACTTCAAAACCCTAATTCTATATTAAGTTATGCAAGCAAGTCCCTTTGTTATATTCATAAAGTTTATTGAAAATCCCTCTTTATTTTGAAAACTAGTTTTATTACTGGCTTAGAACAATGTGCTGATTTTTAGAAAATTTCTGGAAATTGTTTAATTTGATTTGAACCCCCTTTGCAAAAGTTATAAAAGAAATCAGAAAATGGAAAAAGAAAAGAGAAAAAAAGGCCGCGGGGACCGAACCAGCCCAAGCCAGCATTCGGCCCGAGGACCAGTATTGCGCCGTCCCGAAAGAGTACGCCGCGGCACCCCTCCCCTCGCTAACATCACGGCCCCACCGGTCAGCTTCCTCCTCTTCCTCTAGCCAAAGTCCTAGGCGAGCACGGCTTCCCCCTCGACCGTCCATCGCCGCCAGAGCCCCAAACCTGTGACAACCCCGAATTTATAACAAATTCGAAGTGCCCGTTATGCATTCCACCACAATCCCAGAATCATTGTTGTGATACACATAACGTAGTTGGTAACCAGTTCCATAGACATTACAATATGATGGTTCAAATACAATGGTCATAGTGACCAAATTCATATTACAACACAATATAGCTGCGGAAATAACGTCTTCGGGTCCATGCCTTCACCCTATAGGCAATGTCGACTCAGTAGAAGATCTTAGTTCTGATACTCTTCTTCATACCCTTCCTCCGGATACTCTTCCCCATAGTCTGGCCAAGTTGATAGCCAGGGACACAGCCGTGAGTACATTGGATGCACTCGCAAACCATCTTATAAATGAAAATGAGGAAGTAGATATGCAAGTTTGATACGGTGGACTAAGCACTAAGTTTCTTTGCAAAAGCTAGTTTTATTTCCCAAGAATGTTCATTGAGAGAAAAGAGGTTTAGTTCTCTAAATTCAATCTAAAGAGGAACTTCGAGTGTGTCAACCTCAATGCCAAGTCAAGTCATGTCATTCACCAAGTTCACCATGAGTTGTTATTATTCTTGACAAAAGTCAAGTACAGCTTGCCAACTGTCCATGACCGCGGACGCGGCTATTCGAATAGTTTTGAAACCTCTGCAGAGGGGTACACTTTACCCACAAGATTCGATACATCTGCTGGGAGAAATCCACGGTTCGTCATACACAAAGTATGCGAGGTTCAGATAATCAAACAAACTCTTTCACTTGCTCACTCTAGTATAGGATCCTTCCCTAGAGCCCGGGGTATGGAAATCCCCGTTCCGGCGCCTCTAGTTTTGCCCGCTCCGGGATGCCGGATGAATGGAATTTCCACTCGGTTCAGAAGTACCCGCGCACGGTGCACTTCTATAAAGGATGATACAAGGCCTCCCACACTAGGGTAAACAAGCTACGGACTAAGCCCCTTCCCATTTAGGGGTAATGTGGTCGTACGGTATGGTTGGCTCACATAGTACATCACTTAGTATCATTTGGCAAATACATTCCATAGTCCTTAGTCAAGATTATTTTCCTTCATAAAACCATCATGTAGGAGAGGTTTCCAATTCAAGCTGTCAAGTTCAAGTCACCAAGTTCAAATGGGGTTCCTCTTAGAGATAGCACCAATTCTATTAGCGACTAAGCAACTACCTGGAGGGATGATACCACTAGAATAAGGTTGGATAAACTCAGCTTGATGCTCTTGCTAAGCAAGATATCACTACACATCTATCATTCTACTCTAGCAATTCAATCATGCAATTTACTTAAAACAAGTAGAATGCAAAAGTAAAACTAGGTATGTGGAGTATGATTCAAAGGATGGCTTGCCTTGGTTGGCAAAGTGTCCAGGGTATTCTTCTTCTTGATAATATTCCCCCTCAATATCCTCCTCGGCAACACTAGCGTCTAATAACGAATAAACACAAAGCACCTTATCACTACACAATGCTAACAACACACCAAGCACACATACTTGTTTTCAAACAATAGCCTTCCTATTAGATTTTATTTGAATTGTTTTGCAAGTTTCTTCCAAGTTTGCATTGAGTGTGCAAGTTAATTTTTCTACCATATGCCATGTGTGGTTTACTTTTTAAGTATGGGTTTTAACTAAGGGTATTAGTACTAGTTCCAATGAGGATTGACTCCTTAAGTGAATTGGTATTGAGGGCAAATTAATTCTAAGTGTAATATAGAAATCTATCATTTTATGTTACTAACTAGGATTGGGTTAGGGTCTAATTGGTCCCACTAACAAGGTTTGAGTGGATTAAGGTTGACTAACAGTAGGGGAGGTCATTAGTGAGTTCACAAATCAAGTTTCATAATTTTAGGTGGCTTAAACAATTTTCTAGAAATGTTCTATGATTAATAAAGCTATGGTCACATTATTCTTATTTATTTAAATCCCTAACTCAATTTGAATTCTAACCAGTTCTACAGTGTAGAGCATTTCCTAAGCTTTCCAACACATATTCATTTGCTAGAAATGGATTTGTAAATCTCTTTGAATTAAAGTTTGAAAATCATGTCTGAAACTGATTTGAATTAATTCGAATAGGCGGGAAAGAAATAAAACTGAATCGGACCGAATTCTAACGAACCGGGCCGATTTCACTACAGAACCCGAACGGGCCGGCCCAGAAAACGATTCGCTCCGGGCGGGAGAAGTTTTTAAAACGAACTGACGTGCGGGTCCCACCCGCCAGGTCACTTAAGTGACCCGAAGCGGTATGCTGCCGTTGGATTCTAATCCAACGGCGCATATGCGTCGTGCTCGACGGTGAGGGGCGGAGCTCACCTGCGTGCAGCGAAGAAGACGACGGCGACGGCGGCGAGCGTAGGGGAAGCAGAACTTGACGGCGACGAGCGGAAAAGACTCCGGCGAGTCTCCTCCACCACTTCCCGGCGGCGGCTTGCTTAACGGAAGTCGAACGCGGCGGCGCCCTCCGCATCCAGTACCTCGCCGGCGGGGTTGGCGATGTCGAACGAGAGCGAGCGGGGAGAGGTGAGGGTGTCTGGGAGGTAGCTGGGAGTGGGGTGCGTCCAGTCATTTGATCGGCGGGGGCTTTTATAGGCCAGAGCGGCGGGGATAGGGGCGTCCAGTGGGTGGCCGGCGCAGGGCATGCTGGCGACGTGCACGGGCGACACCGGCCTCGACGGCCTTGCTCGCGTGCTGGAGGGGTGTTGTCTCGGCCATGGAGTGCTGTGGGTCGGTGCTGGCGAGGTCACGGTGGTCGGGAGCTTGCAGAGAGGAAGAAGGAGAAGAGAGGGGGGTCCGGGCGGTGTCCTTCATTTCCTCCCATGTCGCACGGCTTGGGTTGGGGCAGAGGGAGTTGGGGTCGACCGCGGAGGTGTCCAGGAGCATGGCTACAGGCTTGAGATGGACGGCGACAGTGATCCTCACAGTGATCATGTTTCTTCCCGATTTTCGTCTGCTAGGTGTTCGACGAAATGCCCGCAAGAGATTCAAATTCGTATTTTTGAAATTTTTCACTTTGGGTGATCAACATATTAGATAAGGTTTCCAGAGCTATTTTTGTTACAAAGAAAGGTTAAGTTTTGCAGAAATCATATTTCAAATTTTGGTATTGTCACTGTTTCAGATTCAAAGTTTGGCTGAAGTTTGAGTGATGTTCTGATTTGAAATTTGGTTAGCAACTTCTTGGTTGAGTTAGTATGTGACTTGGTTAAGCTCAACTAACTGACCAAACCTTTGTTTGAGTTACATAATTCTTAATATAGGTGTCCAAAGTAGGGTAGTCAATAACATTGTCTAGATCAACTTATCCTTCTCTTTTTCTTTAATATTATTATTTCTGGTTTCTTTGGCTTATATAATCTTTCTCTAATGTCTCTGTTGGTTAAGTTATAACTAACTAACTATTGCACAACAAATAATCACACACATGAAATCATAAAAGACATACAATAGGAAATACATGCATACATGCAATAATAGATAAAAAGTTTTATCTTGGCTCAAAACTTGGCACTTTAATTAATAGGAAGTGGATTACAATTTTCTGAGTTGTTACAATCTTCCCCCCTTAAAAAGAATCTCGTCCCCGAGATTCACTAATTAAGAACTGAAAAGATTGGGAAACTCTTTCTGAAGGTAATCTTCTCGTTCCCAAGTGGCTTCATCTTCGGTGTGATTACTCCACTGAACTTTCAGAAACTTGATGCTTCGGGTTTGAGTGGTTCTATATGCTTCCTCGAGGATACGGGTAGGCACTTCACGGTAGGTCAAATCTTTGTTGATGTCCACAGAACGGTGATCAATATTCTTGAAGATTTCTGGCTTCTCCGGAACTTCCAGACACTTCCGAAGTAAAGACACGTGAAAGACATCGTGTACTTCAGACAATTCAGGGGGCATTTCCAACTGATATGACACTTCTCCTCTGCGGCTTAGTACCTTGAAGGGTCCAATATACCTTGGTGCAAGCTTTCCTTTTACTTGGAATCTTTGCATTCCCTTGAGAGGTGATACTCTAAGATACACAAAATCTCCAATCTGGAAGGTCAGTTCTCTACGTCTCTTGTTGGCATAACTCTTCTATCTAGACTGGGCTGCCTTGAGGTAATCACGAATCATGCGAACTTTCTCCTCGGCTTCTTGCAGAATATCAGGTCCAAATATCTGACTGTCTCCGGGTTCCGACCAATTCAAAGGGGTACGACACTTTCTTCCATATAGAGCTTCAAATGGGGCCATTTGCAAACTGGCTTGATAACTGTTGTTGTAGGAAAACTCCGCGAAAGGCAGACAGTCTTCCCACTTAGCTCCATAGGCTAGAACACAGGCTCTCAACATATCTTCAAGTATTTGATTTACTCTCTCAGTCTGTCCATCAGTCTGAGGGTGGTAAGCTGTACTAAAGGCTAATTTGGTTCCCAAGGCTTGATGCAAACTTCTCCAAAATCTTGAGGTGAATTGAGTTCCTCGATCGGAAACTATGGTTTTAGGGACTCCATGCAAACTCACAATTCTGGATAGATAAAGATCTGCCAGCTGTCCTGAGGTATAAGTGGTTTTGACAGGAATAAAGTGGGCAACTTTGGTCAGTCTATCCATAATGACCCAGATAGAGTCATTTCCGCGGCTAGACCTTGGAAATCCAGTGATGAAATCCATTCCAACAGATTCCCACTTCCATTCCGGAACTTGCAAGGGTTGCAGCAATCCCGCAGGACGTTGATGTTCAACCTTGACTCTTTGACAAATGTCACACTTGGATATGAATGATGCAATTTTACGCTTCATTCCATGCCACCAAAATTGTTCCTTTAAATCTTGGTACATCTTAGTTCCACCGGGATGAATGGAGTAAGGTGTCTCATGGGCTTCTCTCATAATAACCTCCTTCAATTCTGAGTCCGCAGGCACACAAATATGTCCTTTATACCAAAGAACTCCTTGATCATCTTCTTCAAATCCTGGCACCTTGCCGGAACTAATTCTGCGCTTAATTCCGTTAATACTCTCATTTCCCTTCTGGGCTTCTTTGATTTGGCTCATCAAGGTGGGTTGAAACTCAAGGTTGGCTAAAAATCCTCGACTGACCAGTTCCAATCCAAACCTTTCAAACTCTTTGTGCAACAGGGGTTGCTCCTCTTTGATCATCATATTCAACGAGCATGGCTTCCTACTCAATGCATCGACCACTACATTGGCCTTACCGGGGTGATAATGGATTTCCAGATCATAATCCTTGATTAACTCTATCCATCTTCTTTGCCTCATGTTCAACTCCTTCTGGGTAAAAATATACTTCAAACTCTTGTGATCAGTGTAGATCTCACAACGGTTACCCATAAGATAGTGCCTCCAGGTTTTCAAAGCTAGAACTACAGCTGCTAACTCCAGATCATGGGTTGGATAGTTTTCTTCATGAGGTCGAAGCTGCCGGGAGAGGTAAGCTATGACCTTGCCTTCTTGCATTAATGCACAACCAAGTCCAAGTTTGGAGGCGTCGCAATAGACATCAAAGTTCTTGGTGATATCGGGCATGGTCAGGACGGGGGCGGTCACCAATCGCTTCTTGAGCTCTTGAAAACTCTCTTCACACTTAGGGGTCCATTCAAACTTCTTGTCCTTCTTCAACAATTGGGTCATTGGCCTGGCAATGCTTGAGAATCCTTCAACAAATTTGCGGTAATATCCCGCTAATCCGAGAAAACCTCTAACTTCAGTTTGAGTGGTAGGGGCTTCCCATTCCATGACTGATTTGATCTTCTTTGGGTCTACCGATATTCCTCCCGTTGATAACACATGGCCTAGGAATCCAACTTCTTTCAACCAAAACTCACACTTACTGAACTTGGCATAAAGCTGATGCTCTCTAAGAGTCTCTAAGATTAATCTCAGATGGGTTGCATGCTCTCCTTCGGACTTGGATTAGATAAGAATGTCATCAATGAAAACAACCACAAACTTATCCAAGAACTCCATGAACACCTTATTCATGAGATTCATGAAGTAAGCAGGGGCATTGGTTAATCCGAAGGACATTACGGTGTACTCATACAATCCGTATCGGGTAGTGAAGGCTGTTTTGGGTATATCAGTTGCACGGATCTTCAGTTGATGGTATCCCGTTCTAAGATCTATCTTCGAAAAGACTCGAGCTCCGGTCAATTGGTCAAACAGATCATCTATCTTGGGAAGAGGATACTTGTTCTTGATGGTCACATCATTTAGCTTGCGGTAATCAGTGCACAGTCGGCTGGAACCGTCACTTTTATCCACAAACAAGACGGGTGATCTCCAAGCAGAAGAACTTGGTTGAATCAATCCCTTACTCAAAAGATCATCCAATTGCTTCTTTAACTCCACTAGTTCAGCTGGGTTCATACGATAGGGTCGTTGGGCTATGGATCCAGTTCCGGGGATAAGCTCAATGATAAACTCAATATCCCGATCCGGTGGCATTCCGGGTAGCTCATCGGGAAAAACATCCGGGTATTCACAGACGATGGGAACTTGCTCCAAAGTTGGCCCTGAGATACTCTTATGATATCTGGGGATTTGGGTGGGTTTAACTGACACATGCTTTACTACAATTCCATGGCTACTCCTCATAGTGATGGTCTTTTTGGCACAATCTATTATTCCTTGGTGTTGAGACATCCAATCCATACCTAGGACTACTTCCAATCCCTTAGTTCCTAACACAATCAAACTGGCTAAGAATGATATCCCATGGATTTCTATGGGCACTGCCAAGCAGGTCCAACTAGCCTTGGTTATTGACCCAGGTATTTGCACAGACATGGTATTTTTTAGGGGTATTGGTTGAAGTCCACTTTTATCAACGAATAACTGAGTAACAAACGAGTGGGAAGCTCCAGAATCAAACAAAAGTATTGCAGGAACTGAGTTAACAGGGAACATACCAAGCACAACGTCGGTTGCTTCCTGAGCTTCTTCAACGTTCATGTGGTTCAGACGGCCTCGAGGGTGAGGCTGGTTCCTCGGTGGATAATTCTTGCCATTTCCCACATGGCGCTGTTGCTGAGCAGGAGCAGTGGTCTTGGATGCATCATTCAGCTTCTTTGGGCACTCATTGGAGTAGTGCCCTTTGAGTCCACACTCATAACAGGTAACACCAGACTTGTCACCAGGCTTGGGCAGCACAGGGGCGCCATTTGGCCTAGGGGTATTGGTGTTGAAGTTGTTGCCACTAGGTCTTGGAGGTGCATGGTTGAAGTTGTTGCCGGGCGGACGGTTGGGGTAGTTGGGACGTGGAGCAGGTGCAGACGGCCTCATAGGTCTAGGGGCGAAACCCATAGGTGGATTTCCCCTTGGCTTCTGCGAGTTGCTTGAGTTGCCTTGATACATCATATGGCGCTTATGGTTCTCTGCAGCTTGCTTGAGTTTGCCTTCCATCTGAATGGCAGAGTCAACCAATGACTCCAGGTCTGCAAAGTGAATGCTGACCAAGACACATTGCATCTCATCATGAAGTCCATCCAGAAACCTTTCTTGCTTCTTCTCAGTGGTGTTGGTGTCATCTGGGGCATACCTAGACAAGGTAAGGAACTTGTCACGGTAGTCAACCACAGATAGGGAACCTTGCTTCAGATTCCTGAACTCATCTCTCATCCTTTTAACCAATCCCAAAGGAACATGGGCCTTGCTAAACTTGCTCTTGAACTCCTCCCAAGGCATCATATACCCTTGGGCTTGGATTGCCCGGGTGCTATCCCACCAAGCTCTTGCGACTCCAGCAAGATAGTGGGTGGTGTACAAGACCTTCTCATTTTCACCAACTTCGGCGACTGCCAAATTGTTCTCCATAGTGCGAAGCCAGTCATCGGCATCTAAGGGTTCTTCAGACTTAGTGAACATAGGTGGGTTGGTGTTTTGGAAACTCCTTAACTTGGATCGGTGATCACCATGGCCATTGTTTTCTCCTTCACCATGGCCATTTCCATTGCCATTGTTGTGGTTCATTGCCATCTGGGTTAGTTGCTGAAGAGTGGCCAAGTTAGCTTGGCTCTCAGCTCGGGCTGCTTCTCGGTCTTCCATGATCAACCTTAGTAGTTCGGCCATTTCCGGATTCGGGGGTGGGGGTGCTCGCGGCATATGAAGATAAGGTGTGTAAGACAAGAGGGAAAAACTAATTTGCTAAGATTTAAATGTAACATCGATGATGCAATTTTTGTCTTACTAAGGCCTTAAGGGCCAAATTCATATTTCATTCAACAAGCATCCAACATATCATACATACGAGTTCACACATTACAAATGGCTTACATCAAACCATTGCGACTCGTCTACTAGAGAGGGGGATACAACTCACACCTACACGAAGTGACTTAAGGTAAACTCATACTAGATAACACGGGAATCTCCAACTCTAAACACCAGGCTCCTCGGGGTCTTCCTCCTCATCATCCACAATGAATCCAGCATCCTCATCATGCTCCGAATCATCAAGGTCCTCCATGAAGTCATCCTCGTCACTAATGAGGGCATTATCCTCCTTGCGGAGATCAATGCCTTCCTCCTCACCAAGGTGGCTCTCTAGACTCTCAATGTACTCCGTCAGCTCAGCCACATTGGCCTTCAACTCATCAATGGTGTGATCCCTCTCATCGCGCTGGCGGCGAAGACTCTTGCGATCCCTATCAAGAATCCTGATAGTGCTCCTTGCCTCCACCAGTGCGAAGTGCTCAAGGTTGGCCTTGGTACGGGCACGATCGGCCTCCTGCTGAGTGGAGTACAGCAAGAAGTCCATGTGATCGATGTAGGTACTTGGCTCATTTTGCCCTGGCATGTTTGCGGGACGCCCGTCCGCATCACGCCGAGCAAAGTTCCTAAAGCGCTCCCCCTGGACCTCCTCAACATGTAGTCCGCACAAGCGGGCATGCATCTCCTGCATACCTCGGACCAAACCATCGGCCCAAGTGTTCTCCACAAGCTCAAACTTGATCCTTGGAGAACTCAAATCTCCCTTCTTGCCACGGCAACTGGCCCTGACAAGCCACCGTAGCTCTCCATCCGGGTGCTCATTGAGCACGGCTCCCTTGAACTCCGGATACAGACGATCCAGGAACAAGGTCAGGGAGGTGAGGTCGCGCTCGAAACAAAGGCTGCCACCATGGCCCAACTGGTACTGCTCAGTGAATAACGGTGCCATCTACAATTTTTTTAGATTAGATTAAGTTAGTGATCAACTCAAGTGTGCAAAATTTTAAGTAGGTAAAGACTGAAGTATGTACAAAACTTTGTAAATAGAGAGGAAAAGACTAAGCAATTTTAAACCATTTCTTATCTCTTTGTTTTAATACAGGTTTCATTTAACGCCCATTCTAACTAAGGTCTCCTATGGTCAGCCTAGGCTCTGATGCCAACTTGTGACAACCCCGAATTTATAACAAATTCGAAGTGCCCGTTATGCATTCCACCACAATCCCAGAATCATTGTTGTGATACACATAACGTAGTTGGTAACCTGTTCCATAGACATTACAATACGATGGTTCAAATACAATGGTCATAGTGACCAAATTCATATTACAACACAATATAGCAGCGGAAATAACGTCTTCGGGTCCATGCCTTCACCCTACAGGCAATGGCGACTCAGTAGAAGATCTTTGTTCTGATACTCTTCTTCATACCCTTCCCCCGGATACTCTTCCCCATAGTCTGGCCAAGTTGATAGCCAGGGACACAGCCGTGAGTACATTGGATGCACTCGCAAACCATCTTATAAATGAAAATGAGGAAGTAGATATGCAAGTTTCATATGGTGGACTAAGCACTAAGTTTCTTTGCAAACGCTAGTTTTATTTCCCAAGAATGTTCATTGAGAGAAAAGAGGTTTAGTTCTATAAACTCAATCTAAAGAGGAATTTCGAGTGTGTCAACCTCAATGCCAAGTCAAGTCATGTCATTCACCAAGTTCACCATGAGTTGTTATTATTCTTGACAAAAGTCAAGTACAGCCTGCCAACTGTCCATGACCGCGGACGCGGCTATTCGAATAGTTTTGAAACCTCTGCAGAGGGGTACACTTTACCCACAAGATTCGATACATCTGCCGGGAGAAATCCACGGTTCGTCATACACAAAGTGTAACAACCCCGAATTTACCACAAATTCGAAGTGCCCGTTATGCATTCCACCACAATCCCAGAATCATTGTTGTGATACACATAACGTAGTTGGTAACCAGTTCCATAGACATTACAATACGATGGTTCAAATACAATGGTCATAGAGACCAAGTTCATATTACAACACAATATAGCAGCGGAAATAACGTCTTTGGGTCCATGCCTTCACCCTACAGGCAATGGCGACTCAGTAGAAGATCTTAGTTCTGATACTCTTCTTCATACCCTTCCTTCGGATACTCTTCCCCATAGTCTGGCCAAGTTGATAGCCAGGGACACAGCCGTGAGTACATTGGATGCACTCGCAAACCATCTTATAAAGGAAATGTTGAAGTAGATATGCAAGGTTGGTATGGTGGACTAAGCACTAAGTTTAGTTGCAAAAGCTAGTTTTATTTCCCAAGAATGTTCGTTGGTGGAAAAGAGGTTTAGTTCTCTAAGTTCAATCTAAAGGAACTTCAAATGTGTCAATATCAATGTCCAGTCAAGTCATGTTATTCACCAAGGTCACCATAAGTTATTATCATTCTTTGACAAAAGTCAAGTACAGTTTGCCAACTGTCCATAACCGAGGACGCGGCTATTCGAATAGTTTGAAACCTCTGCAGAGGGGTACACTTTACCCACAAGATTCGATACATCTGCCGGGAGAAATCCACAGTTCGTCATACACAAGTATGCGAGGTTCAGATAATCAAACAAACTCTTTCACTTGCTCAATCTAGTACAGGATCCTTCCCTAGAGCCCGAGACACGGACATCTTCCGTTCTGGCGTCTCTAGTTTTGCCCGCTCCGGAGTGCCGGATGAATGGAATTCCCACTCGGTTCAGAAGTACCCGCGCACGGTGCACTTCTATAAAGGATGATACAAGACCTCCCATACTAGGGTGAACAAGCTACGGACTAAGCCCCTTCCCATTTAGGGGTAATGTGGTCGTACGGTAATAGTTGGCTCACATGGTACATCACTTATTATCATTTAGCAAATACATTCCATAGTTCTTAGTCAGTATTATTTTCTTTCATAAGACCATCATGTAGGAGAACCTTCATTTCAAGTTTTCAAGTTCAAGTCACCAAGTTCCAATGGGGTTCCCTTTAGAGAGGGCCTCAATTTTATTAGCGACTAAGCAACTATATTGAGTGATGATACCACTATGCTATAGTTGGATAAACTCAGCTTGATGCTCTTGCTAAGCAAGATATCACTACACTTCTATCATTCTACTCTAGCAATTCAATCATGCAATTTACTTAAAATAAGTAGAATGCAATAGTAAAGCTAGGCATTTGGAGTATGCTTCAAAAGATGGCTTGCCTTGGTTGGCAAAGTGTCCGGGGTATTCTTCTTCTTCTTGATAATATTCCCCCTCGATATCCTCCTCAGCAGCACTAGCGTCTAATAATGAATAAACACAAAACACACAATCACCACACAATGCTAACCACATACCAAGCACACATCATTATTTTCAATCAATAGAGTTTATGTTGGATTTTATTTGAATTGGTGTGCAAGTTAAATTTCCTACCATGTGCAATGTGTGGTTCACTTTTTAAGTTATGGTATGAGACTAGGGTATTAGGGCTAGTTTAAGTGAGGATTGACGAATTATGTGAATTGGTATTGAGGGCAAAAAGTAATTCTAAGTGTATGATAGAGATCTATCATTTTATGTTACCCATTAAGATTGGATTAAGGTCTAATTGATATCACTAACTAGGTTTGAGTTGATTAAGGTTGACTAAACAGTAAGGGAGGTCATTAGTGAGTTCACAAACCAAGTTTCATAATTTTAAGAGGTTTAAATAATTTTCTAGAAATGTTCTAAGATTAATAAGGCTAAGGTCACATTATTCTTATTTATTTAAATCCCTAACTCAATTTGAATTCTAACCAGTTCTACAGTGTAGAGCAATTCCTAAGCTTTCCAACGCATATTCATTTGCTAAAAATGGATTTCTAAAACTCTTGGAATTTAAGTTTGAAAATCATATCTGAAAGTTATTTGAATTAATTCAAACGGGCGGGAAACAATTAAAAATCGAATCGGACCGAAACTAAACGAACTGGGCTGAATTCAAATGAAACCCGAACGGGCCGGCCCATACCGCTTCGCCCCGGGCGGGAAAAGAATAAAACCGAACCTGACAAGGGGGTCCCACCCGTCAGGTCACTTAACGCACCGAATCGGTACGCGACCGACGGATCGAGATCTAATGGCTCAGGGGTGTCGTGTTCGTCGGCGACGGTGGAGCTCACCTGCGAGCAGTGAAGATGACGACGGCGACGGCGGCGTGCGTAGAGGAAGCAGAACTCGACGGCGACGGGCGGAAACGACTCCGGCGAGGCTCCTCCTCCAATTCCCAGCGTCGGCTTGCTCCCCTGAGGCTGAACGCGGCGGCGCCCTCCGCGTCCAGTACCTCGCCGGCAGGGCTGGCGACGTCGAGCTAGAGCGAGCGGGGAGAGGTGAGGGTGTCTGGGAGGTAGCTGGGAGCGGTGTGCGTCCATACGTTTGATCGGCGGGGGCTTTTATAGGCCGGAGAGACGAGGGCGAGGGCGTCCAGTAGCTCGCCGGTGCGGGGGCCCTGGGCGCGTGCGTCGAGTGACACTGGGCACGGCGGCCTTGCTCGCGTGCTGGAGGGGTTCGGTCTCGGTGGCGGGGTGCTGTGGGTCGGCTCTGGCGAGGTCACGAGGGTCGGCGACGTGCAGCGAGCTGGGGAAGAAGAGAGGGGGGTCCTGGGTGCTGTCTCCTCTTCTCCTCCCTTTCTCACGGCTCGGGTCGAGGCAGAGGGAGCTAGGCTCGACCGCGGCGTCGTCCAGGAGCATGGCTACAGGCATGAGACGAACGGCGACAGTGATCTTCACAGTAAACTTGATTTTTGCCCGATTTTTGTTTGCCAGGTGCTCGACGAAATGCCCGCAAGAGATTCAAATTCGAAATTTTGAAAATTTCCACTTTGGGTGATCAACATATTGGCCAAGGTTTCCAGTGATATTTTTGTTCTGAAGAAATAAGAGGTTTTCCAAAAATTTGTATTTGAAATTAGGGTATTGTCACTGTTTCAGATTCAATCTTTGGCTGAAGTTTGAGTGATGTTCTGATTTGAATTTTGGTTAGAAACTTCTTGGTTGAGTTAGTATATAACTTGGGTAAGCTCAACTAACTGACCAAACCTTTGCTTGAACTACAGAATTCTTAATATAAGTGTCCAAAGTAGGGTGGTCAATAATATTTTCTAGATCAACTTAACCTTCTCTTTTTCTTTATTATTTTTATTTCTGGTTTCTTTGGCTTGTATAATCCTTGTCTAATATCTCTGTTGGTTAAGTTATAACTAACTAACTATTGCACAACAAATAATCACACACATGAAAACATAAAAGACATATAATGGAAAATACATGCATACATGCAATAATAGATAAAAAGTTTTATCTTGGTCCAAAATTTGGCACTTTAATTAATAGGATGTGGATTACAATTTTCTGAGTTGTTACAATCTTCCCCCCTTAAAAAGAATCTCGTCCCCGAGATTCACTAATTAAGAACTGAAAAGATTGGGAAACTCTTTCTGAAGGCAATCTTCTCGTTCCCAAGTGGCTTCATCTTTGGTGTGATTACTCCACTGAACTTTCAGAAACTTGATGCTTCGGGTTCGAGTGGTTCTATAGGCTTCCTCGAGGATACGGGTAGGCACTTCACGGTAGGTCAAATCTTTGTTGATGTCCACAGAACGGTGATCAATATTCTTGAAGATTTCTGGCTTCTCCGGAACTTCAAGACATTTCCGAAGTAAAGACACGTGAAAGACATCGTGCACTTCAGACAATTCTGGGGGCATTTCTCCTCTGCGGCTTAGTACCTTGAAGGGTCCAATATACCTTGGTGCAAGCTTTCCTTTTACTTGGAATCTTTGCATTCCCTTGAGAGGTGATACTCTAAGATAAACAAACTCTCCAATCTGAAAGGTCAGTTCTCTACGTCTCTTGTCGGCATAGCTCTTCTGTCTAGACTGGGCGGCCTTGAGGTAATCCCGAATCATGTGAACCTTCTCTTCAGCTTCTTGCAGAATGTCCGGTCCAAATATCTGACTGTCTCCGGTTTCCGCCCAATTCAAAGGGGTACGTCACTTTCTTCCATATAAAGCTTCAAATGGGGCCATTTCCAAACTGGCTTGATAACTGTTGTTGTAGGAAAACTCCGCGAAAGGCAGGCAATCTTCCCACTTGGCTCCATAGGATAGAACACAGGCTCTCAACATATCTTCAAGTATTTGGTTTACTCTTTCAGTCTGTCCATCCGTCTGAGGGTGGTAAGCTGTGCTAAAGGCTAATTTGGTTCCCAAGGTTTGGTGCAAACTTTTCCAAAATCTTGAGGTGAATTGGGTTCCTCGATCAGAAACTATGGTTTTAGGGACTCCATGCAAACTAACAATTCTGGATAGATAAAGATCTGCTAGCTGTCCGGAGGTATAAGTGGTCTTGACAGGAATAAAGTGGGCAACTTTGGTTAGTCTATCCACAATGACCCAGATAGAGTCATTTCCGCGGCTAGACCTTGGAAATCCAGTGATGAAATCCATTCCAACAGATTCCCACTTCCATTCCGGAACTTGCAAAGGTTGCAGCAATCCCGCAGGACGTTGATGTTCAGCCTTGACTCTTTGACAAATATCACACTTGGATATGAACGATGCAATCTCACGCTTCATTCTATGCCACCAAAATTGTTCCTTTAAATCTTGGTACATCTTAGTTCCACCGGGGTGGATGGAGTAAGGTGTCTCATGGGCTTCTCTCATAATAACTTCCTTCAATTCTGAGTCCACAGGCACACAAATACGTCCTTTATACCAAAGAACTCCTTGAGCATCTTCTTCAAATCCTGGCACCTTGCCAGAACTAATTCTGCGCTTAATTCCGTCAATACTCTCATTTCCCTTCTGGGCTTCTTTGATTTGGCTCATCAAGGTGGGTTGAAACTCAAGGTTGGCTAAAAATCCTCGACTGACTAGTTCCAATCCAAACCTTTCAAACTCTTGATGCAACAGGGGTTGCTCCTCTTTGATCATCATATTCAACGAGCAGGGCTTCCTACTCAATGCATCGGCCACCACATTGGCCTTACCGGGGTGGTAATGAATTTCTAGATCATAATCCTTGATTAACTCTATCCATCTTCTTTGTCTCATGTTCAACTCCTTCTGAGTGAAGATATACTTCAAACTCTTGTGGTCGGTGTAGATCTCGCAACGGTTACCCATAAGATAGTGCCTCCAAGTCTTCAAAGCTAGAACCACGGCTGCTAACTCCAGATCATGGGTTGGATAATTTTCTTCATGAGGTCGAAGCTGCCGGGAGAGGTAAGCTATGACCTTGCCTTCTTGCATTAACACACAACCAAGTCCAAGTTTGGAGGCGTCGCAATAGACATCAAAGTTTTTGGTGATATCGGGCATGGTTAGGACGGGGGCGGTCACCAATCGCTTCTTGAGTTCTTGAAAACTCTCTTCACACTTAGGGGTCCATTCAAACTTCTTGTCCTTCTTCAACAGTTGGGTCATTGGCCGGGCAATGCTTGAAAACCCTTCAACAAACTTGCGGTAATATCCCGCTAATCCGAGAAACCCTCTAACTTCAGTTTGAGTGGTAGGGGCTTCCCATTCCATGACGGATTTGATCTTCTTTGGGTCTACGGATATTCCTCCTGCTGATAATACATGGCCTAAGAATCCAACTTCCTTCAACCAGAACTCACATTTACTGAACTTGGCATACAGCTGATGCTCTCTAAGAGTCTCTAGGATTAATCTCAAGTGGGTTGCATGCTCTTCTTCGGACTTGGAGTAGATAAGAATGTCATCAATGAAGACAACAACAAACTTATCCAAAAACTCCATGAAAACCTTATTCATGAGGTTCATGAAATAAGCAGGGGCATTTGTTAATCCAAAGGACATTACGGTGTACTCATACAATCCGTATCGGGTAGTGAAGGCTGTTTTGGGTATATCAGTTGCACGGATCTTCAGCTGATGGTATCCAGTTCTAAGATCTATCTTTGAGAAGACTCGGGCTCCAGTCAATTGGTCAAACATATCATCAATCTTGGGGAGAGGATACTTATTCTTGATGGTCACATCATTTAACTTGCGGTAATCAGTGCACAGTCGGCTGGAACCGTCACTTTTATCCACAAACAGAACGGGTGATCTCCAAGCAGAAGAACTTGGCTGAATCAATCCCTTACTCAAAAGGTCATCCAATTGCTTCTTCAACTCCACTAGTTCAGCTGGGTTCATACGATAGGGTCGTTGGGCTATGGATCCAGTTCCGGGGATAAGCTCAATGATAAACTCAATATCCCGATCCGGTGGCATTCCGGGTAGCTCATCGGAAAATACATCCGGGTATTCACAGACGATGGGAACTTCCTACATAGTGGGTCCTGAGATACTCTTATGACATCTGGTGGTCTGGGGTGGTTTTACGGACACATGCTTTACTACAATTCCAGTGCTACTCTTCATGGTGATGGTCTTCTTGGCACAATCTATCACTCCTTGATGGGAAGACATCCTATTCATACCGAGGACTACTTTCAATCCTTTGGTTCCCAAAACTATCAAATTGGCTAAGAAAGATATTCCATGAATTTCTATGGGAACTGCCAAACAGTTCCACTCAGCCCTTGTGGTTGACCCAGGTATTTGTACTAACATGGCATGTTTCAGGGGTGTTGGTTGAAGTCCACTTTTATCAACAAATAACTTAGTAACAAACGAGTGTGAAGCTCCAGAATCAAACAGAACTCTTGCAGGAACGGAATTAACAGGGAACATACCAAGCACAACGTCGGTTGCTTTCTGAGCTTCTTCAACATTCATGTGGTTCAGACGGCCTCGAGGGTGAGGCTGGTTCCTTGGAGGATAATTCTTGCCATTTCCAACATGGCGCTGCTGCTGAGCAGGAGCAGTGGTCTTGGATGCATCATTCAGCTTCTTGGGGCACTCATTGGAGTAGTGCCCTTTGAGTCCGCACTCATAACAGGTAACACCAGACTTGTCACCCGACTTGGGTGGCACAGGTGCTCCATTGGGCCTAGGAGCATTGGGGTTGAAGTTGTTGCCATTAGGTCTTGGAGGTGCACGGTTGAAGTTGTTGCCAGGTGGACGGCTAGGAAAGTTGGGACGTGGAGCAGGTGCAGATGGCCTCATAGGTCTTGGGGCGGAACCCATAGGTGGATTTCCCCTCGGCTTCTGCGAATTGCTCGAGTTGCCTTGATACATCATACGGCGCTTGCGGTTCTCTGCAGCTTGCTTGAGTTTGCCTTCCATCTGAATGGCAGAGTCAACCAATGACTCCAGGTCTGCAAAGTGAATGCTGACCAAGACACATTGCATCTCATCATGAAGTCCATCTAGAAACCTTTCTTGCTTCTTCTCAGTGGTGTTGGTGTCATCTGGGGCATACCTAGACAAGGTAAGGAACTTGTCACGGTAGTCAACCACAGATAGGGAACCTTGCTTCAGATTTCTGAACTCATCTCTCATCCTTTTAACCAATCCCAACGGAACATGGGCTTTGCTAAACTTGCTCTTGAACTCCTCCCAAGGCATCACATACCCTTGGGCTTGCATTGCACGAGTGCTATCCCACCAAGCTCTTGCGGCTCCCGCAAGATAGTGGGTGGTGTACAAGACCTTCTCATTTTCACCAACTTCGGCGACTGCCAAATTGTTCTCCATAGTGCGAAGCCAGTCATCGGCATCTAAGGGTTCTTCAGACTTAGTGAACATAGGAGGGTTGGTGTTTTGGAAACTCCTTAACTTGGATCGGTGATCACCATGGCCATTGTTCTCTCCTTCACCGTGGCCATTTCCATTGCCATTGTTGTGGTTCATTGCCATCTGGGTTAGCTGCTGAAGAGTGGCCAAGTTAGCTTGGCGCTCAGCTCGGACTGCTTCTCGGTCTTCCATGATCAACCTTAGCAGTTCGGCCATTTCCGGGTTCGGGTGTGGGGGTGCTCGCGGCATCTGAAGATAAGGTGTGTAAGACAAGAGGGAAAAACTAAATTGGCTAAGATTTAAATGTAACATAGATGATGCAAGTTTGGTTTTACTAAGGCCTTAAGGGCCAAATTCATATTTCATTCAACAAGCATCAAACATATCATACATACGGGTTCACACATTACAAATGGTTTACATCAAACCATTGCGACTTGTCTACTAGAGAGGGGGATACAACTCACACCTACACGAAGTGACTCAAAGTGAACTCATAACTAGATAACACGGGGATCTCCAATCTAGACATCGGGCTCCTCGGGGTCTTCCTCCTCATCATCCACAATGAATCCATTCTCCTCAGGATCCTCCTCATCATCCAGGTCCTCCATGAAGTCATCCTCGTCACTAATGAGGGCATTATCCTCCTTGCGGAGATCAATGCCTTCCTCCTCACCAAGGTGGCTCTCTAGACTCTCAATGTACTCAGTCAGCTCAGCCACATTGGCCTTCAACTCATCAATGGTGTGATCCCTCTCATCGCGCTGGCGGCGAAGACTCTTGCGATCCCTAGCAAGAATCCTGATAGTGCTTCTTGCCTCCACCAGTGCGAAGTGCTCAAGGTTGGCCTTGGTACGGGCACGATCGGCCTCCTGCTGAGTGGAGTACAGCAAGAAGTCCATGTGATCGATGTAGGTACTCGGCTCATTTTGCCCTGGCATGTTTGTGGGACGCCCATCCGCATCACGCCGAGCAAAGTTCCTAAAGCGCTCTCCCTGAACCTCCTCAACATGCAGTCCGCACAAGCGGGCGTGCATCTCCTGCATACCTCGGACCAAACCATCGGCCCAAGTGTTCTCCACAAGCTCAAACTTGATCCTTGGAGAACTCAAATCTCCCTTCTTGCCACGGCAACTGGCCTGGACAAGCCACCGTAGCTCTCCATCCGGGTGCTCATTGAGCACGGCTCCCTTGAACTCCGGATACAGACGATCCAGGAACAAGGTCAGGGTGGTGAGGTCGCGCTCGAAACAAAGGCTGCCACCATGGCCCAACTGGTACTGCTCAGTGAATACCGGTGCCATCTACAAAATTTTAGATTAGATTAAGTTAGTGACCAACTCAAGTGTGCAAAATTTTAGGTAGGTAAAAACTGAAGTAGGTACAAACTTGGTAAATAGAGAGGAAAAGACTAAGCAATTTTACACCATTACTTATCTCTTGGTTTTTATAAAGGTTTCATTTAACGCCCATTCTAACTAAGGTCTCCTATGGTCAGCCTAGGCTCTGATACCAACTTGTAACAACCCCGAATTTATCACAAATTCGAAGTGCCCGTTATGCATTCCACCACAATCCCAGAATCATTGTTGTGATACACATAACGTAGTTGGTAACCAGTTCCATAGACATTACAATACGATGGTTCAAATACAATGGTCATAGAGACCAAGTTCATATTACAACACAATATAGTAGCGGAAATAACGTCTTCGGGTCCATGCCTTCACCCTACAGGCAATGGCGACTCAGTAGAAGATCTTAGTTCTGATACTCTTCTTCATACCCTTCCTCCGGATACTCTTCCCCATAGTCTGGCCAAGTTGATAGCCAGGGACACAGCCGTGAGTACATTGGATGCACTCGCAAACCATCTTATAAAGGAAATGTTGAAGTTGATATGCAAGGTTGGTATGGTGGACTAAGCACTAAGTTTAGTTGCAAAAGCTAGTTTTATTTCCCAAGAATGTTCGTTGGTGGAAAAGAGGTTTAGTTCTCTAAGTTCAATCTAAAGGAACTTCAAATGTGTCAATATCAATGTCCAGTCAAGTCATGTTATTCACCAAGGTCACCATAAGTTATTATCATTCTTTGACAAAAGTCAAGTACAGTTTGCCAACTTTCCATAACCGAGGACGCGGCTATTCGAATAGTTTGAAACCTCTGCAGAGGGGTACACTTTACCCACAAGATTCGATACATCTGCCGGGAGAAATCCACGGTTCGTCATACACAAGTATGCGAGGTTCAGATAATCAAACAAACTCTTTCACTTGCTCACTCTAGTACAGGATCCTTCCCTAGAGCCCGAGACACGGACATCTTCTGTTCCGGCGTCTCTAGTTTTGCCCGCTCCGGAGTGCCGGATGAATGGAATTCCCACTCGGTTCAGAAGTACCCGCGCACGGTGCACTTCTATAAAGGATGATACAAGACCTCCCATACTAGGGTGAACAAGCTACAGACTAAGCCCCTTCCCATTTAGGGGTAATGTGGTCGTACGGTAATGGTTGGCTCACATGGTACATCACTTATTATCATTTAGCAAATACATTCCATAGTTCTTAGTCAGTATTATTTTCTTTCATAAGACCATCATGTAGGAGAACCTTCATTTCAAGTTTTCAAGTTCAAGTCACCAAGTTCCAATGGGGTTCCCTTTAGAGAGGGCCTCAATTTTATTAGCGACTAAGCAACTATATTGAGTGATGATACCACTATGCTATAGTTGGATAAACTCAGCTTGATGCTCTTGCTAAGCAAGATATCACTACACTTCTATCATTCTACTCTAGCAATTCAATCATGCAATTTACTTAAAATAAGTAGAATGCAATAGTAAAGCTAGGCATTTGGAGTATGCTTCAAAAGATGGCTTGCCTTGGTTGGCAAAGTGTCCGGGGTATTCTTCTTCTTCTTGATAATATTCCCCCTCGATATCCTCCTCAGCAACACTAGCGTCTAATAATGAATAAACACAAAACACACAATCACCAAGCACACATCATTATTTTCAAACAATAGAGTTTATGTTGGATTTTATTTGAATTGGTGTGCAAGTTAAATTTCCTACCATGTGCCATGTGTGGTTCACTTTTTAAGTTATGGTATGAGACTAGTTTATGTGAGGATTGATGAATTATGTGAATTGGTATTGAGGGCAAAAAGTAATTCTAAGTGTATGATAGAGATCTATCATTTTATGTTACCCATTAAGATTGGATTAAGGTCTAATTGATATCACTAACTAGGTTTGAGTTGATTAAGGTTGACTAAACAGTAAGGGAGGTCATTAGTGAGTTCACAAACCAAGTTTCATAATTTTAAGAGGTTTAAATAATTTTCTAGAAATGTTCTAAGATTAATAAGGCTAAGGTCACATTATTCTTATTTATTTAAATCCCTAACTCAATTTGAATTCTAACCAGTTCTACAGTGTAGAGCAATTCCTAAGCTTTCCAACGCATATTCATATGCTAAAAATGGATTTCTAAAACTCTTGGAATTTAAGTTTGAAAATCATATCTGAAAGTTATTTGAATTAATTCAAACGGGCGGGAAACAATTAAAAATCGAATCGGACCGAAACTAAACGAACTGGGCTGAATTCAAACAAAACCCGAACGGGCCGGCCCATACCGCTTTGCCCCGGGCGGGAAAAGAATAAAACCGAACCTGACAAGGGGGTCCCACCCGTCAGGTCACTTAACACACCGAATCGGTACGCGACCGACGGATCGAGATCTAACGGCTCAGGGGTGTGGTGTTCGTCGGCGATGGTGGAGCTCACCTGCGAGCAGTGAAGATGACGACGGCGACGGCGGCGTGCGTAGAGGAAGCAGAACTCGACGGCGACGGGCGGAAACGACTCCGGCGAGGCTCCTCCTCCAATTCCCAGCGTCGGCTTGCTCCCCTGAGGCCGAACGCGGCGGCGCCCTCCGTGTCCAGTACCTCGCCGGCGGGGCTGGCGACATCGAGCTAGAGCGAGCGGGGAGAGGTGAGGGTGTCTGGGAGGTAGCTGGGAGCGGTGTGCGTCCATACGTTTGATCGGCGGGGGCTTTTATAGGCCGGAGAGACGAGGGCGAGGGCTTCCAGTAGCTCGCTGGTGCGGGGGCCCTGGGCGCGTTCGTCGAGCGACACTGGGCACGGCGGCCTTGCTCGCGTGCTGGAGGGGTTCGGTCTCGGTGGCAGGGTGCTGTGGGTCGGCTCTGGCGAGGTCACGAGGGTCGGCGACGTGCAGCGAGCTGGGGAAGAAGAGAGGGGGGTCCTGGGTGCTGTCTCCTCTTCTCCTCCCTTTCTCACAGCTCGGGTCCGGGCAGAGGGAGCTGGGCTCGACCGCGGCATCGTTCAGGAGCATGGCTACAGGCATGAGACGAACGGCGACAGTGATCTTCACAGTAAACTTGATTTTTGCCCGATTTTCGTCTGCCAGGTGCTCGACGAAATGCCCGCAAGAGATTCAAATTCAAAATTTTGAAAATTTCCACTTTGGGTGATCAACATATTGGCCAAGGTTTCCAGTGATATTTTTGTTCTGAAGAAATAACAGGTTTTGCAAAAATTTGTATTTGAAATTAGGGTATTGTTACTGTTTCATATTCAATCTTTGGCTGAAGTTTGAGTGATGTTCTGATTTGAATTTTGGTTAGAAACTTCTTGGTTCAGTTAGTATATAACTTGGTTAAGCTCAACTAACTGACCAAACCTTTGCTTGAACTACAGAATTCTTAATATAAGTGTCCAAAGTAGGGTGGTCAATAATATTTTCTAGATCAACTTAACCTTCTCTTTTTCTTTATTATTTTTATTTCTGGTTTCTTTGGATTGTATAATCCTTCTCTAATGTCTCTGTTGGTTAAGTTATAACTAACTAACTATTGCACAACAAATAATCACACACATGAAATCATAAAAGACATATAATGGAAAATACATGCATACATGCAATAATAGATAAAAAGTTTTATCTTGGTCCAAAATTTGGCACTTTAATTAATAGGATGTGGATTACAATTTTCTGAGTTGTTACACAAAGTATGCGAGGTTCAGATAATCAAACAAACTCTTTCACTTGCTCACTCTAGTATAGGATCCTTCCCTAGAGCCCGGGGTACGGAAATCCCCGTTCCGGCGCCTCTAGTTTTGCCCGCTCCGGGATGCCGGATGAATGGAATTTCCACTCGGTTCAGAAGTACCCGCGCACGGTGCACTTCTATAAAGGATGATACAAGGCCTCCCACACTAGGGTAAACAAGCTACGGACTAAGCCCCTTCCCATTTAGGGGTAATGTGGTCGTACGGTATGGTTGGCTCACATAGTACATCACTTAGTATCATTTGGCAAATACATTCCATAGTCCTTAGTCAAGATTATTTTCCTTCATAAAACCATCATGTAGGAGAGGTTTCCAATTCAAGCTGTCAAGTTCAAGTCACCAAGTTCAAATGGGGTTCCTCTTAGAGATAGCACCAATTCTATTAGCGACTAAGCAACTACCTGGAGGGATGATACCACTAGAATAAGGTTGGATAAACTCAGCTTGATGCTCTTGCTAAGCAAGATATCACTACACATCTATCATTCTACTCTAGCAATTCAATCATGCAATTTACTTAAAACAAGTAGAATGCAAAAGTAAAACTAGGTATGTGGAGTATGATTCAAAGGATGGCTTGCCTTGGTTGGCAAAGTGTCCGGGGTATTCTTCTTCTTCTTGATAATATTCCCCCTCAATATCCTCCTCGGCAACACTAGCGTCTAATAACGAATAAACACAAAGCACCTTATCACTACACAATGCTAACAACACACCAAGCACACATACTTGTTTTCAAACAATAGCCTTCCTATTAGATTTTATTTGAATTGTTTTGCAAGTTTCTTCCAAGTTTGCATTGAGTGTGCAAGTTAATTTTTCTACCATATGCCATGTGTGGTTTACTTTTTAAGTATGGGTTTTAACTAAGGGTATTCGTACTAGTTCCAATGAGGATTGACTCCTTAAGTGAATTGGTATTGAGGGCAAATTAATTCTAAGTGTAATATAGAAATCTATCATTTTATGTTACTAACTAGGATTGGGTTAGGGTCTAATTGGTCCCACTAACAAGGTTTGAGTGGATTAAGGTTGACTAACAGTAGGGGAGGTCATTATTGAGTTCACAAATCAAGTTTCATAATTTTAGGTGGCTTAAACAATTTTCTAGAAATGTTCTATGATTAATAAAGCTATGGTCACATTATTCTTATTTATTTAAATCCCTAACTCAATTTGAATTCTAACCAGTTCTACAGTGTAGAGCATTTCCTAAGCTTTCCAACACATATTCATTTGCTAGAAATGGATTTGTAAATCTCTTTGAATTAAAGTTTGAAAATCATGTCTGAAACTGATTTGAATTAATTCGAATAGGCGGGAAAGAAATAAAACTGAATCGGACCGAATTCTAACGAACCGGGCCGATTTCGCTACAGAACCCGAACGGGCCGGCCCAGAAAACGATTCGCTCCGGGCGGGAGAAGTTTTTAAAACGAACTGACGTGCGGGTCCCACCCGTCAGGTCACTTAAGTGACCCGAAGCGGTATGCTGCTGTTGGATTCTAATCCAACGGCGCATCTGCGTCGTGCTCGACGGCGAGGGGCGGAGCTCACCTGCGTGCAGCGAAGAAGACGACGGCGACGGTGGCGAGCGTAGGGGAAGCAGAACTTGACGGCGACGAGCGGAAAAGACTCCGGCGAGTCTCCTCCACCACTTCCCGGCGGCGGCTTGCTTAACGAAAGTCGAACGCGGCGGCGCCCTCCGCGTCCAGTACCTCGCCGGCGGGGTTGGCGACGTCGAACGAGAGCGAGCGGGGAGAGGTGAGGGTGTCTGGGAGGTAGCTGGGAGTGGGGTGCGTCCAGTCGTTTGATCGGCGGGGGCTTTTATAGACCAGAGCGGCGGGGACAGGGGCGTCCAGTGGGTGGCTGGCGCAGGGCATGCTGGCGACGTGCACGGGCGACACCGGCCTCGACGGCCTTGCTCGCGTGCTGGAGGGGTGTTGTCTCGTCCGCGGAGTGCTGTGGGTGGGTGCTGGCAAGGTCACGGTGGTCAGGAGCTTGCAGAGAGGAAGAAGGAGAAGAGAGGGGGGTCCGGGCGGTGTCCTTCATTTCCTCCCATGTCGCACGGCTTGGGTCGGGGCAGAGGGAGCTGGGGTCGACCGCGGAGGTGTCCAGGAGCATGGCTACAGGCTTGAGACGGACGGCGACAGTGATCCTCACAGTGATCATGTTTCTTCCCGATTTTCGTCTGCCAGGTGTTCGACGAAATGCCCGCAAGAGATTCAAATTCGTATTTTTGAAATTTTTCACTTTGGGTGATCAACATATTAGATAAGGTTTCCAGAGCTATTTTTGTTACAAAGAAAGGTTAAGTTTTGCAGAAATCATATTTCAAAATTTGGTATTGTCACTGTTTCAGATTCAAAGTTTGGCTGAAGTTTGAGTGATGTTCTGATTTGAAATTTGGTTAGAAACTTCTTGGTTGAGTTAGTATGTGACTTGGTTAAGCTCAACTAACTGACCAAACCTTTGTTTGAGTTACAGAATTCTTAATATAGGTGTCCAAAGTAGGGTAGGCAATAACATTGTCTAGATCAACTTATCCTTCTCTTTTTCTTTAATATTTTTATTTCTGGTTTCTTTGGCTTATATAATCTTTCTCTAATGTCTCTGTTGGTTAAGTTATAACTAACTAACTATTGCACAACAAATAATCACACACATGAAATCATAAAAGACATACAATAGGAAATACATGCATACATGCAATAATAGATAAAAAGTTTTATCTTGGCTCAAAACTTGGCACTTTAATTAATAGGAAGTGGATTACAATTTTTTGAGTTGTTACAAAACCCTACCCCCCTTCTCCATGGAAACCCTCGCCTATTGACAAGGGTATAGTTAATAGATCCCGTTAGTTGAGTACCTGTAACAACTCAGAATTTGTAACCCACTCCTTATTAATTAAAAGACCAAATTTTGGACCCAGCTAAAACTTTTTATCTATTATTTTATGCATACATGTATTTTCTATTCTATGTATTCTATGATTTCATGTGTGTTATTTTTGATTGTGTATTGTATAGTTAATTCTAAGTGAACCAACAGAATCAATTGAGAAAGATTATAAGAATCAAAGAAACCAGAAATAAAAATAAGAAAGAAAAAGAGAAGATTGAGATGATCTAGGAAATCTATTTGACTACACCACTTTGAGCCCTTAGATTAAGAAATCTGTAAACCACTTTCATGTTTGGCCTGTTAGTTGAGCTTAACCAAGTTACATACAAACCCAACAAACAAGAATCTACTCAAAATTCAAACTAGAGCATCACCCAAACTTGAACCAAAGTTTGAATCTGAAACAGTGACTATATCAAAATTAGAAATAAGATTTCTGCAAAACTTCTTCTTTCTTTATAACAAAAATATGACAGGACACCTTGGCCAATATGTTGATCACTCAAACTGGAAAATTTCAAAAATTCAAATTTCAAGTTCTTGCGGGCATTTCGTCGAACACTGGCAGAGAGAAATCAAACCAAATCGATTCTACTGTGGCTGCACTGTTCTGGTTCGCTCCACGCCTGTAGCCATGCTCCTTGGCATCTCCACGGTCGACTCCAGTGCCCCCAGCCCCGACCCAAGCCAGGAGAAGCGGAGGGAAGACGAGGTTTGCGCCCAGGGCCCCCTCCCAGACATCTTCTTCCCTGCACGATGCCGACCACCCTGGAGGCGCCAGAGCAGACACACCGCACTCCGCGGCCGAGCCAGTCCCCTCCCAGCACGCCCCCAGGCCCCCGTGCACGCTATGACCTTCGAACGCTGCCAGGGCCCCCGAGCCGGCGAGCTTCTGGCCGCGCTTACCCTCGTCGCTCCGGCCTATAAAAAGCCCCGCCGATCAAACAAGGAGAAGCACCCCACTCCCAGCTACCTCCCAGACAACCCCGTTTCACCCCTCTCACTCTGGTTCGTCGACACCTGCAACGCCGGCGAGGTACTGGACGAGCGGAGCGCCGCCGCGTTCGACCACCTGGGAGCAAGCCGCCGCTGGGAATCGGTGGAGGAGACGCACCGCAGCCGATTCCGCACGTCGCCGACGAGCTCTGCATCCTCTACGTCACTCCCTCGCCATCGAACATTCTTCACTGCAACGTAGGTGAGCCCCGCCCGTGCTGAGGTAGACGATGAGCCCGAGCCGTTCGATCTTGATCCAACGGGAGTGTACCGATTCGGGATAGTTAAGTGAGCTGACACCGCGACCCCACCTGTCAGCTCCCGTTTTTATTTCTCCCGCCGAAGTGAACCGTTTTCTAGGCCGGCCCGTTCGGGTTTCGTTTGAAATCAGGCCCAGCTAGTTTAGATTCGGTCCGTTACGTTTTTAATTATTTTCCCGCCTTTTCGAATTAGTTCAAAACTATTTCAGATCTGTTTTTCCAATTAAATTTCCAAGAGATTTACAAATCCTTTTCCAGCAAATAAATATGCGTTGGAAAGCTTGTAAAATACTCTACACAGTAGAACTGGTTAGAATTCAAAATAAGTTAGGAATTTAATTAGATATGAATAGTGTGACCTTAGCTTTATTAACCCTAGAATATTTCTAGAAAATTGTTTAAGCCTCCATAAATCATGAAATTTAACTTGTGAACTCACCAATGACCCCTCCTACTGTTAGTCAACCCTAATCAACCCCAAACCCCATTAGTGTTATCCATTAGACCTTAACCCAACTCTAGTTAGTCACATAAAATGATAGATTCCTATTACACACCTAAAATTAATTTTTGCCCTCCATACCAATTCACTTAGTTGAGCCCTCCCACTTGAACTAGTCTTAGTACCCCTAAACCAATAACAAGGCCTAGAAAGTGAACCACATAAGAAACTTAGTATAGAACCTAACTTGCACACTTGGAGAAAACCTAGAAGAAAAACTTACCATCCCACACCATAAAATGCAACATGAATTAAAATGCAGCATAAATGCTATTGTTAGCAAACAAAGATGTGTGCTTGGTGTGTTGTTAGCATTGTGTAGTGATTGTGTGCTTTGTGTTTATTCGTTATTATACGCTAGTGTTGCCGAGGAGGATATTGGAGGGGATTATTATCAAGAAGAAGAAGAATACCCCGGACACTTTGCCAACCAAGGCAAGCCATCTTTTGATTCATACTCCCAACGCCTAGTTTTAATATTTCATTCTACTTGTTTTAAGTAAATTGCATGATTGAATTGCTAGAGTAGAATGATAGAAGAATAGTGATATCTTGCTTAACAAGAGCATCAAGCTGAGTTTATCCAATCTATTTAGTAGTATCATCACTCAATGTAGTTGCTTAGTCGCTCATAATATTGAGGCCATCTATAAGGGGAACTCTAGTTGAAAGTAGTGACTTGAACTCGAAACTTGAATTGGAGATTGCTCCTACATAATGGTTTTATGAAAGAAACTAATCTTGACTAAGAACTATGGAATGTATTTCTCAATGACAACGAGTGATGTACTATGGGAGCCAAACATACCGTACGACCACATTACCCCTGAATGGGAAGGGGCTTATTCCTAGCTTGTTTATTTTAGTATGGGAGGTCTTGTTTCATCCTTTATAGAAGTATTCCATGCTTGGTTGCTTCCGAACCAAGTGGTTATTGGAAATTTTCCTTCCTGAAGATTTCCATCCGTCCGGCATCCCGGAGTGGGCAAAACTAGAGGCGCCAGAACGGGGAAATCCGTGTCTCGGGCTCTAGGGAAGGATCCCATACTAGAGTAGACAAGTGAAAGAGTCTGTTTGATTATCTGAACCTTGTATACTTTGTGTATGACGATCCGTGGATTTCTCCCGGCAGATGTATCGATTCTTGTGGGTAAAGTGTACCCCTCTGCAGAGGTTTTCAAACTATTCGAATAGCCGCGTCCGCGGTTATGGATAGTTGGCGAGCTGTACTTGACTTTTGTCAGGACTAAAAGTGACAATGGTGAACTTGGTGAATGACTTGACTTGACAATGATGTTGACACACTTGAAGTCCTTTTTAGATGGAACTTAGAGAACTAAACCTCTTTTCTACCAATGAACATTCTTGGGAAATAAAACTAGCTTTTGCAAATAAACTTAGTGCTTAGTCCACCATATCAACCTTGCATATCTACTTCATCTTTTCATTTATAAGATGGTTTGCGAGTGCATCCAATGTACTCACGGCTGTGTCCCTGGCTATCAACTTGGCCAGACTATGGGGAAGAATACCAGGAGGAAGAGTATGAGGAAGAGTACCAGAACTAAGCTCGTCTCCATGAGTCGCCATTTGCCTGTAGGGAGAAGGCATGGGCCGAAGACGTTATTTCCGCTTCTATATTGTGTTGTAATATGACTTGGTCTATATGACCATTGTATTTGAATCCCCGTATTGTAATGTCTATGGAACTGGTTACCAACTACGTTATGTATATCGCAACAACGGTTCTGGGATTGCGGTGGAATACATAATGGGCACTTCGAATTTGTATCAAATTTGAGGTCGTCACAAGTTGGTATCAGAGCCTAGGCTGACCATAGGAGACCTTAGTTAGAATGGGCGTTAAATGAAACCTTGATGAAAGCAAAGATATAAAGAATGGTTGCAAAATTGCTTAGTCTTTCCTCTCTATTTGCAAAGTTTTATACATACTTCAGTTTTTGCCTACCTAAAATTTTGCACACTTGAGTTGGTCACTAACTTAATCTACTCTAAAATTTTGTAGATGGCCCCGGTATTTGTCGAGCACTACCAGTTGGGCCATGGCGACAGCCTTTGTTTCGAGCGCGACCTCACCACCTTGACCTTGTTCCTGGATCGTTTGTATCCGGAGTTCAAGGGAGCCGTGCTCAATGAGCACCCCGATGGAGAGCTACGGTGGCTCATCCGAGCTAGTTGCCGTGGCAAGAAGGGAAACTTGAGTTCTCCAAGGGTCAAGTTTGAGCTTGTGGAGAACACTTGGGCCGATGGGTTGGTCCGAGCGATGCAGGAGATGCACGCCCGCTTGTGCGGACTGCACGTTGAGGAGGTCCAGTGGGAGCACTTTAGGAACTTTGCTCGGCGTGATGCGGATGGTCGTCCCGCAAACATGCCCGGGCAGAATGAGCCGAGTACCTACATCGATCACATGGACTTCTTGCTGTACTCCACTCAGCAGGAGGCCGATCGTGCTCGTACCAAGGCCAACCTTGAGCACTTCGCACTGGTGGAGGCGACGAGCACTATCAGGATACTTGCGAAGGAACGCAAGAGTCTTCGTCGCCAGCGCGATGAGAAGGATCAGGACATGGAGGAGTTGAAGGCCAATGTGGCGGAGCTGACTGAGTACATTGAGAGTCTTGAGGATCACCTTGGTGAGGAGGAAGGCATTGATCTCCGCAAGGAGGATAATGCCCTCATTAGTGATGAGGATGACTTCATGGAGGACCTTGATGATCCGGAAGATGGTGGGCATAATGGATTCATTGTGAGTGATGAGGAGGAAGACCCCGAGGAGCCCGCTGTTTAGATCAGAGATCCATGTGTTATCTAGTTATGAGTTCCACTTTATTTTCACTTCGTGTAGGTGTGAGTTGTATCCCCCTCTCTACTAGACGAGTCGCAATGGTTTGATGTAAACCATTTGTAATGTGTGAACTCGTATGTATGATATGTTTGATGAGTGTTAAATGAAATATGAATTTGGCCCTTAAGGCCTTAGTAAAACACAAATTGCATCATCCATATTACCTTTAAATCTTAGCAAAAATTAGCTTTTCCCTCTTGTCTTACACACCTTATCTTCAGATGCCGCGAGCACCACCACCCCCGAACCCGGAAATGGCCGAACTGCTAAGGTTGATCATGGAAGACCGGGAAGCAGCCCGAGCTGAGCGCCAAGCTAACTTGGCCACTCTTCAGCAGATAACCCAGATGGCAATGAACCACAACAATGGCAATGGCCATGGCAATGGTGAAGGAGAAAACAATGGCAATGGTGATCACCGATCCAAGTTGAGGAATTTCCAAAACACCAACCCTCCTATGTTCACTAAGTCTGAAGAGCCCTTAGATGCCGATGACTGGCTTCGCACGATGGAAAACAATCTGGCAGTCGCCGAAGTTGGTGAAAATGAGAAGGTCTTGTACACCACCCACTACCTTGCTGGAGCAGCAAGAGCTTGGTGGGATAGCACTCGTGCAATGCAAGCCCCAGGGTATGTGATGCCTTGGGAGGAGTTCAAGAGCAAGTTTAGCAAGGCCCATGTTCCTTTGGGATTAGTTAAAAGGATGAGAGATGAGTTCAGAAATCTGAAGAAAGGTTCCTTGTCTGTGGTGGATTACCGTGACAAGTTCCTTACCTTGTCTAGGTATGCCCCAGATGACACCGACACCACGGAAAAGAAGCAAGAAAGGTTTTTGGATGGACTGCATGATGAGATGCAATGTGTCCTGGTCAGCATCCCCTTTGCCGACCTGGAGTCATTGGTTGATTCTGCTATTCAGATGGAAGGCAAACTCAAGCAAGCTGCAGAAAACTGCAAGCGCCGTATGATGTATCAAGGCAACTCGAGCAACTCGCCGAAGCCAAGGGGAAATGCACCTATGGGTTTCGCCCCTAGACCTATGAGGCCGTCTGCACCTGCTCCACGTCCCAATTATCCCAACCGTCCACCCGGCAACAACTTCAACCGTGCACCCCCAAGACCTAGTGGCAACAACTTCAACACCAATACTCCAAGGCCAAATGGCGCCCCTGTGTTACCCAAGCCTGGTGACAAGTCTGGAGTTACCTGTTATGAGTGCGGACTCAAAGGGCACTACTCCAATGAGTGCCCCAAGAAGCTGAATGATGCATCCAAGACCACTGCCCCTGCTCAGCAGCAGCGCCGTGTGGGAAATGGCAAGAACTATCCCCCAAGGAACCAGCCTCACTCTCGAGGCCGTCTGAATCACATGAATGTTGAAGAAGCTCAGGAAGCAACCGACGTTGTGCTTGGTATGTTCCCTGTTAACTCAGTTCTTGCAAGAGTTCTGTTTGATTTTGGAGCTTCACACTCATTTGTTACCCAATTATTCGTTGATAAAAGTGGACTTCAACCCACACCCTTGAAAGAGTTCATGTCTGTGCAAATTCTCGGGTCAATAACCAAAGCCAGTTGTACCTGCTTGGCAGTGCCTATAGAGATCCATGGGATCTTATTCTTAGCCAGTTTGATCGTGTTAGGAACCAAAGGACTGGAAGTGGTCCTAGGTATGGATTGGATGTCTCAACACCAAGGAATTATAGATTGTGCAAGAAAGACCATCACCATGAGGAGTAGCCATGGAGTTTTAGTAAAACATGTGTCAGTTAAACCCACCCAAGGCCCCAGATGTCATAAGAGTATCTCCGGGCCAACCATAAAGGAAGTTCCCATCGTCTGTGAGTACCCGGATGTTTTTCCCGATGAGCTACCCGGAATGCCACCGGATCGGGATATTGAGTTTATCATTGAGCTTATTCCCGGAACTGGATCTATAGCCCAACGACCCTATCACATGAACCCAGCTGAACTAGTAGAGTTGAAGAAGCAATTGGATGACCTTTTGAGTAAAGGATTGATTCAGCCAAGTTCTTCTGCTTGGAGATCACCCATTCTGTTTGTGGATAAAAGTGACGGTTCTAGCCGACTGTGCACTGATTACCACAAGCTAAATGATGTGACCATCAAAAACAAGTATCCTCTCCCAAAGATTGAAGATTTGTTTGATCAATTGACTGGAGCCAGAGTGTTCTCGAAGATAGATCTTAGAACCAGATACCATCAACTGAAGATCCGTGTAGCGGATATCCCCAAAACAGCCTTCACTACCCGATACGGATTGTATGAGTACACCGTAATGTCATTTGGATTAACCAATGCCCCTGCTTATTTCATGAACCTCATGAATAAGGTTTTTATGGAGTTCGTGGATAAGTTTGTTGTTGTCTTCATTGATGACATTCTTATCTACTCCAAGTCTGAAGAGGAGCATGCAACCCATTTGAGATTAATCTTAAAAACCCTAAGAGAGCATCAGCTGTATGCCAAGTTCAGTAAATGTGAGTTCTGGTTGAAGGAAGTGGGATTTTTAGGCCATGTATTATCCGCGGGAGGAATATCCGTGGACCCCAAGAAGATCAAATCAGTCATGGAATGGGAAGCCCCTACCACTCAAACTGAAGTTAGAGGTTTTCTCGGATTAGCGGGATATTACCGCAAGTTTGTTGAAGGGTTTTCAAGCATTGCCCGGCCAATGACCCAACTGTTGAAGAAGGACAAGAAGTTTGAATGGACCCCTAAAGTGTGAAGAAAGTTTTCAAGAGCTCAAGAAGCGATTAGTGACCGCCCCCGTCCTAACCATGCCCGATATCACCAAAAACTTTGATGTCTATTGCGACGCTTCCAAACTTGGACTTGGTTGTGTATTGATGCAAGAAGGCAAGGTCATAGCTTACCTCTCTTGGCAGCTTCGACCTCATGAAGAAAATTATCCAACCCATGATCTGGAGTTAGCAGCCGTAGTTCTAGCCCTGAAGACCTGGAGGCACTATCTGATGGGCAACCGTTGTGAGATCTACACTGATCACAAGAGTTTGAAGTATATTTTCACTCAGAAGGAGTTAAACATGAGGCAAAGAAGATGGATAGAGTTGATCAAAGATTATGATCTGGAAATTCACTATCACCCCGGTAAGGCCAATGTAGTGGCCGATGCATTGAGTCGGAAGCCATGCTCATTAAATATGATGATCAAGGAAGAGCAACGTATGTTGCACCAGGAGTTTGAAAGATTTGGATTGGAACTAGTCAGTCAAGGATTCCTAGCCAACCTTGAGTTTCAACCCACCTTGATGAGCCAAATCAAAGAAGCCCAGAAGGGAAATGAGAGTATTGACGGAATCAAGCGCAGAATTAGTTCCGGCAAGGTGCCAGGATTTGAAGAAGATGACCAAGGAGTTCTTTGGTATAAAGGACGCATTTGTGTTCCTGCTGATTCAGAATTGAAGGAAGTGATTATGAAGGAAGCCCATGAGACCCCTTACTCCATTCACCCCGGTGGAACTAAAATGTACCAAGATTTGAAGGAACAATTTTGGTGGCATGGAATGAAGCGTGAGATTGCATCGTTTATATCTAAGTGTGACATTTGCCAAAGAGTCAAAGCTGAACATCAACGTCCTGCGGGATTGCTACAACCTTTGCAAGTTCCGGAATGGAAGTGGGAATCTGTTGGAATGGATTTCATCACTGGATTTCCAAGGTCTAGCCGTGGAAATGACTCTATTTGGGTCATTGTGGATAGACTGACCAAGGTTGCCCACTTTATCCCTGTCAAGACCACTTATAACTCGGGACAGCTAGCCGATCTGTATCTATCCAGAATTGTTAGTCTGCATGGAGTCCCTAAAACCATAGTTTCCGATCGAGGAACCCAATTCACCTCAAGATTTTGGAAAAGTTTACATCAAGCCTTGGGAACCAAATTAGCTTTCAGCACCGCTTACCACCCTCAGACTGATGGACAGACTGAAAGAGTGAATCAAATACTTGAAGATATGTTGAGAGCCTGTGTTCTAGCCGATGGAGCGAAGTGGGAAGATTGTCTGCCTTTCGCGGAGTTTTCCTACAACAACAGTTATCAAGCCAGTTTGCAAATGGCCCCATTTGAAGCTTTGTATGGAAGAAAGTGTCGTACCCCTTTGAATTGGTCAGAAACCGGAGACAGTCAGATTTTTGGACCAGATATTTTGCAAGAAGCCGAGGAGAAAGTTCGCATGATTCGTGAATACCTCAAGGCAGCCCAGTCGAGACAGAAGAGTTATGCCGACAAGAGACGTCGAGAGCTGACTTTCAAGAGTGGAGACTTTGTTTATCTTAGAGTATCACCTCTCAAGGGAATGCAGAGATTCCAAGTGCGAGGAAAGCTTGCCCCAAGATATATTGGGCCCTTTAGGATACTAGACCGCAAAGGAGAAGTGTCTTATCAGTTGGAAATGCCCCCGGAATTGTCTGAAGTGCACGATGTCTTTCACGTGTCTTTACTTCGGAAATGTCTTGAAGTACCGGAGAAGCCGGAAATTTTCAAGAACATTGATCACCGCTCTGTGGATATCAACAAGGATTTGACCTATCGTGAAATGCCTATTCGTATCCTCGAGGAAGCTTTTAGAACCACTCGAACCCGAAGCATCAAGTTTCTGAAAGTTCAGTGGAGTAATCACACCGAAGATGAAGCCACTTGGGAACGAGAAGACTACCTTCAGAAAGAGTTTCCCAATCTTTTCAGTTCTTAACTAGTGAATCTCGGGGACGAGATTCTTTTTAAGGGGGGAAGATTGTAACAACTCAGAATTTGTAACCCACTCCTTATTAATTAAAAGACCAAATTTTGGACCCAGCTAAAACTTTTTATCTATTATTTTATGCATACATGTATTTTCTATTCTATGTATTCTATGATTTCATGTGTGTTATTTTTGATTGTGTATTGTATAGTTAATTCTAAGTGAACCAACAGAATCAATTGAGAAAGATTATAAGAATCAAAGAAACCAGAAATAAAAATAAGAAAGAAAAAGAGAAGATTGAGATGATCTAGGAAATCTGTTTGACTACACCACTTTGAGCCCTTAGATTAAGAAATCTGTAAACCACTTTCATGTTTGGCCTATTAGTTGAGCTTAACCAAGTTACATACTAACCCAACCAACAAGAATCTACTCAAAATTCAAACTAGAGCATCACCCAAACTTGAACCAAAGTTTGAATCTGAAACAGTGACTATATCAAAATTAGAAATAAGATTTCTGCAAAACTTCTTCTTTCTTTATAACAAAAATATGACAGGACACCTTGGCCAATATGTTGATCACTCAAACTGGAAAATTTCAAAAATTCAAATTTCAAGTTCTTGCGGGCATTTCGTCGAACACTGGCAGAGAGAAATCAAACCAAATCGATTCTACTGTGGCTGCACTGTTCTGGTTTGCTCCACGCCTGTAGCCACGCTCCTTGGCATCTCCACGGTCGACTCCAGTGCCCCCAGCCCCGACCCAAGCCAGGAGAAGCGGAGGGAAGACGAGGTTTGCGCCCAGGGCCCCCTCCCAGACATCTTCTTCCCTGCACGATGCCGACCACCCTAGAGGCGCCAGAGCAGACACACAGCACTCCGCGGCCGAGCCAGTCCCCTCCCAGCACGCCCCCGAGGCCCCCGTGCACGCTATGACCTTCGAACGCTGCCAGGGCCCCCGAGCCGGCGAGCTTCTGGCCGCGCTTACCCTCGTCGCTCCGGCCTATAAAAAGCCCCGCCGATCAAACAAGGAGAAGCACCCCACTCCCAGCTACCTCCCAGACAACCCCGTTTCACCCCTCTCGCTCTAGTTCGTCGACACCTGCAACGCCGACGAGGTACTGGACGAGCGGAGCGCCGCCGCGTTCGACCACCTGGGAGCAAGCCGCCGCTGGGAATCGGTGGAGGAGACGCACTGCAGCCGATTCCGCACGTCGCCGACGAGCTCTGCATCCTCTACGTCACTCCCTCGCCGTCGAACATTCTTCACTGCAACGCAGGTGAGCCCCGCCCGTGCTGAGGTAGACGATGAGCCCGAGCCGTTCGATCTTGATCCAACGGGAGCGTACCGATTCGGGATAGTTAAGTGAGCTGACACCGCGACCCCACCTGTCAGCTCCCGTTTTTATTTCTCCCGCCGAAGCGAACCATTTTCTGGGCCGGCCCGTTCGGGTTTCGTTTGAAATCAGGCCCAGCTAGTTTAGATTCGGTCCGTTACGTTTTTAATTATTTTCCCGCCTTTTCGAATTAGTTCAAAACTATTTCAGATCTGTTTTTCAAATTAAATTTCCAAGAGATTTACAAATCCTTTTCCAGCAAATAAATATGCGTTGGAAAGCTTGTAAAATACTCTACACAGTAGAACTGGTTAGAATTCAAAATAAGTTAGGAATTTAATTAGATATGAATAGTGTGACCTTAGCTTTATTAACCCTAGAATATTTCTAGAAAATTGTTTAAGCCTCCATAAATCATGAAATTTAACTTGTGAACTCACCAATGACCCCTCCTACTGCTAGTCAACCCTAATCAACCCCAAACCCCATTAGTGTTATCCATTAGACCTTAACCCAACTCTAGTTAGTCACATAAAATGATAGATTCCTATTACACACCTAAAATTAATTTTTGCCCTCCATACCAATTCACTTAGTTGAGCCCTCCCACTTGAACTAGTCTTAGTACCCCTAAACCAATAACAAGGCCTAGAAAGTGAACCACATAAGACACTTAGTATAGAACCTAACTTGCACACTTGGAGAAAACCTAGAAGAAAAACTTACCATCCCACACCATAAAATGCAACATGAATTAAAATGCAACATAAATGCTATTGTTAGCAAACAAAGATGTGTGCTTGGTGTGTTGTTAGCATTGTGTAGTGATTGTGTGCTTTGTGTTTATTCGTTATTAGACGCTAGTGTTGCCGAGGAGGATATTGGAGGGGATTATTATCAAGAAGAAGAAGAATACCCCGGACACTTTGCCAACCAAGGCAAGCCATCTTTTGATTCATACTCCCAACGCCTAGTTTTAATATTTCATTCTACTTGTTTTAAGTAAATTGCATGATTGAATTGCTAGAGTAGAATGATAGAAGAATAATGATATCTTGCTTAACAAGAGCATCAAGCTGAGTTTATCCAATCTATTTAGTAGTATCATCACTCAATGTAGTTGCTTAGTCGCTCATAATATTGAGGCCATCTATAAGGGGAACTCTAGTTGAAAGTAGTGACTTGAACTCGAAACTTGAATTGGAGATTGCTCCTACATAATGGTTTTATGAAAGAAACTAATCTTGACTAAGAACTATGGAATGTATTTCTCAATGACAACGAGTGATGTACTATGGGAGCCAAACATACCGTACGACCACATTACCCCTGAATGGGAAGGGGCTTATTCCTAGCTTGTTTATTTTAGTATGGGAGGTCTTGTTTCATCCTTTATAGAAGTATTCCATGCTTGGTTGCTTCCGAACCAAGTGGTTATTGGAAATTTTCCTTCCTGAAGATTTCCATCCGTCCGGCATCCCGGAGTGGGCAAAACTAGAGGCGCCAGAACGGGGAAATCCGTGTCTCGGGCTCTAGGGAAGGATCCCATACTAGAGTAGACAAGTGAAAGAGTCTGTTTGATTATCTGAACCTCGCATACTTTGTGTATGACGATCCGTGGATTTCTCCCGGCAGATGTATCGATTCTTGTGGGTAAAGTGTACCCCTCTGCAGAGGTTTTCAAACTATTCGAATAGCCGCGTCCACGGTTATGGACAGTTGGCGAGCTGTACTTGACTTTTGTCAGGACTAAAAGTGACAATGGTGAACTTGGTGAATGACTTGACTTGACAATGATGTTGACACACTTGAAGTCCTTTTTAGATGGAACTTAGAGAACTAAACCTCTTTTCTACCAATGAACATTCTTGGGAAATAAAACTAGCTTTTGCAAATAAACTTAGTGCTTAGTCCACCATATCAACCTTGCATATCTACTTCATCTTTTCATTTATAAGATGGTTTGCGAGTGCATCCAATGTACTCACGGCTGTGTCCCTGGCTATCAAATTGGCCAGACTATGGGGAATAATACCAGGAGGAAGAGTACCAGAACTAAGCTCGTCTCCATGAGTCGCCATTTGCCTGTAGGGAGAAGGCATGGGCCGAAGACGTTATTTCCGCTGCTATATTGTGTTGTAATATGACTTGGTCTATATGACCATTGTATTTGAATCCCCGTATTGTAATGTCTATGGAACTGGTTACCAACTACGTTATGTATATCGCAACAACGGTTCTGGGATTGCGATGGAATACATAACGGGCACTTCGAATTTGTATCAAATTTGAGGTCGTCACAGTACCGCTGAGGCCCGTTAAGCTAGGCCCAATCGTAATGATAGTCAAATACGAGTTCTTACCGTATGTCGATATTGTAATCTGTATCGGACCCTACCCGATCCTCGAGACCTGGCCACCTATATATAGGGGCCAGGAGGGGACGGTGTAGGCCAGATTAAAAAGCAAGCTAGGTTGAACACCCAAGCTTACTTTCGATATACACTTATTTCAACTAACCTTTACCTTCGAGTTCATCTGACGCCCTATTCCCCCGATCCTAAGTCCTTCATCTAGGACATTTGTCGAGTTAACCCTCGTCAATTGGCGCCGACCGTGGGGACCTGGGCGTTGGAATCATGAATTCGACGGCTTTTTCGCTTTTAGCCAACAACAGTTCAGAACTCGACAAAAGTCAAGAGATGGAGTTAACAATTGGAAGTTTGAGCATCCTCATCGGGCCATCGGGTTCATCTCGCCTTGCAGATCCGACGAAACAAGATCCGTCGACAAGTGAGCCTGAAATAGTAGTAATGATGGAATATTCTGATGGCTCTTCCAGCGACGTAAACTTGCCGGTCAGCTTAGAAGAAGTGCAAAAAGGAAAGATCGCAGAAGACAACGAAGCAAGGGAAAATTTCGACGCAGGGGTCCAACTCGACGATCTCATGATCTGCCTCGACGATATCTCAAACAAATCAACAGACACATGGAAGATAGGGCTAGAGCTTTCTGAAGATGGTGACTCGATCTTCTCAAGCTTCAATAGTAACATCAGCAAACAATGCCAAGTGCTCGCCATTGTGGGAGACAACTCAGAAGAATTCGACGAAAACAACAATCCAGTACTAAACCCAGCAAATATCGACAGAGGAGCAAATCACCTAGCAGAAGGGCAAACAGCAGAATCCCTCACAACCAGGGAAAAAATTCGACTATCAGTCGACGAATGGAGGATAATAAGAGAAGCCGTAGAACACGGCACGCCAATACCATCAAATTCCAGCAAAGACATGCTTATGGGGTATCATTATGCCCTAAGGCAGCAGACAAAGCAATTAGCACAGGAGAAAATAGAGATACAGAGAAGAAAAGACTCAGCCATTGCAGCTAGCAACGCCGCTCGTAAAGCGTGAAGCGACGCGTCATATAGTAACGCAAGGAAAAATCATCGACATGGTTCAAGGTACGATAACCTCAAGTACTCTGACAGGCAAAGCATTTCCAAAAACCTCGATTCGTCCTTTTTATCGGTCGACGAACAAGGAAACATCGTACCAAAAACTCCTGAAGCAGCATTAGTGGCAGCTCAAGCTTATCTTCTCACAACTTGACCAAGCCTGGGAGATCCTAGAGAACATATGCACAGAGCAGCATTGAACGGACTAAACATGGTGGGCCACAAGCTATCAGCAAAAGGAGAAGAAGCACACCACCGTAAGGAAACGCACAAGCCAAGATCGCCTCGCCGTCACAGCAGTCCTCGGCGCAGAAGCGGGAATCAACGATCTCGATCGCCATCACCAAAACAGCACGGAGGAACCCAAAGATCGCGGTCCCCAAATGAAAAACGCGACTATGAAGAAGACGAAAAAGAGATGGGGGCATCGTGCTTTACTCGCAGGGTTCGCACCACTCCAGTTCCCAGGGGATTGAAGTTACCTCATGATCAGCAAAAGTACGACGGATCACAGGAACCACAATCATGGCTCTCAGATTATCTACAAGCAGTGCAAATATTAGGAGGAACCAAAGAAACAGCAATGCAAAGTTTGCAACTACACCTCACCAGCGCAGCAAGGTCATGGTTGAGCAAACTAGAGAAAGAAACTATTGGAAGCTGGGAAGACCTCACAAAGCAATTTACAAGCAACTTCAGGTCGACATACAAGCGGCCAGCATCAATAGAAGAAGTCAAAGCGTGTGTGCAACAACGCGACGAAACACTATGGGCATACATCCAAAGATGGAGCCTTATTAAAAATTCGGCAGTCGAAGTTTCAGACGAAAGAGCAATAGATGCGTTCATCATTGGATTAAGGCGAAGAGACCTAGTCGAAGAGATGGGTAGAATCAAGTCAAAAACAGTGTCAAACCTCATGGACGTAGCAAACAGATTTGCAGATGGAGAAGACGCATGCAACAACAAGCGAACGCGATCCCCAGAGGATGATAGAAGAAATAGATATGGAAGTCAAAGGAGATGGCCCCGAAATTACGACAACTACGGCTCCCATAGCCAAGTCGCCGCAGGATACAAAGACAACAGCTATCAAGGAAGTGATCGCAGATGCTTGGGATATCGAAGCTACGGAAAGGAGGACTATAAAAAGTTTCCCACGAGAGAACCCAGAGAGTACAACCCGTCACCAGAAGATATGCTCAACGGACCTTGTCATATACACTCAGCATTCGTCGATGGGAAGCGGGTATCAAGGCACGCAAAGAAGGATTGCACAACATCTTATATCTTATATTTACTAATTGGAGGCACCGTAGGAGGCTCCATATTTACTCTCACGGTAATAAGATGATGACCATTAGATCTTTCATTAATGCGATATACACCGTATGATCAAACTGAAGTCTTTCCAGGAACTTTCGTCCTTCACAAAGGAGCGATCAAGTGTTCTCAGGTTCGAACCGTCAGCCCGCAATAAATAACAATATTTTCTCCTGGCCGGCGCCCGTTCTCAATGACTAACATCTTTTCAATCTAGCACATCTGATGCATCACCGGACGAGCACGATAGCAACAAGAGCCAACATCGCAGAGGCCGTATGCGTACGTAAACGAAATACATCCCTTTTATTAGACCAGTGGATCGTACTCACTTTATTCAGATATATATAGCTATCGAATCCAGTAGTCCGTGGTGTTTCCTGGGCAGCATAGTCCATGCGATTGCGTTATGTTTTCTGGATTTTGCAGCACGTCAAGAAGAAAGTCAAGAGACAGGTGAGACAGAAGGCTTATGGTTTGGCCTATCCTATGTATATTCTTCTGTTATCTAATTTTAGATGGCACACAAAAAATACTTTGCTTGAATCCCCAGATAAGCAGATTCAAGCTAAAATTGCTAATCCCGTACTCCAGTTATGACAGGGAATGAAAGTTACATTTTTTTTTACGTTGCCCGTATTGATGTTCTGAAAAGACAGAGCTAAGAGACTGACACCTGAAAGTTGAACACTTATTATCCGGTTGATGTTCTGGTATCCGCAGCAGAACTGATTTCTTTGTGGATGCACAAAGAGAGGGAAAATCAATTGATTTTCTGCAAAGCTTAAGGAGGGTCTGTTCAAGCTGACAAGTTAGTTATTCTATCAAGGTACAGTATTTTGATTTCAGCTGCTATAAAAATATTGCTTATCAATCTTTGCAGTATTCAACTTTCTATTACTCTAGAGTTGACATTCTTTTTCTATTAGTTGCTTCCAATGAAATATTGTCTTTCTTATACAACTATATTTGAAAAAATAGTCTAGGGTTACTGAACAACATATATCGGGGCCATATTCATCATTAAATAAAATTTACGTACTTTTACAATATTATAATTCAAGCATTCCAAGATTTCTAATGTTACAGACTCTTATAAATTTCCTTGGAATAAAATTAATTAAAAAACTTATGTTATATAAGATTGCTTTTTAATATTTGCAGTAATCATCTTTTTATTATTGTAGAGTTGACATTCTTTATCTATTAGTTGCTTCCATTGAAATATTGTCTTCCTTAAACAACAACATTAAAAAATATACTATAGGTTACTGCTTTTACTAATAACCAATCTAATTACAATATATAAATTTAATGTGGAAGTAACGGAATAAAGAAAGTATTTCAGGGCCATATTCATCATTAAGTAAAATTTACATACTTTTACAATAGTGTATTTCAAGCATTCAAAGTTTCTCTTATTTTACGAACTCTTATAGTAATAACTTCCAGATCTGAATTCTACGCTCTGGATTGCACATGGACCGTGGAGTTTATGGAGAGTCCTGGAAGCGTATGCGATCATAGTCTATTTTTTAAAACGGAATTGAAGCTAAATTGTATATTTAAAAGGATCGAACAACTTCTGAGTCTTATCTGATCGATCTCTGCCATATTCGTCAGTTATGATGCATCTCAAAGGGATGCTCATGCATACGTCTGGATCACATACTAACCCATCAAAAGAAGCCACGCCGTCGGGGACGTCCAAAGCTCAATGCTGCAGGGAGATGCGACGCCGCCAGCGACACCCGAAGCTCGATGATGCGGGGCGTCTGGCCATCTATGGATGAGACTCCACGGCCGACGGCCGAAGCTCGATGCGGCCACCGTGAGGGCCGCCTCTGAATTTCGAGTTCAAAAATCCATCTGGTACGAGTTCAGAAATCCTTCTCGCATGATGTTCGTCGACTCGGGAATGCAGTAAACTTGGTTGCAGTGTCCATCGCGGCCAATTATCTACTCCAAATCACCAACGTACGCATGGACATATCACTATTTTCATAAGGCCGGTATCGATCACGAGCTAGACCTGACAGCTTTCTTATTTTGATGAATCATGCCTATACACATGAAGTTCCAAAGCATACATGCCATGCGTGTATGCTAGCTGTGGCTGGACATGGACTGCAACCTCGACTACGAGCAATTTAATTCAGTCGCTACAGTTGCTGCAAGTAACATTATTTCGAAGGGGGGTGACCGAAGTAGAGAAAAAGAAGATCGCCACATCCGCGTCATTGTAGAGTACATGCATCTCCTCTACATAATTTTTTACTAAGAATTCATGCATCATATCTTCGTCTGATCTTCATGATTTTTTTAGGTAACATGAAGTGCATCTTATTAAACCACATGTAGCAACAAATTTATGCAACACATTACATAATTTTCTTTGACACGTGTCATATTAGTACTGTTAAAGTGGTATTACAAAATAGCTAGCTGTGCAGGTGCACGGGTTGATGACTAGTTCTTAAAATTACAAGAGGCAGCACTAAACAAGAAAACTGAAGCAAGGCGACAAGGATTTGAAGGAAGCAACAATCCTCCGACAAAACAGTAAGGGAACAACGGAGCTACTCAAGGACAAGACCAGCAAAACCAGGGACACGATGACGATGAAGGGTACGTTCCATCAAAAGGACACATCACAGCAATGATACAACCTGTGCCCAAGTCGAACAAAGAAGAAAAGAGTATCACTTGACAAGTCAACCTAGCAGTCATTTCACCTCCAGCCACAACGGAGTATCTGCATTTGTCAGAACAACCAATCGAGTTCAACAGAGAAGACCACCCTATAACAGTACATCGGCCAGGAAACGCGCCTTTGGTACTCAAAGCTCAAATCGGCGCGTATGATGTCGACAGAATATTCATGGACGCAGGAAGTGGAATTAACCTGATATACGCAAAAACACTCAGGGCAATGCATATATCGTTAGAGTTCCTGAAACCAACAGATTGTTCCTTCCACGGGATCATGCCAGGAAGTGCCAATTACCCACTGGGTCGAATAGCACTCAATGTTTGCTTCGGCAACCGACAATACTACAGAAGAGAAAAGCTGGACTTCGAAGTCATGGATTGGCCATCCCAATATCACGCGATCCTCGGACGACCCGCGTTTTCGCGATTCATGGCAGTGCCTCACTATACATATTTGGTACTTAAAATGCCAGGACCAAGAGGAATAATTACAGTAAAAGGAAGTTTTGAAGTTTCAGATCTCTGCGACAGGGAGTTCCACAAGATGGCGCAAAACTTTGGCATGACAGCCAACTATGCAGAGAAGGCAAAAAGCACAACTACAGAGGGCGTCAAGCTACTCAAAGGACGCGTTGCGGAGCCCGAGACGATGAAACCACGAGTAGGAGCATCAGGAGAAGACAAAGACACAGGAGAGGAAGAGAAAGCCATGACGGCATAAGCATCAAAGAATAATAAAGTAGAGTAGAAAAGGAAGGCTGTAAAAGCCACGAGTTATACCAGGGGCAATGTCCTCTAGATCCAGAACACAGGTCACAGGCCGGATCTCTTGGGTCACCCCATGTATCTTACATTATAAGTATAATAAAGACGAAACGTTCCTCATGTTCGAGTTTACGAGTCTTTCAAAGAGAAAATGCGGCAAACGCACGAATCATACAAGAACGCTTTGAGAACAAATTTTCGTCATAAAGTCGCGAAATAAAATACTCTCGCGTTCCACACATACAAAAAATATACTACAATAATGGGTTATCAAAATCATCTACGCCTAAGGGATCTAAATAGTGGTACTCGCAAAAAAACGCAGCATCCGCTTCCAGCAGCCTAGCTACGAGCCTTCGAGCAGGTTGCAGCGTGCTCTCCATATGCACTCGAAGGCTAGTCCTACCTGGAGCTAAACTCAGGGACATAGAGCTATAATTAAGCTTCGAGTGCCACTTGCGTATCCACCCGAGAGCAAAATTGGTACCTGCCACTAAGTTCAGCTCTATCAATCTATGAATACGGTGGCTGGATCTAAAAGTATCAAGAAGAAGCGGGAAAGTTGGAGGCAGAGGATTGCGAGGAAGCATGACAGAGTGCATAGTTGTCAGAGCTCGTCGGCAACCATCAACTGACTCGCCAATATGTTGGGCACGGTCCTGAAGCAGTACAATGGCACTCCGACGCCGAGGATCAGACCACAAAGTCTCACAGCCTGCCGACATTCTCTCCAAAGCTGCATTTCGCTCGGTAACCCGACGATCTTCAGCAGCGAAATCCAGACAAGTGCCTATAATGGCAAAGGACGTCACAAAAACAGCAGTGAAGAAACAGGGAAAAGAGAAGCCGAAAGAAAACTTACATCGCAACATCTCGCAGGCAGACTCGACAATGCCAAGAATAAAAGATTCGCATTCTTCATTATGGACAATCTTCGCCATCAAACTGGAAACCTTTTCATCAAGAGAAGATATTTGCTTCAGATAACCACAAGCTTTACTAGCTTTGCTCACAGCCATCTGTGCTTGACGTTTAGCCAAAGTCAGGCGAGACTCAAGATCAGAAATCCTTGAAGAGTACTCTGCGCACTGATTACATCGGCTAGGAGGTGACGAAATCGTCGAACCGAATGTGCGGGCAGCAGAAGGAGCAGGTCCGCCAGTCAAAGGATCATTGGTATGCATCGACTAGAAGTCAAAAGAAAACAAAGAAGGAACATTTCAGAGAGACAAGCACAAGACTTCATAAAAAGGACATGTATTTACATAAGTGCAAAACCCTTTGACTAAGATTCTCGGGTTGCACGCGACTACAAGTTTTTACATTCAAAAGGATAAAATGGAAAACTACAAGAAGGCCGAGTCTACGCCACCTCAGCATTTTGCTCCATGGCAGAAGAAGGCATGATAAAATCCTCGCCAACAGTCGACGGAGGCGCAGGGTCTTCCGCCGTTGGAGGTGGCGCAGCAGATGTCGCGGAGGCTGCTGAAGGAGAAATAATCGCCACCAGCGCAGGCGCCAACTTCTTCGCCTTCTCAAAGAAAGTCTTCATCTCATCACGGGTGCGGCCATGGGAAGAGTTCACCTTCTCCCAGTCGAAGTCCGCACCATGGGCGAAAGAAAGCGCAATAGCACCCTCAGCACCACGCTTCAAAGAGAGCCCCTTAAGCTGGAGGGTGGGGTCTTCAGTTGTATCGAAAGCCTTGGCAAGCTTGCCCAAGTTGTCCTTCGGAACTTCTGCTTTTTTCTTCGGCCACAAACCGACGAACAGTCGTGATAGAATGCGGCTAACCAACTCAAAAGTCTCCTGGATGGTTATCTAGTTTGCCTCGAGTAGGTTAACCGCAGTCATGAGAGGATCATCATTCGGTTGCAGGGACGACGAAGATACCCCGGTAAATACTGCGCAATACAATAAGATAGAAGAGAAAAGGCAAGAAAAGTGTCAACAGGTACAACAGTGCAAACAAAAGTCGAAATAGAAGACAAGGCGAAGTACTTACCTTCAGCGGCAGAAGACATTGTGCGAAGACGCTCTGCCACGGCTTGCTCTCGCTGAGCATGCTCCTTGTTGGCATCAGCTAAAGCTTTCTCAGCTTGCTTCGCCTTACCAAGCGCAGATTTCTGCGACTTCTCAGTGTTTGCTTTAGCAGCGGCCGCAACATCATAAGTCTTCTGCGAAGCACTGAGCTCCGCCTCCAGCGATGCAATTCGAGCATTGGCTGTCGCTAGAGCAGCCACAGAAGAAGACGAAAAGGAGTCAGATTAACACTAAAGGATAAGAACAGAAGAAAAGTAATGCCTGGATGTCAAAAGTGTACCTTCGGAAGCTTTCGCAACCTTTAAGTACTCCGCACATTCAGTGCCCGAGGCGACGAATCTTTGCAACAATGCCTGGGAAAAAGGGCGTGTAAGAACACAAAGGAGTACAAAGAGAGCAAGTAAACAGAAGCTACTTACGTCATTGGGAGAAATCGTCGATGCATGGGCCTCAAGAGAGACATCAGTTTCTTTGGCCTTCTTCAAGCGCTTGAGATTTCGAGTTACAGGAATCTTCTTGACAGAAGCCCTAGTCACCCTCGCCGCAGCTTCTTGCTCGACAGGCTCATCAGCAATCGCAAGTGAAGTCGAAGGAGCAGCTGGAGCATCTTTTGGAGGCTCCTCGTCATCTCTACAAAAAGAAAAACAAATTATGTATAACACGAAAGAAACAAGGCAAGAGAGGTGCAATTGAAGAACTCGAATAAAGCACTTATGATGCCAGGAGGTCGAAGTACTCTATATCTCCTGCAGGAATAGAGGCCTTATCAGCCGCTGCAAAACTTGAAGAAGCAAATTCTTCGACTCGCTTCCTCTTCTTGTCGACACCAGCATCTTCAGCAAGCACGGGGGGAGGCGATGTCGACGAGCTAGTTTCCTCTTCTGATTCTTCGGCATCATCTCCGTCCTGATTCTCGTCAGCCTCGGGGGCTTCAGATACAGACGAGGCCAGATCAGCCGGAAGGGGCCCTGCCTCTGGAAGAGGAGGGTACGAAACAAGGAATTGGTGACCCTGCATATAAATAAGTCAGCAGAGTACAAAGGCAAAGAATAACGCAAGTCGAAGCAAACAAAATTTGACAACAAGTGAACACAAAGATACATACCTCGGGCAGAGGGTGCACGGAGTCGAAGTAGTCAGCGGTCAAGTCAGCAACCGCATGATCCTTGGTGAGCTTGGTGAGGCTCCTAACTCGCTTGTCGACATCTTTTTTCTCTATCAAATCTTCAGAGACGCGAGTAGGGTCTTCCAAGCCAGAGTAATTCCAGAGCTTTGTGAGGCGGTGCTACAGGGGTTGAACTCGATGTTGCACAAAGAACGCCATGAGTTGGATACCCGACAAAGCTCCTCCTTTGCCTCCTTTCAAAGCCTGAATGCGAGATAGAAGAGGAAGAACTTGTGCTATCTCCGCATCTGAGGGAAGCGCATCCCACGACGCCAATTTCTTCACTTCCTTGGAGGATTCGAAAGGGGCTAAACCATATTGGTCTTCAGGGGAGGCTTTGCGATCTTTGATATAGAACCATTTGGTTCTCCACCCCTGGACAGATGTGGCAAAGGAAAATTCGAGGTACTGCGCCTCAGGGCGCACAGAGACAACGGCTCCGCCCAATTCAGGCTTTCTAGCCAGAGCAACATTGGGGCGAAGTCGAAAGATTGACCTCCAGAGAAGAAAGTGGGGCTCAATGCCCAAAAATGACTCGCAGAGAGTCACGAAACAAGCAATGTGAAGAAGGGAGTTTGGTGTGAGCTGGTGGAGCTGCACACCGTATACAAAGAGGAGCCCACGGAGAAACTCGTGGGCAGGAAGAGAAAGGCCGCGGAGGAGGAAAGCAAGGAACATTACCCGATAACCGCTCGGGGGCTCCGAGATCCGCTTAGTGCTTGGAAATTTGATGGAATCCTGGGCGGAGATGAGGCCGTCCACCCTGGCTTTCTCCACATCCTTCTTCATGATGGCGGAGCGCACCCAGCTGGTGGCAGAAGAGGTCTTGGCCATGGTGTTCTTGGTGGCTAGGTGTTTCACGCGCATCTAATACGCGGAGCGCTTGGGGGCTATGCACGAGAGGCAAAGGAAGAGGAGATCAGCAATGGAGGCGGCGGAGGGAACGAGCTGGTAAATAGTAAAATCCCCCACTACGCCCCTTATATACCTTCTGGGAGAAGGATCGTGGGCTGAGACGTGGCGCAAGGAGCGGAAACGGCAGCCCACTAACGGTCAAAAATCGCGAAAATTATAGTGCTGCCCATAAAATGGTTTGCACTCATACAGAATGACGTATTCATTGACGTCATAAAGAAGATGATATAAGAAAGAAGAAGGATGGCGCCGACAAGTGCAAAATTTATAGACAAGATTATATGTGAAGGATTTTCGATTATAGCCTTGGGGGCTACTACCTTCAAAGATATTGAATGCAACTCTTTAATGGAGTGGTGGACGCGTATTCGATGACAAGATGTTATTAAAGTATCTCGAGTTGAAGTATGATGGACTACACTATATTTTGAGCCTATACTCGAAAAAGTCTTTTTCGACTATAGCCTCGGGGGCTACTCCCATCGGGAGCGCTGAGCGCGCACCCAACGATATTTCTTGGTAAAGCATTAGAGTTTGAGAAGTACAGGAGTGTTACTCCCATTGGGAGCGAGTTTTATGGTTGTTAAAACCCGAATATTTTCAGTCAAAATTTGACTACGACATGAGATTCTCGAGTTATGTTATCGCAATGCAACTCGAATGCCGTGATTTATCACGAAGGTAAGACCCTGGGATCCATCCTGTGTGGCCTGGTATACGCACATGGATGCGCTCTGCTGGTATGTATCCGTGTCTACGACGCGAAGAAAATCCTGGTGGATGCACTGGGTACCCTGAGAATCACTGGGATTCATTCTTTGTAAGTCCTAAATGCGGCAAAAGAATGGGTTTGACCGGTATCCCAAATTCAAATCCAAGGGGATTGAATTTGAAGTAGGTGACAAGTATCTGTTCCGGCAGTTAACTGACCTCTTGATCCATTAGAGTTGTCAGGCTTGTTCATCAAAACCCCTTGCGAAAAAATATCATGAAATAGAAGTCGAAAGACCAAGTCGAAGATTTGAAGATATGAAGAAATCGAAGAATTGATCAAGTCGAAGATTTGAAGATTAGAGATTCAACCTGAATCTGCAATTCTGGTAGAATCTCAGGGGCTACTGACAAGGGTATAGTTAATAGATCCCGTTAGTTGAGTACCCCTGAGGCCCGTTAAGCTAGGCCCAATCGTAATGATAGTCAAATACGAGTTCTTACCATATGTCGATATTGTAATCTGTATCGGACCCTACCCGATCCTTGGGACCTGGCCACCTATATATAGGGGCCAGGAGGGGACAGTGTAGGCCAGATTAAAAAGCAAGCCAGGTTGAACACCCAAGCTTACTTTCGATATACACTTATTTCGACTAACCTTTACCTTCGAGTTCATCCGACGCCCTATTCCCCCGATCCTAAGTCCTTCATCTAGGACATTTGTCGAGTTAACCCTCGTCACCTATAAAGCCCCATCCCCTCCCCTGTCTCCTCGCCCTTTTCCCGAAACAGAAATGCTGCCAGACTACGGGAAATTGAGCCCGCAAGCCTGTAGACGTCGCCGACTTTCACCGTCGATTACGACGAGGTCTGGCACTCCCGCGCCCTCCTTCTTCTCCCAAACTTCTTCTTTTGCTCAGGCGCACCTTCAAATATTTTTGTTCTGCTCCATTTTGCTCTAGATCAAGCTAGCCCCCTCAAACCCGAAGCACACCGGCGCCATCTCCGCTCCAGCCGTCCCCTTCTCCTTCTTCTGGAAACGATCGAAGTCGCCGTCCCTACCATCAAGCTCCTCTCGTCGTTCTTGTTCCCGTCGTGACCTCGCCCTCACCTGAAAGTCACCGGAGCATCGCTGGAGGTCGACGTCTAGCCGCAATCTCGCCGGCGACTCGACGGAACCCTAGCTAGGAGAGCTTCTCCCCTCTGTTTTAATCTCAACCGTCGGATCTCCATCGGACACATCGGATAGATTCACTTAACCAAAATGGTATGGTGCAATCTGGTGCGTTCGATTCACATAAGATCTAATGGCACACAACCCTAATCCGAATGAACAGGTACCGCCCAGTAATATTTAGCCACGTGGCAGCCTCCAGATCAAACTCGATTCAAAATAGAAATTTGAATCTGTTTTGAGTCCAATCTTTGGAAATTCATATCTTTCAAACTACAATTCAAAAAATTACAAATAATATACCATTGGAAACCTTACAACATGTAGAATCTATTAGTGCCATAATACTTCAAAGTTTCAGTATTCAAATTGAATTCATTTTCAAATTGAATCAAACCTATCTGTTAATTTGTTTAATTCATATATTTTGTTCTGAGTACCCAAAAATTACAAATTTGTAGTCTTTGGAATCCTCTAATCATGTAGAACATCATAGGATCAAGAAATACCAAAGTTGATACATGCACACACTTTGTGCATTCAAATCTATCCAAATCACTAATTTGATCATAATTTGTGTTCTAAAATTTATTTTAGAATAAATCCAATTGCAGTGGCTTTGTTTTACTACAAGCTATCCATTAGTATCACTCCCAATTTTTCTTGAATAACTTCACAATTATTCAAATTCAAATATGAGAATTTCAGTATTTCCTATATAGATTAATTCTGTTTTCTTTTCAGCTATGTTTCTTCCTACATTACTAAATCTTATGATTATATTTAGCTATCAAATATCATCTTGACATTATCTTGACACATATCAAGTCTAACTAAGTCCATCATGTCTACTTCACACCTATTCAAATTTCAATTGAGTTATTTGAGTATAGTGTGATGCATTTTAATCCTAGATTCTATTTTGCTATTGAGGTGTTGATTCAATTCCACATCATAGCACATGATCATGCTTCAATGAATCCTTTGAGCCATTACTCACAATTATCATTCACTCATACCAAATCCTATGCCTACCAAATCCTGATTTCATGTATAAAGCTATTCAATTAGCAAATGAGTTAATTGAGTACTTCAATGCTTCATAAAATCTTTACCCATTGCCTAAGTGTAATATATGTTATTTAAGAATAATTGTTGTCACACTTATTCAATAGTATTGCTTTTGCACTATTTGCCACTTATGTGATTTAATTCACATGAGCCATTCCAAATTCTATTTATGCTTTAGTAAAGCATAAAGACTTCAACATTTGTAGTCGCTTAGTCCAATTCTCCCCAATCATATTGATATTTTCCCAACTAAGTTCTCTAAGCCATATCTTACAATTCATAATACTTTCTACCATATCTCTCTTATCACAGTATCACAAGAAATCTAAAATGTTGAACAAACTCTATTCGATTGTTTGTTATGCTTGATTGTGATTGTATTGTGTGTTTATGTTATGTTGTTTTTGTATTATAGTTTGTGCAAAGAGCTACGTGCTTAGTTGAGAGAAGAGAAAAGGATCGTATTCTTCAAAAAGGCAAGTGACACACATATCTTCTACCTACTTTTACTATTGCATTAGTGTTTTCAGTAGTATGCATGATAGGTGGAATGGAAAACTTGTTTTACAAAATGCTAGATCCTAGTAGTGAGTAGCTATCCCTGAAATCTCCCTGATAGGATGCTAAATACTTTGAAAAATATGATGCTATGCTATGATCACTTGTTAAAGTTGTTTTGTGAATAAATTAACAACTTCAACTAAAATGAACTACCTGGGTGGATTGGTAAGAATAGAGGAGGTACTGGTAGGTGTGTCCTGGCATACAAGCCTCGCAGAGGATGTGTGTCTAGGGTGTTCACTCGGGATTGCCACTCAGGCTTAAAGAGATTAATATGGCTTCCATGATTAACGTACTTCTAGTGCAGCCTTATGACATTATGGGTTCTATCTAGATTGAGTAGGATTAAGGGTTCATCCATGGGTACTGACAGAGGGTGGAACTTGGGCACGGTCAGATCCGTTTGGTTGAATGCTTTTTCTAAAAGGTCTTGTCTCATTTTATTTATGGGGGTAAAATGAGTCTTAAGGTGAAAGTGCACAACCCTTGCAAGGTGTTAAAATCTAAGCATTTAGCCGAGTCCTCGAAATTGACAATTGAGTCTCTAGTCATGGAATGTTCGGAAGAATCTCATAACTAAATTTTGAATGCTCTAAAATTTGGTTAGAAACTTTTAATCAGAAGCTCGGGACTACGCACTCTCCGAGGTGTTGGTTACTGTTGTTTCAACCCTGTTGAGTTTCGCCCAGAGCTACATGCCTAGCTAGTATGTAGTGTATGGGGGTTATTTCAGCGCTTCATAAATAAAATTTTGATAAAAAGATTTTTGCAAAAGTTTATAGGATAAAATTGGCTTTATGCAAATTAGCCTTTGAGATCCACCAAGCCAGATGTCATGTAGTATAGTCTTTTCACAAATGCCACCAAATATGCGTCATTTGCCAGTACGTTGTTGTATTGACCCCTCTGGGCTGCATATTCAAACGTGCAGGTTTTATTTTCGAGTAAGGAACGACCAGTAGGATCTCGAGTCTACATTCCAACTTGTCTGCCTGTGGCATGTGAAGAAGATGGAGGATCATTGCAACTATGCTTTATGTTGTGTACTCGTAAGGTTGAAGACCTGTGTAACTGGATTATGTTGTAATATTGATGCTATTGCAATGATTACTATATCTTGTACTGTGGTGCTATCTACTGATCTAGGGAAATGGCACAGTAACACAGGAGTTCTGCCTATAGGTAAAGGTAGGGCGTTACATTGAACTACTCACGGCGCATGTCTGACACATGCGCTACGGGTAACCTGAGATGCAGATTTTTAAGGCATGGAGCCACTTAAGACCAATCATTGCCCCCTCTCTTCCCCTTCTCATTCTGGTCGTCCTCCTCCTCCTCCCCAACCTATTTCAATCATTCTTTCACCTATTTTAGCTTATTAGAGCTAATTTGGTTGGTAGATATGTGAGCACAATGTCTCCCGACCATTAGATATCACTTTATTACATTCTCGTCCGTACACAATCTCTCGGGCTCTCGTGTCACGGTAACTTCTATAATAGGTGAGTAATATGAGGACATCCATGCTTAAGATTGTGTGGCAACGGTGTTTGTATGACCTACGGGTATGCTTGTACACGCGTGTGGCATCGTTGTTTGTATTATGCATGATTGTGTGGCATCGACGAGCGTTTGTATATATATATATATATATGTATGCATTAGCTTGCATATGTTTATGAAATGTTGATTTGCCGATGGTGCCAATGTTGTTTTGCCGAAATGTTGATTCACTTCCATTTCGGCATATTTTGGCACTACGCATAGGTCCAAATTTAGGCAAGGTTATGCCAAAAAATTTGGACGACCATATGTGTATGTGGCCGGTTCTAAAATATTCTCTTGCTCTTTATATACCAGGCGACCATGGTCCGCTCGATGAGCGAAGGCATCGTGGCAAGATATATGAAAGCCGCGACGCACAATATGATTCAAAATAACCAGACGGAGATAAAATGTCCATGTAAAAGATGCAAGCTGAAGTGCAATGTTGACCCTTATTCCGGATTATTGCAGAGCCACCTGCTATCTCGCAGTTTCATGGATGGCTACACTCAGTGGATAAGTGATGAAGATGCTGATAACGTCCATGGGGCAGCGACGGGAAATGATGAGGAAGGGCATGGTGGTGATCACGAAGATTCTCCTAGAAATTACGATGCCGGAGAAGATGCCGAACATAGTGAAGAAGATGAAGATGGCAGACAAGGTGAAGACGATCAAGATCCCGGACATGGTGAAGAAGATCAAGATGCTGGACATGGTGGCGGTGAAGAGGATCAAGATGCTGGAGAAGATGGAACACCGTCAGGTAGCTGGGTGCAGAACCCTTACGTTCAAGCACTGCTTCTCAAGTAGATGAGCAACACTAGGGATGCCGCTAGAGAGAAAGCCAAGCTGGTGAGCCTGGAGAAGGACACAGTTACTCCATTGTATGCAGGATGCAGGCCCGGGGATACCGTTTGGATGTCACGCTTAGGGCTCTGCAGATGAAGGCAAGGCACAAATGGACCGACAAAAGCTTCGACGAAAACATGGCATTCTGGCAGGACCGTCTTCCTGAGGGGAACAAGTGTCCAACTAGTATCGAGGAGGCCAAGAAAATCGTGTGCCCTCTAGATTTACCGCATGTGAGATACCATGCTTGCATTAATGATTGCATGATTTATCGGGGCAAAGACGCGAAGAGAAACACATGTTCGGTGTGCAGCGCATCTCGATTCAAGAGTGGGAAGGAAGCTCCTCTAAAATTGGTATGGTACTTTCCGATCACTCATCGTCTACAGCGGTATTTCGCAGACCCTAAGGAAGCAAAGCTTATGCGCTGGCACACGGAAAGGAAAAAGCCAGAAGATGATGCCGATGATGATGAGGCGGACAAGGTACTGAGACACCCTTCAGATGCTAGCCAGTGGAAGGCATTGGACATCGAGTACCCAGAATTTGGGGACGATCCAAGGAACGTCAGGCTGGGTGTGAGCACCGATGAACTCAATCTATTTGATAGCCAGAGCAGAACCCATAGCACCTGGCCCGTGTTTGTATGGATGTACGACCTACCCCCTTGGCTGTGCATGAAGAGGAGGTACATATAAATGACTATGCTAATTCAAGGTCCAAAACAACCGAGAAATGACATCCAACTATATCTTGGTCTGTTGATAGCGGAACTAGCAACATTATGGGACGCACCACCCAATATGTGGGATGCTGTCGCACAAGATTATTTCCCTATGAGAGCCGCGTTGGTCACGACGGTGCATGACTATCTCAGTTGCGGATATGTCTTGGGGCAGGTGGTCCACGGATACTATGCATGCATTCGGTGCATGGATGACACAACGTATCACCAGCTACAGAACGATCCCTGTTCTTCAAAAACCGTGTTCATTGGGCATCGAAGGTAGCTTCGCAAGGATGACCCGTGGAGAAGACGCAAAGATCTGTTCAATGGGAAAGTTGAGCTCCGAGAAGAGCCATCTCTGAGGAGCGGGCGACGAAATCGATGAGTTGTTGACAAATTGGTCAGAGTGCCCAGCACCGGGAAAGAAGCGAAAGGCGCCCAAGCCGTTGCTAAAGGTATGGAAAACGAGGTCTGTTTTTTTGGGATTTGCCGTACTGGAAGATCCTCCGCACGCCCCATAGCCTTGATGTCATCCATATCATGAAAAACATGTGCGAGAGTCTACTTGGCACCCTTCTCAACATGCCGGATAGGACCAAAGACGGGCCAAAAGCAAGACACGACTTGGAATTTATGAAGATTAGGAATGACCTTCACGTAGGATGTCGTGATGATGATGATGATGATGATGAGGAGGAGGAGACGGAAGGTCGCCGCAAGGGCAAAAAGGCCAAGAGGAACGATTATCACTACCCCGCTTCGTGCTTCACTCTAAGCCCTCGGGAGATCGAGCAGTTTTTCAACTGCCTACTAGGAGTCAAAGTTTCTTACTGTTACTCAGGCAAGATAAGTAGATACCTAGACAAGGCGAAGCAGAAGTTCAGCGGGATGAAGTCTCACGACTGTCACGTGCTGATGACGCAGATACTTCCGGTTGCAATCCGAGGAATAATGGACGAGCACACCCATCAAAGATGACTGCCATGATGCCTCGCCTTTTTGAAGTGTTTGGGAGTTGGGATGCGGCAGGTCGAGTTGGTCTGCCCCCGATACCCAGTATAATCAGCAGCCACTCCTAGCTCCGCAGCGCCAAATGTATTGGTGACACCAGCTGCCAACACCGCTGCAGCGCCCCATGTCGCCGACATCGCGGTGTCGGTCGCCAACACCACGGCGTAGGAGCTTAATGCATCACCATGTACCAGGCAACGAAGAAGCCCCTCCGTCTCCTGCATGCCGATGTACGTCGGCGTTCGTTCGACGGTAGCGGAGCTCGACGCCATCAAGGTAACACACTTTTTGCATCGTGTCACCTAATATACACTTCGATAACTAAGCGGCGGTGGTTCAACCTACACTTCTTGTTTTTCGCAGGCCGCGGGCACCGACGTTCCTTGCACTCTCCTACATTACGTCGATGGCGTGTTGAAGGATGTTGCCATGGGTAGTATCATGCAAGTGGGAAACAGGTTGTTCCACGGTAGGACGATGCCACCCAATGTGTTGAGGGTCTCATTGGCTCGGACGCTGTGGAACTGTGACAACGTGATGCCTCCCTTTCAGCCCATGGGAGATGAAGAGGATGAAGAGCCAAAAGTCCTCAGACAGTGCTTTCACTATTCAATGCTATGGCCAGAGAATCAGATTCGTCTGGGGGTGGGGAGCACAATGATTGTTGTTTTGCTAGCGTGAAGTTGACGCTAGAAAACTTGTTGGAAACCCCAAGAGAAGGTTATGATGAGCACAGCAGCAAGTTTTCCCTCAGCTGTGAAACCATGGTTTATCGAACCAGTATGAGAAAGAACCAAACTTCTGAAGGTTGATGCCCGCTAGCTTTGCGACACTCCGGACAATGGCGCCAAGAAACTTGTCGGCGTGTAGCTTTTCACCAGCAGCAACGTGGAACCTGCACACAACACAACCAAGTACTTTGTCCCAACTTACGATGAGGTTCTCAATCTCACCGGTTTGCTGTTAACAAAGGATTAAGCGTATCGAGTGGTAAAAGGTAATAGTTTGCAAAATGTAAATAAAGTGAGTAAATAGTAAATGGTAATAGCAATGTAAAAGAATGGACCAGGGTCCACAGTTCACTAGTGGTGTCTCTCCATAAGATAAATAATAACATGCTGGGTAACCAAATTACAGTTGGGCAATTGATAGAATAAAGATAGCGTACATATGTCATGAGGATCACTATGAGATTCACTCTGGGCATTACGACAAAATACATAGACCGTAATCCAACTGCATCTATGACTAATAATCCACTCTCGAGGAGTCATCCAAGCACCCATTGAGTATTAAGTTGCAAACAACAAATAACTACATTAAGCAAAGTGCGTAATGTAAACAATGCAAATTGTCCTTGAACACAAGAATGTTGTTTTCTCCCTAGTGGCAACAGCACATCTACAACCTTAGAGGTTTCTGTCACTCCCCCAGATTACTAGAGGCATGAAAAAACTATCGAGCATAAATACCCCCTCTTGGAGTCACTAGCATCTACTCAGCCAAGATATCTACTAGCAACGGAGAGCATGCAAGATCATAAACAACATAGAGATAACATAAAGATAATAATTCAGCACAGCAACTTGACATAGTACCAATACTCATCGGATCCCAACAAACACAACATGTAGAATTACACAAAGATGATCTTGATCATGATAGGCAGCTCACAAGATCTAAACATGAAGCACATGGTGGAGAAGACAACCATCTAGCTACTGCTATGGACCCATAGTCCAACGTAGACTACTCACACATCACTCCGGAGGCGACCATTGTCGGGGGGATGACCCCCGATAGGGTCAAGAGACTAGAAAGGTACAAGGTTCATGGTTGACTTTATACCGGTTGACCAAGGAAGGGCCTGGCCGGAATATAGGAGCATCGGCCAGGCCGGCATATATGTATATCCCGGCTGATGTCTGGATATGCCGGATTAACCGGAATACTAACTGGGGAGTGCCGGCATATACTTAGATATGCCGGCCTATCTATTCTGTGTGTTGTGCAGGAGCAGGGGAGGCCGGATTACCCGACCTTCATAGGTCGTTGGTCCGGCATATATGTCCAGGATATGGCCAACGGTCATATCCGGGATACTTAAGTCAACCAAGGTGTCACATCGCTACAATCAAGGAAGAAAACATCCAAGCATGGTAGCAGAGTATGATGGCAGGGTGCATAGTGGAGGTTACCTACCCTCACTGTGCACAAGTACAAGCTTACCTCAGAGTGGTAAGGTCACAGTCCTGGAAGTACAAGGTACAGCAAGGGTGAGTCCCATCGAGAGCAATCAGGGAGAAAGTTATGGGCGTCTGCCCTCGACAGTAAGTCCTATTTGGAGTGTAGTTGGTGTCTCCTGGTCTCCTATGACCGTTGTAACCCTGGCCACCACTATATAAGGTGGCACAGGGAGTCCTAGCAAAGGGTGGGTTGGTTGATTGGTCACTCTGTATTCCTACACTTAGCGGTTCATCTTCCTCCTCCAGCAGAGAGCTTGGTAACACCATTGTTGTATACTCCATCGATCCAAATATATAACCAGTAGAGCAGGAGTAGGGGTGTTATCTCCTTACGAGAGCCCCGAACCTGGGTAGATCAGTGTTCCTTTCTGTCGTGCTTTTTAGCTCGTTCCCCTCTCCCGAATCCTCCAGCATCTAGTTCGGCCCCCATTTAAGCCATCCTATGGCATATGTTGTTTCACCACGACGACATTTGGCGCCCACCGTGGGGCAGATCGATATGCTGGGCGGAGTGTTTATTCGGACGGGGTCTGTGATAGCAGCTTCGGGAGTGCGCGTGGTCTCTGGCCTAGTCCAGAGGCTAGGCTCGCTCAGCTTCGTCAGTGACAACGCCGGATGTCTCGGCGGCCGGCCGTTCCCCAGGGATGGCCGGATCATGTCTTTCGGTTCCCACGAGGTGTACGTGGGGACTGAGAGAGTTTGCAGGGAAAAGGTGCTGGTGGCGGCGGATCCTCCGTCGCATCGGCTGGCTCACGCTGGGCGTAGCGCTCGCTCAGTAGAGTCGGCCGAGGTGATGATGGCCGGCACATCAGTACCGCCGGCAGATGGTGCCGGCAAGGCCGCAGTAGCAGCAGCAGGAGATACACCCCCGGAGCCGCCGAAGGCCAAGAGGTCGGCACGTCCTCCGTTGGAGCGTGTCGAGAACCTGGCCGGCACTTCCGCTGTGCCGGCAAAGGGTCATGTGCTCCTTCCCGTCATCGAGCGGCTTCTCGAGCCGGTGCGATCCGGCGATGATCCGGAGCAGACAAGGGAGGTCCTGGAAGGATCTCGTCAGGCCCTCGTCGACGAGGCCCTGGCCATGCATCAGGAGCGCGAACGGTTTAACCGGCAACTCCGTGAGTATGAGGCAGCCCATGGTTTTACTCCTGTGGTAACCCGGCCTAGCCGGATAGATGAGGTTAGAACTAGAGGTAGAGATCTTAATACTGAGCTAGGAAAAGATGCTAGAGCTAAGAGTCACACTGCAACTAGTACTGTGCCTAAGGTAATTTATAGCTCTCCAGTGAAGAACCTTAGAGCAGCAGCAGAGGTAGCTAAGGACTTATCTAATTTGTCCGGCGAAGCACTGCATGAGCAGCAAGCCCGGCTTAACCATCTTTTGTCTGAAGCTACCAAGCAGCAGGAGGCCTTCAAGAAGGCAAACCCAGGTGCCGGGGCATCCCAGTACATTGCGTCGGTAGGAGGTGCCGGCGCAAGATCGAGGGGCGAAGCTTCGTGCCCGCATCCAAGTGCCCGGCGTGCCGGAAGTGTGACCTCTGGCCACCGGGACAAGCAGATCCAAGTGTATGATCCGGCAATTGCCGGAAAGCAGGCGGTAGCTCAGAAGAGTGCCGGCCCAGCTGACAAGTATGTGGGCCGCAAGGGTGCTGGCTAGAATGTGCAGGCCGGGCAAGGAGCAGCTTCGGCCGGAGGTGGCCGGAGTAACAGTGCAGCCCGGCGTCAGCAGCAGGGCGCCGGGGGTGCAGCGCAGCAGCAAGGTGCAGGTCAGCCGGGACATCAGGAAGATGATGGCAATTCCGCCCTTGTCAGGGCGGGATATCAGCAGCAGCACCAGCAAGGCCGGCACAGTGAGCAGTATCAGCCGGAGCAGCAGCAGGAGAAAGTGATCACGGGCCCAATTGCATCCCGGCTAGGACCTCGGTCCTTAGCAGCAAGTGATGCGCGCTTCAAGCTGGACAGGATTCACCAATCGGAGTTGGTGGAAAGGCAAGGAGCTCTGGGTCCTATGTGCTTTGGACCCCGGATTATGGGTGAGCCGGTACCTTACTACTTCCAGCTCGCGCGTGGCGCGAGGACATATAACGGCAGTACGAAGCCGGAAGATTGGTTGGAGGATTACTCCACCGCAGTGAACATTGCCGGAGGAAACATCAGATGGGCAGTACGATATGTACCGCAAATGCTAGAAGGACCAGCCAGGATATGGCTGAACAATCTGCCGGCCGGAAGTATCAACGGCTGGGTTGATTTCGAGGAGCAGTTTGTGTCAAACTTCACCAGCACATATAAGAGGCCGAATCGTCCTCAGCAGCTGGCTAACTGCCGGCAAGGAGTGAATGAGACTGATCGTGACTATCTGACCAGGTGGTGCACCTTGCGCAATTCCTGCGAAGGAGTTGTCGAGCAGCAGGCCATTATGTGGTTTGCTCATGGGTGCCGGCACGGCACCATGTTGTGGCAAAAGCTTCAAAGGGAAATGCCGGCCACGTTGGCCGAGACAATCAAGATTGCCGATAGTTATGCTCTGGGAGATCCCATGCAGCCCACCCTTGATTCACAAGGACAGGGGCAGACTCAGGGGAACACCATCAGCGCCGGGAGACCAGGGCAATACTATCGCACTGATAACCAGAACAAGAGAAGAGATGAAAGGCCGGATTACCGGTATGGGGCAGCACAAGTAGCAGTGGTGGAGGAAGAGCAAGAGGGCGCCGGCAGTAGCCAGCGTCCGAGATATGAGGGCTATCAGCAGCCTCAACAGCAACAACCGCAGCAGCAAGCACAGCCCTTCCAGAAGAAGAATGTCTGGATCAACAAGAATGCCGGCGGAGCCGCCGGACAAAAGAAGCAGTGGCCGAAGTATACAGTGGGTCTGGCCATGGACAAACCTTGTGTGTTTCACACGTTCCAGCCGGGTAAACCGGCAAACCATTTGACAAGAAACTGTTCCTGGCTGGACGACATATTAACAGGTCGTGCAGGTCCCTGGGGACCGGCTAGACCATCTGTCCCGGCAGCTCCATCGCCGTTGACAGGTGCCAATACAATTGCAGTCCCGCCCAGGCCGGTTAATCCCGGGAATCAGGGCAATGCCGGAAATACCGGTGTAAATCAAGTGGATCAGAACCATAACCCGGAGTACTATGCCGGAGGCCCAGCAGCGGGCCGGAATGAGTACAAGGAGCATGATCAGAGCTACGTGGTCTTTGAGACCGAAAGAAAAGACAAGCAGAGCTTGTACCGGCGGTGTCTGGAGGTAAATGCCGTTATGTCGGCAGTACCGAAGCTAATGTACTGGTCTGACCAGGCCATTGGCTGGGACAGGGCAGATCATCCCAGGATCATGCCAAACCCCGGCGGGTATGCTCTGGTGATGGATCCGACATTCGTCGGGCCGGCTAATAACGTGAGATTCAGCAAGGTCCTCATTGACAATGGTAGCAGCATCAACATCATGTACCAAGATACGATGCAGAAGCTGGGCATCAAGGAAAATATGTTGGAGCCAAGCAAGACCACGTTCCACGGCATTGTGCCGGGACTTTCGTGTGCGCCAATGGGCAAGATCCGGATGGATGTCATGTTTGGCAGCCGGGATAACTGCAGGGTGGAGAACCTCATGTTCGAGGTGGTTGATCTCGAAAGCCCCTACCATGCTTTGCTGGGTAGGCCGGCACTGGCAAAGTTCATGGCCTCTACGCATATTGCGTATCTGAAGATGAAAATGCCGGGGCCCAAGGGAGTGATCACCATCATTGGTGATTACAAGCGCTCGATGGCATGTGCAACAGCCGGATCTAATCTGGCCGAGACTCTGATCATTGCAGAGGAAAAGAAGAGGCTCAAGCGAGCAGTGGAGATTGCTGAAACGGTCGTGGCCGGCAAATCTATGCCGGGCATGGCAAATCCCGGTGGCAGTGCTACTTTTCAAGCAGGCAAGGAGGTCAAAAAGGTGCCTCTGGATGAAGTTTTCCCGGAGCGCCATGCCCTCGTCGGGGCAAGTCTAGATCCCAAATAGGAAAGCGAGCTCATCAGCTTCCTTCGTGAGAATCAGGATATCTTTGCATGGTCTACTTCAGACTTGCAAGGTGTGCCGAGGGAGCTGGCTGAGCACGCATTGCATGTAAGACCGGATGCTAAGCCGGTGAAGCAGCCGCTCCGGCGGAATGCTGGCAATAGAAGGAAAGCCATATGGGAGGAAGTGGCCAGGCTCCTAGCCTCTGGCTTTATCAAGGAAGTATTGCATCCGGATTGGGTGTCTAATCCGGTTTTGGTGGAAAAGAAGAAGGATGAGCCCGCCATAGTGAAAGTATGGCGGATGTGTGTTGATTACACCAACTTGAATAAGGCATGTCCTAAAGATCCATTCCCGCTCCCTCGAATCGATCAAGTGATTGATTCCACAGCTGGATGTGAACTGTTATCATTTGTAGATGCCTATTCTGGTTTCCACCAGATCCCTTTGTATGAGCCGGATCAAATAAAGACATCCTTTATTACCCCGTACGGGGCTTATTGCTATCTCACTATGCCGTTCGGTTTAAGAAATGCCGGCGCAACTTACCAGAGATGTATGCAGAAGTGTTTGCATGATCAAATAGATAAAAATGTGCAGGTATATGTCGACGATGTCGTCATAAAGACCAAGGAGAGTGAAACTCTCATAGGCGATCTCCGGGAAACCTTCGCAAATCTTAGGAGGTTCCGGATGAAGTTAAATCCGGCAAAGTGTACCTTCGGTGTGCCGGCGGGCAAGTTGCTCGGCTTCCTTGTTTCCAGCCGGGGTATTGAGGTAAATCCCGGCAAGATTCGTGCTATAGAAAGAATGAAGCCGCCGATAGATTTGAAGGAAGTACAGAAGTTCGCAGGGTGCCTCGCATCCCTGAGCCGTTTCATAAGCCGGCTGGGCGAGAAAGCTTTGCCGTTATATCAGTTAATGAAGAAGTCCGACACATTTGTCTGGACAGTACAAGCAGATGCTGCTTTCAAGGAATTGAAACAGATGTTGTCAACAGCGCCGGTACTAGCATCTCTAATGCCCCGGGAGCCGATGTTGCTCTATATAGCGGCAACCAACAGGGTTGTCAGTGCAGTGGTAGTAGTGGAGCGAGAGGAGGGAGGCAAAACCGTGCAGCGGCCGGTATATTATCTGAGTGAAGTCCTCTCCACCTCAAAGCAAAACTACCCACACTATCAGAAGATGACTTATGGAGTCTATATGGCGGCCAAGAAGCTCAAGCATTACTTCCAAGAGCATCCAATCCGGGTAGTGGCCGAGGCCCCTATCTCGGAGATCATAAGTAACAAAGATGCCAGTGGCAGAATTGCCAAGTGGGCAATAGAGCTTTCACCATATACACCTCAGTATGACAAGAGAGATACAATCAAGTCCCAGGTGTTGGCTGATTTCTTTATTGACTGGGCCGAGATACAGTATGAGCCACCATTGCCAGATGCAAATTATTGGAGGATGCATTTCGATGGGTCCAAGACAATCCATGGCCTGGGTGCCGGCATAGTTCTCAGTTCACCAAAGAATGACCAATTGAGATATGTCCTGCAGATTCATTTTGCAGCGTCAAACAATGTGGCGGAATATGAGGCACTTGTGCATGGCCTGAAGGTGTCTAAGGACATAGGAATTCGCCGGATTATGTGTTTCGGTGATTCTGACTTAGTGATTCAGCAGTGTTCCGGAATATGGGATGCGCATGATGCTAACATGGGATCCTACCGTTTCCTGGTGCAGCAGTTAAGTGGTTACTTTGAAGGTTGTGAGTTCCGGCATGTTCTCTGGGCTCAGAACGATGCAGCCGATACATTGTCCAAGCTGGGGTCTTCCAGAGATTCAATCCCGCCCGGCATTTCTTTGGAGCATCTGAGGAAGCCGTCAATCAAGCCCTCGCCGGAGTCATCTTCCATTTATGTCCCGCCAGGTCCGGAGGATGCGGTTCCAATGGAGGTAGATGCCGGAGCCAGATCAGATAACCCGGGGACTGTTACCTCAGTCCCGGGGACTGGTCCGACATATGCGGTGAGTGCGGTATTCCGGAGCAGAGCTAAGGGCAAGGGTAAAATTTACCAAGAGGTTGTGCCGGTATACCCGGGGACTGCTCCGGCATACCCGGGGACTGATCCCACAGTCCCGGGGACTTCGCAGCCCATGGAGATCGATTATGTCTCGGTCGAAATGATGGAGATAGATCAGGCAGTATTCACTGTCAGGGAAGTGCCCTCATGGGCATGACCAATCATGAATTTCCTGGTAGATGGCCAAGTGCCGGCGGATGAATATGAAGCCCACCGGGTTACAAGGAGATCCAAAGGTTATACCATCATAAACAAGGAAATGTACAAAAGAAGTGTCACCGGAGTATTGCAGAGATGTGTCGAATCTGCGGAAGGTCTGGAGGTGCTCCGGGAAATTCATCAGGGGGAGTGTGGCCACCACGCTTCGTCCAGAGCATTGGTGGCAAAGGTATTCCGGCATGGGTTTTATTGGCCGACGGCACTGCAAGAAGCAGAAAACTTGGTTCGGAAATGCAATGGATGTCAGAGATATGCCCACCAGATTCATCAGCCGGCATCTGCCTTGAAGACTATCCCGATAACCTGGCCCTTTGCTGTTTGGGGCCTGGATATGGTCGGAGCTTTTAAGCCGGCCAGAGGAAAGATGACCCATATCCTGGCCATGGTGGACAAGTTCACCAAATGGATTGAAGTGAAGCCCATAAGCAAGTGTGATGGTCACACAGCAGTGAAATTCTTAAAAGATATAATCTTGAGGTATGGTGTCCCTCATGGCATCATCACTGACAATGGGTCGAACTTTGCCCAAGGGCCATTTGCCAGATTTTGTGAGGAAGTGGGAATCCGGCTGGACGTTGCGTCGGTCGCTCACCCTTGTGCCAATGGCCAAGTAGAGAGGTCAAATGGGCTGGTATTATCCGGCATAAAACCCCGGCTGATAGAGCCACTAGAGAAAACGCCTGGATGTTGGCTAGATGAATTGCCGGCAGTACTTTGGAGTTTAAGGACAACTCCGAATAGGTCAACAGGCTACACACCATTTTTCCTGGTGTATGGAGCAGAAACTGTGCTTCCAACAGATGTAATACATGATGCACCAAGAGTAGTGCTATATACAGAGGAAGAGGCTAAAGAAGCCAGGGAAAACGATGTTGATCTGCTAGAGGAAGCAAGAGAAATAACTCTGTCAAGAACAGCAGTATATCAGCAGAACCTCAGACGCTATCATGCGCAGAAGGTAAATCCAAGGAGATTCCAAGAGGGAGATCTAGTACTCCGGCTAAGGCAAGGCACAGAGGGCCGGCATAAGTTAACTCCTCCATGGGAGGGGCCATTCATTGTGAGCAGAGCTCTGCACAATGATGCCTATTATCTTATAGATGCGCAGGCCCCCAAGAAGGACAAGGCGGACAGGTCCGGAGAAGAAACCAAGAGGCCATGGAACATAGCTCTACTCCGCCCCTTTTACTCCTGAGCAGCACAATGTATGTATTTCCATATTTTGCTTTGAGTGCCGGCGCTTTGTGCCGGCACAAGTCTAATGAATGAAATGTCGGCGTCCCGAAGAGAGCGGGCTCGGCCTCCGAGGTATATCGTTGTTTATTTTCAGTTCTTGTTTATATGCCGGCTGGCTTGTTTTGAAGGCTTCCTATGTCGGCCTAGTAGTGTGTCGGCACCAAAGGCCGCTCTTTGACTCAGCTGCTGTCCGAAACCCGGCTTCATGGCTAGCAAGAGTAGATGCCGGAGATTGTCTACACATGGAAAACGGCTAAGGAAATAAATAGCAAGCGAACCGACATTTATGATAAAGCTAAAGTTAAAACTTGAAATGTCGGATGATTTGAAGTCTAAGTTTCAAAGTTAAAGTACTGTATGTTCGATGAAGCAACCCTTGAGACTCATACGTCGAAAGCCAATTAAGGTAGACAAGTAGCCAAGGTTGTGGAATTGAGGAAACAGGAAAACAAACTCGGTGACTTAGCCAAAGATGATCCGGCATTGATAACAAGCAAACCGAGATAAAACTTGTTCAGGTAGCAAACCAAAGGAAGTTAAACGTATATATTACAACTGCACCCGGCATTCCGGGGATCTGATAAAACTTAAAGTTTTTGTGCTGCAAAGCTAAGAAGCAGGGGCAGAAGCAGAGCCGCCGGCTGGTGGAGCAGTAGCAGTGGAAGTGTCGGCCTCAAGAGTGCCGGACCCAGCAGATGGAATGGAGCCATCACCTCCGCCCGGGATAGATGCCTGTTCCGGAGCATCAGTGTCGGCCTCTTCGGCCTCCTCTTCATCTTGGCTGGAGTCGGAGCCCTCAGCAGCGGCAGATGCCCCGGCATCGTCCTTCTTCTTCGGCTCACGGATGTCCCGGACGAAGGCGTCGGTGTCGGCATAGTCCACATAGCTGTGGGCCAACTCCCGCCGACGCCGGATGTGTTCCGGATCCGTGGTCCAGATGGATCCTTCGCGCACAGTGCGCAAGCTCTCCAAATTAGCCTTTTCATACCAGGACAAGAAGTAGCTCAGAGCTTCGTTAGCTCCAACCCTCGCGCCGGAATCTCGCCATTCCCGGAGGCGAACCTTGGCGAGCTGCAGGTCATTTCCGAGGTCGACAGGATCAGTGGGCGTCCTTTGTCCCAGCCAGAGGGCAGAGAATGCCTCCTGGGCGCCATAAAAGAGTTCTTCGGTGTAGAGCGTCATGGCGTTCTTCCGGGATTGCAGAGCCAGCAGCTGCTCCGACATGTCCCAGTTGGCCGAGTCAACCGGAACACCCCGGTTTTCTCGATCCAACTGCAGAGCCCTCTCAACGTCTTCGACGGAAGCGGGGAACATGTCTGAGAAAAATAGATGATGTTAGCGCAAGGAGAGTATGTCGGCATAAAGGGTATGTCGGAAGAGAGCATGATATGTCGGGCAAGATAAGGAAAAAGGATTTGAAGCTTACTGGCGAGGTCAGCATTGAGCTGTGCGACTGTGACTTCCCATTTTGTCGCTTGCTCCTTCAAGCTGGACAGTTCGGCATGGGCAGTGGAGGCATCAGTCTCGGAAGCAACGAGCAAGTCCTGGGTCTTCTTCAGTTGGCCCTCCTTCTGTTCCTTCTCGTCCAGAAGCTCGGTGATCCGGCCCTTCAGCTGCTCTATCTCGGCCTTGTGAGCGGCATCCCGGTCGTCCAGTTGCTTGGCCACGTCCACTGAGGACATACAGTCCTGGTGGCATGCTTCCAGTCCAGCTTTCTCATCTGAAAAGATTTGAAGTCAAAATAATGTGAAGATAGAAAACAATGGCAAGAGTCAAAGGATTTGAAGTACAACGGAAGAGATAAAAGATCTCCAGGAATCCGGCATACCTGTCAGCTCCTTCACCCTCTTAAGAAGCTCGGCGACTTGTTCTTCAGTGCCAGCTGAAGAATGTCGGCACAAGGTTATGTGTCGGCAGGAATAATATTGCAAAGAAAAAAGAGGAAAGGTGTCCGGCATATAGCGGTATGTCGGCGAAGTTTACCTCTCTAGGACAGCTCCAGCTGAAGCTTGCTATGCTCGTCGGATAACTTCCGATGCTCGCATACCAGGTCATGATACATGTCGGCCCGAGTGTTGTTCATGCGCTACAAAAGTGTTGGGATTTGAAATATCAGCAGAGAAACTTAGCATATCAGTTAAAGTTGAAGATTCTATCAAGTGATCACTCTTTGGAAGACCCGGCACAGGTGCTGCGCACCTATCCCGGCTCTCGGTGACTAGGATTTGAAGCTCAGATCGAGCTCATATGTCGGCAGTTAATTCGAGAACAGCTAACTACAAGATTATTGGAAAATCCCGGATGTCCGTATCCCGGACAGCCGACATTTTCGGGGACTGGGGATATGTGTATAGGTAGAGAAGACTTATGTTGGTGGCATCGGCCAGTTGGTGAAGTCTCTGCTGGAGGCTGAGGAGCTCGCAGGCAATTGGAAGGGGCTTCGCGGCCAGGATGTCTGAGGGATTGCCAGTGGCCGAGGCTTCGGCCATCTTCTTGCTCCTGGAGTCCGCTGTGTCCATGTTGCCGGCGTCATTCCACCTGGCACAGTGCTCCTTGAGAGACCCAAGGCTCTGATCACTTTTCGTCACCAGGGGGACGATGCCCTCAAGTTCTGGCGTGTCGAAGAAGTTGCGCCGGTAGCCAGGCCGGGTTGCTGCCCTGCCAAGATGCAGGGCCAGGGCAGAGCTAGTCCGGGATGCCGCTTTAGAAGGAGCAGTGGCGGCGGCTGGTGTGCCGGACTTGGTCGGATGAAACTTGAGTGTGCCGGACTTGACCGGGGCAGAGGTCTTGTCCGGGATGAGGGTCTTGGCCGGAGCAGCGGTCTTGGATTGTGCTGGAGTCTTCTCAATAGAGGGAGTCTTGGGGGCAGGTTGTTCCGGCGCGGCCGGTGCAGCTTGGCCAGCAGAGGCAGGTTCCGGAATAGTCCGGACTTCCGGCACGGCCGGGCCTTTCCCTTTGTCATCTGTGCCGGTGCTCTTGTTGCTTGCGCCGGCATCTTCAGTTGTGCCGGCGTCGCTGGTGGGCGCGCCGGAGTCTGGGGCTTCTTGGTGGGCTCCAGTGTCCATGTGGACATCAGAAGCCGAAGGTTCCTGTTGAGCCCCCGAGTCCATGTGGACGTCGGGGGCAGAGAAATCTTGTTCCGGCGGAGGAACGTCCTTCGCCGGGGAGATGGTCTTGTCTGGCGCAGGCGAAGATGCCGGCGCCGGTGAGGTCGTATGACTGGCAGAGGGTATGTCGGAGGTCTCAGGGGCCGCTGGTTTGGTAACCTTCGGGCCGCCACTCGAGCCAGAAGCTTGTTCCGGCGCAAGAGGGGCTCTGAAAAAGAGAAAACACCAAGTCAATAATCAAAGCAAGAGATATGTCGGAGGAGATACAAAGAAAAGAAACTTACCCCGCGGCAACAGGCCTCAGTTTCTTCGGAATAGGCACGCCAACCTTCTGCCTCTTCTGTTGCTGAGGTGTGTCGGGTTGGGGCTTCACGCCTCGCTTCCGGCCGGAACGTCCACCGGTGGAAGGAGGTCCCTGGTTCAGAGGGGCGGCGTCGACAACCATGTCGTCCGGGATAGCTGAGGACGGCATTGGAAAGGCGTAAGCAACAGGTGTTTCTGGAAAAGCATAAGCAAGAGGTGTCGGGCAGATAAACGTCTGGCAGTCTTCATTGGACTCATCGTCACTCCGGCCCTGAGTGAAATGCCGGAATGAAGAGGCCTTACCCGCGGCAGAGGCAGCACGGGTGTTCCGGGGCAGCTTGTCCCAATGGTCCGGATCTTCAACATCTGCAACAGTGCAGTCTGCCGCGATCTTGATCCGGGAGTTCTCCATACCCTGGAAGCTGAACTTCTGCATAATGCAGAGTAAATTGGTCAGAAGCAAGGAATATGCCGGTGCAAGAGGTATGTCGGATCATGCATGATACATGACGATAAATGGATATGTGTCGGCTTAAGTATCTATATGCCGGGCAAAAAGCGTGTGTCGGCCAGAGTATTTACCGTCGGGGCAGGCCGGTCCCGGCTGTATGGTTCAAGTCCCCAGGCAAAGGTGGCCTGGGAGGACTTGCAGACGTCCTTGATCCACCGCAGAATGTCGGCCGGAGTCAGCTCATGTGTGGAATGCCGGGTGGGGTCCATGGGCCCGCTCATCTGGCAGATCTTGTGCGACCGGCGCTGCAGAGGGGAGACGCGCCGGCTGATATAGCATGCCACCAGATCTTGAGGGGTAAGGCCGGCATCCCGGAGCTCGCCCTTAACCCGGTGGAGCGCGTTCACCAGCATCACCGAGTTCTTCGGGTTGTAAGTCCAATTCTTCATGGTCAAAGGTGGCTCGTCCACAAATGGCGGCAGGTTGAGCAGATCCTCGTCGGTGGTGTTCTTGACGTAGAAGAAGCTTTTCTGCCACTTCTTGCAAGACTCAAGGAGCTCCACCTTGGGGAAGTCCAAGCCCTTCTGGGACATGATGGTCGCCGCGCCGCATAGGGTCATGGGGCGGTCCTTCTTCTCCTGGGCTGTTTCCGGCGGGTCATCCTTGCTCCGGGGCGGCTCCTGGATGACTTGCTTCCATAGTTGGAAGTACTTCGCCCAGCCTTGGGATAAGGGCTCTATGCTGGCATAGCCTTCGCAAAAAGCAGCGAAGGCGGAAAGGATCATCACGGCATTGGCCGGGATATGATGAGGTTGTAGATCGTAGGTGTCGAGGATGTCCCGGAAGAAGTCCGACACCGGCAGGCCGAAACCCCGCTCGAAGTGGGCGATGAAGACGACGCGTTCGCCGGGTTCGGGTGCCAGCGCAGTCTCTCCTGCCGGTAGCCGGCATGCAACTCCCTCCGGCACTCTCCTGGTGGAGGTGACCCAGGATATGTCGGCCGGGGTAACCTCCGACCCCTCCCAGCCGGAGCGTCCTTGGACCCGGGCCGAGTTATCTTCCTCCGAGGCCGAGGTACCCGTCATGCTTGATGATGCCATCTTGATGGCCGGGACAAGGCGTGAGAGCCGGAGTCCCGTGGTGTTAATCCTATCAAGGCCGGAGAAAAGAGGGAGGTTAGTCTCTCCGGCATACCGCTCTCACCAATGTTAGCAGAGATAGAAGATCTACCGAGGCAGTTAAAAATAGAAACAAACAAGGGTAAAACCTCTAAGGAAGAACACCTGCGAACGTTGCTAGCAATGCTAGTCGGATCAAAGGGAAAACAAGCAGAGAAACTGCAGCAGATCTATGCAAGTGTGGCTACCGATGCGAAGCTATAAGAAAAGCATGAAAGAGGAAGAACAGAGGATGATCTCACCGGAGCTTGGCCGGCGGCAATGGAGCGGCGGCGAGCATGCAGGAGAAGGTCCAATCTCCCAGCAATGTCGCGAAGGAGAGATGCGGCGGCGGCGGCGTCGTCGACAGAGATGTCGGGCATCGTCGAGCGTCGGCGTCGGCCGGGAGCAGGTCGACGGCGGCGGCGATGCTGTTCTTCTGTTCGTCGGTCCGGCGGTGAAGTGCAGGAGGCAGAGGAACAGGCGAGGAAGACGATGGTGTGGGGTAAAAAGATAAGTTTACCCCCGCCGCCCTATTTATATGCCTACCAGGTAAGGGTCGTGGGGATGGTAGTGCTCCACTCCCCCGACCGTTTCTGCGGTAAGGCGCCACGTGGCGGCACGGAGTGGGGCGGCGGTTCTTGTAACCGTGCCACTAGGTCATGATGGCGAGGAGTAACTGCGCTGTGAACCGTCACATCGTGTGACCGTTCGAGGTGGCAGGGCAGTTGCAAGTTTCGATGCAAACTGTCAGGCGTGGCTTCTCGAGGAAGACTCGTCTATATGTCGGAATAACTGCCCGGTGTATGTGTTCCGTCCGGAATACCCTCGGGACCGGCCGGAATAACTTTTGGAGAAGGAACAGTGGCCGGGATACGGGTAGATGTCCCGGCATATAATCTGATCGTCGGGTTATAACGGAAAACTGGGGTATGATGAAAAAAGGATATGTTGAACCTGTCAAGGCTCCACAGTTATGACTGGGGAACCTCGGCAGCTTCGGGGACTAGTGTCGGGGGGATGACCCCCGATAGGGTCAAGAGACTAGAAAGGTACAAGGTTCATGGTTGACTTTATACCGGTTGACCAAGGAAGGGCCTGGCCGGAATATAGGAGCATCGGCCAGGCCGGCATATATGTATATCCCGGCTGATGTCTGGATATGCCGGATTAACCGGAATACTAACTAGGGAGTGCCGGCATATACTTAGATATGCCGGCCTATCTATTCTGTGTGTTGTGCAGGAGCAGGGGAGGCCGGATTACCCGACCTTCATAGGTCGTTGGTCCGGCATATATGTCCAGGATATGGCCAACGGTCATATCCGGGATACTTAAGTCAACCAAGGTGTCACATCGCTACAATCAAGGAAGAAAACATCCAAGCATGGTAGCAGAGTATGATGGCAGGGTGCACAGTGGAGGTTACCTACCCTCACTGTGCACAAGTACAAGCTTACCTCAGAGTGGTAAGGTCACAGTCCTGGAAGTACAAGGTACAGCAAGGGTGAGTCCCATCGAGAGCAATCAGGGAGAAAGTCATGGGCGTCTGCCCTCGACAGCAAGTCCTATTTGGAGTGTAGTTGGTGTCTCCTGGTCTCCTATGACCGTTGTAACCCTGGCCACCACTATATAAGGTGGCACAGGGAGTCCTAGCAAAGGGTGGGTTGGTTGATTGGTCACTCTGTATTCCTACACTTAGTGGTTCATCTTCCTCCTCCAGCAGAGAGCTTGGTAACACCATTGTTGTATACTCAATCGATCCAAATATATAACCAGTAGAGCAGGAGTAGGGGTGTTATCTGCTTACGAGAGCGCCGAACCTGGGTAGATCAGTGTTCCTTTCTGTCGTGCTTTTTAGCTCGTTCCCCTCTCCCGAATCCTCCAGCATCTAGTTCGGCCCCCATTTAAGCCATCCTATGGCATATGTTGTTTCACCACGACGACAACCATGGTGATGAAGAAGGCCTCCGACAAGGATTCCCCTCTCCGGCAGGGTGCCGGGAAGAGCTTGTGGACCCTCCCGATCTCGCGTTGGTGATAGCAACGGCTTGCAGTAGGTTTTCTGGAAAATTGATTGGGCCTTTTAGGTTTTCCCGTCGAGGGGAATATATAGGCAGAAGGGCGGCGTCAGGAAATGGACCAGGGGGCTCACCCCCTGGTGGCACGGCCAGGGCTTGGCCCGTGCCACCCTAGGGTGTGGCCAGGCCCTGGCCCCCCTCCGTCTCTGCTTTGGACTCTGACTCGTGTTCTGGAAAAATAGGAGGTTCGGCTTTTGTTTCATCCAATTCCGAGAATATTTCCTGTGTAGCTTTTCTAAAACACAAAAATAGCAGAAAACAGGTAACTGGCACTGTGGCGTCTCGTTAGTAGGTTAGTTCTAGAAAATGCATAAAAACGCCATGAAGTGCAACAAAACACAAAGCAAATGGTGTATAAACAAGCATGGAGCATGAAAAATCATAGATACATTTGAGACGTATCAAGCATCCCCAAGCTTAACTCCTGCTCGTCCTCGAGTAGGTAAGTGATAACAAAACAATAATTTTTGAGGTGACATGCACCATCACAATCTTGATCAACGATGTAAAGCATTGTGTGCTGAGATCAAAGTACGTAAAACGTGGGCATAAGAGACATAATCTTGACAATAAAACTTAGCAACCATGTTATAACATGAAAAGTAACACAAACGAAAGGTCATGAGTAATGAAACATTGAAAGTCAAGTGTGTGTTCAAATCATATAGAAAAACATAGCAAAGTGGTTTTCAGATTGTCCTTCATGGAATAGCAAAACACAAATGCATAGGACACCTTCAAGTTTAAGAGGGCGACTAGATACAAATAATTTAGGAACAAGCAAAACCATAATCATGAATCATTCAATGATAAACTTTGGGACTATGCACATTAAACTCAGAATGGCAACTATGCTCTCTTAGACGGTGCATAAAGGTAGAAGGTGAAGACTCAATATAAAAGTAAAAGAAAGGCCCTTCGCATAGGGAAGCAGTGATTAAACATGTGCTAGAGCTTTTCATTTGTAAAACAGAGAGATAAAAATTGGTTTTGAGAGGTGGTTGTCTTTGTCAATGACTGGTAATGGGGTTCTTACTATCTTCCATACAAAGCAAGTTTTTGAGAGAGAGATTGGCACTTTGGTGCTCTTTTATAAAGCTTGGCACTCCTCCCCACTTTTCCTTTCACAAACCATGGCTAGCCGATTCCATCGGCTTCCCACCAACTTTCACATACCATGGAGAACTGCCTTTTTTTCTTTCTTTTTCCCTTTTTTCTTTTTGGAATAAAACAATATGGAAGATAGCAAATCCGACCACTATGTCCCCATGAGATGAAAATAGTGTCACAAAATGAGAAATATTTTGAAGGTTTTCTTGAAAGGTAGCACATGAAAATTTACTTGGAATGGCTTGCAAATACCATGCATAGGAATTTATAGTGGACACATTGGCAAACTTGGTTTTTGGGAGTTGGATGCACGAGTAGAGCTCATACTCAGTACAAAATGAAGGCTAGCAAAAGACTGGGAGCGACCAACTAAGAGAGCAATAACGGCCATAATCATGCATAGCGACAAAACATCATTAACCGAAGCATAAAGGGGTATCACAAGTCAAAAACCAAATAATCATAGAGGCTTATGGTGACTTTGTTAGAGTCAAACATGTTGTAAGCATGCGCCAAGTCAACCCAATTAAAGCATCAAAGAATAAAACCACAATAACATGTTCCCATATAATAAAAACAACGCATGGTTTTTTCAAAGGCTCATTAAGCAATCTCAGTCATTTGAGATAAGTCATGCTACAGCAAAAACTACTAAGCATACTATCAAAACGACATCAAGCATGACATGCAAAAGTCTAAGCCGCAGTCTAAACAAGCTCCCATTTGTACCACTATAGGCATGAAACTTTTTTTTCTCTTTTTCAACACCATTCAAACCTTTTTGAAAAAACTCTTTTGATGAAAACCAACATAGACCAGTGGTATAAATACACCTTGATGCAGAGATATAACAAGATCTGAACAAAAATCAAGGCGAAAAACAAAAGCTAAACGCAGTTCTAGAAAAAGAGAACACTCATTGAACGATAAGAGTGAAAACTAGAGTGTTCTTGGCAATGAAAAACATAGTATGTCTTCTGCAAAAGAAATTTGTTGGGGTCCAACCATTTATTGCAGCAAACAAAACAAAAGAAAACTGAAAGCAAAAGTAAAGACTATCCAAAAAAACACATAGAATATGAAGCAATAAAAATATAGTGTGTTGAAAGGTGACCAAATTTTTGCCGATGAAGAAGGGGTCCTCGGGGGCATCCCCAAGCTTTGACGCTTGTACCTCTTGGATATTTCTTGGGGTGACATGGGAATCCCCAAGCTTGATTTTTTTTCCATACTTCATCTCATCTCATCACTCTCCATTTCCTACACTTGAAAACTTCCTTTATACAAAACTTCACACAATTCTATTAGCAACATTAGTATAAGCATGATAATAGATATACACTTTTGGTTTAGTTTCAAACTCAAATATACCAACCATTAAAGAATAAGCTACTTTAGCAACTTCCCTAAAAGTTTCGTGATCAAAAGAACTCAAAAAGAAAGCGATCGAGAGACAAACACAAATAGTGGCAGAAATCTGTCAAAACAGAACAGCTGACAAAGATAGATTTTTTCGGGGACCTTCTGTTGCTCAAATCGAAAAGTTCAAAACAAATGAAAGTTTTCAAATAACCTGGGGCAGATGCACAAGAAATTTCAGATCAAAAAGATATTCTGAGAATTTTCACGAATTTTTACGGTGCAGCGCAGAAATCTGTTTCAGGACATTAACCTCCCCAAATCTTACCTCCCTCAAATTAGAGGTTCTTCTTGGCACAAAAATGAAATAAAAATGATAAGGAGAGGTAAATACATTAGTAATAACTCCCAAGACTCAAATAAAAGAAAAAGTTCTGAAAAGAAAACATTGGGTTATCTCCCAAGAGTGCTTTTCTTTAACGCCTTTGAGCTAGGCGCAGAAAGTGCAAATCAAGTATTTTCAAATGAAGCATTAAGATCAATTGCAGAAGTATTTTCAACAAGGCATTGTATTGTATCCAAATGAGTTTTTGAAGATCCCTTCTGAACGCTCTTGGGTTCACTCCTTTCATCAAAAAGGTTTTCAGGACAAATCCAATCAAAAATCTTTTCCAAAGCTTCATGCAATCCTACAAGTTTGCAAGGTATTGGTACTTTGATGTCTTCTTTTGTTGTACCAACAACCTCTACACATGAGCCAAGCATATTAAAACGCTCAAAAACTTTCCTAGCTTCGATAACAACATCTCTAAGTTTTCTACGCAAAGTCTCCAAAATAAAGTCTTTCTTTTTGGAGTCTTCGATATCATGAAGCTTAAGAAACATTTGTTGCATAAAAGGATTAAGGTTACCAAACCTAGCCTCCAACATGTGAACTAAATAAGCAGCAGCAACTTCATAACTAGGAGCAAGCTCAGCTAAAGATCTATCCTCAACATCTTTATGCATACTAACATGATTAAAGAACTCCTCGATGTTACCTTTCCCAATTATAGAACCACTACCTATTGTAAGGTCCTCCAAAGCATACTTAGGGAACAACATAATGAACTAAAAGTAAAAGCAATGGAATGCAACTATCAAAGGAACTAATTTTTTTGTATTTTTGATAAAACGATGCAAGCAAAAATAAAATAAAGCAAAACAATAACAAAGTAAAAGATTGGAAGTGAGAGACTCCCCTTGCAGAAATTTTCTTTCTCCCCGGCAACAGCGCCAGAAAGCTTGATTGCTATTTTGCTAGCGTGTATAGTTGACACTAGAAAACTTGTTCGAAACCCCAAGAGAAGGTTATGATGAGCACAGCAGCAAGTTTTCCCGCAATTGTGAAACTAAGGTTTATCGAACCAGTACGAGAAAGAACCAAACTTCCGAAGTTTGATGCCCGCTAGCTTTGCGATACTCCGGACAATGGCGCCAGGAAACTTGTCGGCGTGTAGCTTTTCACCAGCAGCAACGTGGAACCTGCACACAACACAACCAAGTACTTTGTCCCAACTTACGATGAGGTTGTCAATCTCACCGGTTTGCTGTAAACAAAGGATTAAGCGTATCGAGTGTTAAAAGGTAATAGTTTGCAAGAATATAAATAAAGCGAGTAAATAGTAAATGGTAATAGCAATGAGAATGGACCGGGGTCCACAGTTCACTAGTGGTGTCTCTCCATAAGATAAATAACAGCATGCTGGGTAAACAAATTACAGTTGGGCAATTGATAGAATAAAGATAGCATACATATGTCATGAGGATCACTACGAGATTCACTCTAGGCATTATGACAAAATACATAGACCGTAATCCAACTGCATCTATTAATAATAATCCACTCTCGAGGTGTCGTCCGAGCACCCGTTGAGTATTAAGTTGCGAACAACAAATAACTGTATTAAGCAAAGTGCGTAATTTAAACAATGCAAATGTCCTTGAACACAATAATGTTGTTTTCTCCCTAGTGGCAACAACACATCTACAACCTTAGAGGTTTCTGTCACTCCCCCAGATTACTAGAGGCATGAACCCACTATCGAGCATAAATACCCCCTCTTGGAGTCACTAGCATCTACTCGGCCAAGATATCTACTAGCAACGGAGAGCATGCAAGATCATAAACAACATAGAGATAACATAAAGATAATAATTCAGCACATCAACTTGACATAGTACCAATACTCATCGGATCCCAACAAACAAAACTTGTAGAATTACACAAAGGTGATCTTGATCATGATAGGCAGCTCACAAGATCTAAACATGAAGCACATGGTGGAGAAGAGAACCATCTAGCTACTGCTATGGACCCATAGTCCAAGGTAGACTACTCACACATCACTCCGGAGGCGACCATGGTGATGAAGAAGGCCTCCAGCAGGGATTCCCCTCTCCGACAGGGTGCCAGGAAGAGCTTCTGGACCCTCCCGATCTCGCATTGACGACGGTGGCGGCTTGCAGTAGGTTTCGTGGAAAATTGATTGGGCCTTTTAGGTTTTTCCCATCGAGGGGAATATATAGGCGGAAGGGCGGCGTCTGGAAGTGGACCAAGGGGGCTCACCCCCTGGTGGCGCGGCCAGGGCTTGGCCCGTGCCACCCTAGGGTGTGGCCAGGCCCTGGCCCTCCTCTGTCTCTGCTTTGGACTCCGACTCATGTTCTGGAAAAATAGGAGGTTCGGCTTTTGTTTCGTCCAATTCCGAGAATATTTCCTGTGTAGCTTTTCTGAAACACAAAAACAGCAGAAAACAGGGAACTGGCACTGTGGCGTCTCGTTAGTAGGTTAGTTCCAGAAAATGCATAAAAACGCCATGAAGTGAAACAAAACACAAAGAAAATGGTGTATAAACAAGCATGGAGCATCAAAAATTGTAGATACGTTTGAGACGTATCACACAACTCCACGGATAACACCGCCGGTCATGCCCGGGCCAAGCAGCCATGTGGCGGCCGATCCTAATCATAATATGCAGATGGCATAGGATCCAAGTGATGATGATGGTGATAAAGTCAACGTTGATGCCTTCATCAATACTGCATATTGTGATGACTTAAATGACATTCAAGAACCAGCACCAGGTCCCTCAGAGAAACGACCTACTATCAACAAATGTTTGTCGTTCCATTCTCAGGAGACGCCTCCAGATGTTGTCTGCACGGAGCCTCCACATCCTGGAAACATTTTCACCCCCAACACGCTCCATAAGTGGGCCGATGAGCAGATTGCAGTTCCCATGAAGAAGAAGGAAAGGAAAAGGAAGAACAAGAAGGATACTATGAGCTAGCCAGAACCGATCCGGGCTCAGGATGGGCCACCAAGACACAAGGGTCTTAACCACATCATGCATACTATGGGCCAGCCGATGGTGAATGAGCAAATGCTCCAGGCTTGCAGTGCGGATATGCGGAGTCTGAATGACGTTATTCTCTACCTAGTGACGCGCCAACTTGGAGATAATGATTCATCATACCCTCTTTACATGGCCAAGGTACCAACGGGCAGGGGCTTCATCGAGGATGCACCCGCAGATATTATGCTGCTTCGGTTTGCCGATATCTTCGACGTATTTCACCAGAATCGACTGTACCAAACCCTCGTCCGCCTATTTTCCCTAAGTATGGCGATGCAGGTCATTAGAGATAGGACCCCGGGCATCGCGGTAGTGGACCCCTACTAGATGCGTGATAGCCAGTTGTCAACATGGGAGGGCAAGAAAGTCGCGTCTGAGTATCTCAGCGTCGTCATGAGGAAAAATATTGGGAAGGACTTGCTCATGGCCTACTTTCCCAAGTAAGTGATCATTGGCTCGCCGCCGTAATGCTTTCTTAGATTTTCATCTCGTTCTTTGCCAATATTCTGTTTGAATTGTTTTGCGCAGCGACCAATACTGCACGCTCATGAACATCTCGGTTAGACATGCGCAATGCGTGTATTTGGACTCAGGCAGTGCAACAAAGAAAAATTACACGACTATCAAGGCAGTTTTGGATGAAGCTCTTACCAAGAACGCCCGTCTGGGAGGCTTATTGAAGACTAAACGGCCGCTCAAGCAAGGCATGCACACGTTCTGTCGGTGTTCTGGATACCGGGGTATCCCGGTCCACCTGCTCCTGGGCCCCGTCATCGGCCCATCTTCAGCCCAGGGGAGAACCAACGACCCAAGCTACGAAGAAGACCCTCACGAGGAGGCGCCTCCTGAGGAGAACGACGGTGAAAAACGCTAAGGACCAGAAGACCTCCTCACGAGCCCCCGCTGGTGAGGAGAGGGACCAAGTCCACGCCAGCTCAGCACGTTGGCGTGCGTAGCAAGAAGATGAAGGACAGAAGACCACGTACCGCCCACGCTACCCCCGACAGGGAGGAGACCAACTTTCGCTGTGCCTGCCCAAAGCGGCACAGTGGTTGTTGGCCACCCCCCTAAAAATAGCGTGGATGGTGCAGGGCGCCAGAGGAAGACGTCACCTTCCTCCACCCACTCATGTGGACCGGCGCCACTACCCTACGAAGACCACGTCTACAGAAGAGTGTAGTCTACAGCTGTCCACCCTCCTTGGCCGTGTGTGTGGCAACCCCTTCCCCAAGAAGATAAGGGGAAGGAGGACCTTGTCGCTATAAAAGGAGGGGAGGCCACCCCTTAGAAGGGATCTGATCTTCTCCGAGTTGCTAGCTGGGCACGCAGGTTGTTCAACCTCTGGCCAGCTAGAACTTTGTAACCAAGACCTTGTACTCCTCACGAGGTGTCGCGTCGCAATACAAGAAGGCGGGAAGTAGGGGTGTTACCTCACCACGAGGGCCCTGAACCTAGGTAAAGCTCGGCGTCTCTCTCTGCAGTGCATAGTGCGTTCGACAGCTCGAGGCTTCCGTCACCGTGCTTCGTTGCGATCCTAGATCTCACACGTTCAGCCCCCTGCGTTCGAATCTTTGGGTCCGTCGCGTGGTACCCCGTGTTCTTGCGACACAAAATCCATCGACATTTGGCGCGCCAGGTAGGGGTCTGTGGTGTGTTTTCTCCTAGATCTGCTTCGACATGGCCGACGCCAACGCAAGGCTCGAGCGTCTTCGCCGTCGCAACGCTGTTCGGGGGCAAACCGAGCCCATCTTCCGTCGTCGTGAAGCTTCGGCCGACGAGGAAGATCTGGAGTCCTCCTACCTCCCGTCCGGGCGTACAGAGCCTTCGCTCTCCTTCACCGCCACCGCTACTTCTTGCGCTCGTTCTGGGAGTCAGCTGTCTCCTGCGCAGGCTCTCGCTATGGCACAGGAGCTACTGCGCTATCAACCCACCGATGACGGGCGTGAGGGGTGGCGCGCTCGAATCGCCGAACTCATCGCCATCGCTAACGAAGACCCGGCCCAGGGAGGAGCCCAGGGCGTGGGAGACCCAGATCCGGCGGCGGGGCGTCGCGCCCCGGGCGCCGGAGATGGGAAAGCCAACAAGGCCAAGAGGATGGTTTCCCGCGCCGCATCTACGCCGCATGGGGAGCCCAGCTGCCAAATCGTCCAACGCGCTCCGGAAGACGCACGCGTCTACCTCGAGCGCCGCCGCGAAAATCATGACCGCGCCATCGACGACATCGGCGAAGCTGGCAAGAACGTCAGGACCCCCGGTGACCCTATCTACAACCCCGGGTGTCTTCCCCTCACTCGCCAGCAGCGCTACGTTGTCTGGCCTAACAAGTTCAAGCTGGACATCGGCGCGCGTTACGACGGGACCACCAACCCCGTCGAATTCCTCCAGCTCTACGTCGTCGCCGTCCAGGCCGCGCGTGGAGATCAGCGTGCCATGGCAAATTGGTTCCCCATGGCCCTCAAGGACGCTCCACGAACTTGGCTCATGAATCTTCCTCACGAATCCGTGACTTCATGGAAGGATTTATGCCGTCAGTTCGTTGCCAACTTCATGCCCACGTACGAGCGCCCCGCTACCAAGAACGATCTTAAGGTGGTGCGTCAGTACAAGGGCGAGACGCTTCGTCAGTATATCCAGCGCTTCAGCCAGATGAGGAACAAGATCCCCAGGATCTCTAACGAGGAGGTCATCTCCGCGTTCTCCACGGGCGTCTCCGACATCAAGATGAGGGAGAAGCTGTCCGTGAATGATGAGCTGACTTCCGTCGTCAGGCTCTTCGAGATCGCCGACCGCTGCGCCAAGGCCGAGGAGGGGAGGCTCTTCGTGCATAACCTGCCGGAGGCGCCTCCCCCTAAGCCAAAGTGCAAGGACCCCAAGCGAAAGGAGGCCGCTGTCCTCGCGGCGGAGCCAGATCATAAGCAATGCCGCGGGGACCGCTCCGAGCGCGACAAGGGTCGACGTCGCCGCTACTGCATTCTCCACAAGAAGGACACCCACAATACCGACGATTGTTGGTTTGTCCGAAAGTTTCATGAAGAAAATGGTGTCTTCAAGCGCCGCGGGGGTGGCCGCAGCTACGGGAAGAGTAGATCCCGGGGCGATCGCCGCGACGACGGCCGCGAGGAAGGTCGCCGCCGCGAGGGTCTGTCTCGAGCCGATCCCGAGCCGCTGCCGTTGCCCCCACCAGCAAACGATCATCGGGAGGAGAACCAGGGGGGCTATCAAGAGCCGCGGGACTTCGCGGCGGCACAGCCCAACGTCGGCAACCGCCTAATGAAGTGGTCAACGTGCAAGATCGGCTTCGACGAAGAAGACCATCCGGCCTCCACCAGGGGCGTGGGCACAATTCCACTCTTATGCACGCCAACCATCAACAACGTCGCCGTCAATTGCACTCTCATCGACGGAGGGGCGGGCCTCAACATCATCTCGGTCGAGATTTCGAGAAGATGCAAGTGTCGTACCACCGGTTCATGCCAACTCGACCATTCTTCAGGGTAACTGAAGGGTCTACAACGCCAATTGGGCAGGTACGCCTGCCCGTTACCTTCGGCACCCGGGACAACTACAGGACCGAGAGCCTCGACTTCGACGTCGCCTACATCGCGCTGCCATACAATGCCATTCTTGGCTATCCAGCCCTGGCAAGGTTCATGGCAGCCACGCATCATGGCTTCAACGTTCTCAAGATTCCGGGCGCCAACGGCACGATCACCGTGCGCTGCAACGAGAAGGATGCTCTCCGATCGGTGGAGCATGTCTACCGTGAGGCCGCCACCTTGTTCCCTGCCAACGAAGATCTGCTGGAACACTCCGGCGACCTCGCGAGTAAGAAGCAGCTCGTATCCCAAGAGCGTGCTATTGCGAAGAAGGCCTCTCTTGAGCCCCACCTGCAGGGCTCAATAGGGAAGAAGTTCGCCGCCTCTGCATCGCCTACTCTAAGCGAGGACCTGGTCCCTCCGATGCTGGGTATGAGCATTGGGGAAGCCGCGGTACCCTCAGGGAAGAGGCCCCAGTTCACCCAAGAGCACTCTGCAACCAAGAAAGTCCCGCTTTAGGCTGGGGGCTGCGAAAACTTCGTCACCATCGGGGCAGGGCTTTCCCCCAAATAGGAAAGCGCGCTCGTCACCTTCCTGCGGGCAAACTCTGAAATGTTCGCTTGGACTCCGTCAGATATGCCCGGCATTCCCAAGGAGGTGATCGAGCACCACTTAGCCGTGTGCCCTCAGGCACACCCCGTGAAGCAGAAGACTAGGAAACAAGCGCAAGAGAAGCAGGATTTCATAGTCAAGGAAATAGAGAAGCTGAAGAAGGCCAAGCTAATACGCGAGGTAGCCCACCCCACCTGGATTGCAAATCCGGTGGTAGTCCCAAAGTCAAATGGCAGTGGGCGCCTCTGCGTGGACTTCACAAGTCTTAACAAGGCCTGCCCCAAGGACCCTTATCCGCTCCCAAGAATAGATCAGATCGTCGACTCCACCGCCGGCTGTGACCTCCTTTGCTTCTTGGATGCTTTCTCCGGCTATCATCAGATCAAGATGGCAAAGGAGGACGAGGAGAAGACCACCTTCATCACGCCTTGTGGTGTGTACTGCTACGTCTGCATGCCCTTCGGCCTGAAGAACGCAGGAGCCACCTTCCAAAGGCTCATGCGCAAGGCTCTGGGGGCTCAGATGGGAAGGAATGCGGAGGCCTACGTCGACGACATCGTCTTCAAGACTCGCGAGAGTCACACCTTCATCGAGGATCTGGAAGAAACATTCGTCAACCTGAGAAAGGTAAACATCAAGCTCAACCCCGCCAAGTGCGCTTTCGGCGTACCGTCGGGAAAACTGTTGGGGTTCCTTGTGTCCCATCGTGGGATAGAGGCGAACCCTGACAAGGTCAAGGCCATCGAAGAAATGCGTCCACCGCGCAATCTCAAGGAGATGCAACGCCTCGCGGGATGCATGGCAGCCCTGGGGCGCTTCATCGCGAGGAGTGGGGAGAAAGCCCTGCCCTTCTTCAAGCTCATGAAGCGCACTGGGAAGTTCGAGTGGACTCCGGAAGCCGACAAGGCCTTCGCTGAGTTGAAAAGGTACCTCACGAGCCCACCGATCATGGTTGCCCCAACATTCCGCGAGCCCTTGCTACTCTACATCGCGGCAACTCCAAGGACTGCAAGTGCCGTTCTCGTTGCGGAGTGAGACGCAAAGGTGATTGCCCAGGAAGAGGTCGATCCTCCCGATCTGGGGGCTCCTCATGAGGAAAAGGTCAATCCTCCCGTCCCTCAAGAGGAGCCGCCCGCCGCATCTCCGCCGACCGAGCCGCTCTCTCAGAGCAACGCTCAAAAACCTCCCGAGGAGGAAGCTCTCGAGGGTGTCACCAAGGTGCAGAAGCCCGTGTACTTCATCAGCACGGTGCTACGTGACGCTCGGGAGCGCTACACCATGCAGCAAAAGCTGCTCTACACCCTGCTCATTGCTTCGCGGAAGCTACGCCAGTACTTCCAGGGTCACCCGATAAAGGTGGTAAGTGATCGTCCCCTAGAGACCATCCTACGCAATCCCAACGCCACTGGGCGGGTGGCAGAATGGGCCATGGAGCTTCAACCCTTCGAGATCTCCTTCGAAACTACAAAGGTAATCAAAAGCAAGGCTTTGGCCGAGTTTACTGCGGAGTGGACCGATCCGTTCGCCGACGAGCCTCCAGAGGTGGAGTCAACGCTCCCAGGAGATGAGGCCCCAGGCCTCTGGGTCATGCACTTCGACGGCGCCTTCAACCTCCCCGGCGCAGGAGCTGGTGCTGTCCTGACCTCTCCCTCTGGAGACAAGCTCTTCTACACCGTACAGCTCTGCTTTAAGCCTGAGCACAAGGTCTCCAACAACATCGCGGAATATGAAGGACTACTCGCCGGCTTAAGGGCGGCAAACGCTTTGGGCATCAAGCGCTTCATCGTCAAGGGAGATTCACAGCTGGTTGTAAACTTCTCGAACAAGAGCTACACTCCAAAGGATGAGCACATGGCGGCTTATCTCGAGGAGCATCGAAAGATGGAGAAACGCTTCCAAGGCTTGGAGCTGAAACATATCCCGAGAGGAGAAAATGTGGAAGCCGACGAGATCGCCAAGCGCGCCTCTCATCGCCTGGCACAACCTGCCGGCATCTTTGGGGAGCGTCTCTTCCAACCGTCCGCTTCTCCATCGACATCTGAACCAGACCCTCCACCTGCCCTGCCGCCGCCGCCGGAGCAGGGGGCTCCAGACTGTGGGCCTCCTTCGGGTGACCGCGTCCTTCTAGCATTGGCATGGCAGGAGGGAGTGGACTGGATCCTCGAGCTCAAGGCCTTCCTCACTAGCAGCAGGCTTCCCGAGGATGAAGAGGAAGCCGAAAGGATCGTGCGTCAAGCTTCGGGCTACTGCGTCAAGGATGGAGACTTGTACCGGCGTCGCCCAAACGGCGTCGCTCTGAAGTGCATATCTACTCAGCAAGGCCAGGAGCTTCTCAGGGACATCCACGCCGGCGAGTACGGCCATCATGCTTCTGCTGCAACTCTAGCCGCAAAGGCATATCGAAGCGGCTTCTAGTGGCCTTCAGCGCTCGGAGATGCGGCGGAGATGGTCAAGAGGTGCGAGGCATGCCAATTCCACGCCAAGCAGATCCACCAGCCGGCGCAGGAGCTACAAACCATCCCACTCACTTGTCCCTTTGCAGTTTGGGGGCTGGACATCCTTGGTCCGTTCCCTAGAGCGCAAAGGGGCTACCGCTACCTCTACGTCGCCATTGACAAATTTACCAAGTGGGTGGAGGTGGAGCCGGTGTGCACCATCCCGACCAGGTCCGCGGCCAAGTTCATCCGTGGGCTGGTCTGTCGTTTTGGTGTGCCTAACCGCATAATCACCGACAACGGCAGCCGGTTCACCAGCGGACTGTTTCGGGAGTACTGTGCATCGGCCGGCATCAAGATCTGTTTCGCCTCTGTCACCTACCCCCGGAGCAATGGCCAAGCCGAGCGTGCCAACGCCGAGGTCCTCAAGGGGCTCAAGACGAAAAGCTTCAACGCCAAGCTCGAAGCCTGCGGCAAAAAATGGTTAGACAACCTTCAATCCATCTTGTGGTCCATCAGGACTACCGCCACAAAACCCACTGGAGAGACCCCTTTCTTCTTGGTCTATGGGGCGGAGGCTGTTCTTCCCACCGACGTCAAGTTCGGGTCGCCAAGAGTGCTTGCCTTCGACGAAATTCGCCAAGAGGACCTCATCAAGGATCGCCTCCTCCTGCTTGAAGAAGCTCGGTGCCAAGCCGCGCTCCGCGCCGCGAGGTACCAGCAAGGACTACGCCGCTACCATAGCCGTCATGTTCGAGCAAGGACTCTGGAGGTCGGCGACCTGGTGCTGAGGAGAATACTCTCTCGCGAGGGCCTGCACAAGCTGTCTCCAATGTGGGAAGGACCCTTCAAGGTGACGCACATCGCCAGGCCAGGCTCGGCGTGGCTGGAAACCGCAGAAGGCGTGCCGGTGGGGAACCCGTGGAACATAGCTCATCTGCGAAAGTTCTACCCTTAGGTTCCTCACGAGGAGATAAAGACCGATTTCACGGCACTTGTATCAGCTCAAACTGCTCTTAAGCACTGATATTAAGTTATTGCGCAACACAGCGCCTCTGCTTCGGCATGATATTAAAATGGCATGAAGTCCATTTATTTTCTGTTGTACTCCACGCGGAAGGGGGCTAGGTACGGTGTCTATGCTGGGGCCTTCGCCCGGAAAATAGCAAGCCCGAAAAACCCGAAGGGAGTGAGCTCTGGTCGGGGGCGACGACCCTGTTATCGATCACCTCCAAATACCCATGGTGCTTAGTTCCTCGCGAAGTACACCTGAAAATAAAAAATCTTCGCGGAAAGTCCAAGGTGTGCCCAAGGCACCCGCTAAGGACCAGCACCTCGTGAGCAACCCTCACGAGGAGGCAAAGATGCGTCGATGCAACAAGCATCCGCAGGAAGATTCCCTCTCCCAAGGAAGGCCTAATGTGGCAGGATTATTGAAGACCAAGGCCGCTCCGATCATCTTGCGAAGGAGACGCAGATCCGGAGGTCCGCGCCAGGCCCTTCACCTCGTGAGCAACCCTTGCGAGGTGTCGACGGTCTCTGGGCTCTCTTAAGCGTCGATGTTTTCACGTCCGTGAGGGTCCAGCTTCCCTCAACGACGAGGAAGGCCCCGTGAATCGCCACGCGCGGCAATTTGCTCTTAGCTGCTGGCACAGATAGTGCCGCGCTCCTCCACGACGGAGAAGGTCCCTGTGCCGGTCACAGGGGCATCTTATTCGCCTTCTTTTTTCGTTTGTTTTGTCGACTTGTTTTTCCGTTTTCGGGGATTTGGGGTTTTTTCTTTTCCAACTCTTTCTTCAACTTCTTGTCTCAGGAATCATCCAATGTGTCGTCGGCGCCGATCCCATCTTGAGCTCTGAGGCGAAGGGAGGCCTCCCGTCAACGCTAACAGCTCACCAGGGCTCTCGAGCGCGCGAATGACCAGGACAATGAAGAGCAATGAGAAGCAAAATGCAAGACAACTAGTAAGCGGATTTCATTGAAGCAATCCCATCAAAGGGAGGAGCAAGGCACGGCGGGGCATACCCCGCCGGCGAGGTCTACACAGCAAAGAGGGGAGGAGACTAGCTCCCCTCCCCAGAAGACTACCGCGCCACCATCGCCTCTTCACTGCGCCGCGGGCTGGGGGTAGGTGCGGCGGACGCCACCGGCGGTGAAGATCCGCACCGAAGCCTCCAGCATCCCCAGCTTGAAGCGGAAGACGAGGCGGTCGCCGACGCGGAGGCGATGGCCGAGGGCGAAGGCCCTCCAGCGGCCGGAGAGGACCGCGTTGCCGCCCACTCCGAGGAGGATGTCCATAGGACAGAAGTGATCTGGCCTGCCCTACTCCCCCAGGGCAATCTCCCCAGCGGCCGCGCCGGGGGCGTAAACCACCCTCCGGACAGCGTCGGGCAGCCAGAGGGAGCTGAAGCCCGGAGCGTCGACGACGACGAGGAGCTCCAGGAAGCGGGACCCCGGGCCGATGAGGGGTCCCAGCATCGCCGCCGCCAAGTGTCACGGAGTGGCAACCACTCCATTCGCCGGCGGGGCCGGAGGATCTGCAGCAGGGGGAGGGGGGCCCAGGGCGGCCTCCACCTCCCGGAGGACTCGGTCGACGCTCCCAGGGGCGCGGGGAGCAGGCGCCGCCGCCAGCGGCGACGGCGAGTTCAGAGCACCTCCACGCGCGGGACCCCTAAGGGTCAGGGCGCCGGAGGTCCCCGAGGCGGCGCGGTTCGCCTCGTCCTGCCTCGGCGCGCCTATGCGAAGGGGGCCGCCGACGCCGGGCGTCCACCGGGCCGGGATCTTCACCTTGTGCCCGCTGCCCGGGGTGCGCCCGCGGCGCTTGGCCCTAGAGCTTGGTCCAGCAGCGGCGACGGAGGCGGAGGGGTCCATCATCTTGGAGGCGTGGGGGAAGAGGTGGCACTGGAGGAAGGAGGTGAAGTGCCGGAGGTCTCGAGGAGACTCTATTTAAGGGGGGCGTCTGGCGTCGATGCGTCAAATCTCAGCGCGGGAATCGAAGTGTCGGCGCAGCACTCCGCAGCGAAGCGACGCACCATCATGACGGTTTGACGCCTCGGAGACTGTAGCGTCGCCCGCCGTTTCATCTCACCAGCTGCGGCCGCACCACGTGTCCGGAGGCTCTGCTTCTTCACATGGTCCTCTGACCGCGCAGTTGACGCGTGCCGTCAGAGGGCCCAGCAGCTTCTGGGGCCCCCGACCCTTCGCTCCCTCAAGAGGGCGCGTTCGCGGGTCGGGCTCCCGGGGGCTACTGTCGGTGTTCTGGATACCGGGGTATCCCGGTCCACCTGCTCCTGGGCCCCGTCATCGGCCCATCTTCAGCCCAGGGGAGAACCAACGACCCAAGCTACGAAGAAGACCCTCACGAGGAGGCGCCTCGTGAGGAGAACGACGGTGAAAAACGCTAAGGACCAGAAGACCTCCTCACGAGCCCCCGCTGGTGAGGAGAGGGACCAAATCCACGCCAGCTCAGCACGTTGGCGTGCGGATCAAGAAGATGAAGGACAGAAGACCGCGTACCGCCCACGCTACCCCCGACAGGGAGGAGACCAACTTTCGCTGTGCCTGCCCAAAGCGGCACAGTGGTTGTTGGCCACCCCCCTAAAATAGCGTGGACGGTGCAGGGCGCCAGAGGAAGACGTCAGCTTCCTCCACCCACTCCTGTGGACCGGCGCCACTACCCTACGAAGACCACGTCTACAGAAGAGTGTAGTCTACAGCTGTCCACCCTCCTTGGCCGTGTGTGTGGCAACCCCTTCCCCAAGAAGATAAGGGGAAGGAGGACCTTGGCGCTATAAAAGGAGGGGAGGCCACCCCTTAGAAGGGATCTGATCTTCTCCGAGTTGCTAGCTGGGCACGCAGGTTCTTCAACCTCTGGCCAGCTAGAACTTTGTAACCAAGACCTTGTACTCCTCGCGAGGTGTAGCGTCGCAATACAAGAAGGCAGGAAGTAGGGGTGTTACCTCTCCACGAGGGCCCTGAACCTGGGTAAAGCTCGGCGTCTCTCTCTACAGTGCGTAGTGCGTTCGACAGCACGAGGCTTCCGTCACCGTGCTTCGGCGATCCTAGATCTCACACGTTCAGCCCCCTGCGTTCGAATCTTTGGGTTCGTCGCGTGGTACCCCGTGTTCTTGCGACACGAAATCCATCGACACGTTCATCCATACAACGTCGTTCCCCTGTGTCAAGTAGCCTGAGGGCAGTCAGAAGGAGGCCTACTACGCCTTATATCAGATGCGGGCGTACGTACGCTACCACCATAACTTGACGCTGCCAAATTCACTTAAATCCTGGGCCGAACACTTGGAGATGATCCAAGATAAGGATCTAAGAGCAGAGTTCTATCGCATCCAGGAGCAGTTTGCGACGATCATCTATCAATATGTCATCAGAAAAGGGGGGATGTTCTACACTGCCGCTATGAAGCCGTCAAATGCTGAAATAGATAACAGGCTACTTATTCAGGGCGACGACAGGCCATTCTTTCTGACAGGAGATGGCTTCCGCTTTGTTCCTGATGTTGGCAAGCCAAAATTTTGATTCACTAGTTGTAAACTTAATAAGTACATCCTAACTTGCCTAGCACAGCAAGTTTGGTAGATAATTGTTGAACTTAGTTGTGATCGTTGCTATTTGTCTTGTCACGTAATGAACTTAGTTGTGGTGTATTTCATCAATCGTACTGATGTTAATTCTGTCATGTGATGTTAATTAGGTCATTTAATTATGTGATGAACTATTGCTTTCTGTTCTCTAACCTTATTTGTCTTGAAGGTAGGGATGTCGTACGTGGTGTACAGGGGTAGGGTTCCTGGAGTTTACATCCACTGGGAAGATTGCTTGAAGCAAGTCAACATGTTCAAGGGCAATAGCTACAAAGGGTACAAGACCATGGCGGAGGCAGAAGCTAGGTGGAGGAACCACCTGTGAGAGGAGAGGAGGACAACCTTTGGCGTCACCACCACCTTCTTGCTCACCGCGGTGATTGTGGTTGTGGTGTACTTCATCGTAGTGTAGGAGACTATCTTATTCATGTAAGATGTGATGATGAACTTGCATACTTGGTCGGTGTCGGTGACTTGGACTACGAATGTGATCGCTTCATTTTGAAACAATGTGATTCATATTCTATGCCTGTTTTATGCTATTTATATTGCATTATCCTGTATACCTGTTATATTCTCTATATTACACTGTATTATCTATAAAAACTATAATCTGGTAGCACAAATACAGTATTTTCGAAAATCGAAAAAAATATACCCGTAGCGCATGTGTCTGGTGCGCTACGGGTAATATGCATACTCGTAGCGCATGTGTCTGGTGCGCTACGGGTATGCATATTACCCGTAGCGCACCAGACACATGCGCTACGGGTAAGCATATTACTCGTAGCGCACCAGACATGCGCTACGAGTATTTTTTGACCAGTGGCGTGGTACCCGCAGCGCACGGCATATGCGCTACGGGTAACCATATTAGGTGCGCTGCGGGTAAGAATTTTTTTAGTAGTGTTTGGACCATCTCTTTTTTATGTGTGTCTGTTGTGTAAGGCGTGAAATAATGATTGGGGTTCGAAAATATAAAAATGATAAAAAGAAATTGAACAACTGTATATGAGAAGTCTGGACATGATTGTCGATCGCAAGCTCCAACTGGTATACATTTTTTCATGCCACATTAACGTAACATGCCGGTCCTATCTAACAAAAAACAAGAAAAATATTGAACTGGGGTAAAACCGTGTTTAAAGTCTCCTAATTGAGACATTTAGGTAAAAGTTCCACTAAATGGGGTAATATGTGTCACAAATGCACAACTATACTACATGGTCTACATATATACAATATACTAGTAGTACAATAACAATCATCTTGTTCCACTGTATGCAGCAGCTTTGCCTGGGTACTACAGCATACTACTGCGGGTGTTTTGGAATTGTTTGTTCTGTCCAGGGTCAAGTTCGGCAAGCTCCAAGCATGGCCAATCCAACCCATGTACTAATCTGCATCTGGTGTCATGCGTCATGCCTAAAGGTCCAAAGCACACTAAAATTGTTATTGTAAGGCGATGTTAAAAAAAGTGACACAAGTAGATGAGTCAAACTACCATGTATGCAAAATATGTTGGATCCAGTTGCAAGCAGTGCGCATATTAATATTGACCGTGCACCGAGCACTTCCACTTGGTGGAAACTAGACAAAAGACATAGTACTACTACATGAACATGGCCGAGACCAATTGAGCTAGTACGTACTATTAGCACATACAGCTAGCTATCACCTGACATCAGGTTCAAATCCCGGGCGTTGGCGAAGCTCGAAATGAACCAAAACAGGGTCTCCGGAGTTTCCTAGGTAATGTTGATTGAGAAACCAACATATGCATCCTTGCGATTCAGACTGAAGCGGCAGATTTCAGGATACGGCCTATATCCAAGTCCTATTGCATAGTGCGATGTGTACACACAGTTCCTTCTCGTATGATAGTCGGGGGCCATACATGCACCGCCTACTTGCATCATAATAGGATAGTTCAATCCAAGGAAAATAGAATATCCTCCAAGATCATTAATCCTTTCCCATTTCTTTTCTGGATGTAACTGACTATTATCCTTGGAGACCACCTTGCAGCCAAACCCGGTGGTAAAGGTGTGATCAGTGTGACAGCAGCGATCAATGCTACGATCAACATCAGGATGGCCATGAGGATAAAAACCAAGAATATTGTCTTCAATAGGAATGCCATAGGTATGGACAAGAAGAAGTCTAGATCCATCTGCTGATCTTGCAAGGAACCACAAACCAGGATCGTAGTCGTCATCTACCTCATCAAGGCCAGACTCCCAAAAATGCGGCTCGGGTGGCGACCGGAGCAGAAGAGGACCTTGAAAAAAAAAGAACGGGAAAGTCAGGTTAGCAAAATTAGTTTACATCCATGAATAATGTAGCTAGTATACTAATGGGAGAGATAAAAACTTACCATAATACAGAGGATTCCAGGCATAAACTGTGCCTTTCTCAGTGCAGCAAACACGAGTCCCTGGTGGACAATTGTGTCACTGTAATGGAAATAGCACTAGAACTGGTTTTGAAGAACTGTCCATGCATAATCTGCGCCCTCAAGGGTGGCAATTGCGTAGTCAAAGACAGCGACAAGATGGAAATCAGTGTAATCCTTCGCAATAGTGGGTGCTTGGCAAATAGCGATCTTCCGGAGGCGAATAGGGCGGCCATAATATAGGAATGTAAAGGGATCAGTGGTGGCTTCTAACGAACTGACTGATGGGCGAGAAATCTTGTAATGAGTGTACACATTGACAAGCTCCCATTTGCCTCCATACGCAACACTGGCGATCCAATCGCCGTTGGCACCTGCCCAGTTCTTACCAAAAGATAGTGAGGTTGTGTAGCGTATCTGTGCTTTATTTGTGCTTGTCCCGGATCAACTGCTAGCACACACAGTACAAGATGAAATATCAAGAATACAAAGGTTTTTATTACAACGCTTGATCCGCAAATGACATAGTCTTTTACAACTCAAGTAGCATAACAAACTTATTACAACTTGATAAAATGACTAAGTAAATGAAACTAAAGGTCTTCTTTCTTCATGGTTCCGTAGGCAGACGTGTTGGATGAAGACTCGTGACCGAAGTGCAGAAATCTTCAATCTTCATAGTAGCCACCTGCAACATGATACGTTGCAGCCACAGAGGGTCAATACATTGAATGTATTGGCAAGATGTCACTTTGGTGGACTCAATGGCACCTACACTTACATGCTATTTGGCCAGGTGGAGTTTAACTTAGCAAAAGCAAGCTTTTTCCTATCTTTGTAAAACTCAATTTTTCCTTAGAATTTTTTTTCCAGAAGGACCCTTTTCTACCCAAGTTTACCCATCAAGCTTTAACTTAGAGAAATTGGGGTGAGGAGATTCTTGAACAGCTTCAATATCATTTCACTCAGAAATGTCCATAACCGGGGACATGGCTAAGTACTTAGTTCTAAACACTCTGCAGAGGTGGTGCACTTTTCCCACAAGACTTAGTTAACCCATTTTGCCATGAGACTCATTTTGCCTCAAATGGCCAAGTGAAAACTAAGACGAGGCCTTTCAGAAGCATTCCCTCAGACCAAACGGACGCGTTCCATCCTACCAACATCTACCACCCTCTGTCCGCCTGGCTTGAGTTCTTGCAGCTTAGTTGACCAAGACAGAGCCCATATGTCTTGTGGTTGCACTGGAAGCTCCATGACTTGAACGTCTCCAATCCCTTTGCTCCTAGGTGGCCTTCCACAAGTGAGATACACCTGGTGGTTCAGAGGTTCAACGACATGACCCCAGGGAACCACTCAACATAACCCAAACAAAGCCACATCCACCCAGGTGGTTCAGTAACTTAGTTGTTTTCTTAGTTTTTGCAAAACAAGGTTTTCAACACTTAGCCAAAATCATGTGTTAACCCTTCCCATAACAAGTGTAAAACCAAAGTCCTATAGCAGCAGCAATTCTACTAGGAGATGCAAGGCTAGGCAAGCTAGACAAAAACTTAGCATAAAATCTAGCAAGCTAAAGATAAGAAATCATAAAAACACCTATACATGCATCTTCTACTAGAAAAACTATAAGACCAAAACTTTCAGTGGGACAAGGGAACATGGTGACACTTGCCTTGGTGAGGAGAAGAGTTGGTGCACTCATCACAAAGACACTCGTTGCACTCAGCACAATCTACACATAAAATATAGCACCATGAGCACATATCAATCACAAAACACTCATGAATGGAAAGGCATGCATGCAAATGTGTTTTAAAATCTCAAGGACACTTAACAAGTTCTCTGGTTGTTGACTATATGCATGATGGCATGTCAAAATTTTAGAGTTCATTTACAAAGCTCAAGTTGTTTTCAACTCAATAAGATCAATTAAACAAACTAAAGCTACAAAAGTAATATAGAATTCTTAAAATAAAATTCTGGCCGTGCTACAGTACTAGGAGGTTTCATATAGACCAAAAGCAAAAGAAATTACTTTAAAATAAAATTTTCAACTATTTTTAATAGCCAAAACACCACAATAAGGCTTGCAGTAATTCACTAAATAAAACAGATACTATAGGAGCTTTTGATGCAGGAAATAGATTCTACATAATTTTATGAATCCATGGACGCAAAATTTGCTAAATTTGGACGCACAGAACTCGAGATATGATTTTCTGAAGTTTAAGCAACAATCTGATAAATTAAAACGAAATTCGATTCGGGTTTAACCAGAAGAGGCCACGTGGAGGCTCCGGATTAGTCCATACCAATTCGTGCGGATTACCGATTTGAGCCGTAGGATCTAAGTAAGATCCGATGGACCAGATTGATTGGTAACGGTTCAGTAAGTGAACTATTGTAACCCGTGCGATCCAGATCCAACATTCGGGAAGAAACGAGGAGGGTGCTCACCGGAAGGAGGTCCTGGCGCACTAGAACTTCACGGCGAGGGTGTTCCAGCGATCTCTGGTGGCGACGAAGTTCGTGATGGTGTTCAGCTGGGGCAGGTGATGACGATGGTGTGCGGCGTGGGAACTCTCGTTTCCTGTAACGACGAGAGGACGCGGCTGAAATTTAGCAGAGCGTCGGCGAGCCCAGAGCGTCAATGAGCAGCAGAGATATAGTAAGATATGGGAACCAGCGACCTTACTCAGGTGTTCAAGATGGCGAGGCGAGTCTGGTGGCGTAATATGATGGGTCGAGATGCACTGGAGCTCTGGCGATTCCTCGCCGAAGTTCTGTTGGGCGGCGGCAAGATCTGGTCGTGGATGCGCTCGACGTTCTGGTGCTTGAACAGAAGTGAAACCATGTCAGTATCATTTGCTGGGTCAAGGTGAGGAGAGGTGGAGCAGAGCGAGATTGAGAGGAGGCCGAAGCTTACTGAAAATCGATGGCGCCCTCTGTCAGCAGTGGCGGCGTCGCAGCTTCTGGCTCGGGGAGCCTAGTGGCGGAGAGTTTGAGGGGGAGGGCTAGGGTTTCAGAGGAGGTCGAGGCCCTTTTTATAGGCAAGGAGGGGACGGCGAATTCGGAAGGGATCGGCCGAATTGAATTCGGCGAGATCTTCTCGGCGTCGGTGGTTATCCCGGGAGAATCGGGAAGAAGACGGTCGTCACCGCTGACGTTGGCGTGGGACCCACCTGTCAGTGAGAAAACTGAAAGGGGGACGTACCGGTTCGGGAATTCTATTTAACTGGGCTGCGGGCCGTTTTCTTGCCTAGGCCAAAAGGCTACCCCGCGGCCTTTTCTTCCTTTTCTTTTTCTTTTCTCTTTTCTTTTCTGTTTTCTTTTGATTTTTGATTTGAAAACTTTTACAAAATCTCTGATTTAAAATTTAGGCCAAACTTTGAAATTTGTAAAACTTTCTCTCTGTAATTAAACATACAGGGAAGGTTTGGTTCAAGAACAAAACAACTATAACTTGAAAAAGTGTGAAATGCAAAGTGGAAGAATGCATGAAATGATGCATGATTTCATGTGCAAATATTTATAAAATCTTTCCCAAAAATTGGGATGTTACAGGTTGGCATCACGGCGTCGGAGGAGAACCTGTCTAGCGGTGTCAGGCGGCACGTCATGCCTTTGCTGTCCAAGTACTCGTTGCAGTGCCATGGTATCTTGGTCGCGTGAGAATGAAGAACACAGGGGAGGCCAAATGGCAGAGAAGCATGCAGAGTTGCACTATGTTTTGCTGAGTAAAGATGAAGTTTGGAAGAACCGAGGAGCCTCGCGGCAGTGATGGCGTCGCATCTGGTTGTGAGTTCTTCAAGAGGTCCATACAACCCCCAAGCAGTCGGTCGCTAGTCTAATATGACACAGCAACAGATCATCGCTGGCAAGCGCTAGCCCCTCTCTGCATGCCATGGCCTCCAGGGATTCTGGGAAGTGACGTCCTCCTGGATATATTTTTTCAATATCAACTTGATAGCGAGGTCCTGACCCAATATGAGGATGTTCTTTATACGAGATGGGATACCAATGTCCTTCTAGCTTCAACAAGCAATGATTCATATCTGGTTGAGAGAGATGAGATTCGCAACATCTTAAATCATGTGAATCCAAGTGGACTTATTCATGTCTTAGAGCGTGATGGCAGGTGCCTGGAGGTTAACCGTGACAAGTCAGAGTTATTCCTTGATGCAGGCAGTGAGTAACTACTAATGTTACGAACAAAGAAACTTTCAAAAAGTGGACAGTGAACACATCCTGAAACATCCGAGAATCATTGCACTCTCCTTGGTCGATCCCGCCATTGCAAGGCAGCTGTTGGGAGTTGTGCCGATGGTATTGTGGGTTTTTTAGTTGGATGTGATGGAAGGATAGATGGGGGAAGCTAGAAGAGCCACATGAAGAACAAAGGCTCTAAAACTAGGCGCTGGAGAGGATCCGAAAGTGCCGGCGGCCGCGGCGGTGCGTCCTGTATGAGTTGGGAGAATGGGATAGACGATGGAGACGAAGGGAAATGGTGGATGAGTATAGGAGGAGTAGCCATCCAGCTGTAGCATTGTTGATTTTTTGGCGAATCAAGTAATTTCGGTATCACGAGCTCTGTGTTGTCTCATCAAATCAATGGTTAAAGAGGATTCACCCAAGAGACTTTTCTTTTGATCCATACTAGTATGTGTACAGGTGTAAATGCACGTCCTAACATCATGGATTAATTTTGGTAATGGAAAAAATTATTGAGTTACTTATATAATAGCTCTGAGGAAAAGGAATGGTGTCTATGTCAGATTAGTGCAGTTATTTTACGAGTAATGAAAGTAACAATTGGTAATGCATCCTTTTCTATGACATGGCAAAGAAATAAAAAAAGGTATTGCAGAGATTTATATGAGGACCCACACATGTCATTGTTTATTTTCTTTCCCATTATACTCCAACTACAGGTTGAATACATATGTTCCACTCACGAGACATCACTCATGAGTTGTTTTTGGATCAAGAGCGATGCGCTGGTTCGAGAAGAATGTAGAGGCTAGGGTTATGTACTGTTCATAGCAAATCCAACTATTCTAAACTGTTGGATGTAGGAGAGACCAACAGTTAGGATAGTTGCTCCAAGCCTAGTTCAAAACTGGTACTCTAGATTATACATGTTCTATAAATATAACTTGTGAGCAGTCCTAGAGCAATTTAAATTTCAAACAAAAATATTTCATATCATAGATGGTTTATCTCTATGGGTAGAAGCTGCCTAGTACGCACACGTCTACATTTAACAAATAGAAAATACTTGCATAGTGATGAGGGTTAACTCGACAAATCTCCTAGATGAAGGACTTAGGATCGGGGGAAGAGGGCGTTGGATGAACTCAAAGGTAAAGATCAGTAAAACAAGGCATGTATCGAGAATAAGCATGGTACTGAACTTGGCTCAATCTCAATCTGTCCCTGGCCAGCCTCTCCTAGCCCCTATATATAGGTGGCTAGGTCTCAAGGATCCAGTCGGGTTCAATACAAATTACAGCGTCCGTATACGATATCAACTCATATTTTGATTATGTCTATGACTGGGCCTATCTTAGCGGGCCTCAAGGGTACAAAGATAATGGGCTCTACTAGTTATATCCTTGTCAGTAGCCCCCGAGATTCTACCAGAATTGTAGATTCGGGTTGAATCTCAAATCTTCATATCTTCGACTTGTTCAATCTTCGACTTCTTCTTTTCCCTGTACTTATTTAAACAACTCAGATTATTTTATTTCTCAAGGGGATTTTGGTTAGCAAGCCTGGCTTCTCTGACGGATCAGGAAACCAGTTAACTGTCGGAGCAGAAACTTGCTACCTACTTTAGACTCAAGCCCCTGGACCTAAGTCTAGTACCTGGTCTAACCCAATCTTTTGCCGCATTTAGGACTTGCAAAGAAAGGGTTCAAGTAATTCTCAGGGTACCCAGTGCGTGCACCGAGATTTTTCTTCGCATCGTAGACACGGAAAAAATACTAGCAGAGCGAATCTAGGTGCATATACTAGGCCACATAGGACGGATCCTGGGGTCTTACCTTCATGATCTGTTACAATCACGGCATTCAAGTTTTGTCGCGATGATGCAACTCGAGAATCATAATTTTAATTACTCTAGCCTTGTTTGACTATTTCAATGCCAACAATTGTCGAATTGTTTTTTCAACAAGTCGCAAATCTCTCCCGATGGTAGTAAAACCTCTTCGAGTTTAATCTTGTCAACAATGAAGTCAATGAATATTTCGATCAGCATTTGATGTTCTCTATTGTCATCAGGTGCACGACCAGTGCTCCCGATGGTAGTAGCCCCCGAGGCTATAGTCGAAAGTGTTTTGAGTATAGGCTCAAGTGTTCTGTTATCCCAGCTCTGTCGTTCTTGTATTGGTTTCGTCGGGTGCGTGACCAACGCTCCCGATGGGAGTAGCCCCCGAGGCTATAGCAAAAAAAATTTTGTTCGGGTATAGGCTCAAAAATATTTACTCCTTGCTACTCTTACATCGTCATATCCTGCAAGAAATTTCTTGTTTCTTTTCGCTTCGTCGAGTAGGCGATCTATGCTTCTGATAAGAGTAGCTCCTGGGGCTATAGGTGGGTTCCTAGGAAACAATCATACTCAGATCGTTTCTTGGACTTATAATTTCATCGACTTTACTTGATATTCGTGACGTCATTGATGGAGTCATTCTCTGCGATGATTTGATTGAACGCTGACCGTTGCACATGGGCAGCGCAGTAATTTCCCAAATTTTCTGCCTATTAGTGGGCTTGCCGCTTCCGCTTTGCGCGCCACATCATGGCCCATGTTCCTTCTTGTAGAAGCTTTATATACGGAGGGACTTGTGTTTTTACTGTTTACTAGTTTGCTATTCCTCAGCCGCCACCACAGCTTCTTCCTCCTTGCGCTTCCTTTCTCCTTGCAGCTCCCGAGCATTTCATCCTCACATGCCTATCAAGAAGGTTGCGCACAGAGCAACAATGGTGAAGAAGGGTGGCAACATGATGGCTCTCAAGTGGGTTCCATCGACGTTTGAGGAGTCCGATCTGAAGAAAGCAAAAAAGGACGGCTTTCTCCCTGAAGCACACCGATCATCCTCCCCGGCGATGAGTGCGTTCCCTCACCGCCAGAAGGATATCAGATTATGTTCCTTTCCTTCCTTCTCTGTGGCCTTTCTCTCCCTGCCCACGAGTTTCTTCGTGGGCTTCTCTTTGTCTACGGCGTGCAGCTTCATCATCTTACGCCAAATTCTATTCTTCATATCGCTTGTTTCATTACTCTTTGTGAGTCTTTTCTTGGAATCGACCCACATTGGGTTCTTTGGAGATTTCTTTTTCGCCTCTGCCCCAGCGTTGCCTTGAACAAAAAACCTGAACTGGGGGGAGCTGTTGTATCTGTGCGATCAGAATCACATTATCTGGAGTTTAACATGGCTGCATCAGTGCAAGGCTGGCGGCAAAAATGGTTCTATATCAAGGACCAGACGGTCGTCGCCTCCGATCACTATGGTATTGCTCCCTTTGATGCCAACAGAGTCTGACAAAGCTAACGACATGGGACTCCCCTCCTTCGGAAGCTGAAGTCGAAAATATCCAGCCTTTGTTGGCTTCTATTCAGAGACTCAAGAGTGCTGATGGAGGCGGATTTATAGGGACGCAACTCATGGTGTTCTTCCTTCAGAGACACATCCAACCCCTTCAATCGAGAATTTGTAAGTTGTGGTCTTACTCGGGTTCAACTGATCCTTCTCGGGTGTCCGCCCAAGACCTAGAGAAAAAGGACCTCGACAAGCGAGTTAGAACGCTGACTACCTTGACTGCACAGATGGAAATCCCAGCTTTGACAGCTGCTTATTTCGACTCTACACATCCCTTGCCCATGGTATGTATCTTAGAACTCAAAAATATTTATCTCTATTCTTTGTCTTCTTGTATTACTCGTTAATGCTTTTCTGTGAATGCTCTTTGTAGGACCACCAATCTTTGGTTTCTCGCCCTCATCTTCCCGGGGAAGGACCAGTCGAGGCTGATCCTATTCCTGCTGGTTCTGAAGCCCCCGAGGCTGATGAAAATCAGGACGGAGATGAAGCCGAAGGATCTCTGGAGGAGAGCGACTCTACTACGTCGCCCCTCCCTGCTGTCTCTGAAGATAGAGATCTGGAGAAAAAGAGGAAGCGCGTAGGAGACGTGGCTTCCTCAAGTACCTCCATTCTAAAGGATGCATCAGGGGAGCCTGCTACTACCAGGGACTCTGAGCCTGACATGTTCGAGGTACTGGACTTGTAAGTTTACTTCCTTTTGTTTTCCAAGTTTTTCTATTCTCGACTCTTCTTCTTCTTGATGTCGAATGACTTCTTCTTTAGTGATGATGATAAGCCGAAGAAGGATGCTGCTACAATTCCTCCCTTCGGCTTTTCGGCTACTCCCCAGGGACAATCTCAAGAGGAGACTGCGGTGACTAAACCATCACCAGTCCCTGCTAAGAAGAAACCTACTGCACCCCCTTCAAAGTGTCACAAAAGGGGAACATCAGTGACTACTTCTCTTGAGGTTCATCAGCCCTCTGCTTCTTCTGACAATGTGAGTGGTATTGCATATACTCGACCCTTTTGGTTCTAGAGCTTTCAAGATTCTCATACAACTTGTGTTCTGCAGGTGTTGATGCAGAAGTTTCTTTCTCTTGGTGCTGAATGCGTCAAGATTTAGGAGACTGTCGATGCATCTCAAGGTTTTTCCACTGTGCTTGTGATTCTTGCTTTACTTTTATTTGACTTGCTTGCACCCATACTTCTACAGGTTAGTGACGTCTTTTCTTTTGCTCGCAGCTGCCTTGGTCATGGCTCGTGCTCGTATATCAGCTTTGGAGGCCAAGGTAAAGGCTTCTGTAAAGGCTTGGGGGAGTGCCAAGGTTTCTGCTGAGAAGGCTGCTAAATCAGTAGAAAACAGGGCTAACAAAGCTGAAAAAGCATCGGCTGATGCTGATCAGAAACGAGCCAAGCGGGAGCAGTCCATAGCTGAGCGGCTTTCGAAGATCTCCGTCTCCATTGGCAGTAAGTGTCGCATCACTCTTTTTCAACACTTGCTTAGGCTTTCACTTGCTGATATGTGTTTGTGTCTATGTGGTACAACAGAGAAAATTGGAGAGTCCTGGAGATTTTGGTAGCCCAATACTGAGGATCCCCTACTGGCTGCGGTGGACTTGTAGGAATCAAACTGGAAACTTGTTCAGAATGTCCTACAGCTGACTCATCACATACTGATCTGACAACTCACACATCACTCCAGAGGCAGGAATGGCGATGAAGAAGGCCTCTGGTGATGATTCCCCTCTCCGGCAGGGTGCTGGGAAGAGCTTCTGGACCCTCCCGAACTTGGGTCAACGATGGCGGTGGCATACAGTACTTTTCATGGATAGATTTTTGGGCCTTAGGGTTTTCCGGATGAAGTGAATTTATAGGCGGAGGGGCGATGTCAAATAGCGCCTGGGGGCCCACACCACAGGCCGGCGTGGCCAGGGGTAGGCCGCGCCACCCCATGGTGCGACCGCCTCCTGGCTCTGCTCTGTCTCTCCTTTGGACTCCTTCTGCGTGTCAGGTAAATAGGAACTTCGGCTTTCGTTTTGTGCAATTCTAAGAATATTTCCTATATAACTTTTTTGAAATACAAAAATAGCAGAAAATAGGAACTGGCACTGTGGCATCTTGTTAATAGCTTAGTTCCAAAAAATGCATAAAAACGCCATGAAGTGTAAACAAAACATAAAGCAATTAGTGTAAAACAAGCATGGAGCATCAAAAAATATAGATATGTTTGCAATGTATCAAGCATCCCCAAGCTGAACTCCTGATCGTCCTCGAGTAGGTAAGTGATAACAAAAATAATAATTTTTGAGGTGACATGCCAAGACAATCTTGATCAAATTGATGTAAAGCATTGCAAGCTGAGATCAAAGTACTCTAAACATGGGCATAAAAGATATAATTCTAACAATAGAACTTATCGACCATGTTACAATATGAAAAGTAACACAAACAAAAGATCATGAATAATAATGCATTGAAAGTCATTTGTTTGTTCTGAGCATAGAGAAAACATAGCAAAGTGGTATTCAGCTTGTCCCTCATGGAGTAGCAAAATATAAATGCATAGGACACCATCAAAGTTCAAAAGGGTGACTAGTTACAAATAATTTGAGAACAAGCAATACCATAATCATGAATGACAACTATGCTCTCTTAATCGGTGCATAAACATAGAAGATGAAGACTCAACATAAAAGTAAAAAACAAAGGCCCTTTCGCAGAGGGAAGCAGGGATTTAACATGTGCTAGAGCTTTTCATTTGTAAAACCGAGATAAAAAATTGTTTTGGGAGGTGGTTGTTCTTGTCAACGAATGGCAATGGGGTTCTTGTTATCTTCCATACTAAACAAGTTGAGAAGAGTTCTAAGTATTTGAAAATTGGCATTTACAAGCTCTTTTATAAAGTTTGGCACTCCTCCCCACCTTTACTTTCACAAACCATGGCTAACCGAATCCTTCGGGTGCCTGCCAACAGTCTCATACCATGGAGGAGTGCCATTTTCTTTTTCTTTTTTTATGGTTACAATGGTCTTACCAGCTCTCTTGCAAAATTAGTGACGAGCAGATGAAGCATGCAATTCAAGGGGTACTTAATTTCATAAGGAAGATAAAAACCCGACCACTACGTCCTCATGAGCTAAAAACAGTGTCACAAAATGAGAAGTATTTTGAAGGTTTTGAAAGGTAGCACACGAAAATTTGCTTGGAATGGTTTGAAATGCCATGCATAGGAATTTATAGTGGACTCTTTGGAATAAATTTGGTTTTTGGAAGTTGGATGCACGAGTAGATCTCATACTCAGTATAGATGAAAGCTATCAAAAGACTGGGAGCGACCAACTAAGAGAGCAATAACGGCCATAATCATGCATAGCAACAAAACATTATTAATCAAAGCATTAAGTGATATTACAAGTCCAAAACAAAATGATCATAGAGGCTTGAGGCGACTGGTTTATAGTCAAAACATGGTGTGAGCATGCACCAAGTCAACGCAAATAAAGCATCAAAGGAGAATACCACAATATTATGCTTCTATATGATAAAAACAATGCATGATTCTTTCAAAGGCACATTATGCACTCTCAGTCATTTGAGACAAGTCATGCTACAAAAATAACTTCTAAGCATATAATCAAAATAATATCTAGCATGGCATGCTAAAGTCTAAGCCACAGTCTAAACAAGCTCCCTTTTGCACCACTATAAGCATGAAACATTTTACAACCTATTTGAAACAACTCTCGAAGATAAAAATAAAAAAATACCAGAGGTCTAAAAACACCTAACTACAAAGAACTAACAAGTTCTGAACAAAAATAAAGGCGAAAAACAAAAGCTAAATGCAGTACTAGCAAAAGAGAACACTCGTAGAACGATAAGAGTGAAAACTAGAGTGTTCTAGGCAATGAAAACAGAGTGTGTCTTCTCCAAAAAAAATATGTTGGGTCCAAATATTTATTACAACAAACAAAACAAAACAAAACTGAAAGCAAAAATAATGACGGTCCAAGAAAAACACATAACATATGAAGCAATAAAAATATAGTGTCTTGAAAGATGACCTGATATTTTTGTCGATGAAGAAGGGGGTGCCTTGGGCATCCCCAAGCTTTGACGCTTGTAATTCGTGGATATTTCTTGGGGTAACATGGGCATCCCCAAGCTTGAGCTTTTGTCCATCCTTCATCTCATCTCATCATTCTCCTTTCCCTACACTTGAAAACTTCCTTCATACAAAACTTCACACAATTCTCATTAGCAACATTAGTTTATGCAAGACAGTAGATCCACTTTTGGTTCAGTTTTAACTCAAGTACAACATCTATTAAAAAATTAGCTACTATAGCAAATTCTTCTAAAAGTTTTGTGATCAAAAGAACTCAAAAAGAAAGAGATCAAGAGGCAAATGCAAATAGTGGCAGAAATCTGTCAAAACAGAACAGCAGGTAAAGATCGATTTTTTCAATAATCTTCTGTTGCTCAAATCAAAAAGTGCAAAACTTACGGAAGTTAGATAATAACCTGGGGCATGTGCACAAAAAAATGCAGATCAATACGAGGTTCTGGGATTTTTCACGAATTTTTACAGCGAAGCGCAGAAATCTGTTTCGGGTTAGCAACTTCCCCAAATCTTACCTTCCTCCTATTAGAGACTATTCTTGGCACAAAAATGAAATAAAAATGATAAGAAGAGGTCATTACAGTAGTAACAACTTCCAAGACTCAACAAAAAGAAAAAGTACTGAAAGAAAACATGGGTTATCTCCCAAGAGTTATTTTCTTTAACGCATTTGAGCTAGGCGCAGAAAGTAAGAATCAAGTATTTTCAAGTGAAGAAGCGTCAACATCATAACTTGTTCTAAGGATAGAATCAAAAGTTAGCTTTTCTCTTTCTAGGAAAGTGTTCCATACATTTTGGGACAGCAACTTCCCCAAATCTTACCTTGTTCCAATTAGAGGTTACTCTTGGCACAAAAATAAAATAAAAGTGATAAGGAGAGTAAGTAGTAACAACTTCCAAGACTCAACAAAAAGAAAAAGTACAGAAAATAAAACATTGGGTTATCTCCCAAGAGTGCTTTTCTTTAACGCCTTTGAGCTAGGCGCAGAAAGTAAGAATCAAGTATTTTCGAATAAAGGAGCATCAAGATCATAATTTGCTCTAAGGATAGACTCAAAAGGTAGCTTCTTTCTCTTTCTAGGGAAGTGTTCCATACCTTTCTTGAGTGGGAATTGATATCTAATGGTACCTTCTTTCATATCAATAATAGCACCAATAGTTCTAAGAAAAGGTCTTCCCAAAATAATAGGACAAGAAGCATTGCATTCAATATCCACAACAAGGAAATTAACGGGGACAAGGTTATTGTTAACCATAATAAGAACATCATTAATCCTCCCCAAAGGTTTTTTCTTAGCAATATCAGAAAGATGAACATCCACATAAACATTTTCTAATGGTGGTAAACCAAGCATATCATAAATTTTTCTAGGCATAACAGAAATACTGGCACCAAGATCACATAAAGCATTACAATCAAAATCATTCACTTTCATCTTAATGATGGGCTTCAACCATCTTCTAACTTTCTAGGAATAGAAACTTTTGTTTTAACTTTTCCTCTCTAATTTGCATGAGAGCATTTGTAATATGTTTTGTAAAAGCCATATTCACAGAGCTAGCATTAGGACTTTTAGCAAGCTTTTGTAAGAACATAATTACTTCAGATATATTGCAACCATCAAGATCAAAATCATTACTATCAAAGGTAGTAGGACCATTGTCTCCCATACTCCAAAAAATTTTAGCACTTTATTGAAAAAGCTTCAGTAGTTTTAGACAATTTTGCAAAAGGAGTGGAGGCTTTCCCTACACCAATCATAGTAGGAGGTTTGCTAGCATTTGAAACTTCAACATCACTAGTGGTAGTAATGGTACAAACTTTAGTAATGGTAGAAAGGAAACAATTTAAGCTTAATAATATCTCCATCTACATCCTTATACTTCTGCATCTCACATAACTCAACAAAATTGTTGAGGTGAGCAGCAGCATCATCAGTACTAACACCAGAAAATTGCTCTTTCATCACAAGATTTAACAAAGTAGGTTTAATTTCATAGAAAGTTGCTTCAGGAGCAGGTGGCGCAATAGGTGTGCAGATGAAATCATTGTTGTTTGTGCTAGTAAAGTCACACAACTTGGTGTTCTCAGGATTACTCATTCTAGCAAGATTAAAATAGGCAAACAAAAATAACAACTATAGCGAAACTATTTTTTTGTATTTTTGATTAAAAGAAGCAAACAAAATAAAGTAAAGAAATTAAGCAAAACAATAACAAAGTAAAAAAGATTGGAAGTGAGAGACTCCCCATGCAGAAATCCTCTTTCTCCCCGGCAACGGTGCTAGAAAACAGTCTTGATGTCTCAAAGGTCCAGTTGGGAAACCCCAAGAGTAAGGTATGATGAGCACAACAGCAAGTTTTCCCTCAGTATGAAACCAAAGTTTAATCGACCAGTAGGAGAAAGAAATCACTTCTGAAGGTTTTTGCTAGCTGACTTTGGCAAGGCGCTAGAAAACAATCTGGTGCATGGTTGACGAGGGAGCCTCGGCGCCAGCAGCAACGTGGAACCTGCACACAACACAACCAAACTACTTTGCCCCAACTTACAGTGAGGTTGTCAATCTCACCGATTTGCTGAAAACAAAGGATTAGACATATAGTGTGGAAAGAGATGCTTGCTTCCAGTGAAATAAAATAATACTTGTGGAAAGTAAACAGTGCTTGTAGTAGATGGTAATATAAATGTAAAAGAATGGACCGGGGTCCACAGTTCACTAGAGGTGTCTCTCCATAAAGATAAATAACATGCTGGGTAAACAAATTACAGTTGGGAAATTGACAAAATAAAGAATGCATAACAATGCATGTACATGTCATGAAGATCACTATGAGATTCATTTGGGCATTATAACATAATACATAGACCGTAATCCAACTGCATCTATGACAAATAATCCACCCGCAGGATATCAACCGAACAACCCTTGGGTATTAAGTTGCAAGCAACAGATTATCGCCTTAAGCAAAGTGTGTAATGTAAAAAATACAATTATCCTTGAACAAAAGATTGTTGTTTTCTCCCTAGTAGCAACAGCACATCTACAACCTTAGAAGTTATTGTCACTCTCCCAGATTACTAGAGGCATGAACCCACTATCGAGCATAAATACTCCCTCTTGGAGTCACTAGCATCTACTTGGCCAGAGTATCTACTAACAACGGAGAGCATGCAAGATCATAAATAACATAGACATGATAAATCAACAATCAACTTGACATAGTACTCAATATTCATCGGATCCCAACAAACACAACATGTAGAATTACATAAAGATGATGTTTATCATGATAGGAAGCTCACAAGATCTAGACATGAGGTGCATGGAGGAGAAGACAACCATCTATCTACTGCTATGGACCCATGGTCGAGCAGTGGACTACTCACGCATCACTCCGGAGGCAGGCGTGGCGATGAAGAAGGCCTCCGGTGATGATTCCCCTCTACGGCAGGGTGCCGGGAAGAGACTCTGGACCCTCCCAAATTCGGGTCGACGACGGCGGTGGCTTACAGTAATTTTTGTGAATAGATGTTTGGGCCTTACGGTTTTCCCGATGAAGTGAATTTATAGGAGGAGGGGCGATATCAGACGGCACCTGGGGGGGCACACCACAGGCCGGCGCGGCCAGGGGGTAGGCCGCGCCACCCCATGGTGCGGTCGCCTCCTGGCTCTACTCCATCTCTCCTTTGGACTCCGTCTTTGTGTAAGGTAAATAGGAACTTCGACTTTCGTTTCGTCCAATTCCGAGAATATTTCTTGTATATGAAATGCAAAAACAGCAGAAAATAAGAATTGGCACTGTGGCATCTTGTTAATAGGTTAGTTCCGGAAAATGCATAAAAACACCACAAAGTGTAAACAAAACATAAAACAATTGGTGTAAAACAAGAATGGAGCATCAAAAATTATAGATACATTTGCAACGTATCAGAAACATGCATGCTGGTGCAGCATCACCTCGATGGTGTACTTGTCCTTGTTGAACTTGTCACTTTTGCGCCTCTGGCTGCCACCCATAGCCCCCAGGCTTGCCTGGACTGCGGCCACCTGCTTCGAGCCATACTTCTTGTTGTGACACTCGTCTTTCCTCTTGCCATGATGGTCGTGGTTATGATGCCCGCCTTGGCTGGATGTCGGTTGGGATTGCCCTGCAGTCGGCCCTCACTCAGCAAACTGCGCTCTGGCCGTGGAGTCAGCCGATGTGTACTTGTGTGCTATCGCCATGAATTCGGTCAAGGTCTTAGGCTCAGCTCTGTTGAGCTTGTGCTTCATCAGGGATCTGTCACATCCCAAAATTATGGAATGTGAAAATAAATAAAATAGGAACCATGTATGTTTGTATTGATTTAAAATTTCACAGGGAATTAAAACTTTTTGAGTTTATTTAAAAGATTTGTTAGAAAAACTATTTCAAACTTTCTATTATTACTTGAAGGAGCTATTTTGAGAACATAGGATTTCAAAATTCCATTTTTGCAATTATTCAAGCTTATGCAAGCTTGTTTGCAAAGGAAATGTTTTACAAAAATGATTTATAATAAATAAGGTCTGTATTTCCAAAACTTTGTTTGAAAATAAATCTCAAGTATTATTTTTATTATCTCGGATTACAAAGGATTATTTGGAAAACTCTATTTCAATTTTTCATGATGCAAATAAACCCTTATTGGAAATTTATAAAGTTTTATTTGAAATTTTGTTTTATTATGAAAATTGTATCCCTTACTGTTCTAAAATGTTTTGTTCAATTTTAGGAAAGTTTACAATTTGGTTTGAATCAAATTGGAGCCAAAATGCAAAAGTTATGAAGAAATAAAAAGAAAACAGAAAAAGAATAGAAGAAAAGGAAAAACGGGGTCGGGGCAACCTTCTGGCCCAGCTCCAGATCGGGCCCACGGCCCAGGAAGCCTCGCCCGAACCGGTACCTCCCTCTCTCCCTCACGCCTCGCTAACAGATGGGCCCGCACTGTTAGCATCTCCTTCTTCCTCCTGCCGGCAATTCCGCGCGAGATCACCGTAAGCATCAATTCCTCCCTAGCAAAATCCCGTTGATTGAGGCAATAAAGGCTTGCCCTGTTTGATCCTATATAATCCACGCACCCCCTCCGCTTTTCCCCTCTCCTTTCGTAGCCTGAGACACTGCCAGGCCGTCGTAATTGATCGACGGAGACCTGCCAGTACCGCCATCGTGCGAGCTTGATTCTGGCCAACTCTAGGTATTTCCCTGCCCCATTTTGGTACCCATTGACTCCCCTCTCCCTAGCGCATGTTGTGAAATTTTTCCCGACGCTATCCTGCAGATAATCGAGATCGCCATTATCTCCCGAAGGTTGCCATCGCCCGAAGCCACTCCGGCGGCCTCCTTTTGCCATTACAGCACGAGACCTATAACGCCACCTACTCCATCTCCTTCACCGTACTCTTCTTCACGTCGTCGACGAGTCCATCATCTCGGGGAACCCCGGAGAGCCATCGCCGTTTACCATCTGGGCCGCAACCTTGCCGCCGGTGGTCAGAACCCTAGCCGAGGTGAGCCATTCCCCTCTCCCTCTCTTCGTCCGTTGGATCTAGGTCCAGAGGCCACGATTAGATCCAGCAGTGAAGCAGTACAGACAGATCAGAGCTATGCATTGTCACTTAAATCCAATAGCCCCAAACTGTGATCCATCTGAATCGGTACCAACCAGTCATATCGCGCCGCGTGGCCAACTCTCGGAGTAAAATGGAAAATCGAATTAGGAAATAAACAGAATTGTGTCAAAACTTTGAAAATTCATATGTTTTGTTCTGTTGATCCAAAAATTGCAAATAAGATATCCCTGAACTCCTAAAATTGTGTAGAACACAATTCTGGAATAAATTTTGTCTTTTGAACTAGGTGAAAACATTCAAATTTACATAAGAGAGTTTGAGTGTTTTTGATATAGTTCAAATTCTATAAATCCTTTTCAGTTGATTCCTTTTGCAAATGGATCATATTGTTATCCTCTATCCAGTAGAACCACTGCACAAATTATTTGGACCAATTTTCTCAAGCATTCAAATTCAAATGAGGATTTGAGTATTTTCACTCTAGATTTAATTCTACAAATATCTTAGGCACAATTCCTTTTGCAAAATTACTTATCTTGAAGATTAAAAAACCCACCAGCGTACTTCACACACTTTTCACACTTATTCAAAGTTCAACTCCTTTAGTTCATCTTTTTGTAAGTTATAGTTGTGTTTTGAAGCACCTTGCAAATATCAAATTCCTAACTCCTATCATGCACCCTGTGTTGTTTTACTTTTGTACCACTCTACAAATGGTGTGAAATACCCTAAGTCCTAATGACCTTTCCACTCCACCATGACTTAGTGAAAAATCAACTCTCTATCCTTGCCCAAGTGCGAAACTATCAATTCCATCTTACCCAAATTCTTCTAAGTATTTTGACTACCCCATCCAACAATATGACATAGGAGTTTTTCCATATCAAAGACCTTGGAGGAGAAGTTGAAGAGAAGACAAGGAGTTGAAGGCAAACAAGAAGTTGAAGAGAAGACAAGAGATGAAGGAAAAACAAGAAGATCAAGAGGAGAGAGCCAAAGTCAAGAAGATGAAAGTGATAAACCTCATGACTTAGAATTTATCCATCCAACTTCTCAAACCAAGCCTAAGAATATCCTTAAGCTATTTTTGCTAAGTGTTTGACACCTCCTAACAATTTAGAAAACCCCCATCAATCTTTAGAAGTCCTTGACTTAGCCATTCTCTCCATCCATATCAAGTCAACTTCATGCCCCAATCTTTTGTCCAATTATCACTAAGACTTTGAAGACTAAGCTAAAACAAATAAGAATCTTTGTTTGTCTTCTTGGTTATGTTGCCTTGAATGGTGTGTTTATGTTGTGTTATTTTCTATCTTATATTTGTACGGAGAGCTACGTGTGTTGATTAAGAGAAGTATAATCTTCAGAAATTACTAAGGCAAGTGTCATCATCTTATTGTCCTACTAAAGTTTTGTCACTTGTAGCTTTTCTTGTAATAGATGCATGAGTAGGTTGTTTAAGAGTTTTGTCTTAAGAGCTTTGCTAGGTTTTGCTTAAGTCTCTTTCGTTAGCCTTTGCATCTCCTTAGTAGAATTGCTGCTGCTATAGGTTGCTTTGTCTTACATTTATATTTTGGGAAGGGAACTTCACATGTTTTGCCTATGTGTTGAAAACCTTGTTTTGGTAAAACTAAGAAAACAACTAAGTTAATGAATCACCTGGGTGGAAGTGGATGTTTGGTTTATGTTGAGTGGTTCCCTGGGTTCATGTCGTTGGGCCTCTGAACCTCCTGGTGTATCTCACTTGTGGACGGCCACCCAGGAGCAAAGAGATTGGAGATGTTCAAGTCGTGAAGCTTCAGTGCAACCGCAACTCATATGGGCTCTGTCTTGACCGACTAAGATGCAAGAACTCAAGCCAGGCGGACAGAGGGTGGTAGATGTGGATAGGTTGGAATGCTTCCGGGTTGGTCTGAGGGATTGCTTCTGAAAGGTCTCGTCTTAGTGTTCACTTGGCCATTTGAGGCAAAATGAGTCTCATGGCAAAATGGGTTAACTAAGTCTTGTGGGAAAAAGTGCACCACCTCTGCAGAGTGTTAAAAACTAAGTACTTAGCCATGTCCCCGGTTACGGACAATTTTGAGCGACATGATTTTGAAGCTGTTCAAGGATCTCCTCATCTGTAACATCCCATGTTTGCAATAAAGTGAATTTGCATCATGAGCATCATCTAAAAATCACTCTGAAATTTTTGCATTGGAATTTGTAAATGGAAACCCTAAAATTTGAACAAATTCAAACTATTCAAACAATGGTAAAATAAGTTCAATTATTTGGAAATGTCAAATAACAACAATTTGGGGTTTTGCTATTTAGCATAAAAGCCCCTGAAGTTTTTCAAAATTGTTTGAACAAATTTAAATCACCAAACATTGCAAAAACTAGTGGTGTTTCTAAATCCTGGGAAACTCCCCAAAGATAGGGCTATTTGCAAATTGGCCTTTGTCTTCTTCGTTGAGTCACAGGAAACACCTGCGTGAAGGATTCCTGGACGCCGCACGGCCACCTCCGTCTTGCCGCTTCGACGCCGAGACGACCTCCCTGGAGCACCACCTGGACGCCATGGAACCCCCTTCCTTTCCCTTCTCTCTCTGGTTCGCTCCCCCTCTCTGTTTCTCTCTCTCGAGAACACCCGCCGACACCCGAGCTCGGCCGCCACCTAGCGCCGCCGCTCTGCGCAACCCTGCCTCTCCGACGAGCCGAGAAGCTCTGTAGCGCCGCCCTCTTCCTCCTCGTCCAAAGAATCGAAGCTGCTGCGCCCGGAGCCTCGCCAATTCCTCGCCGGACCCGAGCTCCTCTGCCGCCCAAATTGCTCGCCGCCGGCCCATTTCCGGCCAAGCCAACCTCACCAACGTGCTCCTGGTGAGCTCCCGGTCCTGTTGGACCCCTTCCCGTCCTCCCTCAAGCCTTGCCATCGCCGCCGGCGAGCCAGCCGGTGCTCTATCGTCGAGCCAGGAATGTCCCGGTCAGCCCGCTGACCAGGTCAAACCTGGTCCAGCGTGGCCTGACGGGTGGACCCCGGGCCCCTCTGTCAGCCACAAAGGGTCAAGACGACCCCGGTGTAAACAGTTTCTGTAACTTGTTTTTCATTCGAGAAAATTTTAGAAACATACCAAAACTTATAAAATGCATATCTAATTATCTGTTTATCAGAAAAATGTGTATAATCTATACCTAATAATAAAGAGAGCAAGGGTTCCATGGTTTGGTTCTTCTGTTTTTCCTTGCCCCTATTTTTCTATCAAAATTACATTTGCTACCATAGCTTAATTGAATAACGGTTTGGTCTGATGACTACCCCGTCCGATACATTGAGTGCTTCGTTGTCCTGTGCTCATCCTAGCTGTTTGACACTTTTTTGTCCCAACCGTCACCTTCGTGTGGATCCACCCCTCTCTGATTGACTAAATCAAGCAACTCACCCCACTTGCTCCCTGCGCCTCCGCCATCAACTCCGCCGGCCGCTGGCCACCTCTACCTAGAAAGCGGCCAACGCAAACACCATCGGCGCGCTCTCCGTCCTCCGCGCAGACACCAGCGCCCGCTGTTCCTCCACGCAGCAGGGAACACACACAACTGCCACCCCCGCCCTCTAGACTTGCGGCACCACGGGTAAATAAGGTGGTGCACTGCCATCCTCTCCCCTGCCTTCTCATACTCCACCGCCACCAGTCCGCGCCCCACCTTCCTTTACTCTTAATCCACCGGCAGGTGCCAGTAGGGGAGGGAGATGGATAGCAGAACCGGTGATGTGGGAGGGAGTGGGCCAGATCTTGGAGGGGGAGTCTAGGGCGACCTTGCTTGGATGGGATGGGATGGTCAGCAGGCAAGGGAAGGGAGCTGGACGGGTTGGAGGAGAAAGGGATCCCTATGGTGATTGGGGAGGAAGGAGGCGACTGATTCATGCCGATTCATAGGTAGTTCGGCAACACCGAGCATCGCACCCACCAACGCCCAATGCAGCGGGAGCTGAAATAGGGGGCCTCACATGGCAGTGACCCGGACATGGGAGTCAGCAGTGGCCGAAACCCAACGCCTCGAAAGGTGGCATCCGGAGCTGGCTGGCAGCGGCCGCAGAAATCCCGTCGCTGGCCTGGCTCCCCGCGCATATCCTGCCTGGGCCGCCCCGATTCTGCCGCTCCAGGATGGCGCGAAGTTCCTGGCAAACTTCTCTTTCTCCCACCAGGACGGCCACTTCGGGCTGCTTCAGGAACTTCTCCTCGCCACGTGCCACCCACAGCGATGCAAAAAAATAGCCACCGGGCTAAAGACGAAAGCCACTGACGTCGTGGTATGCCCCTTGCTTATGCCTACGCCTGTCTTGAGAGAGAATGTCACGCCTCCCGAGCAGATCGAGAGAGGAGACTTCGCTGAATTGAGCAGGGAGCTGGAGCTCGGCCATGGCAATGGTGGGCTTGGAGAAGGGGGAGCCCCGCAGGAGAGAGCTCGAGGGGCGCAATAGGTCCAGGTGATGATGATGGCCGGAGCAGGTGAGAATGAGAGATTGAGTGAGAGTGGGAAGAATTTGGATTTGCAGTGAGGGGATCGTGGGAGCTGAGAGCAGCGGATATTTTGCTGGACCCTGCTTTGCTATGTTGTTTATGTGCACTTGTTGTTGTAAATTTAGGAAGTAATGAAGGAAAATATGTAATTGGGAAGTGACAAAGGAAAATATGCACACCTTTATTGCTGCTCTACGTACAGGGAAGGAAATTGTTAGCTGTGCATAAATTAATGTTGACAATTTGCATTACAATTCTCTCTGCTCATCTTTACAACAGATTGATAGCATTCGCTCATTAGTCAATGTCATCCAAACTACGTGCAGATTTTTAATACTATACACTGGGTACTTCGGTCTAAAAAATGGTTGAAATTTGAGGTAGGTTCAGTACCATACATTGGATATGCTCACTCGTAATGTTGGTTTTATAAGCTGGAGTACGACTGAACCTACTCTTGTTGTTATATTTAGGAGTGGATAAACCAGCTGTTCTATTAACCTATTATAAAGCATCCTGCTCGCTGGTTTATGTACTAAATTCAAATCCAAAGTAGTATGTATGAAACAGTCTTACTGGCTTTCTAGGCTTATCCATGTACTGACTTCATCGGCTTGATTTAACGCGTCCAAATTTATATGCCTCTCATCTGTCTTTCCTTTCTTTAATTCTCCTCTGCTCACAGTTTTGCGTAACTTTGAGTTATGCAAACTAAAAATAAACTATACAAATTAACTTTTATTGACATGTGGCTGCGCTAACTGAAAAAACTTTCTTTTGTGGTCTTTTAGAAGCAATATTCATACATTTTATTAATCTAACACATCGTTTTTGTGAATCAAGTTTATATTTTTTGTAATCTCATTTTGCTCAACATTGTTATTGAATATTTTTTTTTGTTCACATTTGTTTTCCTTACTCTTTTCGGTATCATGATAATGTGTACTTCGTTTCTACGCACCGATAGGAAGGATGAAAAATAAAGTTAATGTAAGATAAATTTACTCTTTATCATTGTGCCAACTTGGCGCCCCACCATGCGAATGGGAACTTATTTTATGCTTCTTTGTCTTGCAGATTTCTTCTCTCCCGTTGCAACGCACGGGCATATTTCCTAGTATATCAAAATGTTCAGAAAAACATGATCTACATTTTTGTATCAAAATCATGCATGCTTCAACAAATTAGAATCTTGCTTAATTTGGAAGAACTAATCGTACCCTTTCCTTCAAATTAAGGTTTATTGGAATGTGAACCCTAGTGCATCCGAAACCCTCCCAATTTGATCTCTATGTTTTAGGGTTCCATTTCTACAACATGAACTTGTCATATCATCATGCTTGATTGCGCATCGATGCATTATTTGAATGTGTTGTTTCCTTTCCGGTGTTCTTCTTCTCGGTAGAATCCGAGACCGCGACCGAGATCAACGCCGAAACTATTCAGAACAACTACATCGAAGAACAAGGCAAGCATAACCCCTTTGATACATTTCTAATCCTATGGTTTACAAATGTTTTGAGCCTCTACCATATCTGCATGCGTTCAACTATCTTTTACCGAAGGATAGAGTAACCTATTCTGATGCATGCCCTGCTATTGCCAATAATATCTCCATGATCCATTGCTCCTAGCATGACTAGGTTCTGCTTTTGCGTCACCGGAAATTTACTATTCTATGCTTAGCCATGCTTAGTATTACTGTTGCAATTCCGGTATCTGAATTTGAAGCTTATATGAATCTAGCATGATAGTTTGTTGTTATAATTATGGAGAATTGGTAAAACTTGACAATAGGCCTGGATGAGCCGCCACGCGAGTTGTGGTCATTTGACTCATTTCTGCCACCCTAGGACCCGAGTTCTTGTCTCTTGATCCAAGATGAGCGTACAACCGCACATGGAGGAATTGGACTCCCGTCGACTGACTAACTTTCTTAGACCTATCCATGAGCTACCTAGTTCAGGCTTTCCATTTGGCATACGCATGGGTGTGAAAAATGTTTGCAAAGAGGTGCATACATACAGGGATGCAGCCGAGATTGCTTGAGGTGGATTCCTCTGACAAACCAATCTTGCCATGCAACAAACAATTCTGCGTCGGAGAACGGCCGTCTTTCGACGGCGGACTTAGAACTTTTGGCGTGGCTCATGGAATAGGTCGACATGAGGTAAAGGTTGTAGGCGATCACCACTCCGCCAGCATCTCACAGAATGACATTATGTGGCTAATGGAGATGATCGTCACGTGTGGGTAAAGTTGTGCACCCCTGCAGGGTTAAATCTTTTCGAAAAGTCATGTCCACGGTTATGGACGACTTGGAGACAAATACTAGATCATAGACAACATGAACCTAATCTTAAAAGTGCCAACTTAAGAGTGAGACTCTAGATCACTTCCTCGGGGTCGAGGGGGTGATATGAGATGAGTGGTTTCTGAAGGTTATGAATTGGTTGTTGCTCCATGATCAAAGGAGTTAGCGAGACACTCTCTTATCCCATTTACAAATTCTGAGTAGTCCTCGCCTTGTGTCATTTTCCCAAAGAAAACTTGCTTTCTGCAAAGAGCTACACAAAAGAGCCTTGATACCTCATATAGGGTAGAAGGTCAAGCTTGCTGAGTACACCCTCGTACTCACCCTTGTTTAATGTTGTTTTTCCATAGAAGAGACCGCCGCAGGCAACGAAGGTGGTTTCTATGCCGATATCGACTTCGATGACTAGTTTGGGTTCCCAGGCAGCAGCCTGAGATCTACGGGTTGGGACGCCGCTTATGTTTAAGGCCTCTTAGGCCATTTGCTATCTTGTTATGTAGCATAACATAATTTGCTTTTCATTGCTTGTTGTAATGTTGGTCAATGACCTCTGCTTGTAGTAAGTTGGATCTTTACTCTGCTAAGAGTTGAACTATTACTTTGAGTCGTAGAGTCATTGTTGTGTTACCAGTTGTGGTTACCCATCTCGTGCATGATGCGTGTATGGATATAAAGTGCACGAGAGGGGTTTAAGGCACTCGAGCTCTCTATTATGCAGTCCTGGTTATGATTAGTATCACGGTGCTTCGAGATGTGTAGTGTCGATGGTGTTCCGGCCTGCCTGCCGATGGTGCTCCGGCCTGGGAGTGGTAACCCCAGTATCACTCGTTTCTAGCGTGACTAATACACATAATATCTCTGTATAGCTTAGAACCCGGGGTCCGACAGCTTTGGTATCAGAGCAGGACTGTCTGTAGGAAACTTTACCATTGGTCGAAGTTGAGTCTAGTGTTTGTGAAAACTATTCGTAGGATAAAAATGAATTGATAAATTTTTGACTAGGAATCCTTTTACTCTGTATCTGGTGTCATTCTAATTCTGAGATACCTTACCCTAATTTTGAGTTTAGATGATTACATTCTAATCTGTTGTCCTAAAACAACTAGGATCTTGGGGTTTGGGTTCTCCTTTAGTACTCCGTGTCAGGTTGCACCAACTACTCTGAAGCATTGTCTCTTTTAATGCTTCAAATGTTTAGAATTCATTCAATCTCGTTTTCTGTTACCCCTTCTTAAGTAGTGTATTGGACATGACTTGGTGGTTTGTATCATCTTAGCATTCCATTGTTATGGTTTGTGAATCGGCTGGTTAGTGTATACTCCTTGTATGCCTTTTTGCTACCATGCTTGATTGGATGATATTCCGTGTACCACATGTCTTGTTTTTCCTTACATTGCATCAATTTCTTCATGTCCCTTTGAATCCTATCACTGAATCCTTTTGTTATCCTCCAGGACGTCAGGTGGTACTCGTGGTGGTGGTCGTGGTCGTGGTGGTGGGAATGATCAGGGGGGTGACAATGTCAATCTTCCGCCTCCACCGTCCATGGTCCAGCTTATGGCCATGTATGAAGCCAACCGCGCTGACAACATCAGGCTCCTAGAAAGGATTGAACAAAATACCACTCGCTGTCAAGATGACCGAGTTGGCATGAGAGACTTCATCCGCCTCATTCCTCCAGTTTTCAGCTATTCCACTGAGCCACTTGATGCTGACTACTGGCTCCGCACTATTGAGCGCAAACTTCAGGCCACTCATGTCGCCCAAGCGGATTGGGCAACCTTTGCCGCATATCACCTTGAATGTACTGCCAGTTCCTGGTGGGAGAATTTCCTTGCTATGCAGACTGCCGAGCATGTTGTGACTTGGCAAGAGTTCAAAACTGCCTTCCGAGGGTATCACATTCTGGAGGGTCTAATGGAGCTTAAAAGGGAGGAATTCCTAAAGCTAAGCAGGGCAATGGTTCAGTTTGTAACTACTAGGGCAACTTCAACCACCTTGCCTGCTATGCTCCTGAAGAGGTATCTACGGATGCCAAGAAGCAGGCCTTGTTCCACAAGGGACTAGACCCTGAGCTTCGTCGTGATCTTCATCTCCTGGATTTCAACACTTTCTAGGATCTTGTGAATAAAGCTATGAAAGCTGAAAGGGGAAAAGTTGAGTATGAAGAAACCCGCAAGCGTCCTCGAGATGATGCTCAGTCTTCTGGCTCAGGCACAAAGCTTTGCCGTACCTGGATTCCATTCAGTGTTGTGCCACGTTCTTCCTATCAGTCAAGGCCAGATGTGCCTCATTCACCTCAGCAACATGCATCACAGAACTACCCAAATGCTCAGCCAAACTCTGCTGGTTCTGGTTTAGGTATCATTTGCTACAAATGACATCAGCTTGGACATATCTCAAGGGTTAGTCCTCAAAAGGTTAGTTATCAGCCTCAACCTACTCCAGCCTCTGTTGTTGGACGTGGAGTTCCTCTTCCTAATAAGGGTGTTAAGCCTTCAGTTGGGCGTGGTCGTCTGACCCATGATACCATGGAGGAAGCTCAAGAAGATCCAGGTGTCATACTGGGTACGCTTTATGTCAAGTCAATATTAGCTTCCGTTCTATTTGATACTAGAGCATCTCACTCATTCATAGCACAAGGGTTTGCCAAGTTGCATGGGATACCTTTAGTGAGTTTGACTCCCCCTTTGGTGGTCCACTCTCCTGGGCTTACCTATCGGACTTCGATGGTTACCCATGGTGTTGTCATCGATATTGGGTATAATCTGTTTCCCACTTCTCTCATCGCCTTGAAGTCAACTGACATTGATGTCATCTTGGGCATGGATTGGCTGACAAAATCTCAAGCCATCATTGATTGCGCGGCCAGATCTATTGTCATGACCTCTCCTGCTGGCAGAAATTTCATATACTGGTCTCCATCATCAATACCTCCCTCCGCGGTGTCTATGTCAGAAGCAAATTTCTATGCCATTGATGTCCTCCCACCTCTTGAAATACATGATGTGCTAGTGGTATGTGATTTTCCAGATGTCTTCCCAGAAGAATTGCCTGGCATGCCACCTGATCGAGATGTGGAGTTTGTCATAGAGTTGGTTACTGGAACCGCTCCTATTTCTAAAAGACCTTATCGCATGCCTCCTGAAGAGTTGGTTGAATTAAAGAAGCAAATTGAAGAGTTAGAAAACAAACGCTTCATTCAACACAGCACTTCCTCTTGGGGTTGTCCCGGACTCTTTGTCAAGACGAGGGATACCAATGTTCCATGATTAGTCGTTGACTATCGTCCCTTCAATGCAACAACAATCAAGAATAAATATCCTCTGCCTAGAATCATTGATCTCTTCGATCAATTGAGCAGTGCAACCATCTTCTCCAAGATGGATTTAAGATCAGGTTATCACCAAATTAAAATCTAAGCCGAGGACATTCCAAAGACGACGTTCACAACTAGTTATGGTCTTTACGAGTACACTGTCATGTCCTTTGGAATCACAAATGCTCCAGCCACATTTATGAGACTCATGAACTCTGTGTTCATGGAGTATCTCGACAAGTTTGTCGTGGTCTACATTGATGATATTCTAATCTACTCCAAGACCGAAGAGGGACATGCCGAACATCTACATCTAGCTTTGACGAAACTTCATGAACATCAGCTTTACGCCAAGTTCTCCAAATGTGAGTTCTGGTTGAACGAGCTCATCTTTCTTGGCCATGTGCTCTCTGCTAATGGCTTTGAGGTCATCCCTGATAAAGTTCAATCTGTTCTGGATTGGGTGACCCCTTCCTCAGTCAAGGATGTGCAGAGTTTTCTTGGGGTGGCAGGTTATTACCGCTGTTTCATTGAGAATTTCTCCAAGATTGCCAAACCTATGACTTAACTTCTCAGGAAAAATAAGAAGTTTGAGTGGTCAGAGAAAGCTGAAGAAGCTTTCCAGTTACTAAAAACTAAGCTGACTACTGCTCCTATGCTTGCCCTTCCGGATACGAGCAAGGAATTCGTTATCTATTGTGATGCCTCACACCAAGGACTTGGTTGTGTGTTGATGCAAGATGGTCATGTGGTTGCTTATGCCTCTCGGCAATTAAAACCGCATAAACTCAACTATCCAACTCATGACTTGGAGCTTGCAGCTGTGGTACATGCCTTGAAGCAATGGTGTCATTACCTGCTTGGTAATCGTTGTGAGCTATATTCCGATCATCAGAGTCTGAAGTATCTTTTTACCCAACCGGATCTGAATCTCAGACAGAGACGATGGTTGGAACTCATCAAAGATTATGATGTGGGTCTTAATTATCAACCCGGCAAAGCCAACGTCGTGGATGACGTGCTAAGTTGGAAGTCCTATTGCAATAATCTAATGCTTAAGCAAGCCCAACCTCCTCTTCATGAAGAGTTTGCATGGCTTAATCTTGAAGTTGTTCCCTCTGGCTTCCTATCAAACTTGGAAATCAAACCTTCCCTTGAAGAACAAATCAAAGAGGCTCAAAAGCAAGATTCTGACATTACTTTGATCAAACAGAATATTGCTAGTGGGGATGCTAATTGTTTCTCTCTTGATCATCAAGATACCGTTTATTTCGGTAAACGTCTTGTTGTACCAAACCATCAAGACTTGAAAGAGAAAATCCTTAAGGAAGCTCATGAATCACCCCTTTCCATCCATCCTGGAAGTATCAAGATGTATCAAGATCTCCGCCAAAGGTTCTGGTGGACTGTGATGAAGCCAGAAATTGCTCAGTATGTTGTTGAATGCGATGTTTGTCATCGTGTAAAAGCTGAACATCAAAGACCTACTGGATTTATTCAACCTTTATCTATTCCAGAGTGGAAATGGGATGAGATTGGCATGGATTTCATCACCAGATTTCCAAAAACTCAAAAGGGCAACAATGCAATATGGGTAGTTGTTGATCGTCTATCCAAAGTTGCTCATTTTGTACCTATCTGCGAGGATATTACCGCTACTCAATTGGGAGAGCTATATATTTCTTGGATAGTCACTCTTCATGGTGTTCCAAAGAAGATTATTTCCGACCGCGGAAGCCTCTTCACCTCCAGGTTCTGGAAAAGCTTTCAAGAAGCTATGGGGACTAATATTTCCTTTAGCACTGCCTATCATCCTCAAACCAGAGGTCAAATAGAAAGAGTGAATCATATTCTTGAAGACATGCTCTGAGCTTGTGTTATCTCCTTTGGGAAAGATTGGGAGAAATGTCTCCCCTTTGCTGAGTTTTCCTATAACAACAGCTTTCAATCCAGCTTGGGCATGGCACCTTTTGAAGCTCTATATGGAAGAAAATGTCGAACACCACTAAATTGGTCTGAAACCGGAGAAAGACAATTCTTTGGACTAGACATGATCAAAGAAGCAGAAGATCAAGTTTGCATAATCCCAGAGCGTTTGAAAACTGCTCAGTCTCGTCAAAAGAGCTATTATGATCGTCATCATCAAGATGTGAGCTATGAACTTGGCGAGAAAGCCTATCTCCGAGTCACTCCTCTAAAAGGCGTTCATCGCTTTGGTATTAAAGGAAAATTGGCTCCTTGCTATGTTGGTCCTTTTTCTATTCTCGCTAAGCATGGAGAGCTTGCCTATCAGTTGGAACTTCCTTCAACATTTTCGAATGTTCATGATGTATTCCACGTGTCTCAGCTTAAGCGATGTTTCAAAGATCCAGTTCGTGGAGTTGATCATACCACAATCAATCTTCAAGAAGATCTCACCTACCGTGAGTATCCTATTTCTACCCCTGATAAAGCTGAAAGAAAAACTCAAGGCCGAACCATCAAGTTTCTCAAAGTTCAATGGTCTCATCATTCTGAATAAGAAGCAACTTGGGAATGAGAGGATCGCCTTTGATCCGAGTACCCTTCCTTTTTCTCTAGTTCTTAGGAATCTCAGGACGAGATTCTTGTAAGGGGTAAACTTGTAACATCCCATGTTTGCAATAAAGTGAATTTGCATCATGAGCATCATCTAAAAATCACTCTAAATTTTTTGCATTGGAATTTGTAAATGGAAACCCTAAAATTTGACCAAATTCAAACTATTCAAACAATGTTAATAAGATATGACAATATGCATAATTCAAATAACAGGATCATTTCAAATATGAACTTTGGAAGTTAAACTTCCAAACAATTAATACAACATCAATTGATAGCAATTCAATTATGAATTACAAATATGTATAAGAATATGAATTGATTCAGCCACAAGTCCATTTAGTGCCCAATGCCACTTGGCTGTCCAGAATAAAGATTATTAGAGGATAATCATCACGCCACCTAGGATAGTTATCCATTTGAAAATATCTTAGGATAGTTCTCCACTTGAAAATATCTTAGGATAGTTATCCACTTGAAAATATCCTAGGATAGTTATCCACTTGAAAATATCTTCCTTTACTTGAACCCCAAGTAATGCTCATGCATGAGAGCTTGACAACAAGTAGCTTACTCACCTTGCCCAAACAAGAGTCATCACTTGAGGTGTCAACTTGTGGTGAGCATCAAGATACTATAAAAGGAACCTCATGGCATCCATTTTGACACCATAAAATCATGGTATGAGGACACCAACGAATTTGGGCCATTTCATACATTAGATAGGACCAAGAAACACCACCATCACACCAGCAACACCACCATCACACCAGTAACACCACCACACAATCCACCCTGCTCATGAGTTGAGCAACAGGGCAGGATTCACCACCACCAGCACAACCACAAGAACCAAACCAGCAAGACCAAGACCAAATGATTACTTAGTTCAATTAGGAACTAGGACAAGCAGCTAGGAGGTGCAGGCATGCCACAAGACGCAGGTTTATCAGATTTCCTGAAGAACAAGCTTCACAAGACCACTAGGTTGGTCTAGTATGAGAGGAGAGGAGTGTAGTTAATGGGAAAAGGGAAGAACTCACCATAAGCAAGAGAAATATATGCCTCTGATCTAAAATCATCTCCTAAAAACATATACATGATCCAGGGGCATATCACATACATCTAAATGATCATATGAGCACCAAGGTCAAACAAGTAAATTTACTAGGAAGCAAATCAAACCCAGAAATTGTAGAGTAGCCATTCATATCACGCATTTGTTTGTACCAAGAAATCACTATCCACTCATGCATATTATTCATACCCTACACTTGCATAACAAAGGTTAGAACATAATCTGTAGCTGCCATTAGTTAGTGAACCCACCAATAGTTAATTGTGTGAATGCTTATATAGCCTAGCATGTTAAGATAAATTAGTAAACACTCTAACACCTCACTTACACATTATTGAGATGCATCTTTCATATAGCCAAATCAAATAAATACCCGTTGTTATGGAAACCATATGGACAACCATGCTTTGTATCCAAGTCTGCATTAGGGAAGTAACTAGATATGTGGGAGAAGACCACAAGTTTATATCTTGGTTGATGGTTTAGACTTGAAGCTATGGCACATTAGTCTCATTTGAGGAGTGAGTACTACTTTCTTAATAGGGTAATTCAATCATAGAAAATCCTATTTCCTTTATCTATCCATGTGGGACATATTCTAATATTCCTAATTTATGCATTACCTTAGGATCATGAGTAAACCTTAGAATCACATCCTATATTTTAACCCATTGATTATGTCCACACCATAAACAGTCTTAATATCAACCATATTATTTATCCAGTGATTAACTTGAACATATCAATAAGTGCATGAGTCTTAATATCAAATAAAAAGCATCATGTTCATGGGTACACATACCTTACTAGGAAATCCAATGCTAGAAACTATTTAAAATCATAGTTTTCCTTTCATTCAAATACAAATATAGTGTCTATATACTCTTAAGAAAATTATCCAAGTTCTTAGAAAAATAAGTGGAACCTTAAAATGGAATATTTAAAATCATCTCTACTAAGACTCTGATACGTCCATTTTGCATCACTATTTTGTATCATAATTTACTGTTATTCATTGATATATTTCACATTTAGAGATGATACTTATGTTGTTTCCTCTATTTTTACATGTTTGATGATTATTGGAGGATTTGCTATCGGAGTCAGGATTCTGCTGGAAAAAGGACCGTCAAGACACCATATTTCGGAAGATCAGGAAATTCCAGAAAAATGCCAGATAATTATATTTTGCCAGAAGACTGAGGAAGCCAGAACGAGGAGGCGAGAGGAGCCATAGGGCAGGCACACATATGGGGCGCGGGCCCACCCCTGGTCGCGCCGGCCTGTTGTGTGGCCGCCCTGGCCCACTTCTGCCATCGCCCCTTCACGTATTTCATCAGCCCTGAAAACCTAAGTCAGGGGGGGTTGAGAGATAGACATCGCCGCCTCTGCGGGGTGGAAAACACCAGAGAGAGAAAAGCTCTCCGGTAGGTAGAAATCTACCAAGGAAATTCCTTCCTGGAGAGGGGAGATCGTCGCCATTGTCATCATCATCGCGCCGGACTTCATCGGGATCATCATCACCATCATCCTCATCACCAGCACCTTCATCTTCACCATCACAACCTCATCCCGCTGTAACATCTTGAGTTAAATCTTGTCAAATTCTTAGGGGAAACTTTCCCGGTGTTGATTACTCTTGTGGTTGATGCTATTGAGTGGAACCGTTGAATTAAGGTTTATGGTCAGATTGTTATTTACCATTATTTCACCTCTGATCATGATCCATATGATGCCTTGTGAGTAGTTTGTTTAGTTCTTGAGGACATGGGAGAAGTCAAGTTGTTAGTAGTGGAATTATGTTGAGTAATATTTAATGGTTTGATATTTATTTGTTGTGGTGCTATTTCACTAGTGGTGTCATGTGAACATCGACTACATGATACTTCACCATTTATGGGTCTAGTGAGATGCATTGTGTATTTGGCTACCAATTGTGGGGTTGCTGGAGTGACAGAAACCTAAACCGCCGTTGGGAAACCATTGCACCAGGGAGCGTAGGATCTTAGAGTTTAAGGCTGTGGTTAGATTTATCTTAATTACTTTCTTGTAGTTGCGGATGCTTGCAAGGGGTATAATGACAAGTGTGTATTTATCCTAGTAAGGGTAGTGCGCTAGCACAGGTTCACCCCCATAACACTTATCAAACCAATAAAGATTATTTAGCGGTATGAAGCGAAAGCACTTGACAGAAACTCCCGTGTGTCCTCGAGAACGTTTTGTTATCATAAGTTACACAACCGGCTTGTCCTTTGCTCTAGAAAGGATTGGGCCACTTGCAGCAATTACTATTATTGTCTTTTATTTACTCGTACTTTATTTACTTGCATTACCAAATACCCCTGAAAACTCGTTTGCTAGTATTTATAGTGAATCCTTGATCAAAACCACTTGTCAACACCTTCTACTCCTCGTTGGGTTCGACACTCTTATTTATCAAAAGTACTACGATACACCCCCTATACTTGTGGGTCATCAAGACTATTTTCTAGCGCTGTTGTCGGGAGTGAAGCGCTATTGAAGAGTGGAATTGGTAAAGGTAACCGTTGCTATGAATATTGTTTTTATTTCTATCTTTTATTTTTATTTTATTTTGCTATGGAGAGTTCTCCATTTGGTTTCCTATTTGGGAACACTACTACTACTGCTGCGGATGTGGATGAACCACAACCACCACCTGCTCAATTAGATCCTTTTAAAATACCTATGAAAATTGTTGAACGTGTTATGGATAACTGCTGTTCAGGAGATGGAACTGTCCATCCGGGTGATCATTTACTCTTCATACATGAGTTATGCAAGTTGTTCAAGTGTGCAGGTATTTCATCAAGCAGGGTTAAGAGGAAGCTATTCTCTTTATCACTGAAAGGCAGAGTTGAGGAGTGGTATCGGCTGCTAAAGGATGGTCCATCTATTGCTTGGGAGGAAATTGTACCTCTCTTTTATTCCAAATTTTATCCTCCAAGTGAAATTCATAAAGATCCTAATCGAATATATAACTTTTGGCCTCATGATGGAGAGAGTATTGCCCAAGCGTGGGGGAGATTGAAGTTACTAATGCTTAAATGTCCCATTCATGAGCTCCCCAGTAATATTGTTATTGATAACTTTGATGCGAGGCTTGCTCTTCATGACAAGGATTATTTGGATGCTTTCTGTTTTGGATCATTTACCCATATGAAAGGAGAAGCTAAATGGGATCTTCTTGACTGTATTCAAGAAAATGCTGAAGGATGAGAGAACGACAAAGGTAGGAATTCAGGTATAAATTATGATTATGAATGCATTAAAGCTTTTATGGGAACCGATGACTTTCATAATGTTAGCATTGCTTATGGTCTTGATTCTCAGATACTAGCTAACTGTTTTAAGGCCTTTTCCTCTTATCTTGATGTTCCAAAGAAAGATTGGAACAAATATCATGCGCCTTATAAAGATTCTATTAGTCATATTCCTGCTACTGCTACTGAAGTTTGTACTGTTGATAGCATTTTGCCTGAACCTTATTTCAAGAAGATGCCTTTCCTTGCTAAGGTAAAAGAGCATTCTACTTTGGTAAGTGTGCTTAATAAAAGTACTAAGAAAGCTGTAGAACCTGATGAGTAAATTACTATTAAGTCTCATGTGGCTATAGTGAAGGACCTTGTTACTAAAGATGTTGGAGATGAACATATTGTCTTTTGTGAAGATGCTACTAACATTGTTTCACATCCTAGTAGGCGTAGGAAAACAAGTGTTCCTATTATTTCTGTCAGGATTGGCGATCATTGCTATTATGGTTTATGTGACATTGGTGCGAGTTCAAGTGCTATTCCTATAGAGCTTTACAGAGAAATCATGCACGAGATTGCCCCTTGTGAACTTGAGGATATTGATGTGGTTATTCAGCTTGCTAACAGAGAGACTATCTTGCCACTTGGTATTGTTCGAGATGTGGAAGTTTTATGCGGTAAGACTAAATATCCTACTGATTTTCTAGTACTTGGTAAGGAAGCTAGTAAAACTTGTCCTATTATTTTCGGTAGAACCTTTTTGAATACTTGTGGTGCTGTGATAGATTGTAAGAAGGAGAATTTTTTTTACTAAGTTTGATGGAGAATCTTATGAGTTTAATTTTTCTAAGTTCGCTAAAACTTCTTATGAAAATGAATTGCCTAATGAAATTTTTTGAGTTAAACAGCTTGACTCTATTGCTCTTGCTCCTAATAACGCTTTGCAGCAATTTATGGAGGACCATGAAAGTGATGTCTTCAGGGAGGAAAGAGAAGAGATTGACGATATTCTTCTTCGTCAACCACCGTTGATTAAGCACAATTTACCTATGGAGGATCTTGGTACCACTTTGCCACCTAAGGAAGATCCTGTTTTTGAATTAAAACCTTTACCCGATGATCTTAAGTATGCTTATATAGATGATAAGAAAATATATCCTATTATTATCAGTTCTAAACTTTCAGGAAAGGAAGAAGAAAGGTTATTGGAAGTATTGAGGAAATACCAAGGAGCTATGGGCTATACTCTTGATGATTTAAAAGGGATTTCTCCTACTATATGTCAGCATGCTATTAACATGGAAGAAGATACAAAGCCAGTTGTTGAACATCAACACCGCTTAATTCCCAAGATGAAGGAAGTGGTAAGAAATGTGGTATTGAAGCTCCTTGATGCTGGTATTATTTATCCTATTGCTGATAGTAGATGGGTCAGTCCTGTTCATTGTGTTCCTAAGAAAGGAGGTATCACTGTTGTGCCTAATGAGAATAACGGGCTTATTCCTCAAAGGGTAGTAGTTGGTTATAGGATGTGCATTGATTTTAGAAAGGTAAACAAAGTTACTAAGAAAGATCATTATCCTTTACCGTTTATAGATCAAATGCTAGAGAGGTTATCTAAGAAGACTCATTTTTGTTTTCTTGATGGTTATTCCGGTTTCTCTCAGATTGCTGTTAAAAAGCAAGATCAAGAGAAAACCACTTCTACTTGTCCTTATGGAACTTATGCTTATAGACGTAGGCCATTTGGTTTATACAATGCTCCTGCTACTTTTCAAAGATGCATGTCTGCTATTTTTCATGGGTTTTGTGAAGAAATTGTGGAGGTTTTCATGGACAATTTCTCCGTGTATGGAACTTCTTTTGATAATTGTTTGCACAATCTTGATAAAGTTTTGCAGAGGTGTGAAGAAACTAATATTATTCTAAATTGGGAGAAATGCCACTTTATGGTGAATGAAGGAATTGTTCTTGGACATAAAATCTTCGAAAGAGGTATCGAAGTTGACAGAGCAAAGGTTGAAGCAATTGAGAAAATGCCATGTCCCAGAGATGTTAAAGGTATTCATAGTATTCTTGGTCATGCTAGTTTCTATAGGAGGTTTATTAAAGATTTCTCTAAGAGTTCAAAGCCTCTTACTATTCTTCTTCAAAAAGATGTACCATTTGTTTTTGATGATGATTGTAAGGAAGCTTTTGAAACTCTTAAGAAGGCTTTAACTACTGCTCCTATTGTTCAACCACCTGATTGGAATTTACCCTTTGAAATTATGTGTGATGCTAGTGATTTTGTTGTTGGTGCTGTCCTTTGACAACGCATAGATAAGAAGTTAAATGTTATTCATTATGCTAGTAAGACTCTTGATGTTGCTCAGAAGAATTATGCTACTACTGAGAAGGAGTTTCTTGCTGTTGTTTTTGCATGTGATAAGTTTACACCTTACATTGTTGATTCTAAGGTTACTATTCATACTGATCACACTGCTATTAGATATCTTATGTCTAAGAAGGATGCTAAGCCTAGGCTTATTAGATGGGTGTTGCTTTTACAAGAGTTTGATTTGCATATTGTAGATATGAAAGGTGTTGAAAATCTTGTTGCAGACAATTTGTCTAGATTGGAAAACATTTCTTTTGATCCTATTCATGTTAATGATAATTTTCCAAATGAACAGTTGGCCTCGATAAATGTAACTTCGTGAGAGAATCCTTGGTATGATGATTATGCTAACTTTATTGTTTCCAAGTATTTGCCTCCAACCTTTACAGCCTAGCAAAGAAGAAAATTCTTTTATGATCTGAGGCATTACTTTTGGGATGACCCACACTTATATAAAGAAGGAGTTGATGGTATTATGCAAAGATGTGTTCCAGAGTATGAACAACAAGAAATATTGAGAAAATGCCATGGAAGTGCTTATGGAGGACATCATGCTGGAGATAGAACTGCACAAAAGGTTCTACAATCAGGTTTTTATTGGCCAACCCTTTTTAAAGATGCTAGAAGGTATGTTTTATCCTGTGATGAATGTTAAAGAGTTGGTAATATTTCTAGACATAATGAAATGCCTATGAGTTACACTCTTGTAATTGAACCATTTGATTGTTGGGGATTTTACTTTTTGGGTCCCTTTCCTCCTTCAAAAGGTTATACTCATATACTTGTTGCTATTGATTATGTTACCAAGTGGGTAGAAGCCATACCTACAAAGAGTGCCGATGGTGAGACCTTGTTAAAAATGCTTAAGGATGTTATTTTTCCTAGGTTTGGTGTACCTAGGTATCTTATGACTGACGAAGGTTCTCATTTTATTCACGGTGGTTTTAGAAAAACTCTTGCTAGATATGACATTAATCATAGAATTGCTTCTGCTTATCATCCCCAAACTAGTGGGCAGGTAGAGTTTTTGAATAGAGAGATCAAGTCTATCTTGCAGAAGACTATCAATAGATCTAGGAAAATCTGGGCTAGCAAGTTAAACGATGCTTTATGGGCTTATAGAACTTCTTATAAGAACCCCATGGGCATGTCTCCTTACAAAATGGTTCACAGAAAAGTGTGTCACTTGCCTTTAGAATTAGAACACAAAGCTTTCTGGGTTGTGAAAGAGCTTAATAGGGATTTTAAACTCGCCGGTAAGAAAATGTTGTTAGATTTGAGTTCTTTAGATGAGTGGAGAAACGAAGCTTACAAGAATGCCAGACTTTTCAAAGAGAAAGTGAAGCAATGGCATGATAAGGGAATTCTTAAGAGAGAATTTTAGGTTGGTGAGAAAGTTCTATTGTATAGCTCTCGTCTCAGATTTTTTGCAGGAAAATTACTCTCAAAATGGGAAGGACCCTATGTTATTGAAGAGGTGTACCGCCCTGGTGCGATAAAGATTGCTTCGTTAAAAGATGACACTACACAAGTGGTGAATGGGCAAAGACTCAAACATTATATTGCTGGAGATTCTTATAATGAAGATGTTGATGTTATTCAAACAGTTTCTCCGGAAGAATTCATCCAGGACAATCTATAGGAACATGCAGAGTTCATTTTCGAATAGGTAACAGTTCTAGTCAGAAAAGGTTCGCGTTAAACTTTTTCAGTAATATTTTTATTTTTTTAGCTAAATATTGAAAATCACGAGACGAAAACGGGCAGGAGACGGAGTCCGGAGTGCCCTCACACATAGGGGGCGCGGGCCCACTCCAGGCTGCGCCGCCCTCTTGTGAGAGCACCTCGGAGCTCGTCTCCGTCCCGGTTTCCTCCTGTGGTTACGCTTCGATGTTTAATTTTCGCCTATATACCCCCCGGATTGCCCGAGGTCTGTATATCGTTTTCTCGTCGTGTTTTCGTTTCGAGCTGTTTCTATCAGGAGTTGATCTCAGTTTTGGGAGCACCATGGCTCCTTCAAGAGACGACAAGGGCAAAAAGCCTATGGAAGAGGATCACCAAGACCGCAAGCCAAAGGAAGAACAGGTGGCTGGAGGATCAAGGGTGAGAGACCCTACTTTTGTAGGATCAATGAACGCCGGACATGCCTTTTCTCATAATATGTAGGGACCAACACTACCAGTCTTGGATCTAAATTTCATGCCTATAATAAAAGAGGGTATGCTGGTCACTAACGAGCTTTGTGCCCAATACTAAGTTCTGGAGAGGGAGATACAGATACTTCAAGAGGAGAATCTCAGGCTTCGCAGGATGCTAGAACTTTTACTTGGTCCAAGGATGATCTTACCACCATCACCGAAGGATTAATTTGTCATTGGTATAGGCATCCCCTTGGCTTGTTCCAAGCTTGGGGGAGTGCCGCGGTATCACATCATTATCTTTTACTCATTTACTTTTCAAGTAGAGTCATATCATGAATAGAGAAGTTATCTTATAGAATAGTTTGCAGTGTGGAAGTATCCTCCTTTGTTGGTTATCTATTTATCCCTTGGTGTGAGTTGCGGTAATGAAATATTAATGAGAAGTTTTATCATTTATTTTCCGCACACTTTATTCTAGTTTGCAATGTTTCTTATATGATTAGTCTTGTTGATAAGTATTGGTATCACTTTGGGAGCATGAGTAAATTTAGTTGGTTTTGGCAAACTTAGCTTGGTCAGTAGCAACATTACCTTGAGGTTTGAGTAGAAAAGAAGAAAGAAGTGTTTGTAGTTACATTGTTTGAGCTTTCCTTCATGTTTGGCTCATAAGCAATAGTATTCTCAAGTTAAAATCTTTCGTACTTTCAAGGAAGTTTGCATGATTGTTCGTATTATATGTATGTTTGTTTGTTTCATGCAACTCTTATGCTTGCTACCCAGCCTTGCTAGCCAAAAACCTGTACTGAGAGGGAATACTTCTCGTGTATCCAACTCCCAAAAACCAAGTTACTTCCAAAGAGTCCACAATAAATTCCTATGCATGGTATTTTAGGCCATTCCAAGTAAATTTTCATGTGCTACCTTTCAAAAACCTTCAAATACTTCTCATTTTGTGCCACTGTTTTTAGCTCATGAGGACGTAGTGGATGGGTTTGTTATCTTCCATACTAAATTAAGTACGCCTCGACTAGGCAGCTTCATCTGCTCGTCATTAATTTTGCAAGAGAGCTGGTCAGACCATTGTAATCTCAAAAAGCAAGAAAAGAAAAAGGCACTCCTCCATGGTATGTGAAAGTTGGTGGGCACCCGATGGAATCGGTTAGCCATGGTTTGAGAAAGGAAAAGGTGGGGAGGAGTGCAAAGCTATAAAAGAGCACAATTGTGCCAATTAATCAACATCTCGGAACCGCTCTCACTTGTTTAGTATGGAAGCTATCAAGAACTCCGTTGCTAGTCGTTGACAAAAGGAACCACCTCTCAAAATAACTTTTACCTCTGTTTTATAAATGAAAAGCTCTAGCACAAGTTTAATTAATGCTTCCCTCTGTGAAGGGCCTGTCTTTTACTTTTATGTTGAGTCAACCTATTCCCTTCTATCTCAAGCAAGCATTTGAGTTGTTATGTTTCACTCATCCATATGTTGATCCGTTCAATCATGTTTACTAACTTCTTTTGTTTAGTACAATGCTTTTATCTAAAGGAATATATCTTTGAAAGCTTTCTATGATTGCAAAAAGTTTGTTTCGTTGAGCATATGGTTTTTGCTATATCAGCTCTGTTTTAAAAGGCTCCGTTAAAAGGCAAGTATAGTTTGTGCATTGTTCTCTGGTCAAGAACTAAGGTTTGCCATCACCAATTATAGTTTACCTTGTGAATCTTTATTTGTGATTCCCTTTTACTTATTGCAAGTCTATATCATATAAAGGGAAGTTGCTGTCTATTATAATTTGTGCCTTGGTGAATGTGATGCTTCTTGTCCGTATTTTGATTATCGACACTTCACTCCATAAACATGTGGTCATGTTTACCGAGTTTAGTTTTCGCTTGGGGACAAGCGAGGTCTAAGCTTGGGGGGGTTGATATGTCCATTTTGCATCACTATTTTGTATCATAATTTACTGTTATTCATTGATATATTTCACATTTAGAGATGATACTTATGTTGTTTCCTCTATTTTTACATGTTTGATGATCATTGGAGGATTTGCTGCCGGAGTCAGGATTCTGCTGGAAAAAATACTATCAAGACACCATATTTCGGAAGATCGGGAAATTCCAGAAAATACCAGAAAATTATATTTTGCCAGAAAACTGAGGAAGCCAGAAGGAGGAGGCGAGGGGAGCCATAGGGCAGGAACACACACAGGGGGCGCAGGCCCACCCCTGGCCACACCGGCCTGTTGTGTGGCCACCCTGGCCCACTTCTGCCATCGCCCCTTCGCGTATTTCATCGGCCCTAAAAACCTAAGTTAGGGGGGGCTAAGAGATAGACACCGCCGCCTCTGTGGGGCGGAAAACACCAGAGAGAGAAAAGCTCTCCGGCAGGCAGAAATCTGTCGGGGAAATTCCTTCCCGGAGAAGGGAGATTGTCGCCATCGTCATCATCATCACGCTAGACTTCATCGGGATCATCATCACCATCATCCTCATCACCAGCACCTTCATCTTCACCATCACCACGCCATCCCGCTGTAACATCTTGAGTTGAATCTTGTCAAATTCTTAGGGGAAACTTTCCCGGTGTTGATTACTCTTGTGGTTGATGCTATTGAAAGGAATCGTTGAATTAAGGTTTATGTTCAGATTGTTATTTACCATTATTTCACCTCTGATCATGATCCATATGATGCCTTGTGAGTAGTTTGTTTAGTTCTTGAGGACATGGGGGAAGTCAAGTTGTTAGTAGTGGAATTATGTTGAGTAATATTTAATGGTTTGATATTTATTTGTTGTGGTGCTAGTTCACTAGTGGTGTCTGATACGTCCAAAACGTATCTACTTTCCCGAACACTTTTGCTATTGTTTCTCCTCTAATTTGTGTGTTTTGAATACAACTAACACGGACTGACGCTGTTTTCAGCAGAATTGCTCTGGTGTCTCGTTTTTGTGCAGAAATCAACTTTTAGTAAAAATTCGGGAAAAATCATCAAAAATCCTATTTCACCAGAAGACCCAAGGAGCCAGAAGATGGGACGGAGAGGAGGCTCAAGGGGCCCTCACACACAGGTGGCGTGGCCCAGCCCTGGCCGCACCACCCTGGCGTGAGGAGGCCCCAGCAGCCCTCTCGACCTCCCCTCTCGCCTACATATACCCCCTGACATGATAATATCGGGGAGACGGCGTTTTTCCCAGATAGACTTCCGCTGCGCTGCCGCCATCAGAAACCGCGATTCGGAACCAGAAACTCCGTTCTGGCACCCTGTCGGGACGGGGATTTGGAGGAGATCTTCATCACCATCATCACCGACGTCACTCCATCGAACATCCATGACTCCCCCATCCATGTGTGAGTAATTCCCCCACTGTAGGTGAGGGGATGGTAGGGATTGGATGAGATTTTTCATGTAATTTGATATGAGATTGTTAGGGCATAGTGCCTAGTATCTTTATTTAGTGCCTATGATATTGTTGCAATTGTTGTGCTTAATGCTTGTCACTTTGGCCCGAGTGCCATGATTTCAGATCTGAACATGCTATTATTTCTATGATGATACTTGTTGTTTATGGTCTACCTACAAGTTGTATACACATATTGTTGTCCGGAACCCGAGGCCCCAAAGTGATAGAAATTGGGATAACCAGAGGGGATGGCTATGATATGAGGATCACATGTGTTCACTGAGTGCTAATGCTTTGCTCCGGTACTTTATTAAAAGGAGTACCTTAATTACCAGTAGTTTCCCTTGAGGCCCTGCTGCAACAGGCTGGTAGGACAAAAGATGTCGTGCAAGTTTCTCCTTGTGAGCACGTACGACTATATACGGAACACATGCCTATGATTGTTTGTACTAGGATGCTTTATCATTATTTATCTGCAATGCCCATGTCTCATTGATTTCATGAATTATCTTATCCATGCAACGCCTGTAATCCATCCCTATGCCTACAGTATTTGTTCCTACTATTTACTACTGTTACTATTACCGCTGCTATTTTACTACTGCTGTTACTGTTTCACTACTGTCACCACTATAAAACTATTGCTACTGATAAACCATTGCGAGCAAGACTGTTTCCAGGTGCAGCTGAATTGACAACTCATCTGTTAAGGCTTACATATATTCTTTGGCTCCCCTTGTGTCGAATCAATAAATTTGGGTAATACTTCCCTCGAAGACTGTTGCGATCCCCTATACTTGTGGGTCATCAAGACTATTTTCTGGCGCCGTTGCCGGGGAGCATAGCTTTATTTGTAATTTCACTTGGTATTCATATTGTTCGCTGCAATCCCTTCATCATGGGTAAACCTCGTGATGGAAAAGTTCCTATATTGCCATCCACTAAAAGAAGAGGTACGACTCTCAACACCTGTGTTGCTCTTGATTCACCGTATGTTATGAGTAAGTTGCTTACACCACCACACCCGCACGCTACTGCTACTACTCCTGCTGAGATTGAAAATGCCACTGATAATTTAGATGATGCTTCTACTGTGCTTGATGAGAGTGGTTCACTAGGTTCCTTTTTAGATGCTACTATTGCTAGAGCTAAGTTGGGAAACACCACTGTTACACTTGTTAGTTCACCTGAGTCTAGGGAATGTCCTAGTGATGATTATGATGATGATGCTTATATTGAGCTTAATGATGATTTTATTGCTGAAGCACGTGTTGCTCGTAATGTTGGCAATGTTAGAGAACTTCTTGCAAGACATTCTGTTAGATATAATTTGTCTCCTGATCCTAAGTTTGCTGCTTCTCCCATAAATATTAGAGACAAGGATTATGATTTCTCTTTGGATTTATCTTACATATCTATTGTTGAGAAAACTCCTTTTTGTGGTACTAAGGATGAGAGTGCTATGGGGCACATGAATGAGCTTTCTACTTTGAGTAATTTGTTTTCTGATGATATTAAGCTCCGCACTTACTTTGTTGCTAAGATTTTTCCTTTCTCGTTGAAAGATGCAGCTAAAACTTGGTTTAATAGCTTGTCTCCTGGATCTCTTACTAGTCCTATTGCTTTGGTTAATGCTTTCTTTCAGAAATATTTTCCTGCTAGTGCTCAACATGCTGCTGTGCAGAGAATCTTTGATTTTGAACAGGGAAAAGGAGAGATATTTCCTGAGTCTTGGACAAGGTTTTGTTCTTTAATTAGAGCTTTGCCTAAAGAACCATTGCCTAAAAATGAACTCCTTGATATATTTTATAATGGACTAACGGATGAATCTAAGTCATATTTGGATAGTTGTGCTGGTTGTGTTTTCAGGGAAAGAACTCCGGCTGATGCTGAAGAATTAATGGCTAAAATAAGCCGGAATCATGATGATTGGACTTTAGTTGAGCCAGCACCAGCACCAACCCCTGCACCATCTACAGATCCTACGCCGAAGAAGAGAGGGATGATTGAATTAAATGATGAAGTTATGAAGGAAGCTAAGAAATCTCTTAAGGAGAAAGGTATTAAGGCCGAAGATGTGAAGAATTTACCTCCTATAGAAGAACTATGTAAGCCAATCCCTCACTCATCAACTATTGAGGTACACTCTCTCCTACGCTTTGATGAAAGAGATATTCCTTATACTAAACCTCCTGATCAATGCTTAGATGAATTTGATAATTTTATTGTTAAGCAAGAAAATTTTAATAGAATGGTGCATAATCATTTGTTGGAAAATTCTAGAGCTATTAACAAGTTGCAGGATATTGTGGAGAGAACCGCTAATGATGTGAAGATACTTGTTAAACATTTTCAAATGGTTCAAACACAAATTGATCAGCTTACCAAGGTGCAAAAAGACTTGCTAGTTAATGCCGCAAGAGAGAAGTAGGCATGTGAAATACGCACAAGAAGTGGCGCTGCTACTCAAGATCCATTATATCCTGAAGGACATCCTAAGAGGGTCGAGCAAGATTCTCAACGTACTTCAAGTGATGATATTCCTTCTAAGGAGAGAAGAAGAAGAAGAAGAAGCATAAAACAACTACAGAATCATCTGATGCAGGTAAAGATCCTAACAGTGTTTCTATTTTTGATGCTGAAACTGAACCAGGAGATGCTTCCGATAAAGAAGAAGTTGAAGAGGAACCAGAAAAGAGTGATAAAAATGCAGAGTACACCAAAGAAGACTTCATTGCCAACAAGCATGGTAAAGAGAGAGAACCTTGGGTATAGAAAACAATGCCTTTTCCTGGTAAAAACACAAGTCCAAGGAAGAAGAACACTACAACAGGTTTTGTGAATGGATGAGACCTTTATTTTAGCAAATTCCTTTGACTGATGCTATTAGAATGCCTCCTTATGCAAAGTATATGAAAGATATTGTTACTAACAAAAGGAAAATTCCTAGTGAGGAAATTTCCACCTTACTTGCTAATTATTCTTTTGATGGTAAAGTACCGGAGAAGCTTGGAGATCCAGGTATACCAACTATTCCTTGCTCCATTAAAAATAACTATGTTAGAACTGCTTTATGTGATTTGGGAGCTGGAGTTAGTGTCATGCCTTTTTTCTCTTTATAAGAGACTTGATCTAGAAAAATTAGTATCAACTGATATATCTTTGCAGATGGCTGATAAGTCTACTACTATTCCTATTGGTATATGTGAAAATGTTCCTGTTCAAGTTGCTAACAGCTGTTTGATTTTAACTGACTTTGTTGTGTTGGAAATGCCTAAAGATGATAATATGTGTATTATTCTTGGAAGACCTTTTCTAAACACTGCAGGTGCTGTTATTAATTGCAATCAAGGAAAAGTCACTTTCAATGTCAATGACAAAGAGTACATGCTTATTTTACCAAGAGGATTGATAGGAAGAATGCTCTAAATTTAATCAAGCATGTTGAGACCATCAAAGTTGGTCAAATTATTTGTTCAGAGCGAAAGCCCAAGGAAGAATATCAAATTGTTATGGTTGGGACTATACCTATCAAAGTTGAGGTAACATAAGCGTTTAGTGAAATGCAAAGTTTTGCCTCATATAAAGTTAGTTTGGGAACAAGACTTGATCAACCTTGTTAACAAAGTGATTTTATATGAACGAAACTTCATTTTCACTGCATCCACTCCACCTCACTTGTATTTACTTTCATCAATTTTTATTCCTTCAGTTTAGTTGCATGATTAAGAGTATCTCAGAGCTGCTGCATGCTTGGTTTTGATTTGCTTGAAATCTTTTCATCTTCATTTTTCTGAATTTTTATCGATATGCCAATTTCTGAAAAATCCTCGAAAATAAAGTTTCTCGAAAAATTCCAGAAAATTCTTTATAAATTTTTATGTTAAAAATGGGGCAGAGAGACACTTGGGAGGCACTAGGAGGGGCTACCATGCCACCTCACACATAGGTGGCGCGGCCCAGCCCTGGCCGCGCCACCTAGGTGTGAGAGGGCCCCACCTGGCCCCTCACTTATCTCTTCCTCCCCTGCTCTTTCTCTCTCCCGAAAACAACGACACACTTAGCTCAAACCCGAGTTCTTGCTGTTCTTCACCTCGATTTTTCGATCTCCTTGCTCAGCCCAACATTTCTGCTGAGATTTGGAGCATTTGTTCTCCGGCATGTGACTCCTCCGCTTGTCCAAGTAGAATTTCTTTTGGTGGAGTATTTCTTGAGTATTTTAGCATTGTAGGTGACAGTATAAATGAGTATGCATGCTTGTTCTATTGCTTAGAATTGTTATTTTGATGCATGTTGGCTCTCTAGTAACCCACTATAATGGCTTCCTACACTTGCTTGTCTTAAGATCACTTTTTATGAGTTTGTAAAAAAAATTCAGAGAAGGGAGATGGACAACTTCACATATGGAGAAGTGTTTGAAAGTGATGCACGAAGGTCATCAAGGCCCTCAAGATCCACTGATCAATATAGGATGTCTTATAATGAGGATCTCATGTCACCGAACCTTGAAGGGGATGATGGAGATGCACATCCATCCACCTTCCCTTGTATTAACTTTTTGAGTGATGCAGGGATCCTTAATGATTTCTTGCTCCTTATTAACATGGTTGGGTTGACTGATTACATGACAGATGAAAGTAACCAATATGCTATGCTTACAAAGACTTTCGTTGAAAGTTTTAAATTTATTAACGCTCATTTCAATCCTTCCATTGCATTTAAGATTTATGATAAGTCTATCACCATGTCTTTGGGGAGGTTTTGTTCTATTTTAGGTATTCCCATGTTTGGAACGGCCAAGAGGATACAAAATCACCCAGCTGATTTGTTGGAGCTTTACCGAGGGGTGACCAATGATGATGACCGTACCGCACAGCGTGGCAAGATAAGAAACATTCAGCTCCCAGCTATTAGATATTTCACCTACTATCTTGCAACTAGTGTACTTGGTAGAGAAAACACTAGCAATATCTCCAACTATCATTTAGCTTTTCTAGCTACCGCTCTTGATGTTAGTAAGAAGTATAACCTCGGTGCTATTATTGCTCGTCGCCTAGCCGCTAGGGGACCTATTTATGGAGGTATTATTGCCACGCGCATTGTTGCTGAGCTAGGACTTTCTATTGCTCCTAATGATGTATTGTTGGCTCCACAGAGGCTTGATCTTGCTGCCATGAAACTCCATCATTTTGTTACTGCTAACTCTTGTGCAGGGAAATTAGTTTACAGGATGTTATTTATTGATGGAGAGGAAAGGGAAGTTCCCTTGCCTCATCCTAACTTGTTCAGCATTCACGTGAGGCCATGGTCGTGCACGAAGGAGGAGTTGGACGATCAGCTTAGGTTGCTTGGTTTCAACATCCAACACGGTGCGGTGGTCTAGGAGGAAGAGGAGGTGCCGGCCTATCACTTCACCACGTACCACTCTGGGGCGTCCTCTAGCTCGTATCAGGACGATGGTGCTACTTCGGCACACTACGGAGGCGCCACCTCATGGCCGAGTTGGTCGAGTTGGGATTGATCTCCACTTAGGCCAAAAGCCTAAGCTTGGGGGGAGGTACGCCGACGATTCACTCATCTACATATCATATTTTGTCGGTCCTTTGTATATCCATGTTTCGCTTTCTCTAGTGTTCTCGTTTTTATTTCCACTTTTCCAAAACACAAAAAGACCAAAAATATTTCTGTTGTTTCTCTCTATTTGGTTCTTTTAAGTTTGCTACCTTTGGTTTGCTTTACTTGCTATTTTCGGTTCGCTATTTGAAAAATCCAAAAATATTTTGCTTTGTTTGCTATTTCCTTTTGCTTTTGTTTCACAAATCAAAAACCCCAAAAAAAATTGTTGTTCTTCTTCAGTTTTGTAAAGTTTGTTGCAGAGTTTAGTTTCCCGTTACTCCATTGGAGCTTGGTATTCACTTTATATTATTCAAGCCACACAAGTGAAGAGAAATAATGATGACATATGATAATCCGAGATGTGGTAAGAGGCTGGTATGAACTCTATTTGCTTTCATTTTTGTGCATATACTCATCCATGTGGACATGCTTAGTCGGTTCATGTAAGGTATATGTTATCTAATGGATGCTTTGTAGTTCTTGCTTTCTTATGATCAGTTTCAATTTACTAATAGTCTGTAGCATGTCATGTAGATGCTTGCATGCATTGTTTTATTCATAATATGGTATGATATTGTGGTATCCACCTCTGAAAAGTTTCATTTGAATCGACTTGGCACATGCTCAAGCATGCATATGACTAAACAAAAAGTCAATTAAGCCTCGATGATCTAAATTGCCTCAAAGTTTTTGTATCATTTTTATGCCTATATTAATTTTGTTTTGTCGCAAGCATGATTTTGATAGTTATTGCTCTCTCGATTGTCGCTTCCCGGTCTTTTGCTAGCCTTCACTTGTACTGAGTATGAGCTCTACTCATGCATCCAATTACCAAAAACCAAGTTTTGCAAACAGTCCACTATAAATTCCTATGCATGGTATTTGAAAGCCATTCCAAGTAAATTTTCATGTGCTACCTTTCAAAACTTTCAACTACTTCTCATTTTGTGCCACTGTTTTTAGCTCATGGGGACGTAGTGGTCGGAATTGCTATCTTCCATATTAAATTAAGTACCCCTCGACTAGGCAGCTTCATCTGCTCGTCATTAATTTTGCAAAGGAGCTGGTCAGACCATTATAATCTAATTCTAAAAGGAAAGAAAAAAAGGCACTCCTCCATGGAATGTGAAAGTTGGTGGGCACCCGATGGAATCAGTTAGCCATGGTTTGAGAAAGGAAAAAGGTGGGGAGGAGTGCCAAAGCTTTATAAAAGAGCACCAATGTGCAAAAATTTCAAAGAACTCGGAACCGCTCTCACTTGTTTATTATGGAAGATAGCAAGTCCCCATTGCTAGTCGTTGACATAGAACAACCACCTCTTAAAATAATTTTTTATCTCTGTTTTACAAATGAAAAGCTCTAGCACATGTTAAATCCCTACTTCCCTCCGCGAAGGGCTATTCGTTTACTTTTATGTTGTGTCACCATCTTCTAACTTTAAGCACTTCTTGAGAGCATAGCTGTTATTCTTAGTGTAATGTGCTTGTGCCAGAACACGGTTAATTGTGGTATAACTTTGATGCTTGTATCTTTGATATTTCTACTTCTAGTCTTCTCTTGAACTTCAGAGGTGCCTCAGCATTTATGTTTTGCTCCACAAATAAAGGCAAGCGGGATACCTCTCTTTCATATCATTTATGCATATTACAATCTTGTTAGCTTCTTATGTACATGTTACTTGTTATTAGTGCATTGGCACTCTTTCATAGCTTGCTTGACTATGAGGTGACATTAGTTGCATATCTCTTATTATGAATTGCCTGAGTACTTGATCACATAGTTAGTATATATACATCATATGAGCAAATGTGTTCGTGAAAGTTTCTTTTATCGCTCTCAGTTGTTAACTAAATTGCTTGAGGACAAGCAAATAGCTAAGCTTGGGGGGAGTTGATACGTCCAAAACGTATCTACTTTCCCGAACACTTTTGCTATTGTTTCTCCTCTAATTTGTGTGTTTTGAATACAACTAACACAGACTGACGCTGTTTTCAGCAGAATTGCTCTGGTGTCTCGTTTTTGTGCAGAAATCAACTTTCAGTAAAAATTCAGAAAAAATCATGAAAAATCCTATTTCGCCAGAAGACCCACGGAGCCAGAAGACAGGAGGGAGAGGAGGCCTGAGGGCCCCTCACACACTGGTGGCGCGGCCCAGCCCTGGCCGCGCCACCCTGGCGTGAGGAGGCCCCAGCCATCCTCTCGGCCTCCCCTCTCGCCTACATATACCCTCTGACGACATAATATCGGGGAGACGGCGTTTTTCCCAGATAGACTTCCGCTGCGCCGCCACCATCAGAAACCGCGATTCAGAACCAGAAACTCCGTTCTGGCACCCTGCCGGGATGGGGATTTGGAGGAGATCTTCATCACCATCATCACCAACGTCACTCCATCGACCATCCATGACTCCCCCATCCATGTGTGAGTAATTCCCCCGCTGTAGGTGAGGGGATGGTAGGGATTGGATGAGATTGTTTATGTAATTTGATATGAGATTGTTAGGGCATAGTGCCTAGTATCTTTATTTAGTGCCTATGACATTGTTGCAACTTGTTGTGCTTAATGCTTGTCACTTTGGGCCCGAGTGCCATGATTTCAGATCTGAACATGCTATTATTTCTATGATGATACTTGTTGTTTATGGTCTTACCTACAAGTTGTATACACATATTGTTGTCCGGAACCCGAGGCCCCAAAGTGACAGAAATTGGGATAACCGGAGGGGATGGCTATGATGTGAGGATCACATGTGTTCACTGAGTGCTAATGCTTTGCTCCGGTACTTTATTAAAAGGAGTACCTTAATTACCAGTAGTTTCCCTTGAGGCCCTGCTGCAACAGGCTGGTAGGACAAAAGATGTCGTGCAAGTTTCTCCTTGTGAGCACGCACGACTATTTACGGAACACATGCCTATGATTGTTTGTACTAAGATGCTTTATCATTATTTATCTGCAATGCCCATGTCTCATTGATTTCATGAATTATCTTATCCATGCAACGCCCGTAATCCATCCCTATGCCTACAGTATTTGTTCCTACTGTTTACTACTGTTACTATTACCGCTGCTATTTTACTACTGCTGTTACTGTTTCACTACTGTCACCACTATAAAACTGTTGCTACTGATAAACCATTGCGAACAAGACTGTTTCCAGGTGCAGCTGAATTGACAACTCATCTGTTAAGGCTTACATATATTCTTTGGCTCCCCTTGTATCGAATCAATAAATTTGGGTAATACTTCCCTCGAAGACTGTTGCGATCCCCTATACTTGTGGGTCATCAGCCAGTGGTAGTAACAGTGCAGCCCGGCGTCAGCAGCAGGGCGTCGGACATGCAGTGCAGCAACAAGGCACGGGTCAGCCAAGAAATTGTGAAGATGATGGGAATTCCGCCCTTGCGAGGACGGGATATCAGCAGCAGCAGCAGCAGTATCAGCAAGGCCAGCAGAATGAGCAGTACTAGCCAGAGCAACAGCAGCAAAAGATGATTGCGGGCCCAATTGCATCCCGGCTAAGACCTCGGTCTTTGGCCGCAAATGATGCACGCTTCAAGCTGGACAGAATTCACCAGTCAGAGTTGGTGGAGAGACAAGGAGCTCCGGGTCCTATGTGCTTTGGACCCCGGATTATGGGTGAGCCGGTACCTTACTGTTTTCAGCTCGCGTGTGGCGCAAGGACATATAACGGCAGTACAAAGCCGGAAGATTGGTTGGAGGACTACTACACTGCAGTAAACATCGCCGGGGGAAACCTCAGATGGGCGGTACGGTATGTACCGCAGATGCTTGAAGGACCGGCCAAGATATGGCTGAATAATCTGCCGGCCGGAAGTATCAACGGCTGGGTTGATTTTGAAGAGCACTTTGTGTCAAACTTGACCAGTACCTACAAGAGACCCAACCGTCCGCAGCAACTAGCTAGCTGCCGGCAAGGAGAATATGAGACCGACCGTGACTACCTGACCAGGTGGTGCACGTTGCGCAATTCCTGCGAAGGAGTTGTGGAGCAGTAGGCCATCATGTGGTTCGCTCATGGGTGCCGGCATGGCACCATGTTGTGGCAAAAGCTTCAGAGGGAGATGCCGGCCACGTTGGCCGAAACAATCAGGATCACCGACAGTTATGCATTGGGAGATCCCATGCAGCCCACCCTTGATTCACAAGGATAGGGGCAGACCCAGCGGAACAACAACAACGCCGGGGGATCGGGGCAGTTCTATCGCCCTGATAACCGAAACAAGAGGAGAGATGATAGGCCGGATTATCGGTATGGATCGGCACAAGTAGCGGCCATGGAGGAAGAGCAAGGGGGCACCGGCAGTAGCCAGGGTCCGAGATATGAGGGCTATCAGCAGCCTCAGTAGTAGCAATAGCAGCAAGCGCAGCCCTTCCAGAAAAAGAATGTCTGGATCAACAAAAATGCCGGCGGCGGCGCCGGCCAGAAGAAGCAATGGCCGAAGTATATAGTGGGTTTGGCCATGGACAAGCCTTGTGTATTTCACACATTTCAGCCGGGTAAGCCGGCGAATCATTTGACCAGAAACTGTTCATGGCTGGACGACATATTGGCGGGTCGTGTAGGTCCTTTTGGGTCGGCTAGGCCACCTATCCCGGTAGCTCCATCGCCGTTGACAGGTGCAAATACCATTGCAGTCCCGCCCAGGCCGGTTAATTCTGGAAATCAGAACAATGCCAGAAATGTCGGCGTGAATCAAGTTGACCAGAGCTATAATCCGGAGTATTATGCCGGAGGCCCAGCAGTGGGCTGGAATGAGTACAAGGAACACGATCAGAGCTACATGGTCTTTGAGACCGAAAGAACGGACAAACAGAGTTTGTACCAACGCAGCTTGGAAGTTAATGCCGTTATGTCAGCAGTCCCAAAGTTGATGTACTGGTCTGACCAGGCCATTGGCTGGGATAGGGCAGATCACCCCAAGATCATGCCAAACCCCGACGGGTATGCTCTGGCGATGGATCCGACATTCATCGGGCCGGCAAACAATGTGAGGTTCAGCAAGGTCCTCATTGACAATGGAAGCAGCATCAACATCATGTACCGTGATACGATGCAGAAGTTGGGCATCAAGGAGAATATGCTGGAGCCAAGCAAGACAACATTCCACGGCATTGTGCCGGGACTCTCATGTGTGCCGATGGGCAAAGTCCAGATAGATATCATGTTTGGCAACCGGGATAATTGCAGGGTGGAGAACCTCATGTTCGAGGTGGTGGATCTGGACAGTCCTTACCATGCGTTGCTGGGCAGGCCGGCATTGGCAAAGTTCATGGCTTCTACTCATGTGGCATACTTGAAGATGAAGATGCCGGGGCCCAGAGGAGTGATTACCATTATTGGTGATTACAAGCGCTCGATGGCATGTGCCACAGCCGGGTCTAATCTGGCCGAGACTCTGATCATTGCAGAAGAGAAGAAGAGGCTCAAGCGAGCAGTAGAGATTGCTGAAACGGTCGTGGCCAGCAAATCTATGCCGGGCATGATGAACCCAAGTGGCGGCACTTCTTTTCAAGTGGCCAAGGAGGTCAAGAAGGTGCCTCTCGATGAGGTTTTCCCGGAGCGCTATGCCCTCATCGGCGCAGGTTTGAACCCCAAATAGGAAAGCGAGCTCATCAGCTTCCTCCGTGAGAATCGGGATATCTTTGCATGGTCGACTTCAGACCTGCATGGTGTGCTGAGGGAGCTGGCTGAGCATGCACTGCATGTAAGACCGGATGCAAAGCTGGTGAAGCAGCCGCTCCGGCGGAATGCAGATGATAGAAGAAAAGCAATTTGGGAGGAAGTGGCCAGGCTCCTAGCTGTCGGCTTGGTCAAGGAAGTACTGCATCCGGATTGGGTGTCTAATCCGGTTTTGGTGGAAAAGAAGAAGGATGAGCCCGCCATAGTAAAGATATGGCGGATGTGTGTTGATTACACCAACTTAAACAAGGCATGTCCTAAAGATCCATTCCCGCTCCCTCGGATCGATCAAGTGATTGATTCCACAGCTGGATGTGAACTGTTATCATTCGTAGATGCCTATTCTGGTTTCCACCAGATCCCTTTGTATGAGCCGGATCAAATAAAGACATCTTTTATTACCCCGTACGGGGCTTATTGCTATCTCATTATGCCGTTCAGTTTAAGAAATGCCGGCGCAACTTACCAGAGGTGTATGCAAAAGTGTTTGCATGAACAAATATATAAAAACGTGCAGGTATATGTCGACGATGTCGTCATAAAGACCAAGGAGAGCAAGACTCTCATAGATGACCGCCAGTAGACCTTTGCAAATCTGAGGAGATTCCGGATGAAGTTGAATCCGGCTAAGTGCACCTTCGGTGTGCCGGCAGGCAAATTACTCGGTTTTCTGGTTTCCAGCCGGGGTATTGAGGTAAATCCCGGCAAGATTCATGCCATAGAGAGAATGCAACCGCCGACAAATCTGAAGGAAGTATAGAAGTTCATGGGATGCCTTGCATCCCTGAGCCATTTCATAAGCCGGCTAGGAGAGAAAGACTTGCCGTTATATCCGCTGATGAAGAAGTCTGACACATTTGTCTGGACGACGCAAGCAGATGCAGCTTTCAAGGAGTTGAAGCAGATGTTGTCAACATCGCCGGTGTTGGCATCTCCCATACCCAGGGAGCCGATGTTGCTCTATATAGCGGCGACCAACAGATTTGTCAGTGCAGTGGTGGTAGTGGAGCGAGAGGAGGGAGGCAAAACCGTGCAGTGGCCGGTATATTATTTGAGTGAAGTCCTCTCCACCTCGAAGCAAAATTACCCCCATTATCAAAAGATGATGTATGGTGTCTATATGGCGGCCAAGAAGCTCAAGCATTACTTCCAGGAGCATCCAATCCGGGTAGTGGCTGAGGCCCCTATCTCGGAAATCATAAGCAACAAAGATGCCAGTGGCCGGATAGCTAAGTGGGCAATAGAGTTGTTACCATATACACCCCAGTATGATAAGAGGGATACAATCAAGTCACAGGTGTTGGCTGATTTCTTCATTGATTGGGCCGAAATACAGTATGAGCCACCATTGCCAGATGCAAACTATTGGAGAATGCATTTTGATAGGTCCAAAACAATTCATGTCCTGGGCGCCAGCATAGTTCTCACTTCACCCAAAAATGACCAGTTGAGATATGTTCTGCAGATCCACTTTGCAGCATCAAATAATGTAGCAGAGTATGAGGCACTTGTGCATGGCCTGAAGGTGTCCAAGGACATAGGCATTCGCCGGATTATGTGCTTCGGTGATTCGGATTTGGTGATTCAACAGTGTTTTGGCATATGGGATGCGCATGATGCAAACATGGGATCCTATCTTTTTTGGTGCATCAATTGACTGGTTACTTCGAGGGTTGTGAGTTCCGGCATGTCCCCCGGGCTCAGAATGAAGAGACCGATACATTGTCCAAGCTAGGATCTTCCAGGGGGTCAATTCCGCCCGGCATTTCGCTGGAGCATCTGAGGAAGCCATCGATCAAGCTCTCGCCGGAGTCATCATCCATTTATGTTCTGCCAAGCCCAGAGGAAGCAGTTCCTATGGAGATAGATGCAGGGGCCAGTTCAGATAACCCGGGGACTGTTCTCTTAGTCCCGGGGACTGGGCCGACGCATGCCGTAAGTGTAGTATTCCGGAGCAGAGAGAAAGGCAAAGGAAAAATGTACTAGGAGATTGTGTCAGTATACCCGGGGACTGCTCCGGCATATCCGGGGACTGATCCTTCTGTCCTGGGGACTTCGTAGCCCATGGAGATCGATTATGTATCAGTCGAAATGATGGAGATAGATCAGGCAATATTCACTGTTAGGGAAGTGCCCTCATGGGCACGTCCCATACTGGATTTCTTGGTCGATGGTCAGGTACCGGCGGATGAAACTGAAGCACGCCGGGTTACGAGGAGATCCAAAGGATATACCATCATAAACAAGGAAATATACAAAAGAAGTGCCACGGGTGTGCTGTAGAGATGTGTCGAATCTGCGGAAGGACTAGAGATGCTCCTGAAAATTCATCAGGGGGAGTGTGGTCACGACGCTTCGTCCAGAGCCCTAGTGGCAAAAGTGTTCCGGCATGGGTTTTACTGGCCGACAGCACTACAAGAAGCAGAAGACCTGGTCCGGAAGTGCAATGGGTGTCAGATGTATGCCCACCAGATTCATCAGCTGGCATCAGCATTGAAGACTATCCCAATAACCTGGCCCTTTGCTGTTTGCGGCCTGGACATGGTCGGACCATTTAAGCCGGCACGAGGGAAGATGACTCATATTCTGGTCATGGTGGATAAGTTCACCAAGTGGATTGAAGTAAAGCCAATAAGCAAGTGTGATGGCCACACGGCAGTGAAATTCTTAAAGGATATCGTCTTGAGATATGGTGTCCCCCATGGCATCATCACTGACAATGGGTCAAACTTTGCCCAAGGGCCATTTGCCAGATATTGTGAGGAGGTGGGAATCCAGCTAGACATTGCATCGGTTGCTCACCCTTGTACCAATGGCCAGGTGGAAAGATCAAATGGACTAGTATTATCCGGCATAAAACCCCGGTTGATAGAGCCACTGGAGAAAACTCCGGGATGTTGGCTAGATGAATTGCCGGCAGTGCTTTGGAGTTTGAGGACAACTCCGAATAGGTCAATAGGCTATACGCCATTTTTCCTCGTGTATGGAGCAGAAGTTGTGCTTCCAACAGATGTAATACATGATGCACCGAGAGTGGTGCTATATACCGAGGAAGAGGTTAAAGAAGCCAGAGAAAATGATGTTGATTTGTGATGACCCACAAGTATAGGGGGTGTATCGTATTACTTTCGATAAATAAGAGTGTCGAACCCAACGAGGAGCAGAAGGTGTTGACTAGTGGTTTTGATCAAGGTTTCACTGTAAATACTAACAAACAGGTTTTCAGGGGTATTTCGTAATGCAAATAAATAAAGTACGAGTAAATAAAAGACAGTACTAGTAATTGCAGCAAGTGGCCCAATCCTTTCTTCAGCAAAGGACAAGCCGGTTGTGTAACTTATAATAACCAAACGTTCTCGAGGACACACGGGAATTTCTGTCAAGAGCTTTCGCTTCATACCGCTAAGTAGTCTTTATTGGTTTGATAAGTGTTATGGGGGTGAACCTGTGCTAGCGCACTACCCTTACTAGGATGAATACACACTTGTGATTATACCCCCCTGCAAGCATCCGCAAATACAAGAAAGTAATTAAGATAAATCTAACCACAGCCTTAAACTCTAAGATCCTACGCTCCCTGGTGCAATGGTTTCCCAACGGAGGTTTAGGTTTCTGTCACTCCAGCAACCCCACAATTGGTAGCCAAATACACAATGCATCTCACTAGGCCCATAAATGGTGAAGTATCATGTAGTCGACATTCACATGACACCACTAGTGAAATAGCACCACAACAATATCAAACCATTAAATATTTCTCAACAATAATTCACTACTAACATCTTGACTTCTCCCATGTCCTCAAGAACTAAACGAACTACTTACAAGACATCATATGGATCATGATCAGAGGTGAAATAATGGTAAATAATAGTCTGAACATAAACCTTAATTCAACGGTTCCACTCAATAGCATCAACTACAAGAGTAATCAACACCGGGAAAGTTTCCCTTAAGAATATAACAAGATCCAACTCAAGATGTTACAGCGGGATGGCATGGTGATGGTGGAGATAAGGTGCTGGTGATGGAGATGATGATGATGATCCCGATGAAGTCCGGTGCGATGGTGATGACAATGGCGATGATCTCTCCTCTCCGGGAAGGAATTTCCCTGGCAGATTTCTGCCTGCTGGAGAGCTTTTCTCTCTCTGGTGTTTTCCGTCCCGTAGAGGCGGTTGTGTCTCTCTCTGAGCCCCCCCCCTTGACTTAGGTTTTCAGGGACGATGAAGTACGCGAAGGGGCGAGACCAGAAGTGCACCAGGGTGCCCTCACACAGGGCCGGCGCGGCCAGGGGCCAGGCCGCGCCCCCTGTGCGTGAGGCTACCCCCTGGCTCCTCTCTCCTTCTCCTTATGGCTTCCGGAGTCTTTTGGTAAAATATCATTTTCTGGTATTTTTCTGGAATTTTCCTGATCTTCCAAAATATGGTGTCTTGACGGTCCTTTTCCAGCAGAATCCTGACTCCGGCAGCAAATCCTCCAATGATCATCAAACATGTAAAAGCAGAGGAAACAACATAAGTATCATCTCTAAATATGAAATATATCAATGAATAACAGCAAATTATGATATACAAAATAGTGATGCAAAATGGACGTATCAACCCCCCCAAGCTTAGACCTCGCTTGTCCCCAAGCGAAAACTAAACTCAGTAAACATGACCATAGGTTTATGGAGTGAAGTGTCGATAATCAAAATACGGACAAGAAGCATCACGTTTACCAAAGGCACAAATTATAATAGACAGCAACTTCCCTTTATAATATAGGCTTGCAATAAGTAAAGGGAATCACATAAAGATGCACAAAATAAACTATAATTGGTAATGGCAAACCTTAGTTCTTGGTCAGAGAACAACGAACAACTATACTAGCCCTTTTGAATGGAGCCTTTTTAAAACAGAGCTAATATAGCAAAAACCATATGCTCAATGAAACAAACTTTTTGCATTCATAGAAAGCTTTCAAAGATATATTCCTTCAGACAAAAGCATTGTACAAAACAAAGAAGGTAGTAAACATGATTAAACGGATCAACATATGGATGAGTGAAACATAACAACCCAAATGCTTGCTTGAGATAGAGGGGAATAGGTTGACTCAACATAAAAGTAAAAGATAGGCCCTTCGCAGAGGGAAGCAGGGATTAAACATGTGCTAGAGCTTTTCATTTTGCAAAACAGAGGTAACAAGTTATTTTGAGAGGTGGTTGCTTTTGTCAATGACTAGCAACGGAGTTCTTGATATCTTCCATACTAAACAAGTGAGAGCGATTCTGAGATGTTTGATTAATTGACACATTTGTGCCCTTTTATAGCTTTGCACTCCTCCCCACCTTTTTCCTTTCTCAAACCATGGCTAACCGATTCATCGGGTGCCGACCAACTTTCACATACCATGGAGGATTGCTCTTTTTTCTTTTCCTTTTGAGATTATAATGGTCTGACTAGCTCCCTTGCAAAATTAATGATGAGCAGATGAAGCTGCCTAGTCAAGAAGTACTTAATTTAGTATGGAAGATAACAAACCCATCCACTATGTCCTCATGAGCTAAAAACAGTGGCACAAAATGAGAAGTATTTGAAGGTTTTTGAAAGGTAGCACATGAAAATTTACTTGGAATGGCTTAAAATACCATGCATAGGAATTTATAGTGGACTCTTTGGAAGTGACTTGGCTTTTAGGATTTGGATGCACGAGAAATATTCCCTCTCAGTACAGGTTTTTGGCTAGCAAGGCTGGGTAGCAAGCATAAGAATTGCATGAAACAAACAAACATACATATAATAAGAACAATCATGCAAACTCCCTTGAAGGTACAACGATTTTAACTTTGAGAATAAGAATGCTTATAAGCCAAACATGAAGGGTAAACTGAAGTGATATAGCTACAAACACTTCTTTATTCTTTCGACTCAAACCTCAAGATAATGCTGCTACTGACCAAGCTAGGTTTGCCAAAACCAACTAAATTTACTCATGCTCCCAAAGTGATACCAATACTAATCAACAAGACTAATCATATAAGAAACATTGCAAACTAAAATAAAGTGTGCGGAAAGTAAATGATAGAACTTCTCATTAATATTTCATTACCGCAACTCACACCAAGGGATACATAGATAACCAACTAAGGAGGATACTTCCACACTGCGAACTATTCTATAGGATAATTTGTCTATTCATGATATGACTCTACTTGAAAAGTAAATGAGTAAAAGGTAATAATGTGATACCGCGGCACTCCCCCAAGCTTGGAACAAGCTAAGGGGATGCCTATACCGATGACGAGTTACTCCTTTGGTGGTGGCAGTGGATAATCTTTAATAAGCTTCTCAATCAAATCTTTCAGATCATCAATCTTGTGACTGAGGTTACGAATCATCTCAGAATTGTGCTCAACATGGTTCATGAACCTGTCAGCAAGAGAATCCCAGCTATTGGAATTATTTCCCCATCCTTCTTCACTCTTGGAGCTTTCTTTTCCTGCACTGTTAGAACGATCTATATCCCAACCAGAGGGTAATCGTGACCTAGGCACCCTTTGAAACTGATGTTCATGTATTAGAGTATGGAAAGGATTGTTTCCTGATGGAGATGTCTGTGGAGCTAAGGTGTGACGCGGCACACCCCCTCCGGTTCTTATGTGTGCACTCTTCTTAAACTTGTCATGACTTGTCACCACCCCAATGCTGGCAATCATGGTGCTCGGGCGTGAACTTTGATCTTCCTCCTCGTCTTCACTTTCAACCTCTTCCTTCAGCCGAAAGTCTTTGGTGTCATCTTCTGGAGGTGTCTTCTCCTTGTCGTCACTTGAAGAGGCCACGGTGCTCCCCCAAGCTTAAGATCAACTCCTGACAGAAACAGCTCGAAACAAAAACACGACGAGGAAACGATATACAGACCTCGAGGACTCCGGGGGGTTATATAAACGAAAATCATACATCGAAACAAAATCACAGGAGGAAACCGGGACGGAAATGAGTTCCGGTGTGCTCTCACACTAGGGCGGCGCGGCCAGAGGTGGGCCCGCGCCCCCTGTGTGTGAGGAGCACACGGAATCCTTATCCTGCCCGTTTTCGTCTTGTGATTTTTCATATTTAGTAAAAACAGCAAAAATAATAAAGGAAGAGTTTTCCACGAAACTCCTCTAACTAGAACTGTTACCTATTAAAAAATGAACTCTGCAGGTACTTGCAATTTGTCTTGGATGAATTCTTCTCGAGAAACTGTTTCAATTACATCAACATCTTTATTATAAGAATCTCCAGTAATATAATGTTTGAGTCTTTGCCCATTCACCACTTGTGTAGAGTCATCTTTCAATGAAGGAATCTTAATAGCACCTGAGCGGTATACTTCAATAATAACATATGGTCCGTCCCATTTAGAGAGTAATTTTCCTGCAAAAAATCTGAGACGAGACCTATATAATAGAACTTTCTCACCAACATGAAACTCTCTCTTAAGAATTCTCTTATCATGCCATTGCTTGACTTTCTCTTTGAAAAGTCTGGCATTCTCATACGCTTCGTTTCTCCACTCATCTAGAGAACTCAAATCTAACAACCTTTTCTTACCGGCTAGTTTAAAATCTCTATTAAGCTCTTTCACCGCCCAAAAAGCTTTGTGTTCTAATTCTAAAGGCAAGTGACACGCTTTTCCGTAAACCATCTTATAAGGAGACATTCCCATGGGGTTCTTATAAGCAGTTCTATAAGCCCATAAAGCATCGTTTAACTTACTAGCCCAATTTTTCCTAGATCTATTGACAGTCTTCTGCAAAATAGACTTGATCTCTCTATTTGAAAGCTCTACCTGCCCACTAGTTTGGGGATGATAAGCAGAAGCAATTCTATGATTAACATCATATTTAGCAAGAGTCTTTCTAAAACTGCCATGAATAAAATGAGAACCTCCATCAGTCATAAGATATCTAGGCACACCAAACCTAGGAAAAATAACATCTTTAAGCATTTTTAACGAGGTCTCACCATCGGCACTCTTTGTAGGTATGGCTTCTACCCATTTAGTAACATAATCAATAGCAACAAGTATGTGGGTATAGCCTTTTGAAGGAGGAAAAGGACCCATAAAGTCAAATCCCCAACAATCAAATGGTTCAATAACAAGAGTGTAATTCATAGGCATTTCATTGCGTCTAGAAATATTACCAACTCTTTGACATTCATCACAAGATAAAACATACCTTCTAGCATCTATAAAGAGGGTTGGCCAATAAAAACCTGATTGTAGAACCTTCTGTGCGGTTCTATCTCTAGCATGATGTCCTCCATAAGCGCTTCCATTGCACTTCCTTAATATCTCTTGTTGCTCATATTCCGGTATGCATCTTTGCATAATACCATCAACTCCTTCTTTATATAAGTGTGGGTCATCCCAAAAGTAATGCCTCAAATCATAGAAAAAATTTCTTCTTTGCTGAGCTGTAAAAGTTGGAGGCAAATACTTGGAAACAATAAAGTTAGCATAATCAGCATACCAAGGAAGGTCTCGCGAAGTTATGTTTACAGCAGCTAACTGTTCATTTGGAAAACTATCATTAACAGGAATAGGATCAAAAGAAATGTTTTCCAATCTAGACAAGTTGTCAGCCACAGGTTTTTCAGCACCTTTCCTATCTACGATATGCAAATCAAATTCTTATAAAAGCAACACGCATCTAATAAGCCTAGGCTTAGCATCCTTCTTGGTCATAAGATATCTAATAACAGCGTGATTAGTATGAATAGTAACTTTAGAATCAACAATGTAAGATCTAAACTTATCACATGCAAAAACAATAGCAAGAAACTCTTTTTCAGTAGTAGCATAATTCTTTTGAGTAGCATCAAGAGTCTTACTAGCATAATAAATAACATTCAACTTATTATCTACGCGCTGTCCAAGAACAGCACCAATAGCAAAATCACTAGCATCACACATAATTTCAAAGGGTAAATTCCAATCAGGTGGTTAAACAATAGGAGCAGTAGTTAAAACCTTCTTAAGAGTTTCAAAAGCTTCCTTACAATCATCATCAAAGACAAATGATTAGTAAGAGGCTTTGAAATCTTAGAGAAATCTTTAATAAACCTCCTATAGAAACCAGCATGACCAAGAATACTACGAATACCTTTAACATCTCTGGGACAGGGCATTTTCTCAATTGCTTCCACTTTTGCTCTGTCAACTTCAATACCTCTTTCAGAAATTTTATGTCCAAGGACAATTCCTTCATTCACCATAAAGTGGCATTTCTCCCAATTAAGAACAAGGTTAGTTTCTTCGCACCTCTGCAAAACTTTATCAAGGTTGTGCAAACAGTTATCAAAGGAAGTTCCATAGACGGAAAAATCGTCTATGAAAACCTCCACAATTTCCTCACAAAAACCATGACAAATAGCAGACATGCATCTTTGAAAAGTAGCAGGAGCATTGCACAAACCAAATGGCATACGTCTATAAGCATAAGTTCCATAAGGACAAGTAAAAGTGGTTTTCTCTTGGTCTTCCTTTTTAACAGCAATTTGAGAAAAACCAGAATAACCATCAAGGAAACAAAAATGAGTCTTCTTAGATAACCTTTCTAGCATCTGATCTATAAATGGTAAAGGATAATGATCTTTCTTAGTAACTTTGTTTACCTTCCTATAATCAATGCACATCCTATAACCAACTACTACCCTTTGAGGAATAAGCTCATTATTCTCACTAGGCACAACAGTCATACCTCCTTTCTTAGGAACACAATGAACATGACTAACCCATCTACTATCAGCAATAGGATAAATAATACCAGCATCAAGGAGCTTTAATACCTCATTTCTTACCACATCCTTCATCTTGAGAATTAAGCGGCGTTGATGCTCCACAACTGGCTTCGTGTCTTTCTCCATATTAATGGCATGCTGACATAAAGTGGGGCAAATTCCTCTTAAATCATCAAGAGTATATCCCATAGCTCCTCGGTGTTTCCTCAATATCTCCAATAATCTTTCTTCTTCCTTTCCTGAAAGTTTAGAACTAATAATAAGAGGATATATTTTCTTATCATCTATATAAGCATATTTAAGATTATCAGGCAAAGGCTTTAATTCAAACACAGGATCTTCCTTAGGTGGCAAAGTGGTACCAAGATCCTCCACAGGTAAATTGTGCTTGATCAACGGTTGTTGACGAAAGAAAATGTCATCAATCTCTTCTCTTTCCTTCCTGAAAACATCACTTTCGTGATCTTCCATGAATTGTTGCAAAGTATTATTAGGAGCGAGGGCAATAGAAGCAAGCTGTTCAACTCAAAAAAAATTATTAGGCGTGTCATTTTCATAAGAAGTCTTAGCAAACTTGGAAAAATTAAACTCATAAGACTCTCCATTAAACTTAGTAAAAAAATTCTCCTTCTTACAATCTATCAAGGCACCACAAGTGTTCAAAAAGGGTCTACCAAAAATAATAGGACAAGTTTTACTAGCCTCCTTACCAAGTACTAGAAAATCAGTAGGGTATTTAGTCTTACCGCAAAGAACTTCCACATCTCGAACAATACCAAGAGGCCATACAGTCTCTCTGTTAGCAAGCTGAACAACCACATCAATATCTTCAAGTTCACAAGCGCCAATCGCATGCATAATTTCTTTGTAAAGTTCTAAAGGAATAGCACTTGCACTAGCACCAATATCACATAAACCATAATAGCAATGATCTCCAATCCTGACAGAAATAACAGGAACACTTGTTTTCCTATGCTTTTTAGGATGAGAGATAATGTTAGAAGCATCTTCACAAAAAAGAATATATTCACCCCCTACATCTTTAGTAACAATATCCTTCAAAATAGCTACAGGAGACTTAATAGTAATTTGCTCATCAGGTTCTGCAGCTTTCTTAGTACTTTTATTAGACACACTTACCAAAGTAGAATACTTCTTTACCTTAGCAGGGAAAGGTGTCTTCTCAAAATAAGGTTCAGGCACAATGCTATCAACAGTACAAACTTCACTAGCTGCTGCAGGTATATGACTAATAGAATCTTTATAAGGCGCATGATATTTGTTCCAATCTTTCTTTGGAACATCAAGATAAGAGGCAAAGGCCTTAAGACAATTAGCAAGTATTTGAGAATCAAGACCATAAGCAGTGCGAACACTATGAAAGTCATCGGTTCATAATCATAGTTTATACCTGACTTCCTACCTTTGTCGTTTTCCCATCCTTCAGCATTCTCTTGTATACGGTCAAGAAGTTTCCACTTAGCATCTTCTTTCATATGAGTAAATGATCCAAAGCAAGAAGCATCCAAATAATCCTTATCAGGAAGAGTAAGCCGCGCATAAAGATTATCAATAACAATATTATTGGGGAGCTCATGAATGGGGCATTTGAGCATTAGTAACTTCAATCTCCCCCATGCTTGGGCAATACTTTCTCCATCATGAGGCCAAAAATTATATATCCGATTATGATCTTTATGGATTTCACTTGGAGGATAAAACTTGGAATAAAAGAGAGGTACAATGTCCTCCCATGCCATAGATGAACCATCTTGGAGCAGTCGATACCACTCCTCAGCTCTGCCTTTCAATGATAAAGAGAATAGCTTCTTCTTGACCTGGCTTGGTGAAATACCTGCACACCTGAACAACTCGCATAATTCATGTATAAATAGTAAGTGATCACCCGGATGGACAGTTCCATCTCCTGAATAGCAGTTATCCATAATATGCCCAACAATTTTCATAGGTATTTTAAAAGGATCAACTTCAGCAGGTGGTGGCGGTGGTGGTTCATCCACATGTGCAGCAGTGGTAGAAGTGTTCCCAAATAGGAAACCAAAGGGAGAATTCTCCATAGCAGAGTAAAATAAAAATAAAAGAAAAATATAAAACAATACTCACAGTGACGGTTACCTTTACCAATTCCACTCTTCAATAGCGCTAGACTCCCCGGCAACGGTGCCAGAAAATAGTCTTGATGACCCACAAGTATAGGGGGTGTATCGTAGTACTTTCGATAAATAAGAGTGTCGAACCCAACGAGGAGCAGAAGGTGTTGACTAGTGGTTTTGATCAAGGTTTCACTGTAAATACTAGCAAACGGGTTTTTAGGGGTATTTGGTAATGCAAATAAATAAAGTACGAGTAAATAAAAGATAGTAGTAGTAATTGCAGCAAGTGGCCCAATCCTTTCTTCAGCAAAGGACAAGCCGGTTGTGTAACTTATAATAACCAAACGTTCTCGAGGACACACGGGAGTTTCTGTCAAGAGCTTTCACTTCATACCGCTAAGTAGTCTTTATTGGTTTGATAAGTGTTATGGGGGTGAACCTGTGCTAGCGCACTACCCTTACTAGGATGAATACACACTTGTGATTATACCCCCTGCAAGCATCCGCAAATACAAGAAAGTAATTAAGATAAATCTAACCATAGCCTTAAACTCTAAGATCCTACGCTCCCTGGTGCAATGGTTTCCCAACGGAGGTTTAGGTTTCTGTCACTCCAGCAACCCCACAATTGGTAGCCAAATACACAATGCATCTCACTAGGCCCATAAATGGTGAAGTATCATGTAGTCGACGTTCACATGACACCACTAGTGAAATAGCACCACAACAATATCAAACCATTAAATATTTCTCAACAATAATTCACTACTAACATCTTGACTTCTCCCATGTCCTCAAGAACTAAACGAACTACTCACAGGACATCATATGGATCATGATCAGAGGTGAAATAATGGTAAATAACAATCTAAACATAAACCTTAATTCAACGGTTCCACTCAATAGCATCAACTACAAGAGTAATCAACACCGGGAAAGTTTCCCCTAAGAATATAACAAGATCCAACTCAAGATGTTACAACGGGATGGCGTGGTGATGGTGGAGATGAAGGTGCTGGTGATGGAGATGATGATGATGATCCCGATGAAGTCCGGTGCGATGGTGATGACGATGACGATGATCTCCCCTCTCCGGGAAGGAATTTCCCCGGCAGATTTCTGCCTGCCAGAGAGCTTTTCTTTCTCTAGTGTTTTCCGCCCCGCAGAGGCGGCTGTGTCTCTCTCTGAGCCTTCCCCTTGACTTAGGTTTTCGGGGACAATGAAGTACGCGAAGGGGCGAGACCAGAAGTGGGCCAGGGCGCCCTCACACAGGGCCAGTGTGGCCAGGGGCTAGGCCGCGCCCCCTGTGCGTGAGGCTGCCCCTGGCTCCTCTCTCCTTCTCCTTCTGGCTTCCGGAGTCTTTTGGTAAAATATAATTTTCTAGTATTTTTCTAGAATTTTCCTGATCTTCCAAAATATGGTGTCTTGACGGTCCTTTTCCAACAAAATCCTGACTCCGGCAGCAAATCCTCCAATGATAATCAAACATGTAAAAGAAGAGGAAACAACATAAGTATCATCTCTAAATATGAAATATATCAATGAATAACAGCAAATTATGATACAAAATAGTGATGCAAAATGGACGTATCAATTTGCTGGAAGAAGCAAGAGAGATAACATTATCAAAAACTGCAGTGTATCAGTAGAACCTCAGACGCTATCATGCGCAGAAGGTGAATCCAAGGAGATTCCAGGAGGGAGATCTAGTGCTCCGGCTAAAGCAATGCACGAGGGCCGGCATAAATTAACTCCACCTTGGGAGGGGCCATTCATTGTGAGTAGAGCTCTGCACAATGATGCCTACTATCTTATAGATGCGCAGGCTCCCAAGAAGAACAAGGTGGACAGATCCGGAGAAGAAACCAAGCGGCCATGGAACATAGCTCTACTCCATCCGTTTTACTCCTGAGCAGCATAAATGTATGTATTTCCATTTTGCTTTATATGCCGGCATTATATGCCGGCGCAAGACTAATGAATGAAATGTCGGCATCTCGAGGAGTTCGGGCACTGCCTCTGGTATATATTGTTATCCATGTTCAGTTTTTTATTTATATGTCGGATGGCTTGATTTGAATGTTTCCTATGTCGGCCTAGTAATGTGTCGGCACCAATGGCCGCTCTTTGACTTAGTTGCTGTCCGAAACCCGGCTTCATGGCTAGCAAGAGTAGATGCCGGAGATTGTCTACACATGGAAAACGGCTAAGGAAAGATAGAGCAAGCGAACTGGCATTTCTTTTATTGCAAAAGTAAAAATTTGAAGTGTCAGATGATTTGAAGTTCAAGTTTCAAAGTTTAAGTACTGTATGTTTAATGAAGCAACCTTGAGACTCATAAGTCAAAAGCCAAATAAGGTAGACAAGTCGCCAAGGTTGTGGAATTAGGGAAACAGGAAAACAAACTCGGTGACTTAGCCAAAAGATGATCCGGCATTCATAGACAAGCAAACCAAATTAAAACTTGTTCAGGTAGCAAACCAAAGGGAAATAAAGTATATCTTACAACTGCACCCGGCATACCGGGGATCTGATAAAGTTTAAAGTTTTTGATGCTACAAAGTTTAAGGGGCAGGAGTGGATGCAGAGCCACCGGCGGGTGGAGCTATAGCAGTAGAAATGTTGGCCTCAGGAGTGCCGGATCCAGCAGAGGGAATAGAGCCATCACCTCCGGCAGGGGCAGATCCTTGCTCCGGAGCTTCGGTGTTGGCGTCTTCAACTTCTTCCTCATCCTGGCTGGAGTCTGAGCCCTCAACATCCTCAGCATCGGCCTCCTTCTCCGGCTCGCGGATGTCCCGGACGAAGGCCTCGGTGTCAACGAAGTCCACATAGCTGTGGGCTAGCTCCTGGCGACGCCGGATAAGCTCCGGATCTGTGGTCCACATAGATCCTTCGCGCACAGAGCACAGAGTCTCCAAGTCAACCTTTTCGTACCATGATAGGAAGTAAGTGAGAGCTTCATCAGCTCCCACCCTTGCGCCGGAGTCCCGCTATTGCCTGAGGCGAACCTTGGAGAGCTGCAGATCATTGCCGAGGTCAATAGGGTCGCTGGGAGTTCTTTGTCCCAGCCAGAGGGCGGAATGTGCTTCCTGAGCACCAAGGTAGAGATCATCATTGTAGGATGTCATGGCCTTCTTGCGGGCATCCAGAGCAATCAGCTGTTCAGACATGTCCCAGCTGGATGAGTCAATCGGAACATTCCGGTTCACCCGATCCACCTGCAAAGCCTTCTCAACATCTTCGACGGAAGCAGGGTACATGTCTGAAAGATAGAAAAGATGTTAGAAATAGGAGCATATGTCGGTGTAAAGGTTATGCCGAAAAAGATAATCATGTGTCGGACAAGTTGTGTCGGGCAGAGGAGGATTTGAAGCTTACCGGCGAGATCGACGTTGAGCCGGGCAATATCAACTTCCCACTTGGTGGCCTGCTCCTTCAGATGCTGTAGTTCAAGTCTGGCCCCGGCGGCATCAGTTTCTGAGGTGGCAAGCAGCCCCTGGACTTTCTTAAGTTGGCCATCCCTCTCCTCCTTTTCGTCCAGGAGCTTAGTAATTCGGCTCTTCAACTGCTCCACTTCAGCCTTATGGGCTCCTTTTAGAATAATCCGGCATATAATGGTATGTCGGCTGAGTTTACCTTTCTGGGTCAGTTTTAGATGAAGATTGTTGTGTTTGTCGGATAATTTCTAGTGTTCCTAGACCAGATCATGGTACATATCGGCGCGTGCGTTGTTCATGCGCTGCAAAAGTATTAGGATTTGAAATGTTATGAGAGAAATTTAGCATATCAGTTAAGTGGAAAATTCTACCAAGTGTTCATTTTTTGAAGACCCGGCACAGGTGCTGTGCACCTATCCCGGCCCTCGGGGACTAGGATTTGAAGCTTGAATCGAGCTTGTATGTCGGTCAGGTGGACTTAAGAGTTACATCAGGCTTTAGTTTTTTGGAAGACCCGGCACAGGTGATGCGCACCTATCCCGGCCCTCAGTGACTAGGATTTGAAGCTCAGATCGAGCTTATGTGTTGCATAGGTGGATTTGAAAAAAGCTAAGTGGATAGTTGAAAATCCCGGATATCCATATCCCAGACAACCGGCATTTTCGGGGACTGGGGATATATAAGGAGAATACTTACTTGGTGGCGTCGGCCAAAAGGTGAAGCCTCAGCTGGATGCTAAGAAGCTCGCTGGCAATAGGAATGGGCTTGGAGGCCAATATAGCAGCAGGATTGCCAGTGGCCGGAGCTTCGGCCAATTTCTTCTTCTTGGAGCTAGCAGTGTCCATGTAGTCAGCATCATTCCACTTCATGCAGTGTTCCTTGAGAGATCCAAGGCTTTTGTCGCTCTTGGTAAGCAGTGAAACGCGGCCCTCAAGTTCCGGCGTCTGGAAAAAGCTGGGCCGGGCTGCTGCCTTGCCAAAGTGGAGTGTCATGGCAGAGCTGGAAGGCACGGGTTTAGCAGGTGCCGGCGTAGTTGCAGCAGACTGTGTCCCGGTCTTGATGATTTGCTTCATCTTGAGAGTGCTGGACTTGCCCGGGACAGCGGTCTTTTCAGCGGTTGGAGTCTTGGGTGCTGATTGTTCCGGTGCGGCTGGTGCAGCTTGTCCAGCAGAAGCAGGTGCTGGGTCAGTCCGGACTTCTGGCACTTCTGGGGCTTTTCCTTTCTCTGTGCCGGCACTCTTGTCGCCTGTGCCGGCATCTTCAGCAGTTCCGGCACCGCTGGCAGGCACGCCGGTGTCAGGAGTATCTGATTGAACCACCGTGTTCATGTCGACATCGGGAGCAGGAATATCTTGTTGAGCCCCCGAGTCCATGTGAACGTCGGGGGCAGAGTTGTCTTATTCCGGCGGAGGATCATCCTTCACCGGGGAAGAGGCCTTTTTGGGCGCAGGCGAGGATGCCGACGCCGGAGAGGTGGTGTGGCTTGCAGATGGTATGTCGGGGTGTGCAGCGGCCGCCGGCTTTGCAACATTCGGGCTGGCACTTGAGCTAGAAGCATGTTCCGGCGCAAGAGGAACCCTGAAAGAGAGAAAACGCCAAGTTAGTAATCAGAAGAAGAAATACGTTGGAAATAATACAAAGGGAAGAAACTTACCCTGAAGCAACGGGTCTCTGTCTTTTGGGCTGGGGCACGCCGATCTTCTACCTCTTGGTCTGTTGGACTGGATCGGGCTGGGGCTTCACTCCTCGCTTCCGGTCGGCACGTTCGCCGGTGGAGGGAGGTCCCTAGTTCAGAGGAGCGGCATCGACAACAATGTCGTCCGGGATAGCTGAGGACGGTATTGGAAAGGCATAAGCAAGTGGCATCGGGTGATAGTACATCAGGATCTCCTCGTCAGAATCATCCTCACTCCGGTCTTGAGTAGAATGCCGGGATGAGGAGGCCTTACCCATGGTAGAAGCAGCATGGGTGTTCTTTGGCAGCTTGTCCCAATGATCCGGATCTTCTGCGTCCGCAACGGTGCGGTCTGCGGCGATCTTGATCCGGGAATTCTCCATGTTCTGAAAGCTGAATTTCTGCATAGGACAAAGTCAATTGATCAGAAGCAAGAAGTATGTCGGCAATAGAAATGTGTCGGGTCAAACATGATAATGTTGGCAAACAACAATATGTTGGCTTAAGCATTGATATGTCGGGCAAGAAGTTGAAATATCGGCCAAAGGGATTTACCGTCGGGGCGGGGCGGTCCCGGCTGTATGGCTCTAGCCCCCAGGCAAAGGTAACTTGAGAGGACTTACAAATGTCCTTAACCCGCCGCAGAATGTCGGCCGGGCTCAGCTCATGAGTTGAATGTCGAGTGGGGTCCATGGCCCCGCTCATCTGACAAATTTTGTGGGACCGGCGCTGGAGAGGAGAGACGCACCGGCTGATGAAGCAGGCTACGATATCCTGCGGTGTTAAGCCGGCATCCAGCAACTCGCCCTTAACCCGGTGGAGGGCGTTAACCGGCATCACCGTGCTCTTCGGGTTGTACATCCAATTCTTCATCTCGAAGGGTGGCTCGTCCACGTATGGCAGCAGGTTGAGCAGATCAACGTCCGTGGTATTTTTGACGTAGAAGAAGCTCTTCTGCCATTTCTTGCAGGACTCGAGCAACTTGATCTTGGGGAAGTCTGAGCCCTTCCAGGACATTATGGTGGCCGCGCCGCATTGGGTCATGGGGCGGTGATACGTCTCAAACGTATCTATAATTTTTGATGCTCCATGCTTGTTTTTACACCATTTGCCTTGTGTTTCGTTACACTTCGTGGCGTTTTTATGCGATTTCCAGAACTAACCTATTGACAAGATGCCATAGTGCCAGTTCCCGGTTTTCTGCTGTTTTTGTGTTTCAGAAATGCTACACAGGAAATATTCTCGGAATTGAACGAAACAAGTTCTAGAAGTCTTATTTTTCCCGGACGAAGGACGAGGACCAAACGAGAGCCAGAGGGGGGGCCAGGGCCTGCCCACACACCAGGGCGGCCCGGCCCAGGCCATGGCCGTGCCCCCTATGTGGGAGGAGACACTGGCAGCCCCCTGACGATGCCCCTTCGCCTATATAAAGCCTCGGGACGGAAAACCCTGGGGGAATCGGCAAATTTCCAGAAAGAGTTCCGCAGCTCCGCCGCCACCGCCGACAAATTTCGGGGGACAGAAGTCTCTGTTCCGGCACCCTGCCAGGACAGGGAAGTGCCCCTGGAGCCATCTCCATCGGTCTCCATCGCCGTCTCCGCTGTCTCCATCGACCTCACCGCCATCTCCATCAACCTTGCTATCTCCTATGATGAGGAGGGAGTAGTTCACCCCCGGGGTTGAGGGCTCTACCGGTAGCTATGTGGTTCACCTCTCTCTCCCATGATGTGATCTTTATGTGATCGTGAGCTTTGTATCATGTTGAATAAGTAGATGTTACTCTTCTTCATTATGTGTACTCTAGTGTGTTATTAAAGTAATCTATTCCTCCTGCCATGGTGTAACGGTGACAGTGCGTGCATCATGGTGGTACTTGGTCTAGGCTACGATTGTGATCTCTTATGGATTATGAGAATAATTATCACTATGATAGTATTGAAGTGATCTATTCCTCCTTTCATGGTGTAATGTTGACAGTGTGTGCACCGTGTTAGTACTTGGTCTAAGTTGCAATAATATTTATCTTGAGTTGTGATTTGATTTGGATATCTCTATGAGCGGTGTTTGTCAAGTACTTGATGAACTTTAAGGGGTGCTTCTGTAGCCACTACGCAATGATTAGTGTTATTCAATAGGAGAGTAATTCAGAGTAGCACAGTGAAGAGAAGTTATTTATTTGTTCAATTATGTTATATTTGTTGGGAGTGTGTCCACTAGTGAAAGTATGATCCCTAGGCCTTGTTTCCAAGCTTTGCACACCGTTTACTTGCTGTTTTGTTACTTGTTTGCTTGCTGCCATTTTTATTCCAGATTGCATTTACTACTTATAATCATCTATACCACTTGTATTTCACTATCTCTTCGCCGAACTAGTGCACCTATACATCTAACAAGTGTATTGGGTGTGTTGGGGACACAAGAGACTTTCTGTATCGTAATTGCAGGGTTGTTTGAGAGGAATAGCTTTGACCTCTTCCTCCCTGAGTACGATAAACCTTGGGTGATCCACTTAAGGGATACTTGCTGCTGCTCTACAAACCTCTGCACTTGGAGGCCCAACACTGTCTACAAGAACAGATGCGTGCATAGACATCAGGCGGTCCTTCTTCTCCTGAGCTATTTCCGGCGGGTCATCCTTGGTCCGGGGCTCTTGGATAACTTGTTTGCGCAGTTCAAAATATTTCGCCCAGGCTTGGGTGAAGGCCTCTATGCCGGCAAAGCCTTCGCAGAAAGCGGCGAAGGCAGATAAGATCATCACTGCATTCGCCGGCAAACGATGGGGCTGTAGGTCGTAGGTATCCAGGAAGTCCCAGAAGAAGTCTGACACCGGCAGACCAAAGCCCCGCTCGAAGTGGGAGATGAATATGACACGTTCGCCAGATTCAGGTGCCGGCACGGTCTCTCCCGCAGGTAGCCGACATACTATGCTGGCCGGGACTCGTCTGGTGGTGGTGATCCAAGATATGTTGGCCGGGGTCACCTCCGACCCCTCCCAGCTGGAGCATCCTTGTAGCTGGGCCGAGTTATCTTCCTCCGACGCAGAGGTGGCCGTCATACTAGATGAAGCCATCTTGTTGGCCGGGACAGGGCGGGAGAGCCAGAGTCCTGTAATGTTAGTCCTATCAGGAGCAGGGTAAAGAGGAAGGTTAGTCTCTCCGGCATACCAATCTCACAGAAGTTAGCAGGAAAAGAAGATCTACCAGCGCAGTTAAAATCGGAAATAATTATGGGTAAATTCCTAAGGGAAGAACACATGTGAACTACCGAGGAGGATTACTAGCAATGCTAACCAAATCAATAAGATGTTAAGCAGAGAAACTACCGAAGATCTAAGCAAATAAGGTTACCGAGGCAAAGTCATAGAAAAGTATGAAGGGGGAAGAATAGAGAAGGAAGAAGATCTTACCGAAGCTTATGCGGCGGCGATGGAACAGCGGCGAGCATGCAGATGGAGATCCAATCTCCCCCAGTAATGTTCGGGAGAGGAGCAGGACCGACGGCATCGAGGGTGAAGATGTTGAATGTCGGTGAGGGTAGACGCCGGCGTGAAGGAAGATGACGGTGGCGCAGGTTCCCCGCTCGGTTACTCGGATGGAGGAGAGCTCGAGGAGAAGGAGAAGAGGAAGAAGAAGGAGTGGGGGTAAAAAGATAGAGTTACCCCCAGCTCCCCTATTTATATCGCGGGGCGGCGATAGTGGAGCACTACCACCGTGCCCACGACCCCTACAGTTTCTGCCAATATCACCATGTGGTGGCACGTTGTGGGGCGGCGGTTCGTGTAACTGTGCCACTAGGCCAGTTATGGCAATGATGGGAGACAGTAGTCACACTGTGAACCGTCACTTGATGTGACCGTTCACAGTGGCAGAGCAGTTGCAAGTTTCGAGGGAAACTGTCGGGCGTGGCTTCTCGAGGAAGCTTTCAGCTATGTGCCGGCATGACCGTGTGTGAAACAAATCCCGTCCGGAATACCTGTGGGACCGGCCGGATTAACTTTTGAGAAGGAAGAGGACCGGTATATACGCGGAGGTCCGGCATATAATTTAATCGCCGGCGTATAATCAAGAGCCGGGATATAAGAAAAGAAGTGGTATGTTGAACCTGCCAAAGCCCCTCAGTTGAGACTGGGGGACCTCGACAGCTTCCGGGACTAGTGTCGGGGGGATGACCCCCGGTAGGGTCAAGAGACTAGAAAGATATAAGGAATATGCTTGACTTTATGTTGGTTGACCAAAGTTGGGTCTGGCCAGAATATAAAAGTATCGGCCAGACCAGCATATAAGGCGTATCCCGACCGGTGTTCTGATATATCGGCATAGCCGGGATACTTGGAGAGATGTGCCGGCGCGTGTATAGATATGCCGGTCTAACTTAGATGTTATACCATGCAGGAATAGGGGAGGCCGGATTACCCGACCTTGGGTCGTTGGTCCGGCACATAGGTGATACGTCTCCAACGTATCTATAATTTTTGATGCTCCATGCTTGTTTTTACACCATTTGCCTAATGTTTCGTTACACTTCGTGGCACTTTTATGCATTTTCCGGAACTAACCTATTAACAAGTTGCCACAGTGCTAGTTCCCTGTTTTCTGCTGTTTTTGTGTTTCAGAAGTGATACACAGGAAATATTCTCGGAATTGGACGAAACAAGTTCCTGAAGTCTTATTTTATCCGGAAGCTTCCAGAGATCCGAAGGAGAGTAGGAGGGAGGCCACCAGGGCCCCACACGCAGGGCTGGCGTGGCCAGGGCCTGGGCCGCGCCACCCTGGCGTGGGGGCACCTGGCCCCTCCTCTGACATCGCCCCTTCGCCTATAAAGACCCCCCGACGGAAAAAACCTAAGTACCCGTTCACTTTTCCAGAACACATCGCGATCCGCCGCCGCCATCGACCCGAAGATCGGGAGGGTCCAGAAGCTCTTCCCGGCATCCTGCCGGAGAGGGGAATCGCCACCGGAGGTCTTCTTCATCGCCATGCTTGCCTCTGGAGCGATGAGTGAGTAGTCTACCTTGGACCATGGGTCCATAGCAGTAGCTAGATGGTTGTCTTCTCCACCATGTGCTTCATGTTTAGATCTCATGAGCTGCCCTACATGATTGAGATCACCGTTATGTAATTCTACATGTTTGGTTTGTTGGGATCCGATGAATATTGGTGTTTATGATTGAGTTGCTGTACTGAATATTATCTTTGGTTATCTCTATGCTATGTATGATCTTGCATGCTCTCCGTTGTTAGTAGCTATCTTGGCCGAGTAGTTGCTAGTGACTCCAAAAGGGGGTATTTATGCTCGATAGTGGGTTCATGCCTCTATTTAACCTGGGGGAGTGACAGAAACCTCTAAGGTTGTAGATGTGCTGTTGCTACTAGGGAGAAAACAACATTCATATGCTCAAGGGCATATGCTTTGTTTACATTACACACTTTGCTTAATGCAATTATCCGTTGTTCGCAACTTAATACTCATGGGGTGTTCGGACGATATCCCCGTGAGTGGATTATTAGTCAAAGATGCAGTTGGATGGCGGTCTATGTATTTTGTTGTAATGCCCAGAGTAAATCTCATAGTGATCTTCTTGACATATCACGTTTATCTTTATTCTATCAATTTCCCAACTGTAATTTGTTTACCCAGCATGTGTTATTTATCTTATGGAGAGACACCACTAGTGAACTGTGGACCCCGGTCCTATTTCCATCATATTGCTATCACCTGTTTACTTTACTCGCACTGTTTACTTTACTCGCATACTCTATTGTTTTCCACTCGATACGCTCATAACCTTTGTTTCAAGCAAACCGGTGAGATTGACAACCTCATCGCAAGTTGGGAACGAAGTACTTGGTTGTGTTGTGTGCAGGTTCCGCGTTGTAGCTAGCAAGCAAAGCTTGGACGAGGCGCCATATATAAATTGTCCGAAGCTGTCGCAAGCTAGCAAGCATCACCTTCAGTCGTTTGTCTCTCCTCTCTAAGAACGATTAAACCTTGGTTTCTTAACTGAGGGAAAACTAGCTGCTATACTCATCATACCTTCCTCTTGGGGTTCCCAACGGGCTGGTTATTCACCACGCACATGGACCGTCTGCTACGTGTCAACTTGGCACCATCAGCCTCTTTTCTGGCGCCGTTGCCAGGGAGGAAGTAGAAGACTTCTGCGAGGGGAGTTTTCGCACGCACATCCTTTACTTTGTTTTATTGTTTTGCTTTACTTTATTTATTTTACCTGCATCGTTTTATATCAAAAACCCACAAAAATTAGAATCCTTGGTAGTTGTTTTTACTTGTTTACTTTTGTTTTGCTGAAATGGCCAATCCTGAAAACACCAAGTTGTGTGACTTTACTAGCACAAACAATAGTGATTTTATTTGCACTCCTATTGCACCACCTGCTACTGCTGCAAACTTTTATGAGATTAAGCCTGCTTTGTTGAACCGTGTTATGAAAGAGCAATTTTCTGGTGCTGGTACTGAAGATGCTGCAGCTCATCTCAACAATTTTGTTGAGCTATGTGAGATGCAGAAATATAAGGATGTAGAAAGTGATATTATTAAGCTCAAGTTGTTTCCTTTTTCTTTGAGAGGAAAAGCTAAAGATTGGTTGCTGTCTTTGACTAAGAATAGTATTGATTCTTGGGCTAAGTGCAAGGATGCTTTTATTGGTAGATACTATCCTCCTGCTAAGATTATATCTCTGTGTAGCAATATTATGAAATTTACTCAGTTTGATAATGAACATGTTGCTCAAGCTTGGGAAAGAATGAAATCTATGATAAAGAATTGCCCCACTCATGGACTGACTACTTGGATGATTGTCCAAACTTTTTATGCAGGACTGAATTTTTCTTCGAGGAACCTATTGGATTCAGCTGCTGGAGGCACTTTTATGTCCCTTACCTTGGGCGCTGCAACAAAGCTACTCGACAACATGATGGTAAATTATTCTGAATGGCACACCGAGAGAGCTCCACAAGGTAAGAAGGTAAATTCTGTTGAGGAAACCTCTTCCTTGAATGATAAGATTGATACCATTATGGCTATGCTTGCTAATGATAGGACTCATGTTGATCCTAATAATGTTCCTTTGGCCTCTCTGGTTGCTCAAGAAGAGCATGTTGATGTGAATTTCATTAGAAACAATAATTTTAACAACAATGCTTATAGGAACAATTTTGCTAGTAACAATTATAGGCCGTTTCCTTCTATTGGTGATAATAGCTATCTTGGTAGACCTAAAATGCCTAGTGAAGAAAGAATTTTTGAACTTGAAAAGGCTACCAAGAATTTTATGCAGGTGCAATATGAGCAGAACAGGGCTTTCACCAAGACTATGGAGGAGCAATCAGCTCTGTTGAGGACTATTAGTCATCAACTTGAAAATTTAAACAAGGCTATTCCTGAATTGCAAGCTAAGGTTTCCAAAGCTGAAACCGATATTTCATTATTGTCTAATGTGCAATCTTCTTTGATTAACAGAATATCCGCTAAGCCTGATCCTTTTGCTACCGCTAATGCTATTCAAGTTGGAATTGATGAAAATATTAGATTGTTAGCAGAATTGCATGCCAGGTGGGAAAGAGAAGATGAGATGGCTAGAGAAATGAAGGTATGTACCATTACTACCTCTGATAATGTTGCTCCTAATGCTAGCAATCCTCTTACTTTGATTGGTGTAGAGAAAACTCCCACTCCTTGTGTTAAAAAGCCTAAAACTGCCAAAACTTTTTCTCAAAAGAGTGCTAAATTTTTTTGGAGTGTGGGAGATGATAGCTCTACTTATTTTAATGATTTTGATGTTGATGGCTGCAATATATCTGAAGTAATTTTGTTCTTGCAAAAGCTTGCTTTGACTCCCAATGCTAGTTCTTTAAATATTGCTTTTACTAAGCATATTACCAATGCTCTCATGAAAATTAGGGATGAAAAGTTGAAGCAAAAAGCTTCTGTTCCCAAGAAGTTAGAAGATGGTTGGGAACCCATCATTGATATGCATGTTAATGGTTATGATTGCCATGCTTTATGTGATCTAGGTGCTAGTATTTCTATCATGCCTAGAAAGATTTATGACATGCTTGATTTACCGCCGCTTGAAAAATGTTATTTTGATGTTCCTATTGCTGATGTTGCTAAGAAGAAACCTTTGGGAAGGATTAATGATGTTCTTATTGTGGTTAACAATAACCTTGTTCCCGTTGATTTTCTTGTTATGGACATTGAATGCCATGCTTCATGTCCTATTATTTTGGGAAGACCCTTTCTTCGAACTGTAGGTGCTATCATTGATATGAGGGAAGGCACTATCAAATATCAATTCCCACTAAAGAAAGGTATGGAACACTTCCCTAGGAAAAGAAAGAAATTACTTTTTGACTCTATTCTTAGAGCAAATTATGAGCTTGATGCTTCATCACTTGATGTTACTTGATTCGCAATTTTCTGCGCCTAGCTCAAAGGCGTTAAAGAAAAGCACTCTTGGGAGATAACCCAATATTTTTATTTTCAGTACTTTTTCTTTTATTTGAGTCTTGGAAGTCATTACTACTGTAATGACCGCTCCTTATCTCGTTTATTTCGTTTTTGTGCCAAGAGAAGCCTCTAATTCGAGTGAGGTAAAGATTTGGGGATGTTGCTGTCCTGAAACTGTTTTCGGTGCTGCACCGTAAACATTCGTATAAATTCTCTATATATCTTTTGGACCTGCGATTTATTGTGCATATGCCCCAGGTTATATACAAACTTTTGTTAGTTGAACACTTTTTGATTTGAGCAAAAGAAAACCCCTAAAAAATTTGTCCTTTGTCAGCTGTTTAGTTTTGACAGATTTCTGTCAATATTTGTGTTTGCCACTTTATCGCTTTCTTTTGAGTTCTTTTGATCACGGAACTTTTGGAGAAGTTGCTACAGTAGTATTTGCTATATATGTGGTGGTTTTGAGTTGAAACCTGAAGCAAAAAGAGGATTGATTATATGTTATGCTTGCACTAATGTTGCTAATAGAATTGTGTTTAGTTTTGTATGAAGGAAGTTTTCAAGTGTAGGGATTGGAGAATGATGAGATAAGTTGAAGAATGGACAAAAGCTCAAGCTTGGGGATGCCCATGCATCACCCCAAGAAATATCCAAGAAGTACAAGTGTCAAAGCTTGGGGATGCCCCCGAGGCACCCCTTCTTCATCGGCAAAAATCAGGTCACCTTTCAAAACACTATATTTTTATGTTTTAGTTTTCCTAGTTAGTTTAGTTTGTTTTGTTTGCTGCAATAAATGGTTGGACCCCAACAAATTTCTTTTGGAGGAGATGTACTCGTTTTCATTTGCAAAGAACACTCTGTTTTTCATTCTAACAATTTCACTGGGTGTTCTTCTTTTTCTGCTACTGCTTTTGGTTTTCGTTTTCGCCTTGATTTGCGTTCAGATTTTGCCATATCTTTTCATCAAGGTGTATTTTTGCCTCTGATCTTTATTGGTTTTCATCAAAAGAGGTGTCTTTAAAAATTTCAAATGGTGTTGGAAAAGAGAAAAAGCTTTATGCAAAATAGTGGTACAAGAAGGAGCTTGTGTAGACTGCGGCTTAGGCTTTTTCATGTCATGCTTGATGTCTTTTTGATAGTATGCTTAGTGGTTTTGCTGTAGCATGACTTGTCTCAAATAACTGAGATTGCTTAATGAGCCTTTGAAAAAATCATGCGTTGTTTTTTATTGTATGGAAGCATTATTTTGGTTTTCTCCTTGATGCTTTATTTGGGTTGACTTGGCGCATGCTCACACATGTTAGACTCTTACAAAGTCGCCAATAGCCTCTATGATCATTTAGTTTTTGACTTTTGATGCCATCTTATGCTTCTTTTAATGTCGCTTTGTCGCTTTGCATGATTATGGCCATTATTGCTCTCTTAGTTGGTCGCTCCCAGTCTTTTGCTAGCCCTCGCCTTGTACTGAGTATGAGCTCTACTCGTGCATCCAACTCCTAAAAGCCAAAGGTTTCCAAAGTGTCCACCATACATACCTACTAGCAATTTGCTATTCCAAGTAAATTTGACTTGCTTTTATTTTCTCTTCAAATTAAACTCTTACCAGTGTTATGCGAAATTCGGTCAGTAAAGCTCTCACGAACCGGAAGGCACACTTTACTTTTTCCTGTTCTTAAAAATTTGACATTGTGGTCTCTTATGTTGAGTTGTTATGCTTGCAAGTTGTAAGTTGGAGACTAGCCCAGCCATGCTGTCATGGGCAAGCTTTCAACATTGCACTTCTTATTTGAGTTGATATCGTGATCTTTTGTTTATGGATGCCCGCGGTGTGAAATGAATTGGGAATCTTGTGGGGATCATGGAGTTTGTATATGTGTTAGGGAAACTCCGGGCCGCTAATCTAAGCCATGCATAATTCATGGTGGAAATTTGCAGCATACCCATGGTGAACATTCGATGACGCATCTCACAATAAAAAGCTAAACAAATGGCAAATAAAAGAGATGTCGAGGTGTTCATTGTCTGCTTGTCCTGTCATTTTGGTGTGGGCTTGTTCCATGTCATCGGGCACGGAGGTACCCCATTCGCGGTTCTCAATGATATGCATATACTTACAATGACAAGAGCCTTGCTTGGGACTCTAAGTAAAGTAGCATGAGGTTTGGGTACTCGTATTCACGGGGCACGAGGTTTTCAACTTATGATTTGTCAAGCATATGCATCATAATTGTTCTCGCATTAAATTTAACCATTCAAGATGCTTATGATGGGGTCAATGAGAGCTCAAAGCCGGTAAGTACCATAATTTTTGAAGGTTATAAAACTTGCAATCACTGCTTCCCTCTGCGAAGGGCCTTTCTTCTACTTTTATGTTGAGTCACCACCTTCTATCTTTATGCACCATTAAGAGAGCATAGTTGTCATTCTTAGTGTAATGTGCATTGTCCCAAAGTTTTCATTGATTGATTCATATTGTTGGTTTCACTTGTTCTTAAATTATTTGTATCTAGTCGCTCTTTTAAACTTGAAGGTGTCCTATGCATTTATGTTTTGCTCTCTATGAAGGACAAGCTGAAAACCATTTGTATGTTTTTCCTTATGATTTGAACACATGTTTGACTTTCATTGTTTCATTTTCATGATCTTTTGTTTGTGTTCATTTGCATGTTTATAACATGGTTGCTAACTTTCTATTGTCAAGATTATATCTTTCATGCCCATGTTTTAAGTTCTTATGATCCCAGCTCACAAATGCTTACATATATGATCAAGATTGTGTAGGTGCATGTCACCTCAAAAATTATTCTTTTGTTATCACTTACCTACTCGAGGACGAGCATGAGTTAAGCTTGGGGATGCTTGATACGTCTCCAACGTATCTATAATTTTTGATGCTCCATGCTTGTTTTTACACCATTTGCCTAATGTTTCGTTACACTTCGTGGCACTTTTATGCATTTTCCAGAACTAACCTATTAACAAGTTGCCACAGTGCCAGTTCCCTGTTTTCTGCTGTTTTTGTGTTTCAGAAGTGATACACAGGAAATATTCTCAGAATTGGACGAAACAAGTTCCTGAAGTCTTATTTTACCCGGAAGCTTCCAGAGATCCGAAGGAGAGTAGGAGGGAGGCCACCAGGGCCCCACACGCAGGGCTGGCGCGGCCAGGGCCTGGGCCGCACCACCCTGGTGTGAGGGCACCTGGCCCCTCCTCTAACATCGCCCCTTCGCCTATAAAGACCCCCCGACGGAAAAAACCTAAGTACCTGATCACTTTTCCAGAACACATCGGGATCCGCCGCCGCCGTTGACCCGAAGATCGGGAGGGTCCAGAAGCTCTTCCCGGCATCCTGCCGGAGAAGGGAATCGCCACCGGAGGTCTTCTTCATCGCCATGCTTGCCTCCGGAGCGATGAGTGAGTAGTCTACCTTGGACCATGGGTCCATAGCAGTAGCTAGATGGTTGTCTTCTCCACCATGTGCTTCATGTTTAGATCTCATGAGCTGCCCTACATGATTGAGATCACCGTTATATAATTCTACATGTTTGGTTTGTTGGGATCCGATGAATATTGGTGTTTATAATTGAGTTGATGTACTGAATATTATCTTTTGTTATCTCTATGTTGTTTATGATCTTGCATGCTCTCCGTTGTTAGTAGCTATCTTGGCCGAGTAGTTGCTAGTGACTCCAAGAGGGGGTATTTATGCTCGATAGTGGGTTCATGCCTCTATTTAACCTGGGGGAGTGACAGAAACCTCTAAGGTTGTAGATGTGCTGTTGCTACTAGGGAGAAAACAACATTCATATGCTCCAGGGCATATGCTTTGTTTACATTACACACTTTGCATAATGCAATTATCCGTTGTTCGCAACTTAATACTCATCGGGTGTTCGGATGATATCCCCGTGAGTGGATTATTAGTCATAGATGCAGTTGGATGGCGGTCTATGTATTTTGTTGTAATGCCCAGAGTAAATCTCATAGTGATCTTCTTGACATATCATGTTTATCTTTATTCTATCAATTGCCCAACTGTAATTTGTTTACCCAGCATGTGTTATTTATCTTATGGAGAGACACCACTAGTGAACTGTGGACCCCGGTCCTATTTCCATCATATTGCTATCACCTGTTTACTTTACTCGCACTGTTTACTTTACTCGCATACTCTATTATTTTCCACTCAATACGCTCATAACCTTTGTTTCAAGCAAACCGGTGAGATTGACAACCTCATCGCAAGTTGGGAACGAAGTACTTGGTTGTGTTGTGTGCAGGTTCCGCGTTGTAGCTAGCAAGCAAAGCTTGGACGAGGCGCCATATATAAATTGTCCGAAGCTGTCGCAAGCTAGCAAGCATCACCTTCAGTCGTTTGTCTCTCCTCTCCAAGAACGATTAAACCTTGGTTTCTTAACTGAGGGAAAACTAGCTGCTATACTCATCATACCTTCCTCTTGGGGTTCCCAATGGGCTGGTTATTCACCATGCAGAAGGACCGTCTGCTACGCGTCAACTTGGCACCAGCAATAGGTCCAGGATATGGCCAACGGCTATATCCGAGATACATAAGTCAACCAAGGTGTCATATCCCTACAATCAAGGGAGGAAACATCCAAGTATGGAGGAAGGTCATGATCACAGGGTGCACACTGGTGGTCTAACAACCATCACTGTGCCAAAGTACAGTCCTTACCTCACAGCGGTAAGGTCACAGTCGAAGCATGTACAAGGTACAGGGATGGTGAGTCCCATCAAGAGCAATCAGGGGCAAAGTCAAGGGTGGCAGCCATCGTCACCTTGTCCTACTTGGACTATAGCCAGTGTCATATGCATGTGTATGACCATTGTAACCCTGGCCACCACTATATAAGGTGGCACAGGGAGCCCTAGCCAGGGGTTGGTCTCTGCTCATTCTCTCAGTTAATAGTTCATCTTCCTCCTCTCAGTGAGAGCTAGGAAGCACCATTGTTGTACACTCCATCGTTCCAAATATATAACCAGTAGAGCAGGAGTAGAGGTGTTATCTCCTTACGAGAGCCCCGAACCTGGGTAGATCGTATGTTCCTTTCTGTCGTGCTTCTTAGCTCGCTCCCCTCTCCCGAATCCTCCAGCATCTAGTTCGGCCCCCATATAAGCCATCCCATGGCATATGTTGTTTCACCACGACGACATTTGGCGCCCACCGTGGGGTAGATCGATATGCTGGGCTGAGTCTTCATTCAGACGGGGTCCGTGATAGCGGCGTCAGGGGTGCGCGTGGTCTCTGGCCTCGTCCAGAGGCTAGGCTCGCTCAGCTTCATCAGCGACAACGCCGGATATCTCGGCGGCCGGCCGTTCCCCAGGGATGGCCGGATCATATCTTTCAGTTCCCACGAGGTCTACGTGGGGACTGAGAGTATTTGCAGGAAGAGGGTGCTGGTGGCAGCGGATCCTCCGTCGCATCTGCTGGCTCACACTAGGCATAGCGCTCGCCCAGTAGAGTCGGCAGAGGTGATGATGGCCGGCACATCCGTGCCATCGGCGGATAATACCATCAACTCCTTCTTTATATAAGTGTGGGTCATCTCAAAAGTAATGCCTCAAATCATAAAAGAATTTTCTTCTTTGCTGAGCTGTAAAGGTTGGAGGCAAATACTTGGAAACAATAAAGTTAGCATAATAAGCATACCAAGGAAGGTCTCGCGAAGTTACATTTATCGAAGCCAACTGTTCATTTGGAAAACTTTCATTAACAGGAATAGGATCAAAAGAAATGTTTTCCAATCTAGACAAATTGTCAGCAATAAGATTTTTAGCACCTTTCCTATCCACAATATGCAAATCAAACTCTTGTAAAAGCAACACCCATCTAATAAGCCTAGGCTTAGCATCCTTCTTCATCATAAGATATCTAATAGCAGCGTGATCAGTATGAATAGTAACTTTAGAATCAACAATGTAAGGTCTAAACTTATCACATGCAAAAACAACAGCAAGAAACTCTTTCTCAGTAGTAGCATAATTCTTCTGAGCAGCATCAAGAGTCTTACTAGGATAGTGAATAACATTCAACTTATTGTCTACGCGCTGTCCAAGAACAGCACTAACAGCAAAATCACTAGCATCGCACAAAATTTCAAAGGGTAAATTCCAATCAGGTGGTTGAACAATAGGAGCAGTAGTTAAAGCCTTCTTAAGAGTTTCAAAAGCTTCCTTACAATCATCATCAAAGATGAATGGTACATCTTTTTGAAGAAGATTAGTAAGAGGCTTTGAAATCTTAGAGAAATCTTTAATAAACCTCCTATAGAAACCAGCATGACCAAGAATACTACGAATACCTTTAACATCTCTAGGACAGGGCATTTTCTCAATTGCTTCCACTTTCACTCTGTCAACCTCAATACCTCTTTCAGAAATTTTATGTCCAAGAACAATTCCTTCATTCACCATAAAGTGGTATTTCTCCCAATTAAGAACAAGGTTAGTTTCTTCACACCTCTGCAAAACTTTATCAAGATTGTGCAAACAGTTATCAAAAGAAGTTCCATAGACGGAGAAATCGTCCATGAAAACCTCCACAATTTCTTCACAAAAACCATGAAAAATAGCAGACATGCATCTTTGGAAAGTAGCAGGAGCATTGCATAAACCAAATGGCATACGTCTATAAGCATAAGTTCCATAAGGACAAGTAAAAGTGGTTTTCTCTTGATCTTCCTTTCTAACAGCGATCTGAGAGAAACCAGAATAACCATCAAGAAAACAAAAGTGAGTCTTCTTAGACAGCCTCTCTAACATTTGATCTATAAACGGTAAAGGATAGTGATCTTTCTTGGTAACTTTGTTTACCTTTCTAAAATCAATGCACATCCTATAACCAACTACTACCCTTTGAGGAATAAGCTCGTTATTCTCATTAGGCACAACAGTCATACCTCCTTTCTTAGGAACACAACGAACATGACTAACCCATCTACTATCAGCAATAGGATAAATAATACCAGCATCAAGGAGCTTCAATACCTCATTTCTTACCACTTCCTTCATCTTGGGAATTAAGCGGCGTTGATGTTCAACAACTGGCTTTGCGTCTTCCTCCATATTAATAGCATGCTGACATAAAGTGGGAGAAATCCCTTATAAATCATCAAGGGTATATCCCATAGCTCCTCGATGTTTTCTCAATATCTCCAATAACCTTTCTTCTTCCTTTCCTGAAAGCTTAGAACTGATAATAACAGGATATATTTTCTTATCATCTATATAAGCATACTTAAGATCATCAGGTAAAGGTTTTAATTCAAAAACAGGATCTTCCTTAGGTGGGAAAGTGGTACCAAGATCCTCCACAGGTAAATTTTGCTTGATCAACGGTGGTTGACGAAGGAAAATATCGTCAATCTCTTCTCTTTCCTTCCTGTAGATATCACTTTCATGGTCCTCCATGAATTGCTGCAAAGCATTATTAGGAGCAAGAGCAATAGAAGCAAGCTGTTCAACTCTAAAATTTTCATTAGGCATGTCATTTTCATAAGAAATCTTAGCAAACTTGGAAAAATTAAACTCATAAGATTCTCTATTAAACTTAGTGAAAATTTTCTCCTTCTTACAGTCTATCATAGCTCCACAAGTATTCAAAAAGGGTCTACCAAAAATAATAAGACAAGTTTTACTAGCTTCCTTACCAAGTACTAGGAAATCAGTAGGATATTTAGTCTTACCGCATAGAACTTCCACATCTCGAATAATACCAAGAGGCCAAACAGTCTCTCTGTTAGCAAGCTGAACAACCATATCAATATCCTCAAGTTTGCAAGGGCCAATCTCATGCATAATTTCTCTGTAAAGCTCTACAGGAGTGGCACTTGAACTTGCACCAATGTCGCATAAACCATAATAGCAATGATCGCCAATCCTGACCAAAATAACAGGAACACTTGTTTTCCTACGCCTATTAGGATGTGAAATAATGTTAGTAGCATCTTCACAAAAGATAATATATTCATCCCCTACATCTTTAGTAACAAGGTCCTTCAATATAGCCACAGGAGACTTAATAGTAATTTGATCATCAGGTTCTACAGCCTTCTTAGTACTTTTATTAGACACACTTACCAAAGTAGAATGCTCTTTTACTTTAGCAGGGAAAGGTGTCTTCTCAAAATAAGGTTGAGGCAAAATGCCATCAACAGTACAAACTTCAGTAGCTGCAGCAGGAATATGACTAATAGAATCTTTATAAGGCGCATGATATTTGTTCCAATCTTTCTTTGGAACATCAAGATAAGAGGCAAAAGCCTTAAAACAGTTAGCAAGTATTTGAGAATCAAGACCATAAGCAGTGCTAACATTATGAAAGTCATCGGTTCCCATAAAAGTTTTAATGCATTCATAATCATAATTTATACCTGACCTCCTACCTTTGTCATTTTCCCACCCGTCAGCATTTTCTTGAATACGTTTAAGGAGATTCCACTTAGCATCTTCTTTCATATGAGTAAATGATCCAAAACAGGAAGCATCCAAATAATCCTTATCCTGAAGAGCAAGCCTCGCATAAAAATTATCAATAACAATATTACTGGGGAGCTCATGAATGGGACATTTGAGCATTAGTAACTTCAATCTCCCCCACGCTTGGGCAATACTCTCTCCATCATGAGGCCAAAAGTTATATATTCGATTATGATCTTTATGAATTTCACTTGGAGGATAAAACTTGGAATAAAAGAGAGGTACAATTTCCTCCCATGCAATAGATGGACCATCTTTAAGCAGCCGATACCACTCCTCGGCTCTGCCTTTCAGTGATAAAGAGAATAGCTTCCTCTTAACTTTGCTTGATGAAATACCTGCACACTTGAACAACTCGCATAATTCATGTATACAGAGTAAGTGATCACCCGGATGGACAGTTCCATCTCCTGAATAGCAGTTATCCATAACACGTTCAACAATTTTCATAGGTATTTTAAAAGGATCTAATTGAGCAGGTGGTGGTGGTGGTGGTTCATCCACATGTGCAGTAGTGGTAGTAGTGTTCCCGAATAGGAACCCAAATGGAGAACTCTCCATAGAAAAATAAAATAAAAATAAAAGATAAAAATAAAAACAATACTCACAGCGACGGTTACCTTTACCAATTCCACTCTTCAATAGCGCTTCACTCCCCGGCAACGGCACCAGAAAATAGTCTTGATGACCCACAAGTATAGGGGCTGTATCGTAGTACTTTCAATAAATAAGTGTGTCGAACCCAACGAGGAGCAGAAGGTGTTGACAAGTGGTTTTGATCAAGGATTCACTATAAATACTAGCAAACGGGTTTTCAGGGGTATTTGGTAATGTAAATAAATAAAGTACAAGTAAATAAAAGACAATAGTAATAATTGCTGCAAGTGGCCCAATCCTTTCTAGAGCAAAGGATAAGCCGGTTGTGTAATTTATGATAACCAAACGTTCTCGAGGACACACGGGATTTTCTGTCAAGTGCTTTCACTTCATACCGCTAAATAATCTTTATTGGTTTGATAAGTGTTATGGGGGTGAACCTGTGCTAGCGCACTACCCTTACTAGGATAAATACACACTTGTGATTATACCCCTTGCAAGCATCCACAAATACAAGAAAGTAATTAAGATAAATCTAACCACAGCCTTAAACTCTAAGATCCTACGGTCCCTGGTGCAATGGTTTCCCAACGGAGGTTTAGGTTTCTGTCACTCCAGCAACCCCACAATTGGTAGCCAAATACACAATGCATCTCACTAGGCCCATAAATGGTGAAGTATCATGTAGTCGACGTTCACATGACACCACTAGTGAAATAACACCACAACAAATAAATATCAAACCATTAAATATTACTCAACATAATTCCACTACTAGCGACTTGACTTCTCCCATGTCCTCAAGAACAAAATGAACTACTCACAAGACATCATATGGATCATGATCAGAGGTGAAATAATGGTAAATAACAATCTGAACATAAACCTTAATTCAACGGTACCACTCAATAGCATCAACCACAAGAGTAATCAACACTGGGAAAGTTTCCCCTAAGAATTTGACAAGATTCAACTCAAGATGTTACAGCGGGATGGCGTGGTGATGGTGGAGATGAAGGTGCTGGTAATGAGGATGATGGCGATGATGATCCCGATGAAGTCTGGTGCGATGGCGATGATGATGGCGACGATCTCCCCTCTCCCAGAAGGAATTTCCCCGGCAGATTTCTGCCTGCCGGAGAGCTTTTCTCTCTCTGGTGTTTTCTGCCCCGCAGAGGCGGCGGTGTATATCTCTGAGCCCCCTTTGACTTAGGTTTTCAGGGACGATGAAATACGTGAAGGCGCGATGGCAGAAGTGGGCCAGGGGGCCACACAACAGGCCGGCGCGGCCAGGGGTCAGGCCGCGCCCCCTGTGTGTGTGTGTCTGCCCCGTGGCCCCTCTCGACTCCTCCTTCTGGCTTCTTCAGTCTTCTGGTAAAATATAATTTTCTGGTATTTTTCTGAAATTTCCTGATCTTCCGAAATATGGTGTCTTGATAGTCCTTTTTCCAGCAGAATCCTGACTCCGGCAACAAATCCTCCAATGATCATCAAACATGTAAAAACGGAGGAAACAACATAAGTATCATCTCTAAATATGAAATATATCAATGAATAACAATAAATTACGATACAAAATAGTGATGCAAAATGGACGTGTCGGGCATTGCCGCGCGTCCCGCGCGGGCATCGGAGACGGCACGTAGAGAGGCGGCATGCCTTGGGGCCTTGGGGCCGACCCGACGCGGGCGAGGCTTGCCGAACAAGTCTCGCGCGCTCGATGTTCACGGCACGGTATTTCCGCCTGGCGAGGGCATTGCCGGTGCTGGAAGTCCCAGCCTCAGCCTCACCATCGTTAGTCGTTGGTCGGCTGAAGCCGGGAAGAGCCGACCCACTGCCCCAAGCGGGTGCCAGCCATGGCGCGCGGAGTCTTGGCAGTAGTTGCGGTGATATGGGGGCACTATGGGGGCGGCGCGGCGGTGGGCTGGTTGCGTCGCCCGAATAGCCTTCGAACGGCAACATGGGCGGCTCAAAACACCCCAATGGGGAGAGGATGGTGGCAGGACAGAGTGGTGGTCAAAACTTGACCGTCGTGAGCTATTTGGTGTGGAATTGGTTTCGCATTTATAAGACCACTTCCTCAAACGGCTATTTGGAGTCCAGAATTCTTTTGAAATTTGAATTTTTTACTACAATTATAAATAATTCAAATCCCAGACCCTCCATCCAAGTTCAACTGAATACCGAGCTGTCTGGAGTTTATTCCGGACTGTCTTGGTCTGGTTTTTCAGCTAAAACAACTTTTTGGCTGCCTTTTTAGGTTAGTTTTTATGATATATTATTTTAGTCGTAAGAAAGATAGATAAAATACATGATTATATACATATATACAATCAAAAGATCACAAGTTAACCTTCTTGTTGTGTGCTGCCATAGATAATTACATTACATATATATACCAAAAGATCAAAGTTTGGGTAATGATAACCATACTTCTAGCTGATTTTCATAACTTCTAGGCTCAGCCAACCATTCCAGCAGACGCCACATCCTCTCCTTTCGAAGCCTAACTTGGCCATGATTAAGGAACCAAGGCTTATGCTCGCCTCGCAATGGAATTCATCTCAATTATCTTCGAAGATAACTACATTACACTTGAGACACTTTTTGTAGGAGCCTATCACCAAACCTTCACGGCCGTTGCTTTGTACGGCGAATATAGCATGCCCGGTCTATGGAATTTTATTCCGTAAGTCACCATAAAGCTCAGAATTTATCCCTTATGTGGTTAAAAACATAATTAATGATTAGATCAAAAAAGTGCATAATGCAACATATGATGTACTAGATATAATTTGAACAGTATGGAACTAATCAACTTGTATTGATCATCCTTATCTAGTCTATACACATAGAAAAGAGGGACCTCGCCATCAAAGTTCAAGTCATTCATCAAATTGGAACATAGAGAAGTCATTTCTTCTTGACTGATATCGTCCACATCGTCGAAATGCATCCTCTGCAATGCCGGTCTGCAATAGTCAGGTATGTCTGACCACTCAAACAACGAGTAGGAAAAGTGCTACATACACATTCTAGCATTATTATAGCAAAACATGGAAGTTAACACAAAAATGACACACTAGATTCACTTACCAAGAAAATGAACCCATGGTTTGTTTTCACCTATATTTGAAATGACTGTAACATTGAAGTGATCGTGTTGTGGGTCAAAAGTGAACCTCACAACATCATCCTCTTGTAGCTCATAAGCTTCCACAAGTGATTACCACCCTGGTCCAACAAGATCCGGAAACTGATCATCAGTTGACCAATGAGCTAGTATAGAGGTTTACTAGGGACTCTAGTTGTTCAATACCACACGTGTATTAGTGTTATCCGACTGACACAGATATAGCACAGTATTAAACATATCATGAACTAAATGAAATATGTAAATAAACTATTTTATTATTTTCCGCTCGGGCATATTTCCTTCAGTATTTTTGGATAGGGGGATGCAAATAAAGAAGATCACATTAGCAAGTGTTCTATTTCTATTGAGAGGATTGTTGTATAGTACAAACAAGAGGATTACAAATGGGGTTGAACGCCAACATTCTAAATGAGAATTTCTAATGGTATGTAAGCAAAATCTAGGACTAAAAACCAAGATGTTTACATGGTATCCTTTTCAAGTTTGCATATATTAATCCGTTGCAACGCACGGTCATTTTTCCTAGTACCAAATAATAATAAAAGCAAAGGGGTTTTCCATAATTTTTTGTGAGTTCACCCACAAATGACGAATACCCATCCACTAAATTGCATAAGAAGATTCATCATCCGGGCTCATCCATAGTGTTTCTCTTTGTCACACCATAGCTTCGTCCGTCGTAAATGTTGGGCCATGGCAAGCGCCTGCTACGACCATGTCGTCGGTTTGCCCCGAGCTCACCAGTGTTGCCCCTCCCATCCTCTTCCTCAAACTAGGTGGCCCTGCCCTCTCCTACCCCCTGCATGGAGCTTACCAGATCCACCCCTATCCCGCCTCATATATACATGCATCAACGATTTATCATTGTTTATATTAAAAGGGAACTATGGGTTCACCCTGGGCCCCCAAAATCTCAGGACTGGCCCCATACCAAATAATATATAGTTATTAATTTGTTGCAAGTTGATTCACATAATACTTTTCGTATGTTCATAATGAACCTATATATGAACTTGTTTAATCCACTTCTTGATCTCCATGTGTTCAGTTTTTATGTTAATAATCAACGTGGCCAAGAAGACACACAAGTCAGTGTCTATTATACTTAGCAAAAATAATCACATGATGTTGTTACTAAATCCTAGATTAATTATAATTTTCAGATATTGATGTTTCTTTTTCGAACTATATTTCTGCTAGAATTTACGCATTGCTCTACTTCACAGTGAAATTAAGTGGTTTGTTTCATTTGTATGTAACAACTCTTAAATAAGTTATTTCACGTCCCCTATATACCAGAAATATAGAATAAAAATATAAAGGGTAATGCCTTTGTAGATAAATTAGCAATAGATATAAAGATAATATATGTTTGATATAGTGAATTTTATCATAAATATCTTAACATGGAGCTCTAAAGCTACATGCAATGATTTTTGCAGACCAATCTTACGTGCAAGCTAATTGAAATTTGTAGAGCATACACGATTTTAATGTAAATTCCTGTAGCTTTTCTGATCTTCACGATTCATCATCACATGGCCTATTTTTTCTACTGTTGTGTTGTGGGAATCATGCGATTTAATCTAGCTAGTCAAGTACGCAAGTACTTAAAATGAGGATTATAATATGGAAGAACGGTCATCTCTTTTCAAACAAAAAGGAAAAAGGAGAGAGATCGACATATGTTCCCTTTCTGCCCAAGAAGCTCCTGCACCACCGGTAAGGTGTGTGGTTCAGGATCTAACTAAGCCACCATGCCTAAAATAATGCATGTAAGTACTAAGTGCCACTTAATATTATAGTCGACATGCATGCATGACGTGGTGGGTACGCTCCCTTTCCCTTTAGTTCGGCCACTTCACTTTGTACCTAGATCGTGCTAGGGATTATTATGTAAATGGGATCAGAGGATCACACGGCATAACTTCCTCGATCGAGTGATCTCCAAACTAACGAACAAGCACACGATCGATCATGAACTTTCGAGCAACATCATTATCCACAAACTCTTTGTTTACTTCACACGGATATGGTAATGAATCTTATCGATCGGGGAGAAAAGGAAGCAATTAGCCTCTGCATGCCCGGTCGATCGCTCAGCCGACGATGACATACGCAGCGCAGGAATCTTAGACACTGACCGGGCGTCGGCATAATGCAGGTAGCCTTAGGCTGGTCCAAGAGAGGTTAAACAAATGGATCAACTGGTGAACAGACGTAGGTTACGTATGATTGGGGTGTTTGGGTGTGCAAGCAATCTTAGTAAAGAGAAAGCAGCGGGCTTAAAAATATGCAGCGATCCGCGGTCTGCATACAAGCGCGCCGCGCATGCTGGGCTTTTCAGCACCGGTCATTACATAGCGGACGTGGCGTAATTTGTTTATTCATGTTATAATCACATGTGATTAAAAGATCCAAGCATTTGGTAGTGGAGTAGATTAGGGTAGTATGGTCAAGCTCCGGCTTGGTAGAGCCTAAGACCATATGCATGCTAGGCCAGCTGGAATATCAAACACAAGTTAGTTAACGGATACAGGACAGTTTGCAACTTTCTTGGGTTGGCTATGCATGGTACTGGGTTTCTTCAGCACCTTCAGAAAATAAAGACGACACTCTCGCCAGAAAGACAGAAAGAAAAGGAAAATGAACACATCATCTCCAAAGTAGTCTGGCCGCGTTTAAGTAATTTCATGACCAAACTCTGCAATCATCATACATGACGATAACTAGCTAGTGGGAGCGGAGCGATCAGCCAAATTGTTAAGATCAATTAAGCACGGCAAAAGCGCCTTATATACGTATGCAGTGATGCCATCAACCAAATTAACAAGGAAACTTGTGGAGACAGAACATATATATACCATCTATCAGATTACCACATATACGTAGAGAAGTTCGAGAGAATTCTAAGACATGACTGTCAGATTATTTTTTTCTAAAAAGATGGCAAGGAAATATACTCCTCCACGTACACATTGCTTTGACATTGGTCCCTCTCGAATCTCGATCACCTACCAGAAACTCAATCAGTCGCTACGTGCTAATCCTCGCGCTTGCAATGGAGACCAGAGATGAATTTCCACCAAAATTCAGAGTTTGCGTGGTTGTGCGTGTCCCATGAGGTGCGCATGCATGATACGATAGCCATGGAAGGAAAGAACTTCTTCGGTTGATGCTGGGAGTCGGAGATCACGAGAGCCACTACCTTAGGGTCGGCTGTCGATATACGGAAGGCAGCAGCGCTGCTTCAATCATTAAGAGAAAACCGGGCAAAGGCCGGCAGAGCACAGGTTACAGAAGGGAAGAGGAACGAACACACACCACCACCTAAACAGAATTACAGAGGGCGAAGAGGGGATTACAAGGTCTACATCGAGACCATAACCAATCAACAAAGACACCGACGGGCTTCAGCTTTCATCTTCATCTAACCAGCGCGGCAGACGCCAAGACCGCTGGTTGTCTGGTCGCCACCAGTCCACACCACTCGAAGAGAGGGAGCAGCATTGACAGGAACGAGCTGATCTAAGAGTGGATCAGGGCTCGCTAACCCGGCTTCGAACAAAAACATCGGCACCGCCGAAACTTTGACAATCTTCATGGGCAATCAGCAGACCTCGACGGAGAGCGGCACCGGCTGCACCGAGACATCAAACGGCCAACACGGAATTGGGGCTCCAAGACGACGCCCCAAAGGGGGTAACGACGTCACTGCCGCCGCCATCGTCTGATCCAGAAACTGAATCAAGGCTTTCGCCCGGAGCACACAGGAGATGGATGGAATGCAGAGCTATCCCGACAAACGCCTGCAACGAGGAAGACAACGCCCATCAGCGTCGTCGTAGTCGGCACCGGCCAAGACCGGTATGGGTTTTCACCCGAAGCAAAGCAGGGCACCACATCACCACATCCCAGGACCATCCCTAGATGACTCAGGCCAGGACCGGAGGGGAGAAGAGGAGGGGGGAGGGGAGCCGCCGCCGGGGATGCAGGGGCGGAGGGCCTAGACGGAGACCGACCGGGGGCCGGCGGCGCCAGATCCACAACGAGGGGGGCGGACGGAGGGCCTTGCCGGCCGGCGGGACGACGCAGAGGAGGAGCAAAGTGAGGGAAGGAGCGACGCATGAGGAGCTTCAGAGGAGGCACAGCGGCCAAGGGAGCAACGACGCGGGATTCCGCCGCCGCCGGCACCGCGCGGGCTTTGCCCGGCGGCTCACGCCGGCGGCGGCGAGGGGGCTTGGTGGGGGTGGGGGGGTGGCGGCGCTAGGGTTCCGCCCGTGTCACCCCGACGGGAGCGACGCGGGGGCGGGTGGGTTGTCTTGGGACACCTACGCACTTAATATTGCAGTTGATGGCCGGCTGTCGATATACAACTTCTGTAGTTCCATTCTCAGTTGATCATTCACCCACTCCTTGGCGCTGACGCACCGCCGCCTACCTGACGACTGACGCACGCACGCGATACGATTCCAGTTTTTGTGGCCTGCGTTCCCTCGATACGATGTGCCGTGGAGCGATTCTTGGCCTCCCGTTTGACTGAACTCGTTAGCGTATGCATGTCTCGCGCGAGTGCATGTTCTCGATAGGGATGGTTGCTTTGCCGGTACTACCACCTGACCTGAATACTGATGACTCCCTCAACAAAAGGATTGTTTTCACTGATGATGTGCTCCCTGCCTCGCTGCATGAGTTTGGTCATTTTTTGTGCAATGGTGCAAATCAGGATTTGTTAAAGCTGAAGAAGACTCTTAAAGACCTGAAGGACAAATGTAAATGATATTGTACTGCAAAATCAGCAAAATAGGAAAAACGAAGCAAGATTCAGTAGATCAACGCGTCCTCAGTCATATAAGATTGCAGGTCAAGACACCACGACCAAATAAAGGCAAAAGACAACACAATGTGCATACAGAACTTGCACCAACCAAATCTTCATATTCAATCTTCTTTCAAAAAAATCTTCATATTCGATGACAACATGCAGGGAACCTTCGTCGAAATTGTGGCCTGCTGTGGATGCTGTTGTGGTTTCTTTTGTTGTGTTGTTGTTTCGGGCTTTTGGAGTAGTCAGCTTGTCGGGGTTTCGTGTTGTATGGTTTTTCGATCTGGTTTTCCTATAAACTGGATCATTTTCCCTCTTCTTAATGAATAGACAGAGCTCCTGGCGTTTGCGCTAAAAAAATGATTTTCTAGGCATATATATAAGTCAGCATTTGAAGCTAGTGACCAAAACTTTCAGCAGAGTAGACAGCATAAAGATTACTGAACACCACCCAACAGTTCACATGGTGTTTTGGGGGGAATGATGTTTCAGTTATCCTTACCAGATTATTAGCATGGAATCATACGCAAGAATAATCGCATGAGGAGATTCTGCAGGATCAACTTATATCATAACCAAATGCAAGTATGCAACACACCATCAACAATGATAAAGCAGATAGCAAAACTTTACTCATCCAATCATATATTGCAAAGCTCTAGTGCATACTACATACAACTAACTAGAATGCAGTTTAGATCAACTAGCACAATGCACGCGCATTGCTACGTAAGAGCAAGGTTGCCACAAAGCGCTAAATATTTGGGCTATGTCACAATAATAGCTTATTCATGGTATAAAGCAAGAAATCACAAATATTTACTATAAATTGAAATGTACTATTAATACATTTCAGAGACATAGCAATGTGGTCTCTAGTAGAATTGGACAGGCAATTTGACCTACTTCTTAACGGATACCCTAGATGGTGTCGACACAAAAGACTCGGTGCAGCTAGCTTTGAGATGCGGCGACGAGACAGGAAGATCATGCATAGTAATCATTTTACTTAAGCTCTCAATCTGACCAGAGACCTAGCTTGAACGCACTAAATCTGCTAGGGAGTTGCTACTCAGACTATCAATATCATCACGTAGTAGTGTAAGTAACTTGTAGAAAATCATTCTAGATATATCTATTAGGGATCGCGTTACGCAAGACAAAAAATTGTGGCGCTTAAACCAAGATCAAGCTTGCAAGGAGGAGGCAACGGATCGCATACCTCGTTGATCGAACTAGCGGAAGAGTTTGTCGATGATGAGGTTGATGAAGTTACGGGTCCATTCCTTCAACTAACCTTAGTTAGTCGCGAGAAGATGTATTATCCTTCTTCGGCTCCCACGATCTAGTGTCGTACGTGCAACACCTCTGATGGTATCCACACGTACGAGCTTGGCGTCACCGCATAGAACGTGTAACCAAGCACACAAACTATGCGAAATATGTTGGTGAAGAACAGGCAGCGCTTCCGCGTCACCGATATAATCGAGGTAGAAGACGAGCAGCGCTCCACAGGGGAGAGAGAGAGAGAGGAGAGGAGAAGTAGTCGACGACGAAGCGATGGCGACGAAGGTGACCGGTGGCGGTTGTGATGGCGGTGGTCGGCTGGGGCTAGGGTTTCGGGCCACAGGGGCTCTATGACTTGGAGTGCCTAGCCCCCCCCCCCCCCCCCCATTTATATAGGAGGTGAGGACCCTTAGGGCCGGCCGCCTTCCCTACCAAGTAGGAGAAGGATTCGGGGTCAAACTGAATTCCTTCTCCACTTTCCAAACTTAGGGGGGTCCGAGTTCTAGTAGGAACTACTCCTCCCCTTTATCAAACCTCCCTAGGGGTGGATTCTTTGACTGTTGGACTCCACCCTCTAGTGGTGCGGCCGCCTAGGGGTGGGCCTCATGCGGCCCTAGGCCCAAGGCTGGCATTTTCAGTGTGAGTTGGTTGACCGAGAGCTAGGGGTAGCATCTTGGGATCAATTCTTGCATGTCACACAAACTTTGCATGATCGCTACATCCATTTTTGGCTTCAAGCCGATTTAGTTGAGCATATTTGGGCATTTGTGGGAAATCAACATGGTTAATTCCCTTATTTATTTCATGTAATTGGAATTATGTTTGATTCTTTGTGTCAAACTACGTGGTTGTAAAAAAAAAATTAATTTTTATTTTATTTGTTTCACACTTCTAATTTTTTATAGTTTAAAATTTATAAACCGAATAGCCAATGCTAAAGAAAATTGTTAGCGTTGAATAGGATGGGTCACGCCGTTGCACGCCTAGCGACCTAAATTCTATCAAAGACCTAATCCATCCAAACCAAAACAGACTATTTAGATCGGCTCGGTAAAGATACCCTTACTTTCGGGGGCATTTAATTTGGACAAATCAAACCGTCGAGGCAATCAATTTTGCAGCACAACGCTCGTCAGTCGTGCGTGGTCGGCGGATACCCGGGCGAAACAAACATCCGTATTCCAGGTCGAGACACGTTTTAGTTAGCCCGTGATCGTAGCTTAATTAACCTGGCCATGCCAAAGGCGTACGTGGGGTGTGTGTGGGCTGAGGTGCTGCCCTGCCCACGTGGGTCCGCGACGGCGCCGTCTCCTTCCGGCGATCTTCGCCAAGCTTGCCTGGCTCTGCGCGAGCGTTCACGCGCCACGTACGCCGTCCCATCCGGGTAGGACTCGCCGGAGGTCGCCCGTGGGCCGGAGACGAGATGGACCGCGGCCAGCCCCACGCCGCGGCCATGCCCCCCTCCGCTCTGGACACCCCCCCACATGCGCGCGTACGCCCCCATTTGGCGCGGCCGGCGGACAGTCGGCGAGCTGCCGGGACTCCTTCCTTCCTAGTACGCCTACCGGCGACGCTGCAGGCTCAGGCATTGACTGCTGGGCGAGCGGCGGTTTGGTATGGTCGGTACACTGTGGTTCTGTTTACACTGCGACTTGCATGGTGGATCAGTCTCGACTGTTTTTTCTTTGTTTTCTTGCATAAGACTGAACCCATGAACAGTGGTCGTTTTTCTTTCTTCCGAAGCATATGCGTACGTGATGCCATGTTGAGACTGTCGAGTACGCAATGGCATGCTGTCGAAACTGGGTTGGTGGACGACGCGCTCGGCATCGGCATGGTGGAAAAACAAACGGCATGCGGATCACCACTCTCTGAACCGACAGTCGAGTCAAGCACCGACGCGCGGTGAGGCTTTCGGTGGCTGAACAACACGGAAGTACGAGGATCAGCGCAAATAAAAGATGCGAGTGTGACACTAGCTTTCAATTGAAAATTTCTTTGGTTAATGTTTAAAAAAAGAATGCTTCTTTTGACTGAAAACCCAATGTCTTATAAGTTTAACAAATTTATTACTCCCTCCGACCCGTATTACTCTTCGCTAATACGGATGTATCTAGATACATTTTAGTGATAGATACATTCGTATTAGCGAAGAGTAATATGGGTCGGAGGGAGTAGCAAAAAAAAAACATCTACAATACCAAAAAAATCTTATCAATAGACTCACCATACAAGATATTTTCATACTGTACTTATTAAATATTGTGCATGCTCATACTTTTTGCCTACACAATTGGAATTTTATAGATGACTAAAACGCCAATTTGGTCTATGAAGTTGCTGCAAATGTGCGATTTGGTTATTAACTTGCAATTTGTAAATTCTGGATCATGAAGTTGCCACACATGAGCATTTTGGTCACTCCGTGACGGCCACATAAGTTTGGTGACATTGCAATTTTTTTAAAAAAAAATGCACCCTTAAATTGTGTGTCTTCTCTTTTGAGAACTTTATCTCTCTCCCTCCCTCACTTCTAAAAAAATCCTTGAAAAAAGTGCACCTCAAGGATCGGTCCTAGGTCGAGTAACGGTGTGGAAGCCAGTGATTTGTTGATCTAGATTTGATAGAATGGGGGTTCGATTTATTTTCAGCTAGCCAGAGAAGGAGGTATGCTTCCTCACCTGCAAGAGGTCGAGCTCGGAAGGCTGGCCAACTCGCTGGTGCTGCTAGAGGAGCTCGCTCCGCGCATTGTCACATGGAGCACCGTGACACACGATTTGGGCAAGACGGGACGTCGGTCTGGTCACGATATCGGCCCATGGATGGGGTCTGGACCTTGGGTCAACAGGCTGGGGAGGCTACGATGTCGAGAACTTTGGGCAGTGGCTCGGAGATGGAGGCAGGAGTTGGAGAAGAAGAATCATACGACAATGTAAGTTTGGAGAAAGAAATAAAGATCAACCAAGATTATTTTCGATCCATAAAAAATAACCAAGTCAAAAAAGAGAACCTAGTAATTATAAGAAAGAAACATGTATGGGGTTATGTGCAAAAAAACAGACGTCGCCATCACGGAGTGACCAAAACTCTCGCACGTGGCAACAAAAGTACGAGGACCAGTGGAAATCGATTCTCCTCACGAAATATGAACCTATATCTTTCAAGATGTAAGATAATTTAGCAAAAAAATCATCTGTATATCCAGACATTCTATGTTCACACAAGAGTTTTTGGATTAAAAGTGATTTTTATCCCGTGCAAAAAAGATACAAAATTTGATGCACCAATATGACTATCTAGGAGAAATTTTTCCATCTTTTTACACATGCACATAAATTTCTGAAACTTGTGTGTGATCATAGAATGTACAGATATACACACACTTTATTGGCATTTCAAAGTTTTCTTGTAACTTTTTCTCGTAATACGTTCATATGCACCTAAGAGCCAAAACACTACCTCGGGATAAACACAAAATAAAAGATGTGATACTAGTTTAATTGAAACTTTTTACTATTACTTACATGTGTTTTCCATATTATTTTCGAGTAATGACTATAGACACTTTCTTTTCATTTAGTGGAAGAGCACTGACATGTTATTAATTAAAGAAACTCTATAAATAACATAGTGGTAGCCTCAAATAGAAGCAGTGGGGCCTTGCCCCCACTTAATATTTCAAACTTCAAAAAAGTCTGCTCACCTATGCTAGAACAATATATGAATTATCTGAACTTAAACACGAAATCTCTCTTGAAATTTCTTCATTAATTTCAAGCATTTAAGGCTCTCAAATTATGGAAGGATAAGCTTACCTAATGTTTTTTTTTGAACGGAAATGCCCCGAAGGGCCTGGAAGCCTTACATTAGAAAAAAGCGGTGGCAGTACAAATACATTACAAAGGACCCCATAATATAAATAATAACACATAGGTCCCTGATAATTGTAGAAAAGACCACTCGAACAGATTTCACAGAGCAATCAGGCCCTTCTCTGTTACCACCGTCGAGCCAGAGATCCGGGCAGCCGCCGTCAAGGATGAACGCGGGGACAAAACCACTTGCCTTCGATCCGACGTTGAATGCGGTAGCCAATCTCTGAAAGGGCCTCACCAAGGAGGTTGCTTTGCCGGAGCTTGCAGCCGGCTTAAAGATAGGTCCTCGAAGGACCTTGGATGCAGAACGGCTTCGACCTGCCGTCAAGGTAATGCTCGATATGGGGGGCTTCCAACCCCAGCGATGCCAGACAGATGACGCAGAGAGAACAACTCCACCATCGCCGACGGAGAAAAGAGGCCCGCCGTCGAAACCCCCGCACCAGCCATGGGCGGGAGGAGGCAGGCGTAGACGAAGGGCACGGCGGAGCAGCAGCTCATCTGCTAGTGAAACGCTTGCCCGGACACCGCCCGAAACAGCGCCACCTCGAGAGCTGCACCAGAGGAGGCCCCCTCCTCTTCTCCCCTCGCCGCCATGACAGGCCAGAGAGGAAGAGAGAGCCGCACCTAGGCAGAGCTGTCGGTGACACTCCAGAGCACCACGAGCAGCAGCAGAGAATAAGCCCCAACTCCTCTCCCCGCCCCAAAGGCCGGCAAGAGGATACTCGGCAAAGACTCCACGTCGCCAGAGCACCTGGGAGAACCGATAAAAAAAAGGGAAACGCCCGTGGCACTGCTTCCTTCTCCCTGCTCCTCGCCGCCACGGCCGGCCAGCAAGGGGGAGGGAAGCAGAACAAGAACGACCCAGAAAGCAACAGACGCTTATTGAAGGGATGCGTCTCCAAGGCCACAATCTCCTTCCACCAGAGAAGCAGAACGACGAACCTCAACGGCGGCCATGTGCTGCAGCGCCTATGCAGCAACATGGCAAACCATCCCCACCTTTCTGAAGAGCCAGAGGAAGTAGAAAACGACGCGCTCCGCCCTTCCCTCCCGCTACCACGGCCGGCCGGGAAAGAGAGAGTAGCTCCGCTTCCACCGCCGCTCCGCCCAACTCCTCCGCCACCACGGCGGCCAAGAAGGGGCTTCGCAGCCTGTCGCCTCCAATCCAGAGAAAGGCTCTTACTGGGCAGGGAAGCTCCTTTCCGGGTGACCGTTCGCACGGTGACAGCGGAAACGCTCGCTGATCCATGTGTGGGCCCATCTTAATTAACGCTAACTGCATCTCCACGATTTCCTCCGCAGTCCACACTACCTTATCTGTTCCGTGTTTTCGCGTTAGACTTCTTCCTCCTCCCCGTTTTTTCTCTCCCACGAAAGCCATGGCTGTCCTCACCTCTGCAACGACCGCTACTACCTCACCGCACGAGATGGCGCCGGCGACGCCGTTGCGACCGCCAGGGAGCAGCGGCGGAGAAGACGTCATCTCGAATGGAGCGAGCCGTGGGCGAGCAATAAAACTTAGGGGTGTGGGGTGGGGTTCGTCGGCGACGGAGAAGAAAAGAGGTGCTGAGGGAGCTTAGAGGAGATGCCAGGGCGGCGGCGGACCGGCGGAGGCCGAGATTGGAGAGGGCGGTGCGGCGAGGCGGTCGCGTGAGCGCCGCCGGCCGCGGGCGGCGGAGGCAGGCGGTCCGGCCGGCGGTGGAGGCGGGGGCGAAACGGGGCTCAAGTTCGGCGGCGGAACTTCCCTTCTCCCTCTTCTCCGGCGAGCGGCGGTTCTTCTCCCTTTCCTCTTCTCCCTTCCGTTCCCGACAGATAGATGGCTACAGTACTGGTCGGAATTCGACCGCGGACACGGTCACCCGTAGAATAGCATCGCCCCTTACTGGGCCCTTTATTGAAGGAGCCTCCAGTAGCAGCACCGCTCGCCGCCCTCGGCTCCGTCCACCGGAGCGCCGCGAAGAGCAGGGCCGCTGCCAGTCAGCAGAGGATCCCGGCCCGGGGACCATGCTTCCGACTCCCGGCCAGACGCCGAGCAGCGGCGAACAGCCACACATACCTAACCCTACAGCTACTACTAGGTCCGGCACCTCCCCTTGCCCATCTCCAGCCAGCTAGTCCCGCGGAGAGGACGCCAGGAAGGGCCGGCCGCCGCCGGAGACCAGGCAAGGAGAGGTGGAACGGGAGGTGGAGAGGATAGGCTTATCCGGCGAAGAGGTGGAGAGAGAGTCCGTAGCTTACCTAATGTTAGGACAATATATTCTAGAACAACATTAAACTATTACTGATAAAATTAAAATAGTACAACAAAACAAGATAAACAAAACTATATCGATATATATATATATAAATTATCCTAAATAATTTATCGTATATACACCCTCGGTTCCTTGATATAAGTCGTGTATTTTTTGCACGAGAATTCACGCATGGTCCAGGAGTGCTTTTTTTGCACCTTAATACTCCTAATTATTTATAGGGATTACATGACACTAAATGGATTGCATGTGGGAAATTAGCTACTCCTCGATTATATGAATTGGATGGGGCAAGTGAGGAGGGGTAAACTTTTCCTACAAGGAACGGAGGGATTAACGTTTTAAGGTCATCTTATGAAAGGGAACTTAGGAAGTAGTACTACTTGTGGATGTTGATATGTAAACATATTACCCCGATGAAAAATATATACTACTCCTACTAGCAGATGAAAATACGGTCCTCGTACATAGTTTTGCAAAAGGAAACACGTTTTATGTTGGACGAGCTGAGTAGTAGTGGCACGTGCGGACAGAGGCACCACCGGCCATTGCGTTTGACTGACGGTGCCAAGGCGAAATGTGCACACCACGCTATCCTGGACTGTAAGTCGTGGTGCGCAACAATTAATTCGACAAGAAGCAAAGCCCCAGTGTTCCAAATCAATCAGCTGGAGAATTAGATACGGCTGGGCTGATTAACCCAAGCTTCCGAATCAATCAGCTGGACAATCGGCCAAGGGCATCATCGACCAGTCTGAGGAAGGCCCACATCGGAATGGAAGGACACGCGTATCACGCTGATTGGCAGCTTGATTGCTCTCCGTTTCTTACTTAACTCTGGGAGCACGTACGGTCAAACGGAAACCGACAGAAACTTTCCGTTAATCCTGCTACCGCCAGCCAGATGAACCGCGCGCGGCCAAAAAAGGCTAAACTTAACGTGCGTTCGTCTCCGTTGACGACCACATCAGTCGTCGCTGTAACGGTTTGGGGAAAAAAAAAAGCTGCCGAGACGCGTGTGGTGCGCCCATTGGACGCAGCCGACACGTGGCGCCGTGGACACGCGTCGTGCGCCCGTTGGCTTCCGGGCGAGCTTTCCATGCTATAAATCTCCCTGGCGCGCTGTCGTTTTCCGGGTTTTGGAGCTACGTTCCGCGTCGGGGTCGCTCTATTTTATCCGGACCAGTTTTTGGGCCACTCTCTCCATCTCAAATCGGGATTAGATTTTCGTTTGTTTTCGCGTGATGATCTTTTTTTAGTATTGGAGTTGCTATCAGGTCCATGTGTCGAAAGCACGTTCCCGGATTTTCCTTGGCGGCCATGGATTCCCGATCGGCTCTCCCGTCTGAAATATCTTCTTCTGGTTAAAATCGATCGGCAATTACGTCTTTATATGTTGGTCTATTAAATATGGTTTTTCTAGAAAATAAAAATATACTTGTCAATTTTACTATCTGACAAATATCAGGTCCAGGTTTGGTCATGATGATCAGTGTTGTGAGCAGAAACTTGAACACTACTTAGTAAAGAATGGTAGCATTTCAGATATTTTTCCATTGCATAGGGAAAAAAAACTAGCAGGAGACTAAATTAGCGTGCGCTTTGGAGGTGGGTTTATCTTGTCCCATTTCTGTTGTCTCCATGAGTGGCATGGCATGCAGCGACGCCGCAGGTTCGCTGCTCCTGATCGAGGGGTCGCCGTCGCACGTACCATGCACACCACGGATGGGCAGGTGCCCATGCCCCATTGGCGGTCGCGGCGAGCGGCAACAGCGACGCCGCCGCCCACGCTTTCCTCCGGCGCTTTTCCGATCGACCGGAGACCGGTTGTAGCGCAGGAGTTTTTCTTGTTTAATCCTCTGTCTCGCGATCTCTCAATCTCTTCTTCCCTGCTGTTGTTGGTCACGTACGTAACTATGTAAGTTTATGTGCCCTTTTTGTCCCGACTAACACAGCTGATTAGCGACGTACACGATTCTTTAGTGCAAAAAGGTGTTTTGGTCGGCGAATTCTTTCCTATTCTCGGGCAAAGGGCGGGTCATTTTCCAGGTCCCCGCTAACCGCAACTATAACTGTCCTGATAAATTAATCAATGAGCTAAGGCCTAGTTTGGCACCAACGTTTATGTAAAATTGAAGTATTCTAAAACCATAGTATTTATATGCCTGGGCAACGAATACTTCAGTTTTGGAGAATACTTCATTTTAGGAAAAAAGAGGTCAGGACTAAAGTCTCCAATAAGGCAAAAAAATGAAGTTTTGGAGGATACTTCAGTTTTTAAAACTGAAGTATTTGCTAGATCCAAACGCCTTAAAGTATTTGATACTTCATTATTTCTAGAAACCAAAGTATTCAAAGAATACTTCAAAATTACTTTGAAGCCAAACGGAGCCTAAATCTCTCTCGCGGGGGAGAAAATGGCAGTGCCGACGTTACGCTTGCCGATTGGGCACGCGCCAAGTACCTACTACTAGCTTAGCTTATTAGCTACACCGTATATTCATCATGATTTATTAGTATCATATAGTATTTCCTCCGATCACTGTTATTATCTTAATGTAGATATATCTAGACACTAAAATATGTTCTGATATATCTATATTAGGATTAGGGCTGGCCCTGGCGGGGTGTACGGCCGCCCCGGGCCTCCAAAATGTAGGGGGCCCGCACCAAGGTTACATGAACCGTATGTATTAATATATTGTTAGGCCAGCTGAAAATAAAACAGGCTATGGGCCTACGAGGCCAGCCGATCGCTGATCCCTCAAACAAACCAAGAGCCGCTACTCGGGGGATTCTATTCCATCGACTATGGCGTCTCTCCTCCTGGCCACCTTGACTGATTAGGAACTTTGGAAGGATCCATCGAATACACCTGAGAGGCTTGGACTTCCCCTGCCTGGCCGCCAGTCCGCCACCGATCAGCTATCCCCAAGGCCGCCGTAATACAGTATGAGTTTGCGCTCAGCCCTTCTATATTCCTAGGTTTCTCCGAATTTGATTTTTTTGATCGTCAGTTCATCGACCTGTTGTCTCACTGATTTTAATTTTTGAGGCCCCTAATCACGAGAATAATATACATCTCATTTTTTATCAATCCGATGTATATTATTCCCCAATCTCCATATTTGCACACATGTTGCAAGTTGGTATATGATTTTATTTCTTGATAAAGATGATGAGATTCACCTTGCCAGCATGTTAGTGGAGTTGATTGTTATCCTAATATCTTTGTTGCTTATCACATCTTATTTATTATTCCTATGACTATCGCATCGGCTAAAAGAAGCATTTCAAAATTGAAACTATTGAGGAATTAGTTTAGGTCAACAATGAGTCAACAGAGGTTAAGTGGTTTGGCGCGTTGAGAAGAAATTATTAGATGACATTGACATCTATCCTATCATAAGTGAGTTTGCATCAAAAAATATTAGAAAAATATTACATGTAAATATGTCTAAATTATTTGATGTGCGTACTACTTTATATGATTTGAAGTGTTATTTATAACATATAGATATATTTAAAAATGTTTATAATTATTTTTGTGATGTTTATATTAAGGGCCTCAAGCTTTGTTCTCGCCTCGGGTCTCCAAAATCTCAGGACCGGCCCTGATTAGGATTGGTAATAATAGTAAGAAGGAGTAGTACTTTCTAAATATTTGTCGTGAAACGGCGAACCTACACGCTAAAACGCGTCAACATACATATATTTGTAGACAACTATTTTCAATCGGAGGGAGTAGTAAATTGATTTGTTGCTAGTACATCTAAGCAATAGTAGAGCAAAGATTGCAATTGCTAGAGTTGTGTGGGAATTGGTGTTTTGCCTCTTGGTTGCATATCCAAACTTTATTCAAAATACATCCTAGACGCATTTTGAATTTTTTATAAAATTCGAACAAACATTTTCTGAGTACATCTTCACATGGTACGCCCGCGCAAAGTCATTTCACGAAAAATCGTTTGCAAAGTGGTTTGGTGTACAAACGACAAAACTTAGTACTAAAGTAAGGCTTTTTATATATTTTTACACAAACCACAAAAAACATCAATCTATTGTAAAACTTAACGCACACATAATTTTTTTAGAATTTTTAACAATTCAAAATGTATTTTCAGAGTAGCATATCCACCTGGGACCCAAATTAAATTTATGGCGTTATGTACAACGGTTTCCGTCAAGGCTTTCGACCCAACTTCCTATAGTATAAAACACTTTTTGAACCTAAAAATGTAGCTATGCCTATACGCCAATAGAAAAACGCATAGCCGGCCACCTGCTAACCGGTGGTTGGGCAGGATAATCTCAAAAGACCGTACACGTGTCAGGCCTACCTTGCTCGGGAAGTAGGGTTGGCCAAAAAAACGAACCCCCTTTTCTACATATAAACATAAACAACTAGTGGCAGCATATTCACCCTGGCGATCCATTCCGTTAGAGCAAGAGCAATAGTATAGCTGGTAGTTGGCTATAAGCCATTGTCACGTTATCTATAGCCAGCCTTATAGTCAATATGTACAATAGCTAACTATAAAAGGGTACTACTTTATGGTTGTATGGTCCACTTGACACTCTCACAGAGCACCTAGGAGCACGTGCTGTAGCTAGCTCTTGCATGAGAGCCCACTCCTCTTCTCTCTTCTATTCTCTCTCCTATTTTCCCTCCTCCAACTAAGCACAAATATATCTTTTATATCTAAATACCAACCCCCCACTATCTGATTTTCTTGGCTTCTCGTGCAGCCACGTCACCTCCTTTTCCCATCCATCCCGTGTATACTATGTTCGCAGTGTCGCGCAAGCTTCGGTCGTGTCGTCCTGTGTGGGCTGGAATATCAAATATGGGCCTAAAGTGCGATCATGGGCCCTCGGACCTTTTTCTTATCCCCTGTGTTCGCGTGCTCGCGCGTGGCTTCTTTCCAAGTGGGCTGCGCCTCGCGACATCATCGCGTTTCTGAAGAAGAAACGCCGCTCCTATTCCTCCTAGTGGCTATTCACCGGCAATAACTCCGCCTCCGTGACCGTCCGGCCTCCTTGCTGTTCCTGACGCGATCTCATGCCTTCTCCTCATAAATTCTCATGAAATTGTCTTTTTAATCCCACCATTCAATCTGTGGAAACTGCCCCCATTGAAATCCGCCGCGAACATCTCCAGGTTAAAAGCCAAGCCATGCTGCCATCCGCATCAACTACACCAACCTGCTCGCGCTCGCCACCTCTGCCAGCGGCCTCAACGCTGGTACATGGCCCATAGCTGCTCTTCCTTTTAATTTTTCTCTTTTGTTTTTGATTTGGCCGCTCACCCTTTTAATTTCCCTTCTGTTTTTGATTCCTCAGCGTATCTTCCTAATCCGGCAGGTTGAGTTTTGGCTTCGAATCCGCACGCTTTTGTTTGCCTGCAGCCGATTTGATTGGATCCGATCTGATTGGATAATGCATCCCCCTTTTTAATTTCTCTTTTGTTTTTGATTCCTCAACGTATCTTCCCAATCCGACAGGTCGAGTTTTGGCTTCAAATCTCCACGCTTTTTTGCCCTCCAGCCGATTTGATTGGATAATGCCTGCGGCTCAAGCCCCTCAATTTCTTTGGATTTATTGGATACTTGGTCTACTCGGTGAAGCTAAGAGAAACAAGAAACCACCCATTGTCGCCTGTAGTGCGTATGGACGCTGCGCAACTTTGGTACTACCTATCTCTAATCTTCTGTTGTTAGATTTTATTACATTCGATGAGCACCTGTGTATTGGTTACCCTGAAATCTTCCCTCAATTAATTAGTTACACTGTAGTTTGTTATCATGCAATCTTCCGCCAAATGTATGAGTTCAAACATATTGGCTGCGGGCCATTTCTTTTTTTCAGTTGGCCTGTGTGCGGTTGCAAAGATGGATAGCTCTGAAAATCCTGAAAATCATGCGAGCCATGTTGGTAGGCATTCCGTCTCACGCCGTCGTGGACCACAACCTTCAGCCACCCCTCTGCTAAACCATTCGCTTCTTCAGATAACCGGCGTCGGCATAAGCAGCTTTGGCTTACAGGTTAGCCCTTTTCAATATGTCTCTTCACATACTGACCAATTTACATATCAATTTATTTAACTGCTATATGTTCTTTGCAGCGATAACAATACAACATATATAGAACAACGTTCAGTATACATCAGTTCTGTATACACCAACTTTGAGTTTTACCCACAACTGTAAGCCCTTTTTATGTTCCAATTAGTGTATCTCGCATTTTAGCCTCATTTTTGTCAAAATAAAATAAAACAAAAACACCCAATCTTTCAGGAAGTACCTTTGAATCCTTAAACCTTGGGGGACCAAGTCCTTAATGCAAACATTGTGGTGCTTTTTTCCATCTGTCCATTTCAAAATACATAGAGCAACAACGGGAGGCAAAACAGGTTATACTGTCAACCATACATCCCTTAATATTTCGATTTGGTACTTCATGTAGAATTCTTTCTATACAGCACACCAATGATGCCCGCTGAGTGCGTACTTCCATCTTCAGCTAATCACCATATAGAAGCTAGCATGATGCATAAAGAAGCAATACAGAAACTCATGGACATGGAACGACTACTGCATCCGTCTATACAAGAGCAACCAAGGGGGGCCTTCACGTACTGACATCACAAGCATACTTGGATCAGATCCTACGTTCTTCATAATTGAATATATCAAACTTGGAAAGAGAATTCTCATGGCTATCCTTTCCGATGACCAAAAAAATTACAAACACGCTGAATATTTACTATGTTGTGCACTCATCAAGTACTCAGATCATGTAATGAACTTTTTATTGAATTTAAATAATAAGTTTCGCAAGCTTGCATCAACGTTTTCATCATACTACATAAATGTAAATGTACATTCTTATTCTATACATCGCTAAAGAAATCCAGCCGCAACATCGCTAACGAAATCCCGCCGCAACATCACTAAAGAAATCCCGCCGCAACGCGCGGGGTATCATCTAGTTATTTTAATCCTTATAGCCAGCTGATTAGAATCTATTGTACTTCCTCTTAGCAGTCTCTGTTGCGCTTTTGGCCACTCGCCGGATCTCCATTGGCGCGCGGGGATGCTTCTAGCGAGGTTTTTTCCGATAATTATTCGTGTTCAATCATTTTGCGGGGCCCTGATCTCGTACTAGCTCGCCTACCGTTTCTATTTAGTGGCTAGCATATCAGGTCGCTCGACCGATGATGTCTCGAATTGACCACGAAATAGGAATAGTTGTGGTGGTGGTCTAGCTACTAGATGCGTGTTATTGCGCTCTATCTCATATACATGGACCATAGAAGCTCGTGAACTACCAAATTTTGAGATTAAGCACACTGCACTTGCTATCAATGGTCGTATGTCAGCCCGTTCATTTTAAAAAAACTTGAAATAATTGTGAAACATACACTTGCTCTAATTTATTGATCGTCAGCACTACAGGAACGACACAAGGTGCCGACGGCTGATGTCTCTGCCGACGGCCCACAAGAAGCCGCATCTTGCCAGCACAGATTAACCATCGGCATAGATAAACCCGTGTCGAAGGTACAGGCTAACCACACCGAGTGGACTCGATTGTTGTTTTTTATTTTCTTAGGATCCTAACTGTAAAGTGTATACTTTGTGGGCTTTTTTATTTCGAATATAGCAACTATGTTGACGGCTAGGCCGTCGGCACAGTTTTGGACAGCCGTTAGCCTACATGAGGCCTGCCTATACATGTGCCGACGGCCAACCTTGCCGACAGCTCATCCTGGTCATCGCTCTGGCGACTATGCCGACAGCTGTGGCTGTGCCGACGGCCAGCCTACTTGTGCTGACCTTGATGTAGGCCGACGGCAAGATGCCGACGGTCACCGTCCGCACAGCACTATGCCAACCCTTGTCTGCGTGCTATAGTGCAGACAATAACTTGCATGATACAACAGTCGGTCAGTAGTCAGCAGTCAATTTGCCAGCATAATGGAGCAAGCTTAGCAAGTTGCAAGTTCAAGCACTTGTAGGACTGTAGGTGTGCAAGTTGCAAGAGGCAGTGGGATGATTATCACATCATATATACCGCCCGTCCGCGCAATGCCATGCCCATGCATCACGACGCTAGCTAGGTGGTGTGGTGTGCACCACACATGCGCCTGTCGTAGGGTCAAGTATACGTACAACTACAACGTTCTACATCATACGTGTACTGTTTGATCAAATGTGGGGCGAAAAATTGAGCAGGAAAGACGAGCTTTGAGACTGCATCCGCATATATAAGTGGACTGTATGTGCTCCCTCCACATGTACTAGCTTAGCTGACGAGAGCGTTGTTTTGGTGGATGGGCTCAGTGGAGCCTGTTTTTTGAACCACAAAAAAATTCAAATTTCAAAGTTTCAAAAAAATTAAACAAAAATACCTGGTTGTAGACAACTTCATACACTACGATTGTACAAAATTTTAATTCAAAATACATTGTATTGTGTCCTCGATAAAAATAACAAAAAACCAGATCTGGGAGCATGAACAGTATAGATTTTTTTCCTTTCAAATTTTGACCACTTTATCTTTTTTGCTGAGCCTACATGACAAGGTATTTCATATTGAAAAGTTGCACAATCATAGTGTATACAGTTGGGTATATCCAGATATATTTTTTGAATTTTTTTAAAGATTTAAAATTTGAACTTTTTGGCATTTAAATAAAAGGGTTTCATGGTGCCCGGGTCCTAGTAGCATTTTCTGCTTAGCTGACACACTTTGAGAGACTGCATCCATCTATCGACGCACTGGATCAAATCGAACGGGAAAAAGATCAATCGGCTCGATCGAGTGGCGAAGGTGGAAAACGCGACGTGACGAATTGGAACTTGAGATTCGCTGTCGCCGATGCAATGCCGCCTGACTTTTGGCCGGGCTTTTCATGACAGATAAACCCTAGCTAGGCCTTATAGCAACAGATAAAAATGTATAGATAGGATGAAGTGATGGGTCTCACGGTCACGGTGCATGTGCACGAGAACGTTGGCGTGATAAGACCAGAAAAGAACGAAAACTTAACTAACCACCCTAATTAACAACTCGATCATGGTTTAGATCACCTCAAAATTGGTCAGGGTCCTATAGTTAATCGTCCACTCACTGGTGGAAAAATAGTCTATGGTCCCGGTTCATTTGGGCCATTGGTCCCGGTTGCTGAACCGGGATCCATTACTCGGGACCAATGTCAGTCCCGGTTCCAGCACGAACCGGGACCGATAGGTCTCCACGTGGACGCGCTGCAGGGGCGATCCCCCTGGGTCAATGGTCCCGGTTCGTAGAACGAACCGGGATCGTTGATCTCAGGGTTTTTTTTGTTTTTTTCCCATTCAGGGATTAGGGTTTTATTTGGTGTGTATTGTATTCAATTTAATGGTGCTATATATATACAGCAATAATGAAGGAACCACATTATATATATGTATATTACACATCATGGTCACGAATATATTATTAATATTCACCGTCTCATCCGTCGTGCTTGGTCGCTATTACAAACGGTAACTCACATAAATTTGATTTTACATCTTCTTTTTTACACTTCCTTCTAAATGAACCGGGTAATAGTATTCTCCTTTCGGATCTATGATTTGTTCTAATAAGAATCCGGCAATTTCCTCTTGAATTGCTTGCACGCGTTCCCGTGGTAGAAGACCGTCCCGCATCCGTTCGATCTAATTTAAATAAGGGGATCAATATATATGAATGAAACTAAACATAGTTGATGGTAATAAAATAAAGTTGAGATTATTGTTTATCGTACTTCAAGTTTTTTGAAGTTTCGGTCTGCGCCCTTCTCTTTGGTCGTCTGGCAAATGAACTCACAGACATAGTATCCACATAAGTTATTCCCAGCTTCCTGCCTCAAGCACTTTACGAGAACGGAGTTCAATCAAAATAGGAATCAAGCATGATAATTGTATTGAAACTAGAATCAAAGAGATGCGTGGATCTAGCAAGTAGTACTTACATTCAATGGTTGAAATGTAAGCTCTGGCTTCCAAACACCCCTAGTGTTGGCGGTGAACCGTTTCCAAGCCTTCTGGAGGCATTCCTGCATGTTCGCCCAGTTTCCTAAAGGTGTGCGTTTTGAGTCCATGACTTTGACTACTCCTTCGTCAACACTAATGATTAACAGAATAAAGTGGAAGCTGCACAGACATAACGAGTTAAATATACGCTTAACATCGAGTAAAGCGAAAACAGAATGTGTACAAGACAGTAACACTCACTCGAAGTTGTAAGGAAATAGTATTTCCCTTCTGTTCCTGAAATACTTCAACGATTGTACCAAGTTATCCTCTGTCTCTTTGGGGTTTTTTTTAGAGTATCTTCATGAACGAAATTGCAGTCAATGAACCCAAGGTCAAAGATTCCTCCTCGGTCGCATTCGAGAATCTTCATTCTGCATATATAATTAGTATAATGATGAGTAAGATTATACAAGCAACGAATGAGCTGAGCTAGAAAGACTTAATAATACTTACAGACAATAGGCACTGACGATAGTTTTGTCGAGGGCGTCTTGTTGGTAAAACTGAAATAATTCTAGAAATTCAATCAGTAAGAAGCCATCTCCATGACCATAATGGTGGTGTTTATATCCAGCATAGATCCAGTTTGTGGATTCAGCACAGGCTTGTATGTACCAGTTATGCAATCTCCGCATTTTTGTTGGTAGATCTTTGACTAACTCGGGTTTGACGAGAGGATTCCCGTACCGGTATTTGTACGATATTTGCTGGTACCCCTCGAACTCATCCAGACGGCTCATGTACTCAGCAATAGACAGTCCATATAACTTGGCCTTTTCTCCGTAGAGTTGAATAAACTCCGGATCAATGTTCGGATCATGCCGCTCCTGGGCTCTCCACTCATTGGTATCGTACACTTTGAGCGGTTCGATCGATTGATTTTTCTGTTGTCCGAGCTGGGCAACTTCTTTCCCGACTCTCCGCTCTTTTGCCTCAGCCGACTTGGTAATAGAGCGATTATAGTCAGGTGTGAGCGCTATGGGTTGGTGAAGCTGAATCTTAAGCGCGGCTGCTTTGGCTTTATCTTCTGCGGTGACCGGGAAGATCAATGGCTCCGTCGGCTTTGGCTTTTTCTTGTTAGCCATGTCAGTCTTCCACTGTTGATAATGGGCATCTGCGGCCGCAGCAATTTCCTCATCTGTCTTCTCGTAAGGAAGCTTCTTCATATTCTGATGAGGTACTCTTGGGAGGGGCGATAGCTTACGTTTCGGTGATCGAAACGTGCTCTTGCTGCTGCTGGTGGTGCTGCCCCTCTTAGTATACTTCCGCTTTAGTCTCTGAGGCTCAGAGGACGGAGACGGCTGACGCGGCGGCGGAGACGGCTGAGGCGGCGGTGGAGACGGCTGCGCTGAGTGGTGAGGCGATGAAGGCGACGGTTGCGCTGGAGAATGGTGAGGTGGCGGTGAAGGTGGACTGCTGCTGTGAGGAGTGGGTGGCCTTGGCGGGACATAATTTGGAAGCACGATGTGCTCCTTTGGCAATACAACAGTCCCCCCTTTGGCTTCTCCTAGTTCAGTCAGGTCCCTATCTTCTCCTGCAGGGTGGTCCAGCTTCAGCTCCTCAAAATCTTGCTTGACATCATCCACCGTGACGACAACGTACCCTTTTGGAACCGGTCTGCAATGCCAAGTTCCGTTAGGCGCAGTTGGTACGGCCATGCCGACCGCCGCCGTCACCCTTAAGTTCATAATTTGCACCTTTAGCTCACAAGTTGTGCTCTCCGTGATATCATCCACTGGGTAGTGTTTAGGAGGAGCCGTCGTCAGTGCGTCATCATCACCATCCTGGAGCTGGGTGGAAGCGACGCTGCTTTTCTTATTCGATAGGGCACCGGTACCATCGAATGCAGCTTCTACCATGTGCCGCTGAGATTGGCCGCTGATACCTTGCTGGCTAAGTCTGTCGAGTTGATCCTGTTGCCGCTTTAATGCTTCTTCTACATTACGCAGCCAGTCTGCAGCTGCCGCTTTCTCAGCTGCCTCCCTTTCCTTTCTCCTCTGATGACTTTTATCGGGATATCTCTTCATTTCCGCGGGGAAGGCAACATTCCACGGCTTGGAGCCTGGTGTGCCTCGTGCTCGACCGGTGTGTTCATCATTTTTAAGGGCGCGTGTGAGCTCGTCGTTCTCTCTATCGGGAACGAACCGTCCCGCTTCAACATCTTGTACTGCACTTCTAATATCTTCGATGGGCAGTAGGGGATGATCTTTGTGTTTCTGAGTATATATTGCCCTTCCTTCTTCGTCCAACATGCCCCCATGGCCGTAAAACCAGTTTCTCGCCCGTGGAGTCCATGTTGTGGGCTCTGGTCTGATCCCGGCAGCAATATACTTGACCTCAAGTGCATCCCACTTAGGCATGCAACCGGCGTAGCCAGCAGACCCCATATTATGGTGGTACACTTTCTTAGCAGCGTTCTCCTTATTTATTCTCGACCTTTCCAAAGCTTTCTCCGATGTCTTGTACTTCACAAAATCATCCCACTGGTGTCTTAACTTAGCATAGCCGGCTTGATTGAAATCCGGAGGCTTATCTAACTTGACAAACTTAAGGTACAGTTTATTCTTCCAGTTCTTGAATGCCTCGGCCATCTTGATCAGAGCAAACTTCTTGACTCTTTTCATGAGCTCCTTATTTGCTCTCTCCTCCTCATCTGGATTCACATCTGGCCTCGGCAGGAGGAAATTAATCATGAGCTTGTCAAAAAGCTTATCTTTGGCAACGTCGCCGACATACGGGACTCCACCACTGCTTGGCCGATTCCATTCTTGAACGATGATCGGGATGTAGTCCCTCACAAGAACTCTGCATTGCTTGACAAATTTTTTTGCGACATCCTCAGGAGCTGTCGGTTCGCCGTCTACACCGACCACTTCGATCCTATATCTCACAGTGTTATCCAACTTTTTTGTTGGGCCTCGTTTCGTTCTGACGGAAGAAGTGCTCGATCCGGAGGGCTAAAATAAGAAAGAGTGTTAATATATGCATGTATATATAGACAGTCGGGCATTACAAAAAAACATATATACACCTCGCCGGAGTTTCCGAGATTTAAGGTTCGACCGGAGCCATCGTCTTCTCCCGCGTTGCCTTCTCCCTCATCGGCTTCTCCCTCGTCGCCTTCTCCCTCGTCGGCTTCTCCCTCACCGGCTTCTTCCCCGTCCCAGGCTTCTACCTCACCGGAGTCGTCTCCTCGGTTGAGAGATTCATCTCCCTCACCGGAATCGTTCAGAAACGTCCTGGTGACATCAATATCTGCATTTTCTTGGGTCATTCATTGGAGGAAGTATTCATCATCTTGACTTTTTCTATGTGCTGGATCCATAGTTTCTGCAATATACCGACATTTGTTAGTTAGAATGCACGCTATATATTCAAAATGCACGCTAAAACTAATTTTAACTAATTCTAATTCTAACTAACACTAACTTCTAACTAAGTACTAAGTAATATACTAACTACAATCTAACCTAACTAACTAACTAAGGGCATCTCTAGCGGGCCGACCCAAACGGACACCGCGGGTCTATTTCTGTCCGACCGGACAAAAGAGGCCGAAAAAACAGCACCCAGCGGGCCGACCCAAACGAGGCCGTCGGCTGTGAGGACACACCCATCCGCGGCCCAAATTTGGGGCAGCGATGGGTCTGCGCGGACACGCGCGGACCGGGCACGCGTCCTCCCCTGGTCCACCTGTCATCGACCCGCGTCGGTACGTCTTCTCCAATGCGACGCGTCCGCCCGCGTCAGTGCGTCCCGTCGCCTCGAGTCAGAGCGCGTGCGCTTTGGGCGCCCCGCCGTCACCTTCAATGCCTGCCGCGGCATCAACACCGGCGTGGCGTGCCGATTGGGCTGCCGCTCGGTGGCATTCATGGCGGCCGTTGGACGCCCGGCCACTGGCCCCTTTAAAATGAGGCCACAACGGAGCCGCAGCCACCAGGCTCCATCACCATAGCCACCGCAGCCGCCACAGCCACCACAGCCCAGCCACCATAGCCCAGCCATAGGTTTCTGGAAGAAGGGTAGGCACGACCACGAGGCCAGCGGGTCTCGGCGCCGGTCGCCACCTCGACGCCTGTCTCCACCGCGCCGCGCTAGGACGGCCTCGCCGCAGCCACCACAGCGCCAGCGTGATCGCCGGTACATTCCGGTGACTCACTGCTAGGTGCTGTACCGCTGCGGCCAGAGCGTCGACTAGCCGGACTGCAGCCTCCCCGATGGGTGGCACCTGAACAGCCGGCGCGTGCCGGTCCTGCCGGTGCCGCGCTTCGGCCCGGACCGGGTCACCGAGATCCGCCGCCGCCGCGTGCTGATGCCGGCGCGCCTCCGCACCGATCCCGCCTTTGGCTATGATAGCCAATGGTGGGACAACTTCGGGACGCGGGAGCGCGACCCGGTGCGGCGGGCGGCCTTCCTAGGGGAGGTCGACCCCAACCCCTACGTCGGCGTGTACATGCCGGAGCCGGGGCCAGAGCCGCCGCAGGCGGAGCCCTTCATCGAGGAGATGGAGGAGGACGCGGAGGAGGCACCGCCGGAGGTCCACGCCAAGCAGGAGATGGGCGGCGATGACATCCCTGGCGAGGAGCCCAGGGACGACACCGACGACTTCTGCAGGTGCGTCGCCTACGGCATCCTCGACGCAATGGAGCGCGGCGAGGCGCCCCCCCCCCCCGCCACCGATGACCGAGGAGGAGGAGCTCCGGGTCGCCGTCCTCGTCTCCGAGGAGGAGGAGAAGAGGCGGTGGGCCGGCATCGACACGGCGCTGGCCATTTCCGTGCACCAGCAGCACGGCCGGCCACCGTCGCCGCCACCGCCGCCTCCTCCTCCAGGCCCGCCGCCGCCGCCACCTGCTGCCCCTGGTCCTCCTCCGCCGCCTGCGGCCACCTGGCCGTGGCCGCAGTCGCCCTACATCATCCTCCCCGACGAGGACGACGAGTAGGCCGCGGCGAGGACGACGACGCCGCCGCCCCCTGTGCCCTCCCCGACGAGGGCTTTCTATGTTTTTTTTATTTTTCTATGTTTTTTTAAATTTTCTATGTATTATATATATAAGTAATGAAAAAAATCAAAAAAAAATTGCGAACGTCAATTTAAATGACTTTAAAAAATGCAATAAGATTAACAAAAAAAAATGGCCAAAGGGCCGGCCGGCCGGGCCGGGAAGCTCCCTCCCGAGGAGCTCACCGTCGAAGGGGGGCGGCGGCGCTGGGGGGCGGGGCGGCCGCAGGGGGGCGTCGGGGCGGCGCTGGGGGTACGGGGCGGGCGCACGGGGCCGGGCGTCATGGCGGCGCTGGGGGGCGACGGCGCAGGGGGCACCTGCAGAGAGAGAAGGTGATGAGCGGCGGCGCGGGGGAAAAAGGGAGAGGTCGCGGTGGCGGCGGCGCTCACCGAGGACGGCGGCGGCGCTCTCCGAGGACGGCGGCGGCGGAGACGGGCAGCCTGCCGGCGTCAAATCGCTCCGCGCGCAATTTCCTTAGCCGTTTTCGCGAGATTGAGAGGGAAGTGGGGAAGAAGAAGCTGGCAGTTATATTTTACGGGGTCATTGGTCCCGGTTCGTGGCATCAACTGGGACCAATGGATCAACGGTCCCGGTTGATGCCACGAACCGGGACCAATGACCTGGGCGGGGGGCGCTGCTGAGCCACCACGTGCCCAGGATCATTGGTCCCGGTTCGTGGCATCAACCGGGACCGTTGATCCATTGGTCCCAGTTGATGCCACGAACCGGGACCAATGTTTTTCTTTTTTGTTTTTCTGTTTTAACTTTCTGTTTCATTTTAACAGGAAAAAACTTTCTTTTATTTAAAATTTGAAAAAACTTTCAACAGGAAAAGTGTTTCAATTTAAATAACTAATCGAAAACCATTTTCTGTTTTCAAAATTATTAATTCTAACTAAACAATTTTACTATTTTTAATTAAAAATGCACTAACGCGTTTAAAACGGGCATAAGAAATTCAAAAATGATCCAAACAATGTGAAACCTTCGCGTGGTGTCATATTATGTGTCATAGTTGCAAGGAAAAATATTGAACTTTGAAAATTGCAAACGTCATAAAAAATCCTTCACAAAATGACCTATCATATTCGAGGTTTCATGGCATTCAGGTCAAACCACCAATGTTATGGCTAGAATCAGGGCATAGTTTGTGATAATGTGCCCATATTGTGCACACATGTGCATCTTGGGATGGCTTACGATGTTGCAGGAGGAAGTTTTCCTTTTCGACGCACGAAATAGCCAATTTCCATTTTTGAGGTGCCGAAATTGGAGTGTTCTATGAAGGAACCACCAAATTAAAGTTTGGCATTGGCACCAACCCATTTTTCAAAAATACTAGACCACCTTAGATGGACCAATTCCCAACCGGTGTATCAGAAACCTTACCGTCCATCCCTCATGAAAAAGACAAATTCCTGCCGATTCGATAGGAGGGTGCCCAGATTTGAACTACAAGTACAGGATATAATGCTTGTGAATTTTTTTAAAAATCATTTATAGGTTCACAACATGCTATTTCACCAGAGATCTACTTCAAGTTTACCGAGGCTCAGCCCCGGGCTAAGAAGCTTCAAGCCCGCCGTTTTGAATATAGTTTGAAACGGGGATAAGAAATTCAAAAATGATCCAAACAATGTGAAACCTTCGCGTGGTGTCATATTATGTGTCATAGTTGCAAGGAAAAATATTGAACTTGGAAAATTGCAAACGTCATAAAAAATCCTTCACAAAATGACCTATCATGTTCGAGGTTTCGTGGCATTTAGGTCAAACCACCAATGTTATGGCTAGAATAAGGGCATAGTTTGTGATAATGTGCCCATATTGTGCACACATGTGCATCTTGGAATGGCTTATGATGTTGCAGGAGGAAGTTTTCCTTTTCGACGCATGAAATAGCCTAAACATCTTCGAGAAGCTCTGCCACGGGATATTTCCCAACCCTGTCCTCCATCCATGGGGATGAAACTCTCCCTACCTTCTAGGTTGGCTTGTTGAGCTGCTTGCCATGGCGTATTGATGCTCCTTTTATAGGCACGACGCTGCTTCTACTTTGTCTTGTTCCTCCGACAGGGGCGTCGTGCGCTACATGCTTTATCTCGTCGAGCAGTGCATCCACCCATGCGTCCTTATCCTGCCGACAGCTATAGTCCCGGTTGTGTCCACCAACCGGGACTAAAGGTTACCCACACGTCCTTATCCCACCGACAGTTTTGTTAGATGACACAAAAACCACCTTTAGTCCCGGTTGTACCCACCAGCCGGGACTAACGGTTAGATGGTTTCCCGCGCCACTGCGTTCCCGCCTATTTTCTTCCCGCGCTTTCCACCTTTTCCCGCCTCCGTCTTCCTGCTATTTTTTCACTATATATATGTAGGCTTGGCCTCCATTTACATATCACATCTAGACTCATATCTGCAAACCTCATCACTCTCTCCCATGGCCTCCATCGTATCTCTAACCCCCAAGGAGGCGGAGGCGCTTTGCGCCTCAAACTACCCCTGCCCGCCGGGCTACCGCGTCCCCACCGGCTGGATGCTGAGCGTCGGAGGCGTACCGGTCCCTCCTGTCCCTCTAGGTGTGGCGCGTCAGATGGCCATCATGAACCACTACTACTTCGAGCTCACGCCAGAGCAGCGGAGGAATCCCCAGTGGCATCCCGACTACAGCCCGACTTGGGACGCCTTCTTCATCAATCGGCATGAGAGTGCGCTTGCCAGGCACGAGGAGGACGGCCCACCTTGTTCAAACTTCAACGAGGCCGGCCGTCGGCTGTGGTGGCGCGGCCGGACTCTCCAGAGCGTCATGGCCTACCGTGGCCCCCGCCTGCGCTACCCTCAGTCTCAGCCCACGCGTGCTCACCCGCCGAGGTTCGACTACCGCGACTCCGATGCCAGCGACGACAACGTCGGCGACTACGACAACTACAGTGGCGACGTTTATAGGGCTAGGCACGACTATGACTGAATCACTCCAATATTATGTGTCATAGCTGCAAGGAAAAATATTGAACTTGGATAATTGCAAACATCATAAAAAATCCTTCACAAAATGACGTGTCATAGTTTTCATACATTACATAGATTTACATAGGGTTTAGGGTTTAGGGTAAAAATCCTTCCTAGCGTGCCTTTTCCACTCAGTCTCCCCTCATGCCGTGATTCAGGAACACCAATCGGCTTAAGGTCAGGAAGAAAGTCAACACAGAACCCAATGACCTCCTCTGTTCCATAGCCCTTGGAGATGCTTCCTTCTGGCCTTGCACGATTACGAACATATTTCTTTAAGACTCCCATGAACCTCTCGAAGGGGAACATATTGTGCAGAAATACAGGACCAAGAATGGAAATCTCATCGACTAGGTGAACTAAGAGATGCGCCATAATATTGAAGAAGGACGGGGGGAACACCAACTCAAAACTGACAAGACATGGGACCACATCCTTGTGTAGCCTTTCCAGACTTTCTCGATCGATCACCTTCTGAGATATTGCATTGAGGAATGCACATAGCTTCACAATGGGTACTCGAACATTTTCCGGTAGAAGCCCCCTCAATGCAACTGGAAGCAACTGCGTCATAATCACGTGACAATCATGAGACTTCAGGTTCTGGAATTTTTTCTCTGCCATATTTATTATTCCCTTTATATTTGACGAGAACCCAGCCGGGACCTTGATACTGTTCAGGCATTCAAAAAAGATTTCCTTCTCTGCTTTGGTAAGAGCGTAGCTGCTTAAGTATTGACTGTTGACAACCGTTTTTTGGCTTACAAAGAAGATACCTTAAGATGGCCTCAAATGAGAAAATAATAGTTGAGAAAGTTGTGCGTCTCGTCGAAACAAGCAACTTTGGTTTTTGGATCATCTCAATCCGAGGTCACATGCAATTTATAGAGTCAAACCAAAAAAGCTAGAACAGAGGCTAGCTAGTACAAGTACTAGCGAATTTCTGTAATTTCGTAGCCCAAAGCCGAGGCTGACTAGTACAAGTACTAGTCGCGCTCTGTATATGCTGAAATCAGATAAAATTCAGAAATCGATGGAAAAGACCCTTCAGACTATCTCAGATGGAAAAGTGGCCAACATGAAAGTTCTTCGTTTTTTCGAGACGAACAACTTTGTAGTTTACGGGATTTCGATCCGAGGTCGTTTACTGCCTCAAAACAGACCCGGAATATACAGACAAGTTTTTGACCGAACAGTTTTGGAAAGTTCGAACCCACCCATCCAAATTCGACCCAAACTAGGGTTTTGGACGTGAATCCAGCCCTCTTTCTTGCACGGGAAGTCCAGCCGCTCCATATATACATGAGGGGTGACGGCCGATTGAAAAACAACACACAATCGCAAAAACCAATCTACAAACCTCTATTTTTTCTCTCTCGCCCTTGTTTTCTGCTCATCGTTCATCGGTGTTCTTCGTGTTGGAGAGCTTCGATCTGCGAAGTCCTAGGGGCGGGCGAACCGACCTAGGGCAGCCCATCACCGCCGTGCGCCCAGACGGGGTCTCTCCCGGGTGTGTGGGGTTTCGGGTCTTCAAAAGAGCTCGCCGGATTGTCCTGCGTATCGCGCTTCCGGCTAGCCTCCTCTGGCGACGTGTCCTGCGTATCGCGCTCGACGTCGGAGGTACACGGTGACGTGTTCGTGTGCGAACACACTTTTTGGCGACTCCGCTGGGGACGATCATCATGTCGAGCGGTATACCCCAGCCTGCTAAAGTTAGCGCCGAAAACATCATCAAACCTAGTTTTGATGATCTTTCGGCGGATCAACGCGAATCCCACGAGGCGCTGAAGAAGCAGCATCTAGAGCAACTCGAGGCGCTGGAGCTGAAGCGAAAGGAGGAGTTCGAAGCTTTGAAGAAGAGGCAAGAGGATGAGGATAGGGAGATGTTCCTTGCAAGCTTCAAGAAGGACCGCCATGGGGCTGTCACCTCGCTTGGAGACATCCAACTTCCACCAATGCTCGGCGATCCAGCCGAGCCCTCTGTAAGTACTAGCATATTTTCTAGTGATCAATTGGCTACAATTAATCATTATGCTACTGAATCAAGTCGTCAAGCCTATGATGCTATGATAGAATACATAAAAGCTAGTAATAATAAGCCTCATGATACTTTTGGTAATGTTAGTGCTAATGCTGTTGTTGAAAACCCTAGCCATACATTACCTAGCACATCGGTGTTTCCTCAGGGCATGCCGATGAGTCCTTACGTTAGCCAAGATGGTCAGATTGTAACCGCGCCAGCATACCATACTCCTATTAGAAGTGTGCCTTATTCGGCAATTCCGCCGAACCAGGCCACACGTCCTGCAGCCACAGTCACGGCGCCGAATTTTAATTCGGTACCAGCAGCGCGAGTAAACTCCACGGCTAATAATTTTGTTGTTCATGCACAAGTACCACAAACAAATTCGTCTGCCATAGACGAAAACATGGCCACACTTAGGTCAGAATTGCAAAAGATGTTCTATGATAACTTCGGAATTGAGCCGAAGCCTGTAAGCCGGATGTATCAAAAGCCTTATCCGGAATATTTTGATTCTTTACCATACCCCCAGGGTTACAAAGTGCCTGATTTTGCTAAATTTAATGGGGTAGATAGTAAAACGACTTGGGAACATGTTAGTCAATATTTAGCACAGTTAGGAGAAGCTGGCAATAGTGATCCTTTAAAAGTGCGTTTGTTTCCCTTGTCTTTAACTGGTACTGCTTTTTCATGGTTTTCTGCTTTACCTTATGGTTCTATTAATACTTGGTATCACCTAGAAAAGAAATTCCATGAGCATTTTTATAGCGGTGATAATGAGCTTAAGTTGTCACATCTTACATCGGTTAAACAAAAGCATGATGAGTCAGTTACTGATTATGTCAAAAGATTTAGAGATACTAAGAACCGATGTTACAGTTTAGTAATTACTGAAAGAGACATGGCAGACTTAGTGCTCAATGGTTTAAGAACTTACATTAAAGAAAAAATTGAAGGTTATGAGTTCTTAAATGTTAGTCAAGTTTTGCAAAGGGCTCTGGCCCAAGAAAGCCGAGGCAAAGAAATAAAAGATATGCATAGGTCAAAGTCTAATCGTCCTCGCATAAATACTGTTGGATATAATAGTGAAAATTCGGACGATGAGGCTGATATTTATGCTGCAGAATTTGTTTGGCCCTCAAAGGCCAAACCTTATATTTGTGATGCTCTTAAGCCGATTCGCAAGAATCGTGAAGATGAGATGACATTCAGTTTTGATGTAGCCAAATGTGATAGGATATTTGATGCTATGTTAAGAGATAAATACATTCGTTTGTCTCACACTATACCGCCGTTTGAGGAGTTAAAACGCGGTGCTTATTGCAAATATCATAATTCATTTTCTCATGCTACTAATGATTGCAATGTTTTCCGGCGACAGATACAATCGGCTATCAATGATGGACGATTGAGCTTTGCTGATATGCAAATTGACAAGCAGCCATTCCCAATGAATACTTTGGAGCTGCATGGAAAGAAGGTCTTAATTCGGCCAGAGACGGCCGGATCTGCTAATAAAGATAATGTTGTTGTTGGTGAACCCAGGAACAACAAGGAAAATAACAAGGTCTTGGGAAGGGAGATTGTTCTTGGAAAGCAACCTGATGGCAAGGAGACGTTGAAGATCACAATAAAAAATCCTGCACCCGGGGGGCAACCAAAAGAACAAGGTGATGTGCGTGCCAAGTTCATCAAGCCCAAGAGTCCAGAAGTTGGCAAGTGGAAGACCAATGAGGTCAAGGCGCAGCGCAAGCAGATCAAGCCAACTTTTGATATGTTAATGTCTAAGTATGCAAACCAAGCGACCGGTTCTAATTCAAACCGGTCATCTCATGTGAAACGTCCATGGTCGCCTCCAAGGGAGAGATATCCAAGACACTCAAGGCCGTATGGTCAGTGGGCGCCAGGGCCATGGATGGCGCCGCCACCATATGCACCATATTACTACAGTGGAGGATGGATGCAGCCCCCAATGGCGCCATATGCTTTTCATCCAGGATGGGCAGCACCCAGGAAATCTGTGCATGATAGGATCACTCGACCTATTCGAGACCGTTTGAGTTATAATACTAATCGGTCACATCCAAAATCTTCAGAGGGTGCTGAGAAGGAGCGACGTCCTATGTCGCCATGTGCTGAAACTTTAGAGTCTGGCAAGCAACAAGGGAAGAATCCTAATGTCAGCTTAATCATAGTGGGCACACAAGCGTTGAAACTCAAAGAGCCGATTGATATTGATAAACCGGCTAGTTCTGATAAAGCTATACTGACTATTCAGCCAAGATCCTCGGCTAATGATCACGAAGCTAGCACAAGCAAAGCCAAGCTGAGGGATCCTAAATATACTCAGCCTAAGTGGTGTCCTCTTGGATTGACAAAAACCAAGAAAAGAAGGCTGCAGCGCATGAGGAATCAAGAGAAGGTGGAGAATGAAGCTGAAAAGAGGAGGGATGTAGTTTTTGATGAAACTCACCCAGTGCCTTCTAAGAAGTGGGTACGTAAGCAAGTGGAAGATACCACAGTTCCCATGATAATCACAACAATTCTGACACCATCTCAGGAAGGGAGCACGAGCATTGTTACTACACCATCTCCTACACCTCCTTCAACTGATGAAATTCTAGAGCAAACTCCCGCACCGGAAGATGATGAGGAATTGGTGGACTATGAGAGCTCGCCAACTAGGGAAGGTATGGATATGAATATGGTTTATTATTTACCCTCTGAATTTCGTGTCGTAGATGAAGAAGGGGAGGTAGCACAGCTGGACTTTGGGCCCAAGAATGCCGTCTTTGAGAAGCCAAAAGAACCGGTTAAACACTTGAAACCACTATATGTCAAGGGACACATTAATGGGTCGCCGGTTGCTAGAATGCTTGTTGATGGTGGCGCTGTGGTGAATCTTATGCCATATTCGGTTTTCAAGAAGTTGGGGCTTGATGAGAATGATTTAATGAAGACCAACATGGTGCTTAATGGGTTTGAAGGTAAAGAAAAAACTGAGGCCAAAGGTGTCATGAGTGTAGAGCTCACTGTGGGAAGCAAATCTTTGGCCACCGCCTTCTTTATTGCTGAGGTGCAAGGTAATTACAATGTCATATTAGGCCGCGATTGGCTCCATGCAAACCAATGTGTGCCATCTACTTTGCATCAGTTCTTGATACAGTGGGTTGATGATGAAGTTGAGGTAGTCCATGCTGATAATTCATCGTGCATTGCTTTGGCTGATTCACCGGTGGATTGGCAACATCCTAATGCTACTTGTTTGATGGGGCGTGATCTTTCAGATTTTGATTTTCTTAGTGCCACAAAGAATGGCTTTGTGCTCGTATCTTTAAAGCCGATTTATAGTAATCGGCTCCCAAACATGTGATTTAAATGGATCCCAACGAAGAGTGGTTGCAGAAGAGGCTTGTGGAATATCGGTCCAGTGGGAACGATATGTATGAGTCAATTGAAGAATTAGATGATATGGATAAGTTGGGACAAGGTTTTACATCGGCTGATCCATTGGAAGAAGTAGATATAGGAGATGGTTTAATTCCTAGGCCGACGTTTGTAAACAAAAATCTGAAAGCCGATTATAAGGATATGTTAATCGGGCTGTTAAAAGAATATGTCGATTGCTTTGCATGGGAGTATCATGAGATGCCTGGTTTCAGCCGGGATTTAGTTGAGCATCGATTGCCTATCAAGGCCAGTTTTAGACCTTATAAACAACTGGCCCGGAAATTCAATCCTAAAATGTATGACCGGATCAAGGAGGAGATCGGTCGTTTGCTTAAAGCTAATTTTATTAAACCTTGCAGGTATGCAGATTGGATTTCTAATATTGTACCTGTGGAGAAAAAAGGATCAAGCAAGTTTGAACGGATCGTATGGGCACCTAGAGGGGGGGTGAATAGGTGCTACTCAAATTTTAATTCTTTTTCAATTTAGGCTTGACACAAAAGGTAAATTCTCTAGATATGCAACTAAGGTGAATTTACCTATATGTCAACAAGCAAGCTAAGCAAGATACAAGTAGTAAAGGCAATAAAGGATAGAGGTAACCGAGAGTGGAGCACACGGAGACATGGATGTAATTCCCGTAGTTCCTTCCTTTTTAGGGGAAGTACATCTACGTTGGAGGGGTGTGGTTGCCACAAAGGCCTAACCAACGCCACAAAGGCTCACCCTATTCTCCGGTGCAAGCTTCCGCCACAAAGGCCTAGCTCACTTTCCACTAAGGGATTCCTCAAGGCGGAACCGGCCTTTACAAAACTTGGGGCACAACTCCACAACTGAATTGGAGGCTCCCAAGCACCACAAAGATCTCAATCAACAAGTATCAAGATTTCAATCACACAAACAAGGTCAAGGGACACAAGGGAACCCAAGACCAAAGGGCCCTCTAGCAAATGAGAGGGGAAATCAAATCGCTTCGGTGAGGATGTAGATCAAGGCCTTCTCCTTCGATTCTCCAAAGATCAAGAGCTTTGGTGGGTTGAGGGAGGAGATCTTGCGAATTTGGTGGCTCAAAATATGGTGTTCTTCTTCATCAACTCGAGCAGCTTGAGGTGGAAGAAGGGGAGGGGTATTTATAGCCCCTCCCAAAATGTAGCCGTTGCTGACTTGGAGGGGCGGATTATCCGGCCAAAGTTGGGCCGGATTATCCGGCTGGCCGGATTATCCGGCCCCTGGCCGGATTATCCGCCCCCCCTATCTGGGTGACGCCGCGCCAGGTCCTTAGCCGAAATTGGGGTCCTCTCCGGAGGGGCGGATTATCCGGCCACCCCTGGCCGGAATATCCGGCCCCCTATACTGGGTGACGCCGAGCTAGGTCCTTAGCAGATTTTCGGCCACTCCCCAGAGGGGCGGATTATCCGGCCACCCCTGGCCGGATTATCCGGCCTGGCAATCCTTCATCTGATAATCCTGCATAACTTGGCACACACTTAATATCCCTAATGTTGTTATCTAACACACAAAATCTGAGGGAAACAAAGTTTGCACTTTCAATCTCCCCCTTTTTGGTGTTAGATGACAACACTAGGATTTGCAAGAAAGATCGAATATTTCAAACAACAAATATTTGAGCAAGATAAAAAGCTCCCCCTAGATGTGTGCAACTTCACCAATGAGTATAGAGGGGACATACCATTTCATAGATAACTCAAACATTATGGAATTCCGAATATGATAATATGATATACCGAACAATAATTCCATAGGCATCTCACCAATAACCATGAGCTCAAAGAGACATAAGTGAGCAACACATAATGATCCACAAAGCACATTAAGAACATATAACATAGTCTCATACAGCACATGGTAGCAAATAAACGACACGAAGTTCAACCACACACAAAGTTCAACTTAAGACGAACGGAATAAGAAGAAACACAAGCGCCAAAGAATGATAAGCGCACAAGCTTGTGTTTCCACCCATGCAAATCCCGAAACACTCCTAATAGAACTACTTCTCCCCCTTTGGCATCAAGACACCAAAAAGGGAGAAGAGCGATGCTACACGTCCCGAGGAATCAATCCTCCAAGCCATCGAAGTTGCCGGTGTCCACATCATCATAATCTCCGCCATCATCCTCATCAGCTCCAGCATCTTCATCCTCGGCCTCAAAGTCCTCCTCAGCATCAAAGTCCTTCTCAGCCTCTGCACGAGCACCTCCTGCGGGAGCATCTGGAGCATCAAAGAGATGCTTCTGCATATCCACCCAGTTGTAGCGATCGGTGTTCCAAGCATTATAGGCCACAGGAGCAGTAGGAGTGGGATCGGCGGTCTGAGCACCACTGAGACGGTGAAGGATAAGCTGCTGAGTGTCCTGGATGCTCTTCCTCTCGACATAGGCCTGGTAGTTCTCACGGTGAATCTCTACCTTCATGCACAGAACATTCCGCTCAAACCAACTGAGCTTCCTCACCTTCCTAGACACAACAGATGCAGCAGCCCTCTGATCACGAGCAGTAGCACTAGTCCTCGCATCAGCCATGAAAGTGTCAGGATAAGCAGCTGAAGGAGCAGGAGTCGCCTTCCTCTTGATATACATCTTCTTGACAAGGTGCTCCACACAATCATCATGGATATCATAGTCTCCAAGGGCATGCTTGATGAGTAGCATGATGTATGGAGCATATGGCACAGTGTTCCTCTGAATGATAGCATCCTTGATCTCATAGAAGATGAAATCCATCACATCAAGGGTAAAGTCCTCAGCAGGGTCAGACGAAGAGGCACACTCATGAGCAAAAGCAAGGAGGTCAACAAGCGAGGTGCGAATGGCATCGTTGTTGCCACCACTAGGAGCAATGTTCTCTCTAAAAATGCGGACCAGCTGATCATAGAGAGGAAGCAGCCCTTGGATGAAGCCCACATTGCCGGTGGAGTCATAGAGATCATACAGTTTATCCTTGTCAGGCTTGGTCCCCGGATTGTGAATACGGCGACCCACTGGAGTGTCTCCATCATACCCATATCCCAAGAGAGAGGCAAATGTGGAGAAGTCCGAAGTACACTCATGCTCGCCGGTCATCCACTTCATAGACTTCTGAGCATTTGGCAGGATCACAAGGGTAGCATAGAACTGCTTGATGAGACCGGGATTATAATTGCACTGAATGTTGGCCAACCCCATCAAACCCAACTTCTCAACCACAGAAATTGCTTCATCAAAATAAGACTTGCTGCGAAGGTGATCAAAGTCAATTGGATGCATTGGACGACAAGGATTCTTGAAAGGCTCATAAATATCACGGAAAATCCCCCACTGTTCCTCATTCCAGAAACCACGGTCCTCAATGTCTTCATCTCTTGCGGTGGCATACCAATTGTTCCTCCGCACAAGAATGTACTCGGCCTCTGGCATCTTCTTGTAGTCAGGACGAGTCGCTTTGCCCTTGCGACGACGGGCTTGAACCTTGGCAGCCTTCTCTTTCTCAGCTTTCCTTGCAGCCGCCCTCTGACGCTGGCGAATAACAACCTCATCAACTAGGAGACCGTCCTCATTCGGAATCAAACGCCGCTTGCGCTTTGGCAAACTCGGACCACCTGTGAAAGAGAGGTGCAAGGATAGCATGGGGGTAAGCGTATGCACACGAGTTACGGAAAAGATCAATGACATATGTAGTATGAACAACAAACTTCACCAAAGTATCAAAGTGAAAGCAGCAACCAAAAAAAATGCACTCCCAGGCCGGATTATCCGGCCAGGGGGCGAATAATCCGGTCACCCGGATATTCCGCCCAGGGGGCGGATAATCCGGCCCCTCGAGAAATTTTCTCTAATAGTTGCTGCAACCTTCAATTCGATAGATCGGGGAAGACAATCATACAACATAGGTCATAGGAGAGGAAAACAACAACTAGAAGGCTAAATCACCAAGAACATGCTAGGGTAAAAACACATCTTAGAGATAGAACAATACCCGCATCCATTGCGAAATCGGCTTGGTGAATGCCTTCTAGAGGAGGAGGAGAGCAACCTCCGAAGAAATCCGGCCAAGGGGTTGGCCGGAACTCCGGCGGCGGCGACGGGAAGACGGCGGCGGCGGCAGGGAACTGCTGGAAGGGGTGGGGAAGGGACTGCCCTAGGGCAGCCCGACCCTGCCCCTTATATACCCAGGAGCCACTTAGGCCGGATTATCCGGCCAGTAGGGGGCGGATAATCCGGCCCCCCGGATATTCCGCCCAGGGGGGCGGATAATCCGGCCTGGGAACTAGAAACTGGTGATACGTCTCAAACGTATCTATAATTTTTGATGCTCCATGCTTGTTCTTACACCATTTGCATATTGTTTCGTTACACTTAGTGGTACTTTTATACATTTTCCGGAACTAACCTATTAACGAAGTGCCACAGTGCCAGTTTCCTGTTTTCTGCTATTTTTGTGTTTCAGAAGTGATACACAGGAAATATTCTCGGAATTGGACGAAACAAGTTCCTGAAGTCATATTTCACGGGGAAGCTCCCAAACATCCGAAGACCTGACGGAGGGGGGCCACGTGACCCCCACACACAGGGGCGGCGCGGCCACCCCCCTGGCCGCGCCGGGCCCGCGTGAGGGGCCGTGGTCCCTCCTCTGACATCGTACTTTCGCCTATATATACCCCCTGACGAGAAAAACCTAAAGGACGGATCAGTTTTCCAGAATACATCGCGATCCGCCGCCGCCGTCGACCCGAAGATCGGGAGGGTCCAGAAGCTCTTCCCGGCACCCTGCCGGAGAGGGGAATCGCCACCGGGGGTCTTCTTCATCGCCATGCTTGCCTCCGGAGCGATGAGTGAGTAGTCTACCTTGGACTATGGGTCCATAGCAGTAGCTAGATGGTTGTCTTCTCCACCATGTGCTTCATGTTTAGATCTCATGAGCTGCCCTACATGATTGAGATCACCGTTATGTAATTCTATGATGTTGGTTTGTTGGGATCCGATGAATATTGGTGTTTATGATTAAGTTGCTGTACTGAATTATATCTTTTGTTATCTCTATGTTGTTTATGATCTTGCATGCTCTCCGTTGTTAGTAGCTATCTTGGCCGAGTAGTTGCTAGTGACTCCAAGAGGGGGTATTTATGCTCGATAGTGGGTTCATGCCTCTATTTCACCTGGGGGAGTGACAGAAACCTCTAAGGTGGTAGATGTGCTGTTGCTACTAGGGAGAAAACAACATTCATATGCTCAAGGGCATATGCTTTGTTTACATTACACACTTTGCTTAATGCAATTATCTGTTGTTCGCAACTTAATACTTTTGGGGTGTTCGGATGATATCCCCGAGGGTGGATTATTAGTCATAGATGCAGTTGGATGGCGGTCTATGTATTTTGTTGTAATGCCCAGAGTAAATCTCATAGTGATCTTCTTGACATATCACGTTATCTTTATTCTATCAATTGCCCAACTGTAATTTGTTTACCCAGCATGTTATTTATCTATGGAGAGACACCACTAGTGAACTGTGGACCCCGGTCCTATTTTAATCATATTGCAATCACCTGTTTACTTTTCCCGCACTGTTTATTTTACTCGCATGTTACTACTGTTTTCCACTCGATACACTCATAACCTTTGTTTCAAGCAAACCGGTGAGATTGACAACCTCATCGCAAGTTGGGGACAAAGTATTTGTTTGTGTGTGTGCAGGTTCCACAAACACCTTCAGTCGTCACCGTCTCTCTTCTTCAAGATCGACATTAAACCTTGGTTTCTTAACTGAGGGAAAACTAGCCGCTGCACTCATCATACCTTCCTCTTGGGGTTCCCAACGGGCTGGTCATTCACCACGCACAAGGACTGTCTGTTGCCACATTCACCTGAAGCATCAGCTACTTTTCTGGCGCCGTTGCCGGGGAAGAGAGAAGACTTCTGCGAGGGGAGTTCTTCGCACACACATTCTTTACTTTGTTATTTGTTTTGCTTTACTTTATTTTTATTTTACCTGCATTGCTTTTTATCAAAAATCCAAAAAAATTAGAATCCTTGGTAGCTGTTTTTACTTGTTTACTTTCGTTTTGCTGAAATGGGTACTCCTGAAAACACTAAGTTGTGTGACTTTGCTAGCACGAACAATAGTGATTTTATCTGCACTCCTATTGCACCAACTGTTCCTGCTACCACCTTTTATGAGATCAAGCCTGCTTTATTGAACCTTGTTATGAAAGAGCAATTTTCTGGTGCTAGTACTGAAGATGCTGCAGCTCATCTCAACAATTTTGTTGAGCTATGTGAGATGCAGAAATATAAAGATGTTGATAGTGATATTATTAAGCTCAAGTTGTTTCCTTTTTCTTTGAGAGGAAAGGCTAAAGATTGGTTGATGTCTTTGACTAAGAATAGTATTGATTCATGGGCTAAGTGTAAGGATGCTTTTATTGGTAGATATTATCCTCCTGCTAAGATTATAGCTTTGCGCAGCAATATTATGAAGTTTACTCAGTTTGATAATGAACATGTTGCTCAAGCTTGGGAAAGAATGAAATCTATGGTAAAGAATTGCCCCACTCATGGACTGACTACTTGGATGATTATCCAAACTTTTTATGCAGGACTGAATTTTTCTTCAAGGAACCTACTTGATTCAGCTGCTGGAGGCACCTTTATGTCCCTTACCTTGGGCGCCGCATCAAAGCTACTCGACAACATGATGGTAAATTATTCCGAATGGCACACCGAGAGAGCTCCACAAGGTAAGAAGGTAAATTCTGTTGAGGAAACCTCTTCCTTGAGTGATAAGATTGATACAATTATGGCTATGCTTGCTAATGATAGGACTCATGTTGATCCTAATAATGTTCCTCTAGCCTCTCTGGTTGCTCAAGAAGAGCAGGTTGATGTGAATTTCATTAGAAATAACAATTTTAATAACAATGCTTATAGGAACAATTTTGCTAGTAACAATTATAGGCCGTATCCTTCTACCAATGGTAATGGATATGGTAATTCTTATGGTAATTCCTACAACAACACTAGGGCCGCGCCCTCCGAGCTTGAGGTAATGCTCAAGGACTTTATCGGTAAACAAACTGCTTTTAACAAGACTGTTGAGGAAAAGTTAGGCAAAATTGATATTCTTGCTTCTAAAGTTGATAGCCTTGCTCATGATGTTGAACTTCTGAAATTAAAAGTGTTCCCTAATGATGTGAATGTGAGCAATATTGTTGCTGCCGCTAATACTACCCAAGTTAGAATTGATGAAAATATTAGATTGTTAGCGGAATTGCATGCCAGGTGGGAAAGAGAAGATGAGATGGCTAGAGAGATGAAGGTATGTACTGTTACTACCTCTAATGATGTTGCTCCTACTGATAGCAACCCTCTTACTTTGATTGGTGTAGAGAAAACTCCCACTCCTTGTGTTAAAAAGCCTAAAACTGCCAAAACTTTTTCTCAAAAGAGTGCTGAAATTTTTCGGAGTGTGGGAGATTGTAACAACCCAGAATTTGTAACCCAAGTCTTATTAAATAAAGAGTCAAAAATTGGACCCAAATAAAACTTTTTATCTATTATTGTATGCATACATGTATTCTCTTTATTTGTATTTCTATGATTTTATGTGTGTTCTTTTGCTTGAGCATTGGTTAAATAATTCTAAGTGAACCAATAGAAACCACTAAGAAAGATATTAGGAACCAAAAGAACCAAAAATAAAAATAGGTAAGAAAGAGATAAAGTTAATATGATCTAGAAACTGTTAATGACTACACCACTTTGAGCCCTTAGATTAAGAAATCTACAGCTCACCTGCAGGTTTAACCTTTTAGTTGAGCTTAACCAAGTTATGGACTAACTCAACCAACAAAGAGCTACCAAAATTTCAAACCAGAACACCACTCAAACTTGAGCCAAAGTTTGAATCTGAAACAGAGACCATTTCAAATTTGAAATATAAATTTTTTGCAAAACTCATTGTTTCTCCAGAACAAAAATATGCCTGGGTACCTTATCCAATATGATGAGCACCCAAAGTGGCAAATTTGAAAAATTCGAATTTTGAATTCGTGTAAGCATTTCGTCGAACACTGGCAGCAGGAAATTAAATCAAACCAAACTTCACTGTGCTGCACTATTCGAGCTCGGCCAGGTGCTGTAGCCATGCTCTCTGGCCTCGCCTCGGTCGAGTCCCGCACCCCCAGGCCCGACCCAGGCCGTGAGAAGAGGAGGGAGAAGGAGAAACACACCCAGGACCCCCTCCCAGGAACCCACTGTCCCGCGCGATGCCGACCAACGTGAAGGCGCCAGAGGCGACCCACAGTCCCCCGCGGCCGACCCCGTAACTCCCCAGCACGCGAGCGTGGCCGCCGTGACCGGAGGAAGCTTCACGCACCGCCAGGACCCCCGCAACGGCGAGCTTCTGGCCGCGCTTGTCCCCGACGCTCCGGCCTATAAAAGGCCCCGTCGATCAAACGCAGAGACTCACCCAGCCACCAGCTACCTCCCAGACATCGCCGCTTACTCCCTCGTGCCCTAGTTCGCCGTAGCCGACCTCGCCGGCGCAGTACTGGACGGGCGGAGCGCCGCCGCGTCCGACCACCTGGAGGCCAGCTTCTGCAGGGAATCGGAGGAGGAGGAGCACCGCAGCCGATCCCGAGCGTCGCCGTCGAGTTTCGTTTCCTCTACGCCCCGCCGTCGCCGTCGAACGCCGTCGCTGCTCGCAGGTGAGCTCCCGCCCGTGCTGAGGAAGAAGAAAGACCCTGAGCCGTTCGATCTAGATCCGACGGTAACTTACCGATTCGGGTTTCGTAATTAGATCTGACGTCGCGGCCCCACCTGTCAGCACCCTTTTATTTTTCCCAGCCGCAGCGAATCGTTTTCTGGGCCAGGCCCGTTCGGGTTTCGTTCGGACTGGGCCCAGCTAGGAAGGTTTTGGTCCGATTCGTTTTTAATTTAATTCCCGCCTTTTCTTTTATCTCAAATGTGTTTCAAATGATATTTTTCAAACTTTAATTCCTAGAGTTTTATAAGTCCAAATTTAGCAAATAAATATTCGTTGGAAAGCTTAGAAAATACTCTATCCAATAGTACTGGTTAGATTTCCAAATCAGTTAAGAATAAAAATGGTTATGAATAGTGTGACCCTAGCTTGTTAATTAATGAAAGATTTCTAGAAAATTATTTAAGCCATCAAAAATCATAAAAATTAAAATGTGGACTTACTAATGACCCCCATTACTGTTAGTCAACACTAATCTACCCAAACCATATTAGTGTGACCATTTAGACCCTAACCCAAACCTATTTGTTAGCATAAAATGATAGAGCCCTAATGCACACTTAGAATTAATTGCCCTCTTTACAAATCCACTTAGTGAACCCATCCCACTTAAACTTGTCTTAGTAACCCCAAATCACCTCCACTGCTGCACAAGTGAACCACTTATGCTACTTAATAGAGTAACTAGCTTGCACACTTGAAGAAAAACTTAGAAGGAAAACTTACCATCCAACCCCATAGCAATGCAACCTAAATGCTTGGTTAGCAAACAAGAGTGTGTGCTTGGTGTGTTGTTGGTTTGGTGAAGTGATGGTGTGCTTTGTGTTTATTCGTTATTAGACGCTAGTGTTGCCGAGGAGGATATTGGAGGGGATTATTATTATCAAGAAGAAGAAGAAAACCCCGGACACTTTGCCAACCAAGGCAAGCCATCTTTTGATTCATACTCCCACTACCTAGTTTTAATATTGCATTCTACTTGTTTTAAGTAAATTGCATGATTGAATTGCTAGAGTAGAATGATAGAAGTAAATTGCATGATTGAATTGCTAGAGTAGAATGATAAGAAGCATATTGATGTCTTGGTTATCAAGAGCATCAAGCTGAGTTTATCCAACCATAGTAGTAGTACTATCACTCAATGTAGTTGCTTAGTCGCTAATAAAAGTTGAGGCTATCTCTGGAGGAACCCCATTTGAAAGGTGGTGACTTGAAATTGAAACTTGAAATGGGAGATTGCTCCTACATGATGGCTTTATGAAGAAAATAATCTTGACTAAGAACTATGCAATGTATTTCTCAAATTGACAACGAGTGATGTACTATGGGAGCCAATTATACCGTACAACCACATTACCCCTATATGGGAAGGGGCTTAATCCGTAGCTTGTCTATCTTAGTATGGGAGGTCTTGTATTAAATCTTCATGGGAGGACTCCATGGGCGGATACTTCTTGACCAAGTGAATTCCACTAACCCGGTCTCCGGGATGGGCATAACTAGAGGCGCCGGAGCGGGAGTTCCGTATCCCGGGCTCTAGGGAAGGATCCTATACTAGGATGAGCAAGCGAAAGACTTTGTTTGATTATCTGAAAGCCGCATACCTTTGTGTATAGCGAACCGTGGATTTCTCCCGGCAGATGTATCGAATCTTGTGGGTAAAGTGTACCCCTCTGCAGAGGTTTGCAAACTATTCGAATAGCCGAGTCCTCGGTCATGGACGGTTGGCAATCTGTACTTGACTTTTGTCAAGACTAAAAAAATAACAAGGGTGACTTGGTGAATGACCTGATTTTGAATTGACATGACTTGACCTTGATCTTGACACATTGAAGTTCCTCTTTAGAATGAACTTAGAGAACTAAACCTCTTTTCTACAAAGGAGCATTCTTGGGAAATAAAACTAGATTTTGCAAATCAACTTAGTGCTTAGTCCACTATACCCAACCTTGCATATCTACTTCATCTTTTCATTTACAAGATGGTTTGCGAGTGCATCCAATGTACTCATGGCTGTGTCCCTGGCTATCAACTTGGCCAGACTATGGGGAGGAATACCAGGAGGAAGGGTATGAAGAAGAGTACCAGAACTAAGCTCGTCTCCGTGAGTCGCCAATTGCCTGTAGGGAGAAGGCATGGGCCGAAGACGTTAATTTCGCTGCTATATTGTGTTGTAATATGACTTGGTCTATATGACCATTATATTTGAATCATCGTATTGTAATGTCTATGGAACTGGTTACCCACTACGTTATGTATATCGCAACAATGATTCTGGGATTGCGGTGGAATACATAACGGGCACTTCGAATTTGTTATCAAATTTGAGGCCGTCACAAGTTGGTATCAGAGCCTAGGCTGACTCTAGGAAACCCTAGTTAGCATGGTCGTTAGAAAATAATATCTCTGATATCACAAGTTTGGTATCAGGACTATCATGACCTTAGGAGACCTTAGTTAGTATGGTCGTTAGCTAAGAAAGTGATATGTTGACAAAAACTTATTTCTACAAAAGAAATTTATTTGCTTTTGTATCCAAAGCCAATCTTATACCCTCATCTTATTCACTTGAAATATCTTATACTCTCAACTTATGGTCTCAAAATATTTTGACAAAGAATTTTTGTATGAACATCTTGGATTACAATTTATTTTTAAAAGATTTGTTTTATTCTATTCCCCATCTACTTCAAATATATACCATGGACGATATACCGACCTTAAGACCGAAGGACTTTTGGATCAAAAGATTAGGGACTCAATATTTTTCAAGACTTCAACCTTGGATGTCAACTACGACTGCTACCATCGAAAGAGAGTCTCTTCACCTGATCTAGAAATCTTCCAACAAGAGTCAACCCGATGAGATAAGGACTTCAAGAGCAAAGAGAGAGTGATAAAAAATGACAAAGACCCAACAACCTTTTGACCCACAGGATTTATAGGAAATGCTCAGTTGATTTCATTGAGCCACCCTTACCTCACGATTACTAAGTGTGCTTACTGCGTTGTGTGTTTGAATTTTGTTTTGAGATGTGTTGCTCATACGCCATCCGGCAACATGTAGCAACCACTTTGAAAACTTGTTTGCTCAAAAATGTTTTTTGTCTTTCTCACCCAAACTAAACTCTAACCATACCAATCCGGCGATAGAAAACTTTTTAAAGTTGTTCCCAAGACCTTTTTAATGAAATCCTATGGTTTAAACCTAGAAGATTTTTGTTTTTGAAAGTGTGATTGTTTGTTGAAATTGCTATGTGATTGATGACGATGTGTTTTTGGCCCGTATGGCCTTATCACATTTTGGGTGTACCCAATCTTTCCATCTGATAGGAATCAATATACACTCCATCTCTTATCTAGTAATCTCAATTCTCAATCCATCTCAATCTTAACTTGTGAATCTCGGGACGAGATTCTTTTTAAGGGGGGAAGATTGTAACAACCCAGAATTTGTAACCCAAGTCTTATTAAATAAAGAGTCAAAAATTGGACCCAAATAAAACTTTTTATCTATTATTGTATGCATACATGTATTCTCTTTATTTGTATTTCTATGATTTTATGTGTGTTCTTTTGCTTGAGCATTGGTTAAATAATTCTAAGTGAACCAATAGAAACCACTAAGAAAGATATTAGGAACCAAAAGAACCAAAAATAAAAATAGGTAAGAAAGAGATAAAGTTAATATGATCTAGAAACTGTTAATGACTACACCACTTTGAGCCCTTAGATTAAGAAATCTACAGCTCACCTGCAGGTTTAACCTTTTAGTTGAGCTTAACCAAGTTATGGACTAACTCAACCAACAAAGAGCTACCAAAATTTCAAACCAGAACACCACTCAAACTTGAGCCAAAGTTTGAATCTGAAACAGAGACCATTTCAAATTTGAAATATAAATTTTTTGCAAAACTCATTGTTTCTCCAGAACAAAAATATGCCTGGGTACCTTATCCAATATGATGAGCACCCAAAGTGGCAAATTTGAAAAATTCGAATTTTGAATTCGTGTAAGCATTTCGTCGAACACTGGCAGCAGGAAATTAAATCAAACCAAACTTCACTGTGCTGCACTATTCGAGCTCGGCCAGGTGCTGTAGCCATGCTCTCTGGCCTCGCCTCGGTCGAGTCCCGCACCCCCAGGCCCGACCCAGGCCGTGAGAAGAGGAGGGAGAAGGAGAAACACACCCAGGACCCCCTCCCAGGAACCCACTGTCCCGCGCGATGCCGACCAACGTGAAGGCGCCAGAGGCGACCCACAGTCCCCCGCGGCCGACCCCGTAACTCCCCAGCACGCGAGCGTGGCCGCCGTGACCGGAGGAAGCTTCACGCACCGCCAGGACCCCCGCAACGGTGAGCTTCTGGCCGCGCTTGTCCCCGACGCTCCGGCCTATAAAAGGCCCCGTCGATCAAACGCAGAGACTCACCCAGCCACCAGCTACCTCCCAGACATCGCCGCTTACTCCCTCGTGCCCTAGTTCGCCGTAGCCGACCTCGCCGGCGCAGTACTGGACGGGCGGAGCGCCGCCGCGTCCGACCACCTGGAGGCCAGCTTCTGCAGGGAATCGGAGGAGGAGGAGCACCGCAGCCGATCCCGAGCGTCGCCGTCGAGTTTCGTTTCCTCTACGCCCCGCCGTCGCCGTCGAACGCCGTCGCTGCTCGCAGGTGAGCTCCCGCCCGTGCTGAGGAAGAAGAAAGACCCTGAGCCGTTCGATCTAGATCCGACGGTAACTTACCGATTCGGGTTTCGTAATTAGATCTGACGTCGCGGCCCCACCTGTCAGCACCCTTTTATTTTTCCCAGCCGCAGCGAATCGTTTTCTGGGCCAGGCCCGTTCGGGTTTCGTTCGGACTGGGCCCAGCTAGGAAGGTTTTGGTCCGATTCGTTTTTAATTTAATTCCCGCCTTTTCTTTTATCTCAAATGTGTTTCAAATGATATTTTTCAAACTTTAATTCCTAGAGTTTTATAAGTCCAAATTTAGCAAATAAATATTCGTTGGAAAGCTTAGAAAATACTCTATCCAATAGTACTGGTTAGATTTCCAAATCAGTTAAGAATAAAAATGGTTATGAATAGTGTGACCCTAGCTTGTTAATTAATGAAAGATTTCTAGAAAATTATTTAAGCCATCAAAAATCATAAAAATTAAAATGTGGACTTACTAATGACCCCCATTACTGTTAGTCAACACTAATCTACCCAAACCATATTAGTGTGACCATTTAGACCCTAACCCAAACCTATTTGTTAGCATAAAATGATAGAGCCCTAATGCACACTTAGAATTAATTGCCCTCTTTACAAATCCACTTAGTGAACCCATCCCACTTAAACTTGTCTTAGTAACCCCAAATCACCTCCACTGCTGCACAAGTGAACCACTTATGCTACTTAATAGAGTAACTAGCTTGCACACTTGAAGAAAAACTTAGAAGGAAAACTTACCATCCAACCCCATAGCAATGCAACCTAAATGCTTGGTTAGCAAACAAGAGTGTGTGCTTGGTGTGTTGTTGGTTTGGTGAAGTGATGGTGTGCTTTGTGTTTATTCGTTATTAGACGCTAGTGTTGCCGAGGAGGATATTGGAGGGGATTATTATTATCAAGAAGAAGAAGAAAACCCCGGACACTTTGCCAACCAAGGCAAGCCATCTTTTGATTCATACTCCCACTACCTAGTTTTAATATTGCATTCTACTTGTTTTAAGTAAATTGCATGATTGAATTGCTAGAGTAGAATGATAGAAGTAAATTGCATGATTGAATTGCTAGAGTAGAATGATAAGAAGCATATTGATGTCTTGGTTATCAAGAGCATCAAGCTGAGTTTATCCAACCATAGTAGTAGTACTATCACTCAATGTAGTTGCTTAGTCGCTAATAAAAGTTGAGGCTATCTCTGGAGGAACCCCATTTGAAAGGTGGTGACTTGAAATTGAAACTTGAAATGGGAGATTGCTCCTACATGATGGCTTTATGAAGAAAATAATCTTGACTAAGAACTATGCAATGTATTTCTCAAATTGACAACGAGTGATGTACTATGGGAGCCAATTATACCGTACAACCACATTACCCCTATATGGGAAGGGGCTTAATCCGTAGCTTGTCTATCTTAGTATGGGAGGTCTTGTATTAAATCTTCATGGGAGGACTCCATGGGCGGATACTTCTTGACCAAGTGAATTCCACTAACCCGGTCTCCGGGATGGGCATAACTAGAGGCGCCGGAGCGGGAGTTCCGTATCCCGGGCTCTAGGGAAGGATCCTATACTAGGATGAGCAAGCGAAAGACTTTGTTTGATTATCTGAAAGCCGCATACCTTTGTGTATAGCGAACCGTGGATTTCTCCCGGCAGATGTATCGAATCTTGTGGGTAAAGTGTACCCCTCTGCAGAGGTTTGCAAACTATTCGAATAGCCGAGTCCTCGGTCATGGACGGTTGGCAATCTGTACTTGACTTTTGTCAAGACTAAAAAAATAACAAGGGTGACTTGGTGAATGACCTGATTTTGAATTGACATGACTTGACCTTGATCTTGACACATTGAAGTTCCTCTTTAGAATGAACTTAGAGAACTAAACCTCTTTTCTACAAAGGAGCATTCTTGGGAAATAAAACTAGCTTTTGCAAATCAACTTAGTGCTTAGTCCACTATACCCAACCTTGCATATCTACTTCATCTTTTCATTTACAAGATGGTTTGCGAGTGCATCCAATGTACTCATGGCTGTGTCCCTGGCTATCAACTTGGCCAGACTATGGGGAGGAATACCAGGAGGAAGGGTATGAAGAAGAGTACCAGAACTAAGCTCGTCTCCGTGAGTCGCCAATTGCCTGTAGGGAGAAGGCATGGGCCGAAGACGTTAATTTCGCTGCTATATTGTGTTGTAATATGACTTGGTCTATATGACCATTATATTTGAATCATCGTATTGTAATGTCTATGGAACTGGTTACCCACTACGTTATGTATATCGCAACAATGATTCTGGGATTGCGGTGGAATACATAACGGGCACTTCGAATTTGTTATCAAATTTGAGGCCGTCACAGAGATGATAGCTCTATTTCCTTTAATGATTTTGATGTTGATGGCTGCAATATATCTGAAGTTATTTTGTTCTTGCAAAAGCTTGCTTTGACTCCCAATGCTAGTTCTTTAAATATTGCTTTTACTAAGCATATTACCAATGCTCTTATAAAGATTAGGGATGAAAAGTTGAAGCAAAAAGCCTCTGTTCCCAAGAAGTTAGAAGATGGTTGGGAACCCATCATTGATATGCATGTTAATGGTTATGATTTTCATGCTTTTGTGATCTAGGTGCTAGTATTTCCATCATGCCTAGAAAGATTTATGACATGCTTGATTTACCACCGCTTGAAAATGTTATTTTGATGTTCCTATTGCTGATGTTGCTAAGAAGAAACCTTTGGGAAGGATTAATGATGTTCTTATTGTGGTTAACAATAACCCTGTTCCCGTTGATTTTCTTGTTATGGACGTTGAATGCCATGCTTCATGTCCTATTATTTTGGGAAGACCCTTCCTTCGAACTGTAGGTGCTATCATTGATATGAGGGAAGGCACTATCAAGTATCAATTCCCACTAAAGAAAGGTATGGAACACTTCCCTAGGAAAAGAAAGAAATTACTTTTTGACTCTATTCTTAGAGCAAACTATGAGCTTGATGCTTCATCTCTTGATATTACTTGATTCGCAATTTTCTGCGCCTAGCTCAAAGGCGTTAAAGAAAAGCACTCTTGGGAGATAACCCATTGTTTACTTTTCAGTACTTTTTCTTTTATTTGAGTCTTGGAAGTCATTACTACTGTAATGACCGCTCCTTATCTTGTTTATTTCGTTTTTGTGCCAAGAGAAGCCTCTAATTTGAGTGAGGTAAAGATTTGGGGTTATTGCTGTCCTGAAACTGTTTTCGGTGCTGCACCGTAAAAATTCGTGAAAATTCTCTGTTTATCTTTTGGACCTGCGATTTCTTGTGCATATGCCCCAGGTTATATCCAAACTTTTCTTAGTTGAACACTTTTTGATTTGAGCAACAGAAAATCCCTCAAAAATTCGTCCATTATCAGCTGTCCAGTTTTGACAGATTTCTGCCAATATTTGTTTTTGCCACTTTATCGCTTTCTTTTGAGTTCTTTTTGATCATGGAACTCTTGTGGAAGTTGCTACAGTAGTATATACTTTATATGTGGTGGTTTTGGGTTGAAACCTGAAGCTAAAAGAGGTTGAATATATTTTATGCTTACACTAATGTTGCTAATAGAATTGTGTTTAGTTTTGTATGAAGGAAGTTTTCAAGTGTAGGGATTGGAGAATGATGAGATGAGTTGAAGAATGGACAAAAGCTCAAGCTTGAGGATGCCCATGCATCACCCCAAGAAATATCCAAGAAGTACAAGCGTCAAAGCTTGGGGATGCCCCCGAGGCACCCCTTCTTCATCGGCAAAAATCAGGTCACCTTTCAAAACACTATATTTTTATTGCTTCATGCACTATGTGTTTTTCTTGGAGCGTCAGTTGTTTTAGTTTTCTTAGTTGGTTTAGTTTGTTTGTTTGCTGCAATAAATGGTTGGACCCCAACAAATTTCCTTTGGAGGAGATGTACTCGTTTTCATTTGCAAAGAATGCTCTAGTTTTCACTCTTATTAAAAATCGAGCGTTCTACTTTTTCTGCTACTGCTTTTGGTTTTCGTTTTCGCCTTGATATGCGTTCAGATCTTGTCATATATTTTCATCAAGGTGTATTTTTGCCTCTGATCTTTATTGGTTTTCATCAAAAGAGGTGTTTATAAAAATTTCAAATGGTGTTGGAAAAGAGAAAAAGCTTTGTGCAAAATAGTGGTACAAGAAGGAGCTTGTGTAGACTACGGCTTAGGCTTTTTCATGTCATGCTTGATGTATTTTTGATAGTATGCTTAGTGGTTTTGCTGTAGCATGACTTGTCTCAAATAACTGAGATTGCTTAATGAGCCTTTGAAAAAAATCATGCGTTGTTTTTATTGTATGGAAGCATTATTTTGGTTTTCTCCTTGATGCTTTATTTGGGTTGACTTGGCGCATGCTCACACATGTTAGACTCTTCCAAAGTCGCCATTAGCCTTCATGATCATTTAGTTTTTGACTTTTGATGCCATCATATGCTTCTTTTAATGTCGCTTTGTCGCTTTGCATGATTATGGCCATTATTGCTCTCTTAGTTGGTCGCTCCCAGTCTTTTGCTAGCCCTCGCCTTGTACTGAGTATGAGCTCTACTCGTGCATCCAACTCCTAAAAGCCAAAGTTTTCCATTGTGTCCACCATACATACCTATTAGCAATTTGCTATTCCAAGTAAATTTGACTTGCTTTTATTTTCTCTTCAAATTAAACTCTTACCAGTGTTATGCGAAATTCGGTCAGTAAAGCTCTCACGAACCGGACGGCACACTTTACTTTTTCCTGTTCTTAAAAATTTGACATTGTGGTCTTTTATGCTGAGTTGTTATGCTTGCAAGTTGTAAGTTGGATTCTAGCCCAGCCATGCTGTCATGGGGCAAGCTTTCAACATTGCACTTCTTTTTGAGTTGATATCGTGATCTTTTGTTTATGGATGCCCGCTGTGTGAAATGAATTGGGAATCTTGTGAGGATCATGGAGTTTTTATATGTGTTAGGGAAACGCCGGGCCGCCAATCTAAGCCATGCATAATTCATGGTGGAAATTTGCAGCATACCCATGGTGAACATTCGACGACGCATCTCACAATAAAAAGCTAAACAATATAGCAAATAAAAGAGATGTCGAGGTGTTCATTGTCTGCTTGTCCTGTCATTTTGGTGTGGGCTTGTTCCATGTCATCGGGCACGGAGGTACCCCATTGGCGGTTCTCAATGATATGCATATACTTACAATGACAAGAGCCTTGCTTGGGACTCTAAGTAAATTAGCATGGTTTGGGTACTCGTATTCACGGGACACGAGGTTTTCAACTTATGATTTATCAAGCATATGCATCATAACTGTTCTCGCATTAACTTTAACCATTCAAGATGCTTATGATGGGGGCAATGAGAGCTCAAAGCCGGTAAGTACCATAATTTTTGAAGGTTATAAAACTTGCAATCACTGCTTCCCTCTGCGAAGGGCCTTTCTTTTACTTTTATGTTGAGTCACCACCTTCTTTCTTTATGCACCATTAAGAGAGCATAGTTGTCAGTCTTAGTGTGATATGCATTGTCCCAAAGTTCATTGATTGACTCATATTGTTGGTTTCACTTGTTCTTAAATTATTTGTATCTAGTCGCCCTCTTAAACTTTGAGGTGTCCTATGCATTTATGTTTTGCTCTCTTTGAAGGACAAGCTGAAAACCATTTGTATGTTTTTCCTTATGATTTGAACACATGTTTGACTTTCATTGTTTCATTTTCATGATCTTTTGTTTGTGTTCATTTGCATGTTTACAACATGGTTGCTAAGTTCTTATTGTCATGATTATATCTTTCATGCCCATGTTTTAAGTTCTATTGATCCCAACTCATCAATGCTTGCATATATGATCAAGATTGTGTAGGTGCATGTCACCTCAAAAATTATTCTTTTGTTATCACTTACCTACTCGAGGACGAGCAGGAGTTAAGCTTGGGGATGCTTGATACGTCTCAAACGTATCTATAATTTTTGATGCTCCATGCTTGTTCTTACACCATTTGCATATTGTTTCGTTACACTTAGTGGTACTTTTATACATTTTCCGGAACTAAGCTATTAACGAAGTGCCACCGTGCCAGTTTCCTGTTTTCTGCTGTTTTTGTGTTTCAGAAGTGATACACAGGAAATATTCTCGGAATTGGACGAAACAAGTTCCTGAAGTCATATTTCACGGGGAAGCTCCCAAACATCCGAAGACCTGACGGAGGGGGGCCACGTGGCCCCCACACACAGGGGCGGCGCGGCCACCCCCCTGGCCACGCCGGGCCCGCGTGAGGGGCCGTGGTCCCTCCTCTGACATCGTACTTTCGCCTATATATACCCCCTGACGAGAAAAACCTAAAGGACGGATCAGTTTTCCAGAATACATCGCGATCCGCCGCCGCCGTCGACCCGAAGATCGGGAGGGTCCAGAAGCTCTTCCCGGCACCCTACCGGAGAGGGGAATCGCCACCGGAGGTCTTCTTCATCGCCATGCTTGCCTCCGGAGCGATGAGTGAGTAGTCTACCTTGGACTATGGGTCCATAGCAGTAGCTAGATGGTTGTCTTCTCCACCATGTGCTTCATGTTTAGATCTCATGAGCTGCCCTACATGATTGAGATCACCGTTATGTAATTCTATGATGTTGGTTTGTTGGGATCCGATGAATATTGGTGTTTATGATTAAGTTGCTGTACTAAATTATATCTTTTGTTATCTCTATGTTGTTTATGATCTTGCATGCTCTCCGTTGTTAGTAGCTATCTTGGCCGAGTAGTTGCTAGTGACTCCAAGAGGGGGTATTTATGCTCGATAGTGGGTTCATGCCTCTATTTCACCTGGGGGAGTGACAGAAACCTCTAAGGTGGTAGATGTGTTGTTGCTACTAGGGAGAAAACAACATTCATATGCTCAAGGGCATATGCTTTGTTTACATTACACACTTTGCTTAATGCAATTATCTGTTGTTCGCAACTTAATACTTTTGGGGTGTTCGGATGATATCCCCGAGGGTGGATTATTAGTCATAGATGCAGTTGGATGGCGGTCTATGTATTTTGTTGTAATGCCCAGAGTAAATCTCATAGTGATCTTCTTGACATATCACGTTATCTTTATTCTATCAATTGCCCAACTGTAATTTGTTTACCCAGCATGTTATTTATCTATGGAGAGACACCACTAGTGAACTGTGGACCCCGGTCCTATTTTAATCATATTGCAATCACCTGTTTACTTTTCCCGCACTATTTATTTTACTCGCATGTTACTACTGTTTTCCACTCGATACACTCATAACCTTTGTTTCAAGCAAACCGGTGAGATTGACAACCTCATCGCAAGTTGGGGACAAAGTATTTGTTTGTGTGTGTGCAGGTTCCACAAACACCTTCAGTCGTCACCGTCTCTCTTCTTCAAGATCGACATTAAACCTTGGTTTCTTAACTGAGGGAAAACTAGCCGCTGCACTCATCATACCTTCCTCTTGTGGTTCCCAACGGGCTGGTCATTCACCACGCACAAGGACTGTCTGTTGCCACATTCACCTGAAGCATCAACTGGCCAGCTCGAAATTTTCAAAAACAGATGTTGTTTTGATGAAAAATTTGAACTCGTGTGCATAGATAGATGTCTTGAGAGAGGATGGCTTAGGTGAGAGAGCAAACACGGAGTGGTTCTCGGCACTTAACATTGCAAGAGCAAATCGACTAAAAATCCAATGCAAGTGCCTTCCCATAAAAAAAATATCGAGAGAGAACACCAAAACCTCAAATAAGATATGCAATGAATCAACTCTTCGAAAAGAAGAGGTGGGTGGCCAAAGCCACCATGTTTGAGTGTTATGGCATTGGACCGCGAAGATGTATCTTGAGTCCATAACCACTACTCGTCATTGAAGCTCAAAAATCATAAAATGATATTAAGAGAATGATATGTTTACTATCGGCATTATGGGGGGAGGGATAGCCCAATTAATTAGGACCGCACTCCCCCTATCTCCATGCCCACACCTAAACCAAACATGCATTGAAATATAGGTGTATTTGCAAGATGTTCAAGCCACACTCCTTGAATCGATGATATTTAGCTCATTCCTCAAATATCCAAATCTTGCTTCATCAAGAGGCTTCGTGAATATATCGGCAAGTTGATCCTTGGTGCAAACATATGCAAGCTCAATATCACCACGGGCAACATGATCTCTAATGAAATGATTCCGGATCTCAATATGCTTGGTTCTTGAATGTTGCACCGGATTATAGGCGATTTTGATAGCACTTTCATTGTCACATAAAAGAGGCACTTTGTCACAATTGACACCGTATTCCTTCAAAGTTTGCCTCATCCATAACAATTGAGTGCATCCACTTGCGGCGGCAATGTATTCGGCTTCGGCGGTGGAGAGAGATATACAATTTTGCTTCTTAGAAGACCAACACACCAAAGACCTACCAAGAAATTGGCAAGCTCCGGAGGTTGATTTCCTATCATCCTTGTCACCGGCCCAATCCGAATCCGTGAAGCCACAAAGAGAGAAATCCGAGCCTTTGGGATACCAAAGCCCATAAGTTGGGGTATGAACCAAATATCGAAAGATTCTCTTAACCGCCATAAGGTAGCTTTCTTTAGGAGCGGCTTGATACCGTGCACACACACCTACACTCAACACAATATCGGGTCTAGATGCACAAAGGTAAAGCAACGAACCGATCATAGAACGGTATACCTTTTGATCCACATCTTTACCATTGGGATCAAGTTCAAGATGACATTTTGTGGCCATTGGTGTGGCGGCCCCATTTAGTTCCTTCATCTTGAATCTCTTGAGCATGTCTTGGACATATTTTGCTTGATTAATGAAGGTCCCTTCTTTCAATTGCTTGATTTCAAAACCAAGAAAGAACTTCATTTCGCCCATCATAGACATCTCGAACCTATCGGTCATAAGCTTTGCGAATTCATCATTAAAAGCTTTGTTAGTCGAGCCAAAGATAATATCATCAACATATAGTTGGCATACGAAAAGCTCCCCATTGACCCTCTTAGTAAAAAGAGTGGGATCGATTTGCCCAACTTCAAACCCACGGTCTAACAACAACTCCCTAAGGTGCTCGTACCACGCACGTGGGGCTTGTTTAAGGCCATAGAGTGCCTTATGGAGTTTGTAGACATGGTTCGGGAAGTTGAGATCCTCAAACCCCAGGGGTTGCTTAACATACACTTCCTCTTTCAATGGACCATTAAGAAAGGCACTCTTAACATCCATTTATTGCAACTTAAAGTTATGATGAGTGGCATATGCAAGAAGGATACGGATGGACTCAAGACGAGCCACGGGAGCATAAGTCTCTCCAAAGTCAATGCCTTCAACTTGAGAGAAACCTTGAGCAACCAATCTTGCCTTGTTCCTCACAACAATTCCATGCTCATCTTGCTTGTTCTTGAATATCCACTTTGTGCCAATCACATTGCGACACTCCTTTGGCTTCTCCACTAACACCCATACATTATTGCGCTTGAAGTTGTTGAGTTCTTCATGCATAGCATCCAACCAATCCGGATCTTCAAGTGCTTCAAATACTTTCTTGGGTTCAACCATGGAGATATAAGCATGATGAGAGCTAAATTGTGCCAATTGACGCCGGGTTGACACTTTGCTTCTTAAATCCCCAATAACCCTCTCATGGGTATGACCTTTAAGCTCCAAATCCCTTTCAACTCTTTTCTTGCGACGGGCTTCGATCTCCTCATTTGACCTTGGAGGAGTCACTTGATCATCTTGATCATTTTGGTCCCCATCTTGACCATCAAATTGACCTTGATCATCATTATCTTCATGAGTAGGTTGATCTTGGTCATGTGAAGAATTGGGGGCGGTTGAAATAACCGGAGAGGATGGTGGTGCCCCTTCTTCTTCATGAAGGTCCTTGTCTTGTTCTTCGATTGGTGCATTAGTTGCTTCCTTGGGAGAGGCTTGTTGAGCTTGTGAAGATGAAGGCTCCACTTGAGTAGAGCATAGTCCTTCCCGGTCGGCCACAAGGTGTCCCTCAATGGGGCGGAAAAATCCCACGCCCATTCTTCCTATGGCTTCTCGAGGTATTTCATCATCTACATCACAAGAAACAACATCTCGCCCCCCTTGGGAGCCGTCATTCTCTTCGAATACCACACTACAAGATTCTTCAACACGTCCGGTGGACTTGTTGAAGACTCTATAAGTGTGGGATTTGGCACCATAACCAACAAAAATACCTTCTATTGCTTTTGGATCAAATTTACCTAAACGAACTCCTTTTCTTTTAAAGAAACACTTACACCCGAAAACCCGGTAGTAGGAGATGTTGGGCTTGCTTCCGGTGAGTATTTCATATGGAGTCTTGTTTAGGCCTTTGCGGAGGAAGAGCCGGTTTGAAGAATGACAAGCCGTAGAGATAGCTTCGGCCCAAAAGTTGTATGGAGACTTAAACTCCGCCAACATGGACCTAGCCATATCCATAAGAGTCCGGTTCTTCCTCTCGGCTACACCATTTTGTTGAGGGGTATATGCAGCGGAATATTGATGACGAATCCCCTCATCACTAAGAAATCCATTTAAGGTGTAGTTCTTGAACTCCGAGCCATTGTCACTTCTAATTGCCAAAATAGTTTGCCCATGTTGACGTTCAACTTTCTTGGCAAAGTCGATGACGGTTTGTTGAGTCTCACTCTTATGCTTGAAGAAGTAGACCCAAGTATATCTTGAATAGTCATCAACAATCACCAAACAATATTTCTTCCCACCAAGACTTGCATGAGATGGAGGACCAAAAAGATCCACATGAAGGAGCTCCAAGATCCTCTTGGAAGAAATGATAGTCTTGCTTGGGTGGGGAGAATCATGCATTTTTCCTAGAACGCAAGCCCTGCAAACACGATCTTTGGCAAAAGAAACATTCTCTTTTAGTCCGAGTATGTGGCCACCCTTGTGAAGGATTTGCAAAGTTCTCATATTGACATGGGCTAGTCGGCGATGCCAAAGCCAACCCACATCGGCCTTTCCAAATAAACACATTGCACTTGTAGTGGTTTTCCCCCAAAAAGTCCACCACATACAAGTTATTTTCAATGTGTCCAATGAAAGCGACCTTTAGAGACTTGCTCCACAAGAGTACCACAATGTCATTATCAATGAAGACGGCAAAGCCCATCTTACCAAGTGCACGAACTGAAAGTAAATTGTAACCTAGGGTCTCAACAAGCATGACGTCCACAAGGGAAATATCCGGTGCGACCACCACCTTGCCAAGACCCAATACCTCGGATTGTGACATGTCTCCATATGTGACGGTTATGTGGTTGTCATTTGGTCTCATCTCCATCAAAATCTTCTTGCTTCCGGTCATATGACTTGTGCATCCACTATCAAGCACCCATTTTGATCCACCGGAAGCATAGTCCTACAAGAGATCATTGCTTGGTTTTAGGTCCCCATTTTTCAATGGGTCCTCTTTTGTTAGCAACAAGGGTCTTTGGAACCCAAATAGACCAAGCAATATAGCCATCATTTGGACCAACATATTTTGCATAAACATCACCATAATAATCACGAAATAAAACATAGTGAGGGTTAGCAATTCCCGCATGATCATCATGAGTGGCTTTGCCACCCACAATAGGATCCTTCTTTGCTTGTGCGGGTTTGGACTTCTTCTTCTTGTTGTTGTTCTTCTTCTTCTTTGAGACATAGCCAATCCCCGTTTTATCACCAAATGCCTTTTGCTTACTCAAAAGGTCATTCAAGTTTTTCTCACCTATGGGAATGGAGGACTTGGCAAGCTCATCTTTCAACCTAGCATTTTCTTCAATAACATTTGCATGATCACAAGTAGAAGTAGAAGAACTAGGCACATTATTCTTAGTCAATTGAATTTGAAGTTGTTCATGTGACTTGGTAAGAATAGAGTGTTCACTTTTCAAGGCCTTGTGAGCCTTGTCAAGATCTTCTAAATCCTTAACAAGTATATCATGACCAACACCAAATTCAACCTTTTCCTTTTTAAGCATTTTTACTTTAGCACGAGCATGATCTCGCTCTTTAATGAGTTTGGAAACAACTTCATTATTAGATTCCTCAATGGAATCGAGCTTCTCTTCAAGAGTTGCTCGTTCCTCTTGCTCTTCTTCAAGAGACTCGGTTAGTGAGGCAATATCTTGAGCATATTCTTTTTCAAGCCTCATTTGTTCATCTAGTTTTTCAAGAGTTTTACCATATTGGCTCAATAGACGTTCACAGTGAAGCTTGTGAACACCATCTACACTAGACACATAATCATCAAAAGCAACAATTTCTTTCTTTACTCTAAGACTAGCAAGATCATTCAAGGAAGCATCATTTGTCTTAGAGGAAGAGAAAGATGTGGGTGATACCTCAGAAGATTTGGCCATAAGGCACTTGACGTTCTTGAGAAGAGAGTCCTCATTGGGGTATTCAAAGAGTGATGTGGAGGAAGTGGAGGTGGTTGCCATTGCGGCCATCTCACTAGTTGTGGTTTCTTCTTCATCACTCTCACTTGCGGAGTACTCTTCTTGAGTCAAGAACACAAACTTTGGTTGTTTCTTCTTTGGTCCACCCTTCTTCACAAATGGCTTCTTGGATGGTGACTTGGTCTTGCTTTTGAAGATGAGCTTTCCACCATGGTCTTCTCTCTTCTCATAAGGGCACTCGGCAACGAAGTGAAATCTATCATTGCAATTGTAGCAAGTCCTCACCCTTTGACCATTGTTGTCATTCCTTTGATAGCCACTTGACTTGCTTCTTCTTTGATTGTCTTCTTTAGCCTTGTGAGGATCAACCCAAAAGGTTTTTCCATAGAAGGCCATGTGCTCATTGTACTCATGTCTTATGTCCTCGGGACACATCTCTAGCCTTGCTTCATTGCTTGCTTGAAGAGGAACCTCTTTCTCAACCACATTAGCCTTCAATGCAAGATTAGAGCTTCTTTGCATTCCTATGGCACGGGCACGAGCATCTTCCGCATTTTGTGCGGAAACCTTGTAGGCTTGAATCTCTTGCATCACTTGATTGGAGGTCATCTCATTGAAGTTGTGCTTTCCTTGAACACTCTTCACATCCGCGGGCTCATATGGGGTGAGAGCAAGAATGTACTTCATCTTGATCCACTCATCATCAATATGGTGAGCACCGAGGTTCTTGAAGGTGGTAGCAATAGCCTTGAGTCTTCTATACATCTCTTGATGATCCTCACCATCCATCATGAAGAATCCCTCCGCTTGATTTGAGAAGGCAATATATCTCGTTTTCTTCATGCTCTCGTTGCCAACAAAGACGTCGGAGAGTCCTTGCCAAGCTTCTTTGGCGGTGGAGAAATGTTGGATATGAGGCAAGTCCTTGGATCCAATGGCGACTTGAATCATGTGGAGAGCGGTAGCATTGAGTTGACTATCGACCGTCTCTCTTCTTGTCATGTTGTGTGGATCCACGGCCTTGAACCCTTCCTCAACGATCCTCCAAAGCTCGATGCAAGAACTGCGCATATGAGAGATCATTTGATATTGCCATTGACCAAAGTTTAATGCATCAAGCTTAGGTGGGTCTCCCCTATTGTTAATATGAGGATGAGGAACCGGCGGGTCGGGTGAATACCAATGAGGGAATTCACCTTTCCCGTCGCCCTTGGTGGAAGACTTAGCATTGCCATTTTTATCGGCACCCTCCACATCAACCACCACATTCTCCACTTGTGGAGTAGCGGGTTTTTCCGGAGGTGGAGAAGTATTAGCAGTTTTAGCTTGCATGAGTTGAGCCATCATTTCACGCAACTCATTTATTTGAGATGTCATGGAAGCCATGGATGATTCCAAAGATTTGAACTCACCCATGGAAACTTGACCCGAGCCCTCACTAGGTGATGTTTCCATACTCTTAGGCGGTTAAGCCCGAATTAAGAGCCGAGGCTCTGATACCAATTGAACGGATCGTATGGGCACCTAGAGGGGAGGGGGGTGAATAGGTGCTACTCAAATTTTAATTCTTTTTCAATTTAGGCTTGACACAAAAGGTAAATTCTCTAGATATGCAACTAAGGTGAATTTACCTATATGTCAACAAGCAAGCTAAGCAAGATACAAGTAGTAAAGGCAATAAAGGATAGAGGTAACCGAGAGTGGAGCACACGGAGACACGGATGTAATTCCCGTAGTTCCTTCCTTTTAGGGGAAGTACGTCTACGTTGGAGGGGTGTGGTTGCCACAAAGGCCTAACCAACGCCACAAAGGCTCACCCTATTCTCCGGTGCAAGCTTCCGCCACAAAGGCCTAGCTCACTTTCCACTAAGGGATTCCTCAAGGCGGAACCGGCCTTTACAAAACTTGGGGCACAACTCCACAACTGAATTGGAGGCTCCCAAGCACCACAAAGATCTCAATCAACAAGTATCAAGATTTTAATCACACAAACAAGGTCAAGGGACACAAGGGAACCCAAGACCAAAGGGCCCTCTAGCAAATGAGAGGGGAAATCAAATCGCTTCGGTGAGGATGTAGATCAAGGCCTTCTCCTTCGATTCTCCAAAGATCAAGAGCTTTGGTGGGTTGAGGGAGGAGATCTTGCGAATTTGGTGGCTCAAAATATGGTGTTCTTCTTCATCAGCTCGAGCAGCTTGAGGTGGAAGAAGGGGAGGGGTATTTATAGCCCCTCCCAAAATGTAGCCGTTGCTGACTTGGAGGGGCGGATTATCCGGCCAAAGTTGGGCCGGATTATCCGGCTGGCCGGATTATCCGGACCCTGGCCGGATTATCCGCCCCCCCTATCTGGGTGACGCCGCGCCAGGTCCTTAGCCGAAATTGGGGTCCTCTCCGGAGGGGCGGATTATCCGGCCACCCCTGGCCGGAATATCTGCCCCCTATACTGGGTGACGCCGAGCTAGGTCCTTAGCAGATTTTCGGCCACTCCCCAGAGGGGCGGATTATCCGGCCACCCCTGGTCGGATTATCCGGCCTGGCAATCCTTCATCTGATAATCCTGCATAACTTGGCACACACTTAATATCCCTAATGTTGTTATCTAACACACAAAATCTGAGGGAAACAAAGTTTGCACTTTCAAAGTTGAGGGTGTGTATTGATTTCAGGGATCTAAATAGAGCTACACCCAAAGATGAGTATCCTATGCCAATAGCCGATATGCTTATTAATGATGCCTATGGTAATAAAGTTATTAGTTTTCTTGATGGCAATGTGGGGTATAACCAAATTTTTATGGCCGAAGAGGATGCATTCAAAACAGCCTTTCGGTGCCCTGGCTTTGTTGGTTTATTTGAGTGGATGGTAATGACCTTTGGGTTGAAAAACGCCGGTGCCACATATCAGCGGGCTATGAATTTAATATTTCATGATTTGCTTGGGGTCATACTTGAAGTCTATATTGATGATATTGTTGTCAAATCGGATGCTAATAAATCTCATTTAGCCGATTTGCGCTTAGCTTTTGAGAGGATGAGGAAGTATGGGCTCAAGATGAATCCTTTGAAGTGTGCTTTTGGTGTATCGGCTGGGAAATTCTTGGGTTTTATTATACATCAACATGGCATAGAGATTGATCCACAGAAGATAGAGGCTATCCAGAAAATAGAAGCACCGAAATGCAAGAAAGATATGCAGAAATTCCTTGGCAAGGTTAATTATTTGAGGCGATTCATAGTGAATTTGTCAGGGAAGGTTGATGCATTTACTCCTATTCTTCGGTTAACGAATGATGATGATTTTACCTGGGGGCAAAACAGCAAGAGGCATTCGAAAATATCAAGCTTTGTTTGTCTACTCCGCCGGTATTGAAGGCACCCAAACATGGAGAGATTTTTAGGCTCTATATCGCTGCGGAGGAAGACGTTATTGGTGCTGTTTTGACTCAAGAGACCGAAGGAAAGGAACATGTCATAACTTATTTGAGTCGGCGTTTACTGGATGCCGAGACAAGGTATACTTTTATTGAGAAATTATGCTTGTGCTTGTATTTTGCTTGTACTAAGTTAAGGCATTATTTATTGTCTAGCATGTGCGTTGTTGCTTGTCAAACCGATGTCATTAAATATATGTTGCATAGACCAATTCTTAGTGGTAGGATTGGTAAATGGGCTTATGCTTTAATTGAATATGATTTGGCTTATGAATCTTTGAAATCTATGAAAGGCCAAATCGTTGCTAATTTTATTGTTGAACATCGGATTGACAGTGAGCATGATATTGATATTAGCCTTGTCTCTTTAATACCGTGGAGATTATATTTTGATGGTTCAGTCTGTAACAATGGCCAAGGTGTTGGTGTTGTTTATATATCTCCTCATGGTGCTGTGTTTGAAGCCTTATGCCGCTTAGAATATTCTTGCACAAACAATCAAGCCGAATATGAAGCTTTACTATTCGGACTAGAACTTTTAACTGCTGTAGGTGCTACACATATTGAGGCTTATGGTGATTCGTTGTTAGTAGTTCAGCAAATATCCAAGGTTTGCCAATGCTTAGACGAATCACTTAATATGTATCTTGATAAATGTCTAGACATAATTTCTACCTTGGATTATTTTAGCATTGCTCATATATCTAGACAGGATAATTGGAATGCAAATGAGTTAGCACAACAAGCATCTGGCTACCATGTTGATCGTGGTGTTTTTCATATATCTTATAAGCCGATGTTTGCTCTTGCTGACGTAGGTAAAACCGAATTAAAGCCCATTGATTCGGTCACTAATGAAGGATCTAGTGCAGGTGAAAACAAAGATTGGAGAAGGCCTATTGTTGAATATTTGCAGGATCCTAGCAGGAGGACGGATAGGGCTGTTCGGCGGATTGCTTTCAAATATGTTTTGATAGATGATAATCTTTATCGCCGAACAGTTGATGGTATTCTCTTGAAGTGTTTGGATGAAGACCAAGCAAGGGTCGCTATGGGGGAGGTACATGAAGGTATCTGTGGTACTCATCAGTCGGCGCACAAGATGAAGTGGTTACTACGACGTGCAGGTTTTTATTGGCCGACGATGATAAATGATTGCTTCAGATATTATAAAGGATGCGAGGCTTGTCAAAAGTTTGGTGATATTCAGTTGGCTCCTGCTGCTATGTTGAATCCTGTTATCAAGCCGTGGCCATTTAGAGGTTGGGGATTGGATTTCATTGGCATGATTCATCCTTGTTCTTCGAAAGGGCATCGGTTCGTGTTGGTAGCCACTGATTATTTTACCAAATGGTCTGAAGCAATACCTCTCAGGAATATGACCCATAAGGAGGTGATCCAATTCATAACTGAGCACATTATACATAGATTCGGTGTTCCTCAAACTTTGACCACAGATCAGGGTTCATCATTTATGGCAAAGGAAGTAAAAGAATTCGCCGAATCATATAAGATAAAGATGCTCAATTCATCTCCATATTATGCTCAAGCTAATGGACAAGCTGAATCTAGCAATAAAACTTTGATCAAGCTCATCAAGAAGAAGATTGAAGATCATCCAAGGAGATGGCATGAAGTGTTGTCTGAAGCTTTGTGGGCGCATAGGATTTCAAGGCATGGTGCAACAAAAGTAACTCCATATGAGCTCGTGTATGGGCAAGAAGCCGTTTTACCAGTAGAGGTGAATCTGGCTGCTTTGAGGTTCGCGAAGCAAAATGATTTATCGGCGGTGGATTTTCATAACTTAATGATGGATAACATTGATGAAGTCGCCGATAAACGTCTAATTGCTCTAAGAGACATAGAGAAGGAGAAATTGCGGGTAGCAAGAGCATATAACAAAAAGGTAAAATTGAAGAGCTTCCAGGTTGGTGACCTAGTGTGGAAGGTAATCCTGCCAGTTGGTTCAAAAGACAGAAAATTTGGCAAATGGTCTCCGAGCTGGGAGGGTCCTTTCAAAGTCATGAGAATAGTTCCTGGAAATTCATATTTGGTTGAATCTATGGAGGGAAATTTATTACCTCGAGCTCTCAATGGAAGATATCTAAAGAAGTTTTACCCGAGCGTGTGGCAAGAAGCTTAAACACACATATGGCCGATATACAATTATCGCCCTTAGCATACATGGCCGATATAGAGTTATCGCCCTAAGAACAGATGGCCGATGGAGTGTTGACATCGTCCTTAGACAAAATGTGGTGCAAGTTATTTTTCGGCACGCAAGTATTGCCGAAAAACAGGGGGGGCATGTGTTGACAACCGTTTTTGGCTTACAAAGAAGATACCTTAAGATGGCATCAAATGAGAAAATAATAGTTGAGAAAGTTGTGCGTCTCGTCGAAACAAGCAACTTTGGTTTTTGGATCATCTCAATCCGAGGTCACATGCAATTTCTAGGGTCAAACCAAAAAAGCTGGAACAGAGGCTAGCTAGTACAAGTACTAGCGAATTTCTGTAATTTCGTAGCCCAAAGCCGAGGCTGACTAGTACAAGTACTAGTCGCGCTCTGTATATGCCGAAATCAGATAAAATTCAGAAATCGATGGAAAAGACCCTTCAGACTATCTCGGATGGAAAAGTGGCCAACATGAAAGTTCTTCGTTTTTTCGAGACGAACAACTTTGTAGTTTACGGGATTTCGATCCGAGGTCGTTTACTGCCTCAAAACAGACCCGGAATATACAGACAAGTTTTTGACCGAACAGTTTTGGAAAGTTCGGACCCACCCATCCAAATTCGACCCAAACTAGGGTTTTGGACGTGAATCCAGCCCTCTTTCTTGCACGGGAAGTCCAGCCGCTCCATATATACATGAGGGGTGACGGCCGATTGAAAAACAACACACAATCGCAAAAACCAATCTACAAACCTCTATTTTTTCTCTCTCGCCCTTGTTTTCTGCTCATCGTTCATCGGTGTTCTTCGTGTTGGAGAGCTTCGATCTGCGAAGTCCTAGGGGCGGGCGAACCGACCTAGGGCAGCCCATCACCGCCGTGCGCCCAGACGGGGTCTCTCCCGGGTGTGTGGGGTTTCGGGTCTTCAAAAGAGCTCGCCGGATTGTCCTGCGTATCGCGCTTCCGGCTAGCCTCCTCCGGCGACGTGTCCTGCGTATCGCGCTCGACGTCGGAGGTACACGGTGACGTGTTTGTGTGCGAACACACTTTTTGGCGACTCCGCTAGGGACGATCATCATGTCGAGCGGTATACCCCAGCCTGCTAAAGTATTGACTGTTGACAACCATTTTTGGCTTACAAAGAAGAAACCTTAAGATGGCCTCAAATGAGAAAATAATAGTTGAGAAAGTTGTGCGTCTCGTCGAAACAAGCAACTTTGGTTTTTGGATCATCTCAATCCGAGGTCACATGCAATTTATAGGGTCAAACCAAAAAAAGCTAGAATAGAGGCTAGCTAGTACAAGTACTAGCGAATTTCTGTAATTTCGTAGCCCAAAGCCGAGGCTGACTAGTACAAGTACTAGTCGCGCTCTGTATATGCCGAAATCAGATAAAATTCAGAAATCGATGGAAAAGACCCTTCAGACTATCTCGGATGGAAAAGTGGCCAACATGAAAGTTCTTCATTTTTTCGAGACGAACAACTTTGTAGTTTACGGGATTTCGATCCGAGGTCGTTTACTGCCTCAAAACAGACCCGGAATATACAGACAAGTTTTTGACCGAACAGTTTTGGAAAGTTCGGACCCACCCATCCAAATTCGACCCAAACTAGGGTTTTGGACGTGAATCCAGCCCTCTTTCTTGCATGGGAAGTCCAGCCGCTCCATATATACATGAGGGGTGACGGCCGATTGAAAAACAACACACAATCGCAAAAACCAATCTACAAACCTCTATTTTTTCTCTCTCGCCCTTGTTTTCTGCTCATCATTCATCGGTGTTCTTCGTGTTGGACAGCTTCGATCTGCGAAGTCCTAGGGGCGGGCGAACCGACCTAGGGCAGCCCATCACCGCCGTGCGCCCAGACGGGGTCTCTCCCGGGTGTGTGGGGTTTCGGGTCTTCAAAAGAGCTCGCCGGATTGTCCTGCGTATCGCGCTTCCGGCTAGCCTCCTCCGGTGACGTGTCCTGCGTATCGCGCTCGACGTCGGAGGTACACGGTGACGTGTTCGTGTGCGAACATTGACGGCCTTTATCAGTATGCTTGTTGTATGGGTCTTTGATACGTTGCTGGTTCTCCCGTGCTTCTGGTGTACCTTTTGTCTTCCCATACACGCCTAGGAAGCCTAGCAGGTTCACGCAAAGATTATTCGTCATGTGCATCACATCGATTGAAGAACGGACCTCTAGGTCTTTCCAATACTCAAGCTCCCAAAATATAGATTTCTTCTTCCACATGGCTGTGTGTCCGGTAATGGGGTCTTTTGGAACAGATTGACCGCCAGAACCCTTTCCAAATATTACTTCTAGGTCCTTCACCATACTAAATACATCAGCACCTTTAGGGAGCTTAGGCTTCTTCCGGTGATCTGCCTCACCGTTGAAATGCTTGCCTTTTTTTCTTACTTGATGATTGGTCGGAAGAAATTTACGACACTCCAGGTACACAACCTTCTTAAATTTATCCAAATATGTACCTTTAGTCTTATCTAAACAGTGCGTGCATGCATTGTATCCCTTGTTTGATTGTCCTGAAATGTTACTAAGAGCAGACCAATCATTGATGGTTACGAACAGCAACGCTCGTAGGTCAAATGGCTCCTGTTTGTGCTCATCCCACACCTTTACACCTGGTTCTGCCCACAGCTGCAATAGTTCATCGACTAATGGCCTTAGGTACACATCAATGTCGTTGCCGGGTTGCTTCGGTCCTTGGATGAGCACTGGCATCATAATGAACTTCCGCTTCATGCACAACCAAGGAGGAAGGTTGTAGATACATAGAGTCACGGGCCAGGTGCTGTGACTGCAGCTCTGCTCCCCAAAAGGATTCATGCCGTCTGTAATTAGACCAAACCATAAATTCCTCGCGTCACCTGCAAAGTTCGAGTACTTTCTCTCGATATTTCTCCACTGCGACCCATCGGCGGGGTGTCTCAGTTTCCCGTCTTTCTTACGCTCTTCTTTGTGCCATCGCAACAACCTGGCATGCTCTTTGTTTCTGAACAGACATTTCAACCGTGGTATTATAGGAGCATACCACATAACCTCAGCAGGAACCTTCTTCCTGGGGGGCTCGTCATCGCCCTCAACATCACCAGGGTCATCTTGTCTGATCTTGTACCGACATGCAGTGCATACCAGACATTTATTCATATTCTCGTACTTCTCACCGCGGTACAGGATGCAGTCATTAATGCATGCATGTATCTTCTCCACATCTAATCCTAGAGGGCAGATAGTCTTCTTTGCTTCGTACGTTGTCTCGGGCAGCTCGTTATCCTTTGGAAACTTCGGCTTCATTATTTTCAGTAACTTCTCAAATCCCTTGTCAGATAAACCAACCTCTGCCTTCCATTTCAGCAGTTCAAGTGTGGTACCGAGCTTTGTGCTGCCATCTTCGCAATTTGGGTACAACAACTTTTTGTGATCCTTTTGCATGGCCTCCAACTTCAGCTTCTCCCTTTCTGTATCGCATTGTTGCTTTGCATCAGAAATGACCCGATCAAGACCATCAGCGGGCTCATCCGATGCCCGTTGTTCTTCTTCATTGCCGCCTCCCTCTTCTTCATTGTCTTCCATTGCAGTATCACCGTATTCTTCAGGCGATATAGGATAGCTGTCATCATCCACTTCTTCATTTTCTTCCAGCCTAACCCCTCTTTCTCCGTGCATGGCCCAACAATAATATCCGGGCATGAAACCTCTCCGAAGCAGATGGCTTTGAAGGATTCTCGGGGCAGAGTGCTCCATCACATTCCGACAGTCGACGCAGGGACAAGGCATAAAATTATCCACTTTGTTTGCCTTAGCCACATCGATAAATTTATGCAGGCCTGCAATAAAATCAAAATCGCGTCGGTCGCCGTACATCCATCGCATCCGCGCATCGATCTGCGTTATAATAATTAACTATTACAATAACATCGTGAATAGTGAAATGACCACCCGCATGGACACATATGCAAGATTTTTGTATCAGTTACAGATGAAGAAGATAAGGTTGCTAACCTCGGCGGAGGATACCGTGTTGTGCGAACTTAAATGTGGCATGGACATTTCGTCGAACACCTTGTGTGCAATCAAAGAAAAGAAAAAGCTAGCACCCACACCTCACACACAATCCAGCAAATTTTTGTGGCAAAGGGCAAAGGGCTGGGTGTATCAATTTATAGCCAGAGGAGTGTCTTTGATCCCGGTTCATTCCATGAACCGGGACCAATGCTCCGCAGAGAGCCACGTGCCATGCTGGGGAGGCATTGGTCCCGGTTCATGCCACAAACCGGGACCGATTCCCCGAAATGAACCGAGACCGGCCCCCAAACGGCACGAACCGGGACCAATACCTGTCATTGGTCCCCATTGGCGAGCCGAACCGGGACAGATGACATTTGGGTGCTGGACCAAAGACCCTTTTTCCACTAGTGACTTACATATGACACACAACATTAGCACGGGGCTCGAGCGAAATGAAGGCAAGCCAAGCTATGATCGATCGAGGTAAATTAACCACACTTGGCCACGCGCATGGCGCTGCACGCATGAGACCGTGTGCGGTCAGACGAGATCGTGCCGGCCATGTCGTGCGCTCGGCCGCCGCCCCTCGTCCGGGCTGCGCGGCCGGCTGGTCCTGGCGGTTGGCGGGCGATCCAAATCTTGGACGGTTAGCTCACATGGAAGAGCACAAAATCCCAGCGACGACATGGGCAACTTGCCATGATTGTATAACGAGAGTTAATGATTGTGAAGCTTAAACAAGGGTTAATCGGGATTTGGGGGACATGCAGGCCAGATTCAGGTATATATCAGTCGGTGAGGCCGTGACCCACTTGGAGTCCAGAGCTAATTGTATACTAAATGTTCATCATTTAAAAAGGCTAAGGGTTGAATTGAGTGAAGAACATGAGAGCTTGCAGTTGGAGCCTCGATCTAGTAGGTCACACGGTCGTCACATCTGAGGTAAGTAGGTGGAGTGCATGCTTTCTTGTGCTGTTAGTTGTTGACCTGAGAGAATATTTTCTAGTCTGTGGATTTGATTAATCCCTGATCCTGGTGGTTAAGTCAGGTCCAACATGGTCATCAGACGAATCAACATGGTCCAGTTAATAGCGGCACACTGACAGCCAGCCGCTCGACCGCTCGCCGCGGCGCCGCCCAGTTAGTTAGTTTCTTAATTAGCTAATTAACAATGTACATGCATGTGTTAGCGTGACATTAACCTTCTCTGCATGACTGCATGTTGCGGGTCCAATATGCTCCATTCTAACCTTCTCTCCGACCTGCCGGTTATAGTAGACCACGCTGGTCTCCTTCCACTATTGTTCGTCGGTGACATTGATGGTCTGGTTCAAGCAGACCACCACGCTCTGGCATGCCTCCGCTAGCCTCAGCCCTCAAGGAAGACCCCTGCATCATTCGCATTCTCCACCCCGCCGCCACACCTGTCTAAGATCCCTGTAGCCACACCGCTCGATAACTGGCCGTGCCGCGCCCACCAATTAGGGAATTAAGGTTATGCCCAACCAAGAAGTGAGGGGAGTGAGAGAAACAGAGCGTCGAGGATCAATAAAGTGATTTTGAAATTCAAAGCAGGGTTTCTGCAAAGTTCACGTCTCACGTGACAATGACATGTGTCGTCTCCTCGGCGAATTCAGACAGAGTTTATGACTTGCACGGGCAGGTATAGTTTTTATACCACGGGATCACATCTTGTAACTTTTTGTATGAAACTGCACGTAAGAACCGGCCGATCGATCTCTCACAACCACATTGGTCTGATCGATACCACCGCAACTTAATTTTCTCGCAGAATCGATACCAACTTGGTTGTTCTGTCCCCGATCCCAATGTATCTACGTGCATGCACATTCTGGCCGGTAGGACCGATCTTCGATGCTAAGCTAGTAGAATCACAAACCCCCACATATCCATGATACTTCCATGTGGTAGCGCGAGCTAGTAGACGACATGCATGCATGCATGCATGCATGTAGCAGCAGAAAACCAGCGTTAAAACACAGGGGCGGACATGGAGACCAACTCGAGCTCACACCACACGCACATTGATGCATGCTCTTGCTCGGGGCTGACGCGGCTGGGGTCCCGCGCGGCGCCGGGGTACCGAGAAAACCGACCGGTCAACCTCCGGGGGACGTCGCCGGCACATGGCGCCACATGTGACCCCTGCTATGCTAGCCACCCATCGCCAGTTCCAACTTCCAAGTTCCAATCTCACCTGCATTGCCGTCCCAAGGAAGATCTGCAAGATCTTCAACCCAATATCCTATGACCTCATCATCTCCCTATTATTAGTTGTGCAAATAATCTACGTTTTTTATTTCAAAATAAAAATAACCAACACACATATACTACTAGCTATAATTCTCTGATTCTACTGCAACTTAATGAATGATTAAATTGAAACTCTTGTTAATCCATCTTCCTTTGGCTTTGGCTAGCTTGCTTGGTCTAAAAGAAACAGCATAACATTTTTATTTCTCAATCAAGAAGTTAATGTGTGGCCTTTGTACAGTCCAACATAGGGCAGTACGTACTCAATGCATGTGAGTTCTTGTGGATGCACATATGGGCGGACAGCATGGTCGGTCTGTTATGGGGTCTGCTTCTCTCGTGATCTCCCTCTCTCATGCATAATCATGCATAGATGCTTCTCACAAAATTTTAAAAAATGCGGCCCTACCGAAATCATACCGGCCGGTCGTATCGTATGTAATGCATGATCCCCACCAGACCAACGGCCAATACCTACCGGCCGATCTACGCATCAGTTGTTCTCTACTCCCCATGCACATGGCATCGCATCGATAGTTACCTCCACAAATGATAACTGTTCATAGTACATAGCTGCCTTTTCTTTTAAAAAAATACTCCCTCCGATTGGAAATAAATGTCAGGCATGCTGACAGTTATTTCCGATCGGAGGGAGTAGTGAATTTTGGCTATGCTATTGCATACATAGGAGTAGGATTTACCTCCGTTCCAAAACGGTGGTAGGTTTTGAAAAGTTCCTTATCCAAAAAAAAGTTTTAAAAAGCTAGATTAGCTTTCCAAAACATATTATGTAGTACATTTCTAAACGGATTGCTCCGTTTGCTTCAATTCTGAAATCTTTGAATCAACTGCAACATTGTTCAACACTAGATTAATTATGAGAAGCGAGACTTTGATGATGGATCCCAGGACTTATTTGACCACACTGACAAGGCAATGGGCACCCCTGCATACATGTCTGTCACTCTTGTATGCATAAGTAGTTGCCACCAGGACGTTACGATGTTACTTACATAAAGTCCGACTCGATGATCGCAAGTTGCATGCAATGCAGGCATACACAGGTTGATGCACTACCTAGCTAGCCACCTACTAACCGGAATTACTACACACCATGGGCATGGGGCAAAGTCTGGCTGAACAATATTATCGTTGCAGCACCCCACATCTGCCACAATTGCATAATTTGTTTCAGCACCCCGCATCCGCCACAATTGCTTAATTTGTTTGGGTATTTTGTGTTGGAGGGACTGCTTCAATGTTCGAAACGTTCATCATTGGTGATTGTAAGTAAACATGTCCTAACCAATCACATGAGCTATCTCTTAACGGTGTTAAAATGTATTGCTCACTACTTGGATAACAAAGGCCAGCTATCCCTGATCATTCACGGATGATTTCCCTTCGAGCGAGGGCACAAAGCGACGCAACTTGTGTCGATCATAGGGGCCCTAGAGTCTCGATTGATGTAAACCTTTGGTCTCATATAACTTCAACATATACCGATATTCCAACCGTTTCATCAGTTGTGAGTGCCTATGTGCATGTTGACGGTTTGTTTCATCAGTCGTGAGTGCATTTCTGCACGTTGACGGTTCGGAGGATGGACACTTGCTATTGACAAACACTTAACTTATGTTTGTCCCTGGTAACATGCCTATATACACAAGGCGTGTGCAACACACACAAACTTCTCGCTTGTCCTAACCGATCAGTTGCCAATGTTGGCCTGAACTATTGTCGTCCTGCCATTGTTGTGGGTGGATATTTTTCAGAATCACATCAACTTGCTATGACGGAACCATCGGGGCTATCAGAAATGTATTTGGCCGTCAGAAAATTCACCGTTTTGTGGTGTTGAAAGCCTGGTGGACCCTACATGCACATCAGAGGGTGTATAAATATACCGACGTCGACTCTTTTCTAGTAGTTGTTTGGACTTGGGGTGAAATGACTGGTGTATCCACGGACAAAATATTGGCTTATTTTTTGAAAACCAAAAGAACATAACACTATATTGCAAATATATCTTGCTTAAGGACAAAAAAATAGCAGATGTGTAATACGTTTATGAGAACTGCAAAATTGACACATCCAGTCCTCATTCTAGCCCCCTTTTAAGCAAAACAACTTTAGTATTTATCTCCGACCATCGTCCTCATGTCGCACGTCATCCTTATTGCCCAACATCTCTCGTTTTAAAACCCAAAAATATGTCTCACTTCAATCAAACAACTTATAATGGTTGTTTAAGTTCTCCATCATCCTTTTTTGTGTCATCATTTTATAGAACCACATAACGGTCCCATGACACCAAGCCTTCTCGGAAAATCCCCATGACCATGGCCTAACTTTTTGTCCTTTGGTGTTTTTTCTAGCAAAATCACACGGTACCGTGATTATAATTTCTCTGTAGAGCTCGTGGACCTTTCGCTTGGCCCAACAAAATTTGACACTGAAGCTGTAGTCGGCCTGGTCTCGAGCCCAACAAGGCCCATACAAAATGGGCCTGACCGTCATAGACCGCGTCCAGCAGAACGCCCAAAGCCTCCCACCCTGCTCCACCACCGCCGGACAGATTCCTACCCTTCCCGTCTCGTGCGTCGTGTCCAAACCCCAAACCCTCGAGCGACTCCGGGCTCCGGCGACGGCCATGGATCTCCGCCGTCCGCCGCGCTCGACGTCGGGCGGCGTCGAGCCCAAGATCCGCCAGGTCGGATTCGTAACCCCCGACGTTTCGGGCCCGTCCGAGCCGCCCGCTCTCGCCGCCGCGTCGCAGCCGGGCCCGGCCGGCGGATCGGACCTCTCCACGGGCTCCCTCTCCCCCGTGATGATCCCGCCCCCGCGCCACGCCGACCACCTCTCCCCCGGCTCCCCCTCCCCTCCGGCGTCCGAGGCCATCCTCCTCGCCTCCTCGGCGCCTCAGCCTTCCTCCATGCGCTTCGACGCCGCGTCCGAGCTCGGCGAGGATGACTCCAGGTCCCTGGCCCCTTCCGCTGGGGAGATAGGTACGCTGCCCCTCTCCAATTGCAGTAATTTTACCCCCACAGCCTCGTCAACTGATTCAGTCCCCCACTGCTATGAAGTAAATGAACGGTCCTGGTATCCGGCCTTTTTTGTGGATTAGGATGGTGGTATTGGCAACTGTTGGGGGAGATTACACGCGGTAGTTGTAGTGCTCTATTTCTTTGGATGAGAGTTCGAGTTACATGGCTAAGCCTTGCAGCAGGTTCTTTAGCTAAACGATAGCCCAAATGGGGAAACTAGCTCAGTTAGCTAAGCCTCACTTGTCTCAGCCTAGTCGCTTTGTGTCGTGAGTCCATTTTTTACGATAGTCGTGAGTCCTCTTGAGATGATCATTTTCTGGCCCTCCACAGTTCGACTGCCTTGCCACCAAAAGCTGTGATTTATTAAAAAGTCCAAACGCATAGCCTGGGAAGCTAGGCTAGAATTATAACCTAGCCTGTTGATCCATATGTTCAGATAGTTTCTAAATGCATAACAGTTCAGTTTAAATGCTTTAAAAGTACTCAACTTAACATACACTTCACTGCCAAGGCACTGAAATTAGATAAGTTCCCTACAAACCATTGAAACATTTTAGAGGCCAAAGGGAATCTGCAAGGTTTTGTGTGTGTCGCTTAGTTATGTACTACTCCTTCCGTTCGGAAATATAAGATGTTTTGGTTTTGTGAAGTGAATGTATCTAGATATCTTTTAGTGTATAGATTCACTCGAACCTATACACTATAAGATGTCTAGATACATTAGCTTCACAAAGCTAAAACATCTTATATGTCTAAACGGAGGGAGTACCATTTTACATTATGAGCCTGGCTTCACCAACTTTCAATCAGCTATTCTTTACCCGCGTTTAACTTCAAATCTTGATAAGAACTAATACGGTAACATTATGGACAGTATTGTACTGGTGTTCTTTGTGCAAACTCATTTGTAATATCGCTATGACATCAAAGTATTTCCATTTCTGTTGTTTTATCATACTTTTAAATTGTGTTGTGTTAATTGTACATTTTTAATAGTTGAATTAGAAAGTATTTGTATGGTCAGCACATCTTACCTGGTTTTTAACATTCAGCCAAGATGTTGTAAGTATATAAAAGTGTCTCATGTTTCCGTGAAAAGTATTAATTTGCCACTCCTGATTTCCTTACTACGCAAGTGCATGACTGTATCACTTGTATTTGCATGTTTAAATTAGCTTGCATCTAAGTGTAAGAACGTTCAATAATGCAAAGTGTGCATATGTTTACAATTTGCTAAACTGCTACTAAGTGTTCACATAGTTTGCTGTTATGTTAAAGATAGTTTAGTTAATGACCTTGATAATTGATATAATATTTAAAAAGTATTACATATGTTTGATGAATTCTTATTAAAACTCACTATTATTATAGTTTTTAAAAGATAAACCTGTTAAGAAAATTGATTTTGTATCAAATGACATCCCTAGAGGTAGGACTAGGACTCAAGTGCATCCAATGTGCATGAGGCTATTGCGTTGATGCTTGTCGAATTGGAACAGCTATTTATCGAAACAGAGTTATTTCTTGCAACAAAGTTTCTTCTTGGAACAAATTTATATTTTGTTGGATTCAAATTTCGATGTGAATATTAGATCTTTATTTGAGTTAAGGATACATGTCAGAAAACTTCACATGGAAGGTTTCTATGTAAATTAGGATATAATTAGACTTTGTGTTCTCATTATTTGGGTTAAATCATTGGCCAATGTGTTATTACCTTTGATGATCATGTGACAGCCACAATCTGTGCAGCTGTGAAGCCTCTACTATGTGATAGACTTAAAAAAGGATATTAGCTTGTTATGGTCTTGCCTTATATGGGTTTAAGATGTCAAGTTAAAACTGTAGATGGTCTTCAGGTGTGAGCTACTTTAGTCCTGGACCCTGGTGTCAGGTTGTCACTTCTTAATGCTGCTAAGTGCTAAGTGGTTTATTAAATAGTTCTTGCTTCTCAAGCTTGCTTCTATCATTTTCCTAGACAACTTTGTTTTTCTCTTCATCATTCTGGTTACTTAGCTCTTAGTCAGGAGGAACTTACGACATCACTTTTTAACCTGTATACCTGCTAAAAGGAAAATTAGGTTGGATATAATGTCCTTCGCCCTGTTTGGCTGGGCTTTTGCTGTGGCTTTCACAGCTTATAACGCTTAAGCCCAACCAAACTGTATTTTCACCAAACGCGCTTATCGGGAAAGCCACGTGAAAACTAGTGTTCCGGGCGAAGCACGTGGGGAGATGCTTATTCGGCTTTGGCTGTGAGCTGTTCCTTCTTTGCCCCTGAACTTGGTGCAAATTACCCACCTCCTGCCACCCGTTGACCCAGATGTACTGCCCTCCCAATTCCCAATCTCTTGTCTCGAGTCCTCACATGTCACTCTTTCTCTCACGCATGGACTAGGTTGGGCGCCACTGCCGGCCTGTCAAGGGCGAGTTCCCTCGTCCGCGCCGGCCGTCCCTGTCCCCTCCATACCCATCTTCCTCCACCGCCCTCTCCTTCCACAGCCACTCGAGGGTGATGACTGGCCGCCACAGGAACTTGAGCGTGACGACCTTGCTGCATCACCGTTCCGGCTGGACCTCGAGGAGCAGGATCTCGTCCTCAACATCCCATGAACTCAACGTCCGCGCTGGTCGTTTTCTCGTCCAGAGTGGTTAGTGTTGATGCTAATGGGAGAGGAAAAGTACTAGTACTTGTTTGCTACATCCAAAGTCATCAACTTGACCTATAATTAAGTAATTATGTTTTTCATCCATGATCCTCAACACCTGGGCTGTAGCTATTGCTTGCTCTTTATTCTATCCAATGCGATCAATGTTGTCAGATCCTTAATTAATTTGGGTTATTTTGCTTGCTCTTTTAACACCTTGATTTGTTTAATAGCCTCTCAATCGGTTGACTGTCAGTCCTTCATCAATGAATTAACTAGATAATTATTTAATTACCTACTACATGATTATTGATATCTGAATCAATTTCTAATGATATCATTATCGTTAAACAGTAAGTAAATAGTCTATCAAGTCTTTCGGGTATATCAGATATTTACCCTCACAGCCATAGTTCACACAGCTACTTGCCAAATGGCTTTCACAGCTGTCTCACAGCACACATCACACAGCTGCTTTGCTTACAGCCCACAGCTGCTTTCAGATAAGCCACAGCTCAACCAGACACACCCTTAATGTGTTCATTTCATATGTTTGTTTTGTGTCACTTATGTTAGAGTAATTATTTTGATAACTATATTTGTGATTTCATAACTGGCAATTCATTTCTTTTAGAAGTAAACAAGGGAGATTTGGCTTATACACGGAACGAAGGTGCTCCAGCCTCCATTGCACAAAAGCAAAAACCTTCTAAAGCAGAGAGGCGTGCTATTCAGGAGGCTCAGCGTGCTGCTAAAGCTGCTGCGAAGGAGGCAGGTAATATCTTATCACCCCTTTCCACTGTTGTTTTTCTTGATCTCAGGACAGATGAGGTGCTTTAGTAGTTAAAATCTTGACTACCAGATAGTTTTATCAAATTAGTTTTGAGGTCTCCTTCTGGTGGAACACTTATTTGCAATGATCTTAGATATGTATAATGTAGAGTATGACGGTCACAGTAATTTGAACTGTAGGTTTATCAGGAAAGTCTACTGGCGCTGCTCCTGGGGCTAATCCTGCAGTGCCCAAACAAGCCAAGTCAGCTAAAGCTTCTCAGAAGAAAGATGTCCCCCCTCCTGCGAGTACAGTTGCTTCTGAGAAGAAGGTTACTGAACGTCTACCAGAGAGAGATAGAAAGAAAGATGCTCCTCATCCCCGAATGCAGTTTGATGATGTGCATCGGGTGGAGAAAGCGAAAAAACGTGCAATTGTCAACCAATCAGAAGCTCGAAACAGAGTCGAACTATTTAGGCATCTGCCACAGTACGTGCATGGCACTCAACTTCCTGACCTTGAGTCAAAATTCTTTCAACTTGAACCAATGCATCCATCTGTGTACAAGGTAATTGCTATGTGTTCAATGTAGCCAGAATTGTTCTTTGTGTATATAGAAGCTTTTCATTCCCTTATCTCAAATATGATCATTTGATGATGATTTGTTCTTCACCCCACATTAAATCTTCACATGCTTAGGCGTTAGATGAAGGTGTAGGAAACTAAGGATGTGGAAGCTCATTTCATTAATAGAACTATTGACAGTTTTCTGGCATATATATATATCATGAGCTGCAGCTATGCTGTGATGTAGTCTTTTATGTTATGTTACATGCATCTGGTATTATGTTACTGTTAATGTATTCAGAACACTGCTAAATTTTTATATATGAGAGAGATTCTGAGATGGAGTGTTTATCAAACTTCGTTCCTTTCTGGTGCTCTCTACGAACAACCTGAGGATTTTTGAGTTATCCAGTCATTTGCTAAAATTAGCCACTGTTAGGTATTTTTGGCCATGAACGAAATAACCCATGTTTACCTTTCGTATATTGTCTGATTGTATGAAATTTTTTTGCGAGATCACCAAAGCAATTTACAGTCACCAACTACAACTTCATATTAATCATATGATGTGATCTAGTGTGTTGCAAATATGTTTACTAGTTCCTTACTGGGTGATAAGTGGTTCTCTAATGTACCAAAGGCAAAGGGCAAGGCAAAACTAGTTAACAGCCTTGCGATCTTAATTTGGTTTTGACAGAATGCTTTTTATCTTTGGTTGTTTTGAGAAGTAAATGTAGCTAAAAAAGAACTATATAGGTAAATATTGCCTTTTTTTTGTTAAGGGTAAATGACTTATCTGTTGTTTGCTATATTTCAGGTCGGGCTCCAATACTTATCTGGTGAGGTATCTGGTGGCAATGGTCGTTGCATTGCAATGCTTCTTTCATTCAGAGAGGCCATAAAAGATTACTCTACGCCGCCAAACAAAACTCTCAGTAGAGATCTTACTGCAAAAATCAGTAGTTATGTGTCATTCTTTATCGAGTGCAGGCCACTCTCAATTAGTATGGGAAATGCTATTAGGTTCTTGAAGAACAGGATTGCTAAGCTACCACTTACGTTATCAGAATCAGAAGCCAAATGCAGTCTCCAGTCTGATATTGATCGTTTCATTAATGAAAAGATAGTTGTTGCTGATCAGGTTATTGTCAGTCATGCCATCACAAAAGTCAGAGACAATGATGTCTTGCTGACCTATGGGTCATCATCAGTTGTTGAAATGATTTTGGATCATGCTCATGAACTTGGCAGGAAGTTCCGTGTTATAGTGGTGGATTCTCGTCCAAAGCTTGAGGGACAAGGATTACTCCGTAGATTAGTGGCAAAGGGCATCAACTGCACATACACTCATATAAACGCAGTCTCATACATCATGCATGAAGTTACGAGAGTCTTTTTGGGCGCGTCCTCAATATTATCTAATGGAACAGTTTATTCCCGAGTGGGGACAGCATCTGTGGCTATGGTTGCTCACGCATTGAAAATTCCTGTTCTGGTTTGCTGCGAGGCATACAAATTTCACGAGAGGGTGCAACTTGATTCTATATGTGCTAATGAACTTGGTATTGATATTTTCCTTTACTATTAAATATATACATCTGGGTCATGCATAAGAACTCATAGCATAGTTATTTTTACTCAGGTGATCCAGATGTCATTTCAAAAGTTCCTGGGAGGGCAGATTTGGACCATCTTAAAAACTGGACTGACAAGGAAAATCTCCAACTGCTAAATCTCACGTATGTTCCTGAATTCCATAGATGAAGTACTATTTTCTTAGATCAATTAGTATTGCCTTTCACGGGATTAATTTTGCACTTCTGATAGGTATGATGCAACCCCTTCTGAGTACGTGTCGATGATCATTACAGATTTTGGAATGGTGAGATATTCTTATGCTTGTTTTCCTCCCTAGGGTGGTAGATCATTGTATTGTTAAGTGATCAAAAGTAACCGTTATCTTAATCTGTGATAGCTCTCTACAGTTACACTTTGTTCTGTTAAGCAACAGAATCAGTGTTGAAAACTCGATCTACTTGTGATACAGATCTTAAAGAACCAGCTAAAGAATAAGTAGAAACAGGATCATATATATTTTCTTTCCAGTCTTGATTTGAGCTTTGAACTAAGTCTAACATAAACTAATCTGATCTTTTTGTCTAGGAAAGTCGTGATTCAACTAAAAACATGCAACACCTTTTGTTTCCCCTCTATGTATCTGTTCGTGCTGTCTGGGATTTTCTTAGCAAAAAATGCATTAATTTGATGGGCCCTTTATTGGTTTCGGTACACATTTCTCTTTTTTTTTTTGAAATCAGACATTGCAGATCACATGTATGATTGTGTTGCAAGTCTGTTATAGTCCAGTATCCAGAACGTATACTGTCTTCTGCAGTTAGACATATGCATGTCTTGTGCTAGTTTTGTGTTTAGTAGTTCGTGATATTTATGGTGGCATCTGTTGTTTTGCCCATTTAACTGATGGCTGTGTCTTGCTGTTGCAGCTTCCACCTACAAGCGTACCTGTCATCGTGAGAGAGTACCGCAAGGAGCAGTTGTGGGTATAGATCTACTGCAGTATGATCGCATTTTTGGCAATCTTTGCTGCCCAAGTGCAGCATGCGTGGACATGTACTTGTGTTTTGAGCTGTGGGCCGTCAAAACCTCTTTCCCGACTAACCATTTTGTCTACTAGAAAATGGTTAATCTAATTTTGATATGTGATCCCATGAGAAGTGCACTCCTAACAATTCTCGGGGCATTCAGTGGATGTTGCTATCGTAGGAGTTATGAGATGTGTTTCTGTAAGCCCGCCCTGTGGTTATCAGATGTGTTTTTGAACAGCCAATTCATGCATCAAGGGCATGCCAGTTTTTATAGTTGAATTACTTAGATCAGTGGAATTTTCGCGTGGTTAAAGGTATTTCAGGCGCTCGGCCAGTTTCATTATGACGGAAAATACAAAAAAAAACTAAAATGTTTGTTTACAAGCCTAAACCCAAGCTGAAAATTGCATTAGGTTAGCAGAATAGCAAGGTCCTCGGGACAGGTGCTCCAACCTGTATGTGACATTGGACAACCGACAACGAACGAAATCATCTGAACAACTTCGGAAGACTTATTCTGTGCAAGGTGACTATTGTCTCGAACTCCACATGAAATAAACAAGGCACTTCCACGTCATGAAACCTGCCTAGCAGGCTAGCATTGGAGCATCTACAATGGGGCGCTTACGTCAGTTTTGTACAGTTACGCTTGGTTTTGCTGGCATCGGCTCAAAGCTAAGCGTCTGACGCTTGTAAAATTAACACAAAATACAGCTACTAGCTGCCGGTGCTTATGGTTCTGTGTAACTGACTGCATAAGTGCCTAGGCATTGTACATATCCTTAATGAGCTTGAGCACGCATCAATGCCTAGCATGCCTTTTCTTAGGCTGTACAATGGAGTGATGTTAGTCCTTACGATTACTGTATTAGATGTTTGCTTAGTTGGAGTAGAGAGATAAAGAAAGACAATCTTATTGCCTTAGCTACTGGATGATATCTTATACTTTCTCCGTTTCTTGATATAAGGTCTATAGTTTTCTATGAGTTTTTTTAGAATACAAGGTAGTGTGGGATTGTGGGATTTTTTAACGCAATTTAGGAGTCAATCTTATTAGGAGAGACATGATGCCAAGATTTCCCTATTTTTCCTATAGTCTCACGTCGATCATCTACCGGTATTAACGTTTGAAAGCAATATAATTAGTTCTTTTAGCATGTGTGTTAATATTTATGCAAGAAAATTATACACCTTATATCAAGAAACAAATGGAGTATAAAATAAGAGAAAGTTATTTTCCATTGTCTCATATGTTCTCCTTTAGCAATATGATTTTCTATTAAAATTCAATTAATCTGTTAGTTGCTAATGAAGACAACAAGAGATAATCTATCGTACACTTATATTTATTGCCTTAGCTAAGGGAAGGTAACCTTTTTTTTGTCAATTCTCTCTCCTCCAACTAAGCAGAAATCTACGTGGCAACCGTATCAGAAGACTGACGTCATCCTATTGTACATGTCCTAAGTCTCCACTAGTTTGAACTAGCCCAACCTTATGTATTTTGTGTGAAGGAAAGGAAAAAACAACATACTTGCATTTTAGGCAAGAAATGCACAAGAGCTTGCATTCTAGCTCAAGTGCCCTTCTAAAAATTTACCCATACCCGCACCCTTCTAAGTGTTTGACAAGCAAACCTCCCATAATATCCTAACGTGCAAACTTTTCCCCATAATCACACTAGGTCGAACGGCCACACAACGATACATTTGAGGCCACGATCAGAGGTTGGTTACATAGGTAGAAATAGCTATCGCTTCACCTCTGAAGGGCCCACCCTATGACTACTGCGTTATTTTGTATCTTAATCTATTTATTTATCTTAATCTATTTATTCACGAGAATGTGATAATATGATGTTGTTCATTTGTACATGTCGCAAGGTGTTACCGCTTATAGATTATGGTTATAAGTTGTTTATGACATTTTCATGTCAATTTGATGTGTTGGAACGTGTGTATTTTTATCCACGAGTACCCATCACCCTGGCGGGTGACGGGTATGCAGGGGTGAAACTAGAGGCAGAAATCGTTGGAGGTTAGCTCTTGGAGTTGTTTTGTAATCTTCCACTAATTAATAAGCAATATCACGGACTAATGTAACAAAGGTTTTATGGATTTAATTGGGTACATTTGAGCTCATTCGTTCTATCTATACCAGCTCCGCCACTGCAGGTATGGAAAAAATTTGTACCCGTTAACCGGTATGGGTATAGGGGCTGGTTGGGTAAGCTCGAGGTGGATGGGTAAGGATATGCGGTGGATCCACCCGAACCCATCCTTGGGCTCGACTCGGCCTTCCAAATCTTCACTTACAAGTTTGAGCATGCATCCTTACGTATTCCCCATGAAATAAATGCTAAGCAAAGATCAAGCCTTGCACTTCATCTCAACAAAAACCTTCTAAATCTTCAGTCATGAGTTTGAGCAAGCACAACCTTTATGTATACCTCGTGAAGGAAAGGACAAGCACATAGCTTGCATTTCAGGCAAGAAGGGAAAACGTTTATTCTGGCTCATCCGTGGCCTTCTAAACTTTCACTTACGAGTTTGAGCACGCAACCTTGAGTATTCCTCGTGAAGGAAACGAGTCTTGTAGTTCACAATCAACTGCATCATTAGGTATTTGTTAAGAAGGAAACAAGCCTTGTATCTCATCTCAACCACAATCTTCCAAATCTTTTGAATATTCAGGCATTTGAGGATGGGTGTATCCAGCATGTTGGCAATGGAGCAGTTGCCCCCTCTCAATTGTTTGTCTCCTTGTATATAGCAAGCTTAATGCTCTTTTGGCCCCACTTAGCAAAAGATTTTCTTTAGTTAGTACATTCTTACCCCCTCTTAATTATGATCATGGGTCCGCCACTGTATTTGAGCTAGAACAACCTTATGTATTCCTTGTGAAGGAATGGACATACAAAGAGTTTGCATTTTGGGCAAGGAAGCACCTATCAGCAGCAACAACCCTGTCCCGTTGGTGACATGATTCTTGACTCCAGACCCATGCTGCCTCGGGCCTACACCGCCATGGCTCCTTGGTAGCTCTCCTATGGTGACACTCCTCCCGGCTATGTGCCGCCACTGCAATACCACCACAACACGCTGATGTCTACGCACGCTTCTATCCTTGTAGACAGTGTTGGGCCTCCAAGTGCAGAGGTTTGTAGAACAGCAGCAAGTTTCCCTTAAGTGGATCACCCAAGGTTTATCGAACTCAGGGAGGAAGAGGTCAAAGCTATCCCTCTCAAACAACCCTGCAATTACGATACAGAAAGTCTCTTGTGTCCCCAACACACCCAATACACTTGTCAGATGTATAGGTGCACTAGTTCGGCGAAGAGATAGTGAAATACAAGTAGTAGTGATGATTATAAGTAGTAAATGTAATCTGAAATAAATATCGCTGCGAGCAAACATGTAACAAAACTGAAAGTAAATGGTGTGCAATGCTTGGAAAGAAGGCCTCGGGATCATACTTTCACTAGTGGACACTCTCAACAAAATAACATAATTGAACCAATAGATACTAACTTCAATATGCCACTCTAAACAATTCTCCAATGGATAACGAATACTAATCATGCGTAGGGCTACGAAGCACTCCTCAAAGTCCGCATTTCCCCAAACTAGATTGTCCCACACTATCACCATGAACGCACTAGATGGTTCCAACAAACTCCAACAATTCATAGAGACACTAGCCAAAAGAGACACACATGATGCGCACGCTATCACCATCACACCATGATACACGGTATCTCCGGAGATTACAATAATAAAGTACGGGAGTAGCATAATATCTGAATAATAACATCTACCAATTCAACTAGATACAAAGCTCACGATCACATAAAGATCACACCATGGGAGAGAGAGGTGAACCACATAGCTACCGGTAGAGCCCTCAGCCCCGGGGGAGAACTACTCCCTCCTTATCATAGGAGACAGCAAGGTTGGTGGAGATGGCGGTGAAGTCGATGGAGATGGCGGAGGAGGCGACGACGTCGATGGAGATGGCTCTGGGGGCACTTCCCCGACCCGGCAGGGTGCCAGAACAGAGACTTCTGTCCCCCGAAATTTGTCTTTGACGGCAGCGGTGCTGCGGAACTGTTCTGGGAAAAACGCCGATTGTTTTAGGGTTTGGACTTCGGGAGGCTTTAAATAGGCGGAGAGGCGGCGTCAGAGGTGGGCTAGGGTGGCCTCACCACAAGTGGGTGCGGCCAGGGGCTAGGCCGCGCCCCCTGGTGATGAGCCTGGTGATGCGGATGGTGTTGATATATAGATCACCGACCAGTTGGGAACCCCAAGAGGAAGGTATGATGAGCACAGCAGCAGTTTTCCCTCAGTAAGAAACCAAGGTTTATCAGTCCAGTAGGAGAAAGCCAAACTTAAGAAGGTGATGCTTGCTAGCTACGTGACACTCCAACATGGGCGCCGTTAACGATACTTGTTAGCGCGTCTTCAACTAGTAGCAACGTGGAACCTGCACACAACACAACCAAGAACTTTGCTCCAAACTTACGATGAGGTTGTCAATCTCACCGGTTTGCTATAAACAAAGGAATGAGCGTATTGAGTGGAAAGCAATAGTAGTATACGAAAAAGTAAACAGTGCAAGTAATAGTAAAACGGTGTAACAATATAAAGGAAATTGGACCGGGGTCCACAGTTCACTAGTGGTGTCTCTCCATAAAATAAATAACAACATGCTGGGTAAACAAATTACAGTTGGGCAATTGATAGAATAAAGATAACGTGCATATGTCGCGAGGATCACTATGAGATTTACTCTGAGCATTACAACAAAATACATAGACCGCCATACAACTGCATCTATGACTAATAATCCACTCACGGGGAATCATCCGAGGACCCCTTGAGTATTAAGTTGCGAACAACAGATAACTGCATTAAGCAAAGTGTGTAATGTAAACAAAACGAATGTCATTGGACACAAGAATGTTGTTTTCTCCCTAGTGGCAACAACACATCTACAACCTTAGAGGTTTCTGTCACTCCCCCAGATTAAATAGGGGCATGAACCCAACTATCGAGCATAAATACCCCCTCTTGGAGTCACTAGTATCTACTTGGCCAAGATAGCTACTAACAACGGAGAGCATGCAAGATCATAAACAACATAGAGATAACATAAGATATATGATTCAGCACATCAACTCAACATAACACCAATATTCATCGGATCCCAACAAACACAACATGTAGAATTACACAAAGATGATCTCGATCATGTAAGGCAGCTCACGAGATCTAAACATGAAGCACATGGTGGAGAAGACAACCATCTAGCTACTGCTATGGACCCATAGTCCAAGGTAGACTACTCACTCATCGCACCGGAGGCAAGCATGGCGATGAAGAAGACCTCCGGTAGCGATTCCCCTCTCCGGCAGGGTGCCGGGAAGAGCTTCTGGACCCTCCCGATCTCGGGTCGATGACGACGGCAGATCGCGATGTGTTTCTGGAAAATTGATCGGGTCCTTAGGTTTTTCCCGTCGGGGGTTCTTTAGAGGCGAAGGGGCAGCGTCACAGGTGGATCAGGGCGGTCTCACACATAGGGGGCGCGGCCAGGGGCTGGGCCATGCCGCCCTATTGTGTGGCCGGCCCGTGGCCCCCCTCCGTCTCCTCTGCGGTCTTCTGGAAGCTTCGTTAAATAATAGAAGGTTCGGCTTTTGTTTCATCCAATTTCGTGAATATTTCCTGTGTAACTTTTCTGAAACACAAAAATAGCAGAAAATAGGGAACTGGCACTGTGGCATCTTGTTAATAGGTTAGTTCCGGAAAATGCATAAAAACACCATGAAGTGTAATAAAACACTAAGCAAATGGTGTAAGAATAAGCATGGAGCATCAAAAATTATAGATACGTTTGAGATGTATCAGCATCCCCAAGCTTAACTCCTGCTCGTCCTCGAGTAGGTAAGTGATAACAAAAGAATAATTTTTAAGGTGACATGCACCAATAGAATCTTGATCATCTATGTAAGCATTGAGTGCTGGGATCAAAAGAACTTAAAACATGGGCATGAAAGACATAATCTTGATAGAAGAAACTTAGCAACCATGTTATAACATGAAAAAGAACACAAATGAAAGATCATGAAAATGAAACAATGAAAGTCAAACGTGTGTTCAAATTATATGGAAAAACATAGCAAATGGTTATCAGCTTGTCCTTCATGAGATAGCAAAATATAAATGCATAGGACACCTTCAAGTTTAAGAGGGCGACTAGATACAAATAATTTAAGAACAAGTGAAACCAAAATCATGAATCAATCAATGAAATCTTTGGGACAATGCACATTATACTCAGAATGACAACTATGCTCTCTTAGATGGTGCATAAAGATAGAAGGTGATGACTCAACATAAAAGTAAAAGAAAGGCCCTTTGCAGAGGGGACCAGTGATTGCAAGTTTTATAAACCTTCAAAAATTATGGTACTTACTAGCTTTGAGCTCTCACTGCCCCCATCATAGGCATCTTGAATGGTTAAAGTTAATGCGAGTACAATTATGAAGCATATGCTTGACAAATCATAAGTTGAAAACCTCGTGTCCCATGAAGTACAAATACCCAAACCTCATGCTACTTGACTTACAGTCCCAAGCAAGCTCTTGTCATTGTAAGTATACACGTATCATCGAGAACCGCCAACGGGGTACCTCCATGCCCGATGACATGGAACAATCCCACATCAAAATGACAGGACAAACAGACAATGAACACCTCGGCATCTCTTTTATTTACCATTGGTATAGCTTTTTATTTTGAGATGCGTCGTCGAATGTCCACTATGGGCATGCTGTAAATTTCCACCATAAATTATGCATGGCCTAGATTAGCAGCCCAGGCGTTTCTCTAACACGTATACAAACTCCATGATCCCGCAAGATTCCCAATTTATTTCACATCGCGAGTATCCATAAAACAAAGATCACGATATCAACTCAAATAAGAGAAGTGCAATGTTGAAAGCTTACCCCATGACGGCATGGTTTGGCTAATTTCCAACTTACAACTTGCAAGCATAACAACTCAACATAAGAGAGCCACAATGTCAAATTTTTAAGGACGAGAAAAATAAAGTGTGCCATCAGGTTCGTGAGAGCTTTACTGACTAATTTTCGCATAACACCAAAAAAGTTTAATTTGAAGGATAGATAAAAGCAAGTCAAATGTACTTTGGAATAGCAAATTGCTAATAGGTATGTATGGTGGACACATTGGAACAACTTGGTTTTTTGGGAGTTGGATGCACGAGTAGAGCTCATACTCAATACAAAATGAGGGCTAGCAAAAGACTGGGAGCGACCAACTAAGAGAGTAATAACGGCCATAATCATGCAAAGCGACAAAGCAACATTAAAAGAAGCATAAGATGACATCAAAAGTCAAAAACTAAATGATCATAGAGGCTTATGACGACTTTGTATGAGTCAAACATGTGTGAGTATGCGCCAAGTCAACCCAAATAAAGCATCAAGGAGAAAACCAAATTAATGCTTCCAAATAATAAAAACAACGCATGATTTTTTTCAAAGGCTCATTAAGCAATCTCAGTCATTTGAGACAAGTCATGCTACAGCAAAACCACTAAGCATACTACCAAAACGACATCAAGCACGACATGCAAAAGTCTAAGCCGCAGTCTAAACAAGCTCCTTTTTGTACCACTTTTTTCATAAAAATTTTCTCTTTTCCAACACCATTAGAACCTTTTTGAACCAACTCTTTTGATGAAAACCAACATGGACCAGAGGTCAAAATACACCTTGATATAAAGATATAAGAAGATCTGAACAAAAATCAAGGCGAAAAATGAAAGCTAAACGCAGTTCTAGAAAAAGAGAACACTCGTTTGAACAATAAGAGTGAAAAATGGAGTGTTCTTGGCAAATGAAAAGCAAGGCAACTTCTCCAAAAGAAATTTGTTGGGGTCCAACCGTTTATTGCAGCAAAAAAACTAAACAAAACTGAAAACTAAAGAAAAGACGCTCCAAGAAAAACGTATAGTGCATGAAGCAATAAAAATATAGTGTGTTGAAAGGTGACCTGATTTTTGCCGATGAAGAAGGGGTGCCTCGGGGGCATCACCAAGCTTTGACACTTGTACCTCTTGGATATTTCTTGGGGTGCGTGGGCATCCCCAAGCTTGAGCTTTTGTCCATTCTTCAACTCATCTCATCATTCTCCAATCCCTACATTTGAAAACTTTCTTCATACAAAACTAAACACAATTCTATTAGCAACATTAGTGTAAGCATAATAATGAATCAAACCCTTTTTGCTTCAGATTTCAACTCAAAACCACCACATATAAAGCATATCCTACTTTAGCAACTTCCCCAAAAGTTTCGTGATCAAAAGAACTAAAAAAAGAAAGCGATCGAGAGGCAAACACAAATAGTGGCAGAAATCTGTCAAAACAGAACAGCTGACAAAGGTCAATTTTTTCGAGGGTTTTTTGTTGGTCAAATCAAAAAGTGTATAACTAATGAAAGTTTGGATATAACCTAGGGCATATGCACAAGAAATCGCAGGACAAAAAGATTTTCTGAGAATTTTCACGAATGTTTATGGTGCAGCACCAAAATCTGTTTCAGGACAGCAACATCCCCAAATCTTACCTCACTCAAATTAGAGGTTTCTCTTGGCACAAAAACGAAATACAAAGGATAAGGAGTGGTTATTATAGTAGTAATAACTTCCAAGACTCAAATTAAAGAAAAAGAACTGAAAGTAAAACAATGGGTTATCTCCCAAGAGTGCTTTTCTTTAATGCCTTTGAGCTAGGCGTAGAAAGTGCAAATCAAGTATTATCAAAAGAAGCATTAAGATCAACTACAGAGGTCTTTTCAATAAGGCATTGTATTGCATCCACATAAGTTTTTGAAGACCCCTTGTGATCATAATTTGGTTCACTGAAATCACTAAAAAGATTTTCAGGACAGATCCAATCAAAATTGTTTTCAAAAGCCTCATGCAATCCCAAGAGTTTGCTAGGTATTGGTACTTGGGTTTCTTCATTGTTTGTACCAACAACTTCTACATGCGAACCAAGCTTATTAAAATGCTTAAAAACTTTCCTAGCTTTAATGGCAACATATCTAAATTCTCTACGCAAAGTCTCCAAGATAAAATCTTTCTTTCCAGAGTCTTCAATATCATGAAGCTTAAGAAACATGTGTTGCATAAAAGGATTAAGGCTAGCAAACCTAGCTTCCAACATGTGAACTAAATAAGCAGAAGCAACTTCATAACTAGGAGCAAGCTCGGCCAAAGATTTATCATCAACAACTTTATGCATGCTAATATGATTAAAGAATTCCTCAATGTTACTTTTCTTAATAATAGAACCACTACCTACTGAGAGGTCCTCCAAAACATACTTAGGGAACAACATAGTGAACTAAAGTAAAGAAATAACAACTATAAAGGAAACTAATTTTTTTATATTTTTGATAAAACGATGCAAGCAAAAATAAAGTAAAGCAAAACAATAAACAAAGTAAAGGATGTGCGTGTGAAACTCCCCTTGCAGAAGTCTTCTTCCTCCCCGGCAACGGCGCCAGAAAATAGCTTAATGCGGACGGTGTTGATATATAGATCACCGAGCAGTTGGGAACCCCAAGAGGAAGGTATGATGAGCATAGCAGTAGTTTTCCCTCAGTAAGAAACCAAGGTTTATCAGTCCAGTAGGAGAAAGCCAAACTTAAGAAGGTGATGCTTGCTAGCGCGTCTTCAATAAGGGTGCCATTAACGATACTTGTTAGCGCGTCTTCAACTAGTAGCAACGTGGAACCTGCACACAACACAACCAATAACTTTGCTCCCAACTTACGATGAGGTTGTCAATCTCACCGGTTTGCTGTAAACAAAGGAATGAGCGTATCGAGTGGAAAGCAATAGTAGTATGCGAGAAAGTAAACAGTGCGAGTAATAGTAAAATGGTGTAACAATGTAAAGGAAATTGGACCGGGGTCCACAGTTCACTAGTGGTGTCTCTCCATAAAATAAATAACAACATGCTGGGTAAACAAATTACAGTTGGGCAATTGATAGAATAAAGATAACGTGCATATGTCGCGAGGATCACTATGAGATTTACTCTGGGCATTACAACAAAATATATAGACCGCCATCCAACTGCATCTATGACTAATAATCCATTCGCGGGGAATCATCCGAGGACCCCTTGAGTATTAAGTTGCGAATAGCAGATAACTGCATTGAGAAAAGTGTGTAATGTAAACAAAACGAATGTCCTTGGACAAAAGAATGTTGTTTTCTCCCTAGTGGCAACAACACATCTACAACCTTAGAGGTTTCTGTCACTCCCCCAGATTAAATAGAGGCATGAACCCAACTATCGAGCATAAATAACCCCTCTTGGAGTCACTAGTATCTACTTGGCCAAGATAGCTACTAACAACGAAGAGCATGCAAGATCATAAACAACATAGAGATAATATAAGATACATGATTCAGCACATTAACTCAACATAACACCAATATTCATCGGATCCCAACAAACACAATATGTAGAATTACACAAAGATGATCTCGATCATGTAAGGCAGCTAACGAGATCTAAATATGAAGCACATGGTGGAGAAGATAACCATCTAGCTACTGCTATGAACTCATAGTCCAAGGTATACTACTCACTCATCACACCGGAGGCAAGCATGGCGATGAGGAAGACCTCCGGTGGCGATTCCCCTCTCCGGCGGGGTGCCGGAAAGAGCTTCTGGACCCTCCCGATCTCGGGTCGACGACGACGGTGGATCGTGATGTGTTTCTAGAAAATTGATCGGGTCCTTAGGTTTTTCCTATCGGGGGATCTTTATAGGCGAAGGGGCAGCGTCAGAGGTGGACCAGGGCGGTCTCACACATAGGGGGCGCGGCCAGGGGCTGGGCTGGGCCGCGCCGCCTTGTTGTGTGGCCGGTCTGTGGCCCCCCTCCGTCGCCTCTTCGGTCTTCTGGAAGCTTCGTTCAATAATAGGAGGTTCGGATTTTGTTTCGTCCAATTCTGAGAATATTTCCTGTGTAACTTTTCTGAAACACAAAAATAGCAGAAAACAGGGAACTGGCACTGTGGCATCTTGTTAATAGGTTAGTTCTGAAAAACGTATAAAAACGCCATGAAGTGTAACAAAACACTAAGCAAATGGTGTAAGAACAAGCATGGAGCATCAAAAATTATAGATACGTTTGAGGCATATCACCTGGCTCCTTGCCCCCCTCCGTCTCATCTTCGGTCTTCATGAAGCTTCGGTAAAAATAGGAGGTTCGGCTTTTGTTTCATCCAATTCCGAGAATATTTCCTGTGTAACTTTTCTGAAACACAAAAACAGCAGAAAATAGGGAACTGGCACTGTGGCATCTTGTTAGTAGGTTAGTTCCAGAAAATGCATAAAAACGCCACGAAGTATAACAAAACACAAAGCAAATGGTGTATAAATAAGCATGGAGCATAAAAAATTATAGATACGTTTGAGACGTATCAAGCATCCCCCAGCTTAACTCCTGCTCGTCCTCGAGTAGGTAAGTGATAACAAAAGAATAATTTTTGAGGTGACATGCACCATCACAATCTTGATCATCTATGTAAGCATTGAGTGCTGGGATCAAAGAACTTAAAATATGGGCATAAGAGACATAATCTTGACAATAAAAACTTAGCAACCATGTTATAACATGAAAAGGCACACAAACGAAAGATCATGAATAATGAAACAATGAAAGTCAAACGTGTGTTCAAATCATATGGAAAAATATAACAAGTGGTTTTCAGCCTGTCCTTCATGGAATAGCAAAACATAAATGCATAAGACACCTTCAAGTTTAAAACGGCGACTAGATACAAATAATTTAAGAACAAGTGAAACCATAACCATAAATCAATCAATGATAAACTTTGGGACTATGCACATTAAACTCAGAATGACAACTATGCTCTCTTAGATGGTGCATAAAGGTAGAAGGTGGATACTCAACATAAAAGTAAAAGAAAGGCCCTTCGCAGAGGAAAGCAGTGATTGCAAGTTTTATAAATCTTCAAAAATTATGGTACTTACTAGGTTTGAGCTCTCATTGCCCCCATCATAGGCATCTTGAATGGTTAAAGTAAATACGAGAACGATTATGAGCATATGCTTGACAAATCATAAGTTGAAAACCTCGTGTCCAGTGAAGTACGAATACCCAAACCTCATGCTACTCGACTTAGGGTCCCAAGCAAGCTCTTGTCATTGTAAGTATACACGTATCATCGAGAACCACCAACGGGGTACCTCCTTGCCCGATGACATGGAACAAGCCCACATCAAAATGACAGGACAAACAGACAATGAACACCTCGGCATCTCTTTTATTTACCATTGGTATAGCTTTTTATTTTGAGATGCATCGTCGAATGTCCACTATGGGTGATACGTCCATATTGCATCACTATTTTGTATCATAATTTACTATTATTCATTGATATATTTCATATTTGGATATGATACTTATGTTATTTCCTCTATTTTTACATGTTTGATGATCATTGGAGGATTTGCTGCCGGAGTCAGGATTCTGCTGGAAAAGGACCGTCAAGACACCTTATTTTGGAAGATCAGGAAAATTTCAGAAAAATACCAGAACATTCTATTTTACCAAAAGACTCCGAAAGCCAGAAGGAGAAGGAGAGAGGAGCCAGGGGGCGGCCTCACGCACAGGGGGCGCGGCCTGACCCCTGGCCGCACCAGCCCTGTGTGAGGCCACCCTGGCCCACTTCTGGTCTCGCCCCTTCGCGTACTTCATCGTCCCCAAAAACCTAAGTTTAAAGGGAGGCTCAGAGTTAGACACAGCCGCCTCTGCGGGGCGGAAAACACCAGAGAGAGAAAAGCTCTCTGGCAGGCAAAAATCTGCCAGGGAAATTCCTTCTCGGAGAGGGGAGATCATCGCCATCGTCATCACCATCGCACCGGACTTCATCGGGATCATCATCATCTCCATCACTAGCACCTTCATCTCCGTCATCACCACGCCATCCCGCTGTAACATCTTGAGTTGGATCTTGTCATATTCTTAGGGGAAACTTTCCCGGTGTTGATTACTCTTGTAGTTGATGCTATTGAGTGGAACCGTTGAATTAAGGTTTATGTTCAGATTGTTATTTACCATTATTTCACCTCTTATCATGATCCATATGATGTCTTGTGAGTAGTTCATTTAGTTCTTGAGGACATGGGAGAAGTCAAGATGTTAGTAGTGAATTATTGTTGAGAAATATTTAATGGTTTGATATTGTTGTGGTGCTATTTCACTAGTGGTGTCATGTGAATGTTGACTACATGATACTTCACCATTTATGGGCCTAGTGAGATGCATTGTGTATTTGGCTACCAATTGTGGGGTTGCTGGAGTGACAGAAACCTAAACCTCCGTTGGAAAACCATTGCACCAGGGAGCGTAGGATCTTAGAGTTTAAGGCTGTGGTTAGATTTATCTTAATTACTTTCTTGTATTTGCGGATGCTTGCAAGGGGTATAATCACAAGTGTGTATTTATCCTAGTAAGGGTAGTGCGCTAGCACAGGTTCACCCCCATAACACCTATCAAACCAATAAAGACTATTAGCGGTATGAAGCGAAAGCTCTTGACAGAAACTCCCGTGTGTCCTCGAGAATGTTTGGTTATTATAAGTACACAACCGGCTTGTCCTTTGCTACTGTCTTTTATTTACTCGCACTTTATTTATTTGCATTGCCAAATACCCCTGAAAACCCGTTTGCTAGTATTTACAGTGAAACCTTGATCAAAACCACTAGTCAACACCTTCTGCTCCTCATTGGGTTCGACACTCTTATTTATCGAAAGTACTACGATATACCCCCTATACTTGTGGGTCATCAAGACTATTTTCTGGCGCCATTGCCAGGGAGTGAAGCGCTATTGAAGAGTGGAATTGGTAAAGGTAACCGTCGCTGTGAGTATTGTTTTTATTTTGTCTTCTATTTTTATTTTACTCTGCTATGGAGAACTCTCCATTTGGTTTCCTATTTGGAAACACATCTACTACTGCTGCACATGTGGATGAACCACCACCGCCACCACCTGCTGAAATTGATCCTTTTAAAATACCTATGAAAATTGTTGGGCATATTATGGATAACAGCTATTCAGGAGATGGAACTGTCCATCCGGGTGATCACTTATTATTTATACATGAATTATGCGAGTTGTTCAGGTGTGCAGGTATTTCACCAAGCCAGGTCAAGAAGAAGCTATTCTCTTTATCATTGAAAGGCAGAGCTGAGGAGTGGTATCGACTGCTCCAAGATGGTCCATCTATGGCATGGGAGGACATTGTACCTATCTTTTATTCCAAGTTTTATCCTCCAAGTGAAATCCATAAAGATCGTAATCGGATATATAATTTTTGGCCTCATGATGGAGAAAGTATTGCCCAAGCGTGGGGGATATTGAAGTTACTAATGCTCAAATGCCCCATTCATGAGCTCCCCAATAATATTGTTATTGATAATTTTTATGCGCGGCTTACTCTTCCTGATAAGGATTACTTGGATGCTTCTTGCTTTGGATCATTTACTCATATGAAAGAAGACGCTAAGTGGAAACTTCTTGACCGTATACAAGAGAATGCTGAAGGATGGGAAAACGACAAAGGTAGGAAGTCAGGTATAAACTATGATTATGAATGCATTAAATATTTTATGGGAACTGATGACTTTCATAGTGTTAGCACTGCTTATGATCTTGATTCACAAATACTTGCTAATTGTCTTAAGGCCTTTGCCTCTTATCTTGATGTTCCAAAGAAAGATTGGAACAAATATCATGCGCCTTATAAAGACTCTATTAGTCATATACCTGCTGCAGCTACTGAAGTTTGTACTGTTGATAGCATTGTGCCTAAACCTTATTTTGAGAAGACACCTTTCCCTGCTAAGGTAAAGAAGTATTCTACTTTGGTAAGTGTGCCTAATAAAAGTACTAAGAAAGCTATAGAACCCGATGAGCAAATTACTGTTAAGTCTCATGTAGCTATATTGAAGGACCTTGTTACTAAAGATGTAGGGGATGAATATATTCTTTTTTGTGAAGATGCTTCTAACATTCTCTCACATCCTAAAAAGTATAGGAAAACAAGTGTTCCTGTTATTTCGGTCAGGATTGGAGATCATTGCTATTATGGTTTATGTGATATTGGTGCTAGTGCAAGTGCTATTCCTTTAGAGCTTTACAAAGAAATTATGCATTAGATTGGCGCTTGTGAACTTGAAGATATTGATGTGGTTGTTCAGCTTGCTAACAGAGAGACTATTTGGCCTCTTGGTATTGTTCAAGATGTGGAAGTTCTTTGCGGTAAGACTAAATACCCTACTGATTTTCTAGTACTTGGTAAGGAGGCTAGTAAAACTTGTCCTATTATTTTTGGTAGACCAATTTTGAACACTTGTGGCGCCGTGATAGATTGTAACAAGGAGAATTTTTTTACTAAGTTTAATGGAGAGTCTTATGAGTTTAATTTTTCCAAGTTTGCTAAGACTTCTTATGTGAATGAAACGCCTAATGAAATTTTTTGAGTTGAACAGCTTGCTTCTATTGCTCTTGCTCCTAATAATGCCTTGCAGCAATTCATGGAAGATCACGAAAGTGATGTTTTCAGCAAGGAAAGAGAAGAGATTGACGATATTTTCCTTCATCAACAACCATTAATCAAGCACAATTTACCTGTGGAGGATCTTGGTACCACTTTGCTGCCTAAGGAAGATCATGTGCTTGAATTAAAGCCTTTGCCTGATAATCTTAAATATGCTTATATAGATGATAAGAAAATATATCCTGTTATTATTAGCTCTAAACTTTCAGGAAAGGAAGAAGAAAGATTATTGGAGATATTGAGGAAACACCGAGGAGCTATGGGATATACTCTTGATGATTTAAAAGGGATTTCTCCCACTTTATGTCAGCATGCCATTAATATGGAGAAAGACGCGAAGCCAGTCGTAGAGCATCAACGCCGCCTAATTCCCAAGATGAAGGATGTGGTAAGAAATGAGGTATTAAACCTCCTTGATGCTGGTATTATTTATCCTATTGCTGATAGTAGATGGGTTAGTCCTGTTCATTGTGTTCCTAAGAAAGGAGGTATGACTGTTGTGCCTAATGAGAATAACGAGCTTATTCCTCAAAGAGTCGTAGTCGGTTATAGGATGTGCATTGATTATAGGAAGGTAAACAAAGTTACTAAGAAAGATTATTATCCTTTACCGTTTATAGATCAGATGCTAGAAAGGTTATCTAAGAAAACTCATTTTTGTTTCCTTGATGGTTATTCTGGTTTTTCTCAAATTGCCGTTAAAAAGGAAGATCAAGAGAAAACCACTTTTACTTGTCCTTATGGAACTTATGCTTATAGACGTATGCCGTTTGGTTTATGCAATGCTCCTGCTACTTTTCAAAGATGCATGTCTGCTATTTTTCATGGCTTTTGTGAAGAAATTGTGGAGGTCTTCATGGACGATTTCTCCGTCTATGGAACTTCTTTTGATAATTGTTTGCACAACCTTGATAAAGTTTTGCAGAGGTGCGAAGAAACTAACCTTGTTCTTAATTGGGAGAAATGCCACTTTATGGTGAATGAAGGAATTGTCCTTGGACATAAAATTTCTGAAAGAGGTATTGAAGTTGACAGAGCAAAAGTGGAGGCAATTGAGAAAATGCCCTGTCCCAGAGATGTTAAAGGAATTCGTAGTGTTCTTGGTCATGCTGGTTTCTATAGGAGGTTTATTAAAGATTTCTCAAAGATTTCAAAGCCTCTTACTAATCTTCTTCAAAAAGATGTACCATTTGTCTTTGATGATGATTGTAAGGAAGCTTTTGAAACCCTTAAGAAGGCTTTAACTACTGCTCCTATTGTTCAACTACCTGATTGGAATTTACCTTTTGAAATTATGTGTGATGCTAGTGATTTTGTTGTTGGTACTGTTCTTGGACAGCGCGTGGATAATAAGTTTAATGTTATTCATTATGCTAGTAAAACTCTTGATGCTGCTCAGAAGAATTATGCTACTACTGAGAAAGAGTTTCTTGCTGTTGTTTTTTGCATGTGATAAGTTTAGATCTTACATTGTTGATTCTAAAGTTACTATTCATACTGATCACGCTGCTATTAGATATCTTATGACTAAGAAGGATGCTAAGCCTAGGCTTATTAGATGGGTGTTGCTTTTACAAGAATTTGATTTGCATATCGTAGATAGGAAAGGTGCTGAGCATCCTGTGGCTGACAACTTGTCTAGATTGGAAAACATTTCTTTTGATCCTATTCCAGTTAACGATAGTTTTCCAAATGAGCAGTTGGCTGCAATAAATGTAACTTCGCGAGACCTTCCTTGGTATGTTGATTATGCTAACTTTATTGTTTCCAAGTATTTGCCTCCAACCTTTACAGCTCAGCAAAGAAAAAAATTCTTCTATGATTTGAGGCATTACTTTTGGGATGACCCACACTTATATAAAGAAGGAGTTGATGGTATTATGCGAAGATGCGTACCGGAATATGAGCAACAAGAGATATTAAGAAAATGCCATGGGAGCGCTTATGGAGGGCATCATGCTGGAGATAGAACCACACAAAAGGTTCTACAATCAGGTTTTTATTGGCCAACCCTCTTTAAAGATGCCAGAAGGTATGTTTTATCTTGTGATGAATGTCAAAGAGTTGGTAATATTTCTAGACGCAATGAAATGCCTATGAGTTACACTCTTGTTATTGAACCATTTGATTGTTGGGGATTTGACTTTATGGGTCCTTTTCCTCCTTCAAAAGGCTATACCCACATACTTGTTGTTGTTGATTATGTTACTAAATGGGTAGAAGCCATACCTACAAAGAGTGCCGATGGTGAGACCTCGTTAAAAATGCTTAAGGATGTTATTTTTCCTAGGTTTGGTGTGCCTAGATATCTTATGACTGACGGAGGTTCTCATTTTATTCATGGTAGTTTTAGAAAAACTCTTGCTAAATATGATGTTACTCATAGAATTGCTTCTGCTTATCATCCCCAAACTAGTGGGCAGGTAGAGCTTTCTAATAGAGAAATCAAGTCTATCTTGCAGAAGACTGTCAATAGATCTAGGAAAAATTGGGCTAGTAAGTTAAATTATGCTTTATGGGCTTATAGAACTGCTTATAAGAACCCCATGGGTATGTCTCCTTATAAGATGGTTTACGGGAAAGCGTGTCACTTGCCCTTAGAATTAGAACACAAAGCTTTTTGGGCAGTGAGAGAGCTTAATAGAGATTTTAAACTAGCCGGTAAGAAAAGGTTGTTAGATTTTAGTTCTCTAGACGAGTGGAGAAACGAAGCGTATGAGAATGCCAAGCTTTTTAAAGAGAAAGTCAAGCAATGGCATGATAAGAGAATTCTTAAGAGAGAGTTTCATGTTGGTGAGAAAGTTCTATTGTATAGGTCTCGTCTCAGATTTTTTGCAGGGAAATTACTCTCTAAATGGGAAGGACCATATGTTATTGTGGAAGTGTATCGCTCAAGTGCTATTAAGATTGCTTCATTGAAAGATGACTCTACACAAGTGGTGAATGGGCAAAGACTCAAACATTATATTTCTGGAGATTCTTATAATGAAGATGTCGATGTAATTGAAACAGTTTCTCCAGAAGAATTCATCCAAGACAAATTGCAGGTACCTGCAGAGTTCGTTTTTGAATAGGTAACAGTTCTAGTCAGAAAAGTTTCACGAAAAACTCTTCCTTTATTATTTTTTCTGTTTTTACTAAATAAGAAATATCACGAGATGAAAATGGGCAGGAAAAGGAGTCCGTGTGCTTCTCACGCACAGGGGGCGCGGGCCCACCTCTGGTCGCGCCGCCCTGGTGTGAGAGCACACCGGAACTCATTTCCGTCCCGGTTTCCTCCTGCGATTTCGTTTCGATGTATAATTTTCGCCTATATAACCCCCCGGAGTCCCCGAGGTCTGTATATCGTTTTCTCGTCGAGTTTTGTTTCGAGCTGTTTCTATCAGGAGTTGATCTTAAGCTTGGGGGAGCATCATGGCCTCTGCAAGCAACGACAAGGGCAAAAGGCCCTGGGAAGTTGATCACCATGGCCAAAAGTGGACGGAGGAGCGGGGTGCTGGTAGAGCAAGGCCAAGAAACCCTGCTTTTGAAGGACCAAAGAAATCTAGACGTATCTTTTCTCATGATATGCAGGGGCCAACACTACACATTTTGGATCTAAACTCCATGCCTATTATAAAAGAGGGTATGCTGGTTACTGATGAGTTTTGCGCTCAATATCAAGTTTTGAATAGGGAGGTAGAGATGCTTCAAGAAGAGAATCTCAGGCTTCGCCGGATGCTGGAATACTTTGTTAATCCAAGGCTACTTCCACTACCGCCAAAGGAGTAATTCGTCATCTGTATAGGCATCCTCATGGCTTGTTCCAAGCTTGCGGGAGTGCCACGGTATCATATCATTACCTCTTACTCATTTACCTTTCAAAGTAGAGTCATATCATGAATAGAGAAATTATCCTATAGAATAGTTGCAGTGTGGAAGTATTCTCCTTAGTTGGTTATCTATGTATCCCTTGGTGTGAGTTGCGGTAATAAAATATTAATGAGAAGTTCCATCGTTTACTTTCCGCACACTTTATTTTAGTTTGCAAAGTCTCTTATATGATTAGTCTTGTTGATTAGTATTGGTATCACTTTGGGAGCGTGAGTAAATTTAGTTGGTTTTGGCAAACTTAGCTTGGTCAGTAGCAGCATTACCTTGAGGTTTGAGTAGAAAAGAATAAAGAAGTGTTTGTAGTTACATCACTTCGGTTTTCCTTATGTTTGGCTTATAAGCATTGTTATTCTCAAAGTTAAAATCATTGTACCTTCAAGGGAGTTTGCATGATTGTTCTTATTATATGTATGTTTGTTTGTTTCATGCAACTCTTATGCTTGCTACCCAGCCTTGCTAGCCAAAGACCTGTACTGAGAGGGAATACTTCTCGTGCATCCAAATCCCAAAGCCAAGTCGCTTCCAAAGAGTCCACTATAAATTCCTATGCATGGTATTTTAAGCCATTCCAAGTAAATTTTTCATGTGCTACCTTTCAAAAACCTTCAAACACTTCTCATTTTGTGCCACTATTTTGAGCTCATGAGGACGCAGTGGATGGGTTTGTTATCTTCCATACTAAATTAAGTACCCCTCGACTAGGCAGCTTCATCTGCTCGTCACTAATTTTGCAAGGGAGCTGGTCAGACTATTATAATCTCAAAAACAAAAGAAAAAGAAGCACTCCTCCATGGTATGTGAAAGTTGGCCGGCACCCGATGGAATCGGTTAGCCATGGTTTGAGAAAGGAAAAAGGTGGGGAGGAGTGCAAAGCTATAAAAGAGCACCAAAGTGCCAATTAATCAAACATTTCAGAACCGCTCCCACTTGTTTAGTATGGAAGATATCAAGAACTCCGTTGCTAGTCGTTGACAAAAGCAACCACCTCTCGAAAATAATTTTTACTTCTGTTTACAAATGAAAAGCTCTAGCACATGTTTAATCCCTGCTTCCCTCTGCGAAGGGCCTATCTTTTACTTTTATGTTGAGTCAACCTATTCCCCTCTATCTCAAGCAAGCATTTGAATTGTTATATTTCACTCATCCATATGTTGATCCATTTAATCATGTTTACTATCTTCCTTGTTTTGTACAATGCTTTTGTCTGCAAGAATATATCTTTGAAAGCTTTCTATGAATGCAAAAAGTTTGTTTCGTTGAGCATATGGTTTTTGCTATATTAGCTCTGTTCTAAAAGGGCTCCATTCAAAGGCTAGTATAGTTGTTCATTGTTCTCTGACCAAGAACTAAGGTTTGCCATCACCAATTATAGTTTACTTTGTGCATCTTTATATGTGATTCCCTTTACTTATTGCAAGCCTATATTATAGAGGGGAGTTGCTGGCTATTATAACTTGTGCCTTTGGTGAATGTGATGCTTCTTGTCCGTATTTTGATTATCGACACTTCACTCCATAAACCTGTGGTCATGTTTACCGAGTTTAGTTTTCGCTTGGGGACAAGCGAGGTCTAAGCTTGGGGGGGGGGTTGATATGTCCATATTGCATCACTATTTTGTATCATAATTTACTATTATTCATTGATATATTTCATATTTGGATATGATACTTATGTTATTTCCTCTATTTTTACATGTTTGATGATCATTGGAGGATTTGCTGCCGGAGTCAGGATTCTGCTGGAAAAGGACCGTCAAGACACCATATTTTGGAAGATCAGGAAAATTCCAGAAAAATACCAGAAAATTCTATTTTACCAAAAGACTCCGGAAGCCAGAAGGAGAAGGAGAGAGGAGCCAGGGGGCGGCCTCACGCACAGGGGGCGCGGCCTGACCCCTGGCCGCGCCGGCCCTGTGTGAGGCCACCCTGGCCCACTTCTGGTCTCGCCCCTTCGCATACTTCATCGTCCCCGAAAACCTAAGTCGAAAGGGGGGCTCAGAGTTAGACACAGTCGCCTCTGTGGGACGGAAAACACTAGAGAGAGAAAAGCTCTCCGGCAGGCAGAAATCTACCGGGGAAATTCCTTCCCGGAGAGGGGAGATCATCGCCATCGTCATCACCATCGCATCAGACTTCATCGGGATCATCATCATCATCTCCATCACCAGCACCTTCATCTCCGTCATCACCACGCCATCCCGCTGTAACATCTTGAGTTGGATCTTGTCATATTCTTAGGGGAAACTTTCCCGGTGTTGATTACTCTTGTAGTTGATGCTATTGAGTGGAACCGTTGAATTAAGGTTTATATTCAGATTGTTATTTACCATTATTTCACCTCTGATCATGATCCATATGATATCTTGTGAGTAGTTTGTTTAGTTCTTGAGGACATGGGAGAAGTCAAGATGTTAGTAGTGAATTATTGTTGAGAAATATTTAATGGTTTGATATTGTTGTGGTGCTATTTCACTAGTGGTGTCATGTGAACGTTGACTACATGATACTTCACCATTTATGGGCCTAGTGAGATGCATTGTGTATTTGGCTACCAATTGTGGGGTTGCTGGAGTGACAGAAACCTAAACCTCCATTGGGAAACCATTGCACCAGGGAGCGTAGGATCTTAGAGTTTAAGGCTGTGGTTAGATTTATCTTAATTACTTTCTTGTATTTGCGGATGCTTGCAAGGGGTATAATCACAAGTGTGTATTTATCCTAGTAAGGGTAGTGCGCTAGCACAGGTTCACCCCCATAACACCTATCAAACCAATAAAGACTATTAGCGGTATGAAGCGAAAGCTCTTGACAGAAACTCCCGTGTGTCCTCGAGAACGTTTGGTTATTATAAGTACACAACCGGCTTGTCCTTTGCTGAAGAAAGGATTGGGCTACTTGCTGCAATTATTACTACTGTCTTTTATTTACTCGCACTTTATTTATTTGCATTGCCAAATACCCCTGAAAACCCGTTTGCTAGTATTTACAGTGAAACCTTGATCAAAACCACTAGTCAACACCTTCTGCTTCTCGTTGGGTTCGACACTCTTATTTATCAAAAGTACTATGATATACCCCCTATACTTGTGGGTCATCAATGGGCATGCTGTAAATTTCCACCATGAATGATGCATGGCTTAGATTAGCGGCCCAGACGTTTCTCTAACACATATACAAACTCCATGATCCCGCAAGATTCCCAACTTGTTTCACATCGTGAGTATCCATAAACAAAAGATCACGATATCAACTCAAATAAGAGAAGTGCAATGTTGAAAGCTTACCCCATGATGGCATGGTTTGGCTAATTTCCAACTTACAACTTGCAAGCATAACGTCAACATAAAAGAGCCACAATGTCAAAATTTTAAAAGCGAGAAAAGTAAAGTGTGCCATCAGGTTTGTGAGAGCTTTACTGACTAATTTTCGCATAACACCAAAAAGAGTTTAATTTGAAGGATAGATAAAAGCAAGTCAAATGTACTTTGGAATAGAAAATTGCTAATAGGTATGTATGGTGGACACATTGGAATACTTGGTTTTTGGGAGTTGGATGCACGAGTAGAGCTCATACTCAGTACAAAATGAGGGCTAGCAAAAGACTAGGAGCGACCAACTAAGAGAGCAGTAACAGCCATAATCATGCATAGCGACAAAACATCATTAAGAGAAGCATAAAATGGCATCACAAGTCAAAAACCAAATGATCATAAAGGCTTATGGCGACTTTGTAAGAGTCAAACATGTTGTAAGCATGCGCCAAGTCAACCCAAATAAAGCATCAAGGAGAAAACCAAATAAATGATTCCACATAATAAAACAACGCATGATTTTTTCAAAGGCTCATTAAGCAATCTCAGTCATTTGAGACAAGTCATGCTACAGCAAAAATCACTAAGCATACTATCAAAACGACATCAAGCATGGCATGCAAAAGTCTAAGCCGCAGTCTAAACAAGCTCATTTTCGTACCACTTTTTTGCATGAAACCTTTTCGAAACAACTCTTTTGATGAAAACCAACATAGACCAGTGGTCTAAATACACCTTGATGCAAAGATATAACAAGATCTGAACAAAAATCAAGGCAAAAAACGAAAGCCAAACGCAGTTCTAGAAAAAGAGAACAGTCGTTGAATGATAAGAGCGAAAACTAGAGTGTTCTTGGCAATGAAAAACGAAGTATAGTTCCTCCAAAAGAAACATGATGTGATATAACCATTTATTGCAGCAAACAAATCAAAAGAAAACTGAAAGCAAAAAACAACTGACGCTCCAAGAAAAATGCATAGAATATGAAGCAATATAAATATAGTATGTTGAAAGGTGACCTGATTTTTGCCGATGAAGAAGGGGTGCCTCGGGGGCATCCCCAAGCTTTGACACTTGTACCTCTTGGATATTTCTTGGGGTGACATGGGCATCCCCAACCTTGAGCTTTTGTCCATACTTCATCTCATCTCATCATTCTCCAATCCCTACACTTGAAAACTTCCTTCATACAAAACTTCATATAATTCTATTAGCACCATTATTGTAAGCATAATAATAAATCAACTCTTTTGGTTCAGATTTTAACTCAAGCACACCACATATTAAAGCATATACTACTGTAGCAACTTCCTCAAAAAGTTCCCGGATCAAAAGAACTCAAAAAGAAAGCGATCGAGAGGCAAACACAAATAGTGGCAGAAATCTGTTAAAACAGAACAGCTGACAAAGATCGATTTTTAAGAGGGTTTTCTGTTGCTCAAATCAAAAAGTGCAAAACTAATAAAAGTTTGGAAATAACCTGGGGCATATGCACAAGAAAAATCGCAGGTCAAAAAGATATACTGAGAATTTTCATGAATTTTTACGGTGCAGCACCGGAATCTATTTCAGGACAGCAACTTCCCCAAATCTTACCTCCCTCAAATTAGAGGTTCTTATTGGTACAACAACGAAATCAAAAAAAATAAGGAGCGGTCATTACAGTAGTAATAACTTCCAAGGCTCAAATAAAAGAAAAAGTACTGAAAAGAAAACATTGGGTTATCTCCCAAGAGTGCTTTTCTTTAACGCCTTTGAGCTAGGCGCAGTAATTTGAGAAGATGCTCATGTAGGCGCGATAAAAGAGCTTAAGGCAAAGGTGCAATATAAGAACTTGAAGCAAGAGAGAGCATCAAAAAGCAAATGTGAAACACATTTAAATCTAAACCACTTCCTATGCATAGGAATCTTGTAAGAGAATAGATCAACTAAACACATAGTAACAAACATGGATAGATAAAACAAGTGCAACTTCAAGATTTGCAACATAAAGAGGGGAAACTTAATATTGTTGAGATCCATCAAACCATGTTTCCCTCTCTCATAATAACTTTCAGTAGCATCATAAATAGAATTAACAATATAGCTATCACATAAAATATCCCTATCATGAGCCACATGCACAAAAGGATTAATACTCCCCACATGAACAATCGTAGTAGGAGCAAATTCAACAAAATTATTCTCATCACCATAATTATCAAAAATAGGAGGCATATTGTAATCATACCTTGTTTCCTCCTCAATAGTAGGTGAACTGAAAATATTATACTCATCATTGTAATCATCATAAGCAATAGAATAGCTATCTTCCAAAGCGTGTTCATCAAACATATCATCATAGGAAGGAACATGGATAGTACTAACGGTGGAACAATTATTAACCTCATAATTTTTAGAATTGGTACCAAAAAGATTTTCAATATCGAAAGTAGAGTGCTTTTCCCAATTATGATCACTAACATAGGTAACAGGCATAAGAACATCATCAAGTTCAGAATCATCATAATCTATAATAGGAGCAACATGCTTAGGGGAAGATACCATTTCCTCTCTTCTTTTACTCCTCTTCTTCTTCTTCTTCTTACTCTTCTTACTCTCCTCTTTAGGAGGGAGAGGCTTGAAAGGCATCTTCTCCACATAATCTAGTTTACTGACAGAAATGACAGAAGAAACTTTGGAGGATTCCTCCTCTCTATTAATAAAATGGAAACATATATTAGTCCTGTCATAGCTTGGCAAAACATCAAGTTTTATAACATTTTGTATGTAAGTATTTGCGAGGCAATCTTTAACACAATAAAGACGACAACCCTGCAGGATGCTAATATTTTTAAAAGCGCTTATATCTACCAAAAAAGTTTTTCTAGATAACTCTTCACACCCCAAAAACAAAGTAAGCTCATCATGCTGATTGAGAGTGATCTTGTCATCACAATACAAGCTTGTGGTACTCATTCGATTAGAAGGGTCACTATTATGGCCTGACCATTGAAAATTAAAATGACCCTTTTCATGGCAAAGTTCACAAATAAAAGGATAAAGCTCAGAAACCTTTTTACCAAGCTCATCTAGAGCCTTGTCCCACATTCGGGTTTCTTCATTCCTGTGGTGGATACAATAATCTTCTTTGTCGTGACTCTGTTCACAAGGTCTAACTACTCCACAAAAATTAACATGCTTATAAGAAATAGGACTTTCAGAGGCTTGAGCATGTTTATTGCAATCATCAATAACAATATCATCTTCCATGCAAGTGTCTTTAAAAGGTTCATGATACACATCCCCATTTCCCTTAGGAACATTGATATGGGAAGCAAAGGCTCAAAAGCAATTAACCATAATTTGAGGATCAAGACCATACTTAGCACTAAGCTCTTGAAAATCAGAAGTTTCAGCAAAAGACTTAATGCAATCATACTCATAATTTATACCTGATACTTTACCTTTGTCGCTATCCCAATCTTCAATATTGTTTTGAATTGTTTCAAGCAGATCCCACTTGACGTCAACATCCTTGCTTATGAAAGACCCATCAAAGCATGCATCTAGATAGTCCTTGTAATATCCTGAAAGCCTTGCATAAAAATTATTAATAACAATATTATGGGGAAGATCATGAATGGGACATTTGAGCATTAGTGTCTTCAATCTTCCCCATGCTTGGGCAATGCTTTCTCCATCATGAGGATGAAAATTATAAATATAATTCCTATCTTTATGAACCTCATGAGAAGGATAGAATTTAGAATAAAAGAGAGTTACAATTTCCTCCCAGCCAATAGGCCGGCCATCATTCAGCATCTTATACCATTCCGCAGCTCTACCCTTTAGTGATAAAGAAAATAGCTTTCTCTTAACTTCACCTGTAGAAATACCTGCACACTTGAACAACTCACATAATTCATGTATAAAGAGCAAATGATCACCGGGATGGACAGTTCCATCCCCTAGATAGCAGTTATTCATAGCACGTTCAACAATCTTCATAGGTATTTTAAAAGAATGAGGATCACAAACATCATTAGAATCATCACGTATGGGAGATAAAATATCATCAGAGCAAACTTTCTCCACTAAAGTTGGGGAACTAAAAATATCATGCTTAGCGAAACCAGCTTCCCCAAGCTTAGACCTTTCCATAGCATTAGCAATAACGGTGTTCAAAGAATTCATACAAATAACATTGCTATGTGAAATAAGCTCCAAAGGTTTTTCAAACATTTCAAATCTAAACTCAGGAAAGACACTATAAAACTCTTTATTTTCCATTAAGCCTAACTAGTGAAAATAAAAACAATAAACAAAATGATATAATTGCAGAATCTAAAGGAAATAACTTCGAGCACTCACCAGCAACTAAAAGACCTAGTAACCAAAGGATGTGAGTACATTTTACCTTACCTCCCCGGCAACGGCGCCAGAAAAGAGCTTGATGTCTACGCACGCTTCTATCCTTATAGACAGTGTTGGGCCTCCAAGTGCAGAGGTTTGTAGAACAGCAGCAAGTTTCCCTTAAGTGGATCACCCAAGGTTTATCGAACTCAGGGAGGAAGAGGTCAAAGCTATCCCTCTCAAACAACCCTGCAATTACGACACAGAAAGTCTCTTGTGTCCCCAACACACCCAATACACTTGTCAGATATATAGGTGTACTAGTTCGGCGAAGAGATAGTGAAATACAAGTAGTAGTGATGATTATAAGTAGTAAATGTAATCTGAAATAAATATCGCTGCGAGCAAACATGTAACAAAACTGAAAGTAAATGGTGTGCAATGCTTGGAAACAAGGCCTAGGGATCATACTTTCACTAGTGGACACTCTCAACAAAATAACATAATTGAACCAATAGATACTAACTTCAATATGCCACTCTAAACAATTCTCCAATGGATAACGAACACTAATCATGCGTAGGGCTACGAAGCACTCCTCAAAGTCCGCATTTCCCCGAACTAGATTGTCCCACACTATCACCATGAACGCACTAGATGGTTCCAACAAACTCCAACAATTCATAGAGACACTAGCCAAAAGAGACACACATGATGCGCACACTGTCACTGTCACACCATGATACAAGGTATCTCCGGAGATTACAATAATAAAGTACGGGAGTAGCATAATATCTGAATAATAACATCTATCAATTCAACTAGATACAAAGCTCACGATCACATAAAGATCACATCATGGGAGAGAGAGGTGAACCACATAGCTACCGGTAGAGCCCTCAGCCCCGGGGGAGAACTACTCCCTCCTCATCATAGGAGACAACAACGTTGGTGGAGATGGCGGTGAAGTCGATGGAGATGGCGGAGGAGGCGACGACATCGATGGAGATGGCTCTGGGGGCACTTCCCCGTCCCGACAGGGTGCCGGAACAGAGACTTCTGTCCCCCGAAATTTGTCTTCGATGGCGGCGGCGCTGTGGAACTGTTCTAGGAAACACGCCGATTGTTTTAGGGTTTGAACTTCGGGAGGCTTTAAATTGGCGGAGAGGCGGCGTCAGAGGTGGGCCAGGGCGGCCTCACCATAGGTGGGCGCGGCCAGGGGTTGGGCCGCCCCCCCTGGTGGTGAGCCTGGCTCCTGCCCCCCCTCCGTCTCATCTTTGGTCTTCGCGAAGCTTCGGTAAAAATAGGAGGTTTGGCTTTTGTTTCGTTCAATTCCGAGAATATTTCATGTGTAACTTTTCTGAAACACAAAAATAGCAGAAAACAGGGAACTGGCACTGTGGCATCTTGTTAGTAGGTTAGTTCCGGAAAATGCATAAAAACGCCACGAAGTGTAACAAAACACAAAGCAAATGGTGTATAAACAAGCATGGAGCATCAAAAATTATAGATACGTTTGAGACGTATCACACGCCTGTGCCTTAGTTCAACCAGCAGTAGTTCCTTCGTCATCATCAACAACCACCTTCATCAAGCAAACAAGCTTCCTTCAATCAGCTGACCTCGTCAACACCTAGATAGCCAATATTGGAGCTACAACACACATGAGCGCAAATCATGGTAATCTTCAACTCTATTGCCAAGTTTGCAATTGCCCTTCCATTCTTGTTGGCAATGGTAACTCTCCTCCAATCTATCATATCAGCTCTAGGTCCACTTCCTTTCTGTCCCCTTCTTGACCCTTTCATCTCAGTAACATTCTCGTTGCTCCTTATCTCATTGAAGATTTGTTATCTATTCACCATTTTACAATTGGCAATAAACTTTCTATGGAGTTTGACCCTCATGGCTTTACGGCGAAGCATAAGACTAGTTGCACAAGTAACCAATTCAATGGTGGCGCCGCGTGGAGCTCACCTGGAGGCAATGGTGCACCAACTTTGGGCCACTATGGTAGGTGCCACACGTGGCATCACCGTCGTGGCAGCAGTGTCGCTTGCTGTGATGGACGCTCCCCACATGAAGACAATCATGTTCATGAAAACAGACATATCTACGTGTTCCTCGTCATTCTGGTGGACAACATAGTAGAAGAACTTCTCTCTGATGACAACAAGCGCGCATTGCGAATCCTCCTACTGCAAGCAGGAGCGGTGCTGCTAGCATCACCCTGAGTCCCTGACCGCCATCGAGGTGTCCAGCGATGTCGCTGAGATGAGGCCGGCGGCGTTCGTCTGCATCTACCTCATATTGAACCGTTTGGCGATGGTGTTTGAAGCTGGCCGCCGATCTGGGTGAGCTTGCATCTTTGTATTTCCCACACACTACAAGGGTGAAGGGCTTTCCGGCACGGATGGAGCTATGTTCATGTGTGTGTGTGGGGGGGGGGGGCACATCCCCCCATGGGAGCAAAAAAAAGCATCACATTACCTTATTGCAACCATGAGGTCCACTCTTGCAAAATGCTAATGCAACACGAATACTTTTTGTGGTTAAATACTATTGCAATGGTCTTCTTTTTCTAGGGCTAGGGTATTGCAACGCCTACTACCATGGCATAATTTTAATTTGCAACAGCCGCCTTTCCATGCAATATCCTATCACCACATCACCAGAATCCATTGCATTAATATGTCGCAACAAAAAACCGTAGCAACAATTAACTTTGAACACATGCAAATCAATGCCATGGAAAATCAATGCACCATATTGCAAACTCTTTGTTTGTCCTTTCCCTGCCTAAATATGCAAATTAATGCATTCTATCTTATAGTTGTGGCCTTCCAAACCTTAAACTACGAAGTGTGAGCACGGGTATTCCTAGCATATAAAAAAAGCTATTCCTAAAAAAGGAAACAATAAGCAAAGGGCCTTGTCATTCATTTGAGTTGTAACGTTACAACCCTACACTTACAAGTTTGGGCTGGCAAAACCTTATGTATTCGTCGTAAAAAAAACGAGACCAACCCAGGCACTAGCACCCGTTGGCATTTTTTTATAGAAGAAAACTCCTGAGCACCACTGCCGAGCCTAGGGCTCGAACTCGGGTGGGTTGGCTGTGCTCCCGCAAGCCTAGCCACCAGACCGACGGTCTGTTCTCTTATGTATTCGTCGTCAAGGAAACAACAAACAGAGAGCTTGCACTTTAGGGGAGAAAGGGAGTATCTCGCAAATTGTAATCGTAGTTGGAGCCAAGATCATTTTGTATCAATGTTTAAATGTAATCTTGCTTCTAGCTGGAAAAAAGCTAAAACTGGTTCACGAAGGACAATGTTTGTTCACCCTTGTGATTGGCAAATTCTAATTTTTTGTGAACAATTTTATATACCCTCTATCTATAAATAAGTGTCTCGGATTCGTCTAGATCTGGATGTATTTACAAATAAAATGTGTATAGACAAATCCGAGTCACTTATTTGTAGACGTAGGAAGTATATTTAGTTGTCCTTTTTTTGTAATACAAAATCTACACAAATTGGATGAAGAATTGTCAATTTTCCAGAAAACAATAACTACTATCATTTTCAGTCATAAGGAACCCTACGTTATATGTTCTATTACCAAAAACTAATATGAAAATTGAATGATTAATTCCACTTAGAGGCTCTAATTTTGAAATAAAATCATGATTTGTACAGGGAACAAACGGGTTGAATTGTGTACTAATCTCTACTAATAATATTGCAATAGGACTGGTCCGTGTCCGTAAAATACGCTTTCAACCAACTTAAAATACGTTTTCGTCCTGCATTATACCGAAACGTTTTCTTTTTCTAAACAGCGGATGCATCGTCGACGCCCTTCATGGCAGCTCGAAGCGCAACCCCTAGCCCAGGTCTGAGTCTCCACCTGCACGGGTCGGTGGTAGAGGCGGCCAAATCAGGTGCTGGAGGAGCTCGATCGGCCGATTAAAGTACGGAGCAGTGCCGCCCCCTTTCTCCCCTGGCCTCACGTCCTCCCTCCCTCTGGCGTTAGACGGGGAGCAAGCTGCTTCCGGCCACCATGAACTCCGGAGACGCCAGATCCTGCCTGTCCGCCATGAGCCTCCACCAGCAACCACTGTCCTAGCGCCACTGCCCCTCTGTGTTCCCTGCCCCCTACCTCGGTCCCCATACTGCTTCTGCCAGCAGCCCTCTCCCGTTTGCTGCTCACGGAGCACCCATGCATGCGTGCCATATTTGCTGCATGCTCAGCTACATAAGAGCCACAAGCAGCTCTGGCGCCAAGGCCGGCCAGCGTCAACGCGGGGGCGCCCTCGTCGGCGTCGGCTTCGCCGGCGAGGCAGCGGAGGCTGGTACAGGTGGCAAAGGTGTTGTTCCCGTGGCCGCGGCAATGGCGGCGCCCGACATGGTTGCGCACGCAGGACAGCATGAAGAACAGGGAGGCATCTCCACAATCAGCTGCAATATAGATGTACGGAATACTAGCAGTTTCAACTTGTATGTATAATGTATTATAGCTCCAACTCTGTGACTGGGGAATCTTAACAGTCTGTGCAATTTGGTCGATCCAATCTTGGCTACAGATGCTTACTGTACTAATAATATTGCAATCGGATTGGTCCATGTCCGTAAATTACGCTTTCGTCCATCGTCCCGAGTCCAGAATCCTGCTTCCTTTCCTACTCGAGCTCGGCTTGCCGAGTCGTAGGCCGCATATGATGCCTCTCCTTTCCTACTCGAGCTCGGCCTGCCGAGTCGCAGGTTGCATAGGGGCGAAACGGACGTAGCAAGGTTGACATGGGATTATGCATCGGCGAAGGACGGGCGCGCGGTAGCTGGACGCAAGGATTACCGCGGTCGGCCGCATCTCACACCCTCGCGCGCAGGCGACCAGTGGAGGAACTTCTGCCCACGCGGAGAAAAAAGGAAGGGACGGGGCATTGGAAAGGTGGAGGAACACCCTGCGCTGCTTCTTTGCTCCTTTGGATGGAGAAAAGAAGGGGCGGCGAGGAGAGATTGAGACAAGAGAAAGGACAATCAGGGTCTACAGTCTACTATGCGTCGATCTTAGAGATTGATAGGGATTGGGAGAGTTTCACATGGCCTATTGATTGAATAGGGTTGCTTGGTGACCTGAGGGAATTGAACAATTGAGAGTTTGCCAATAGCAACGCATGTGTGTGAGAGACACAGGCAATAAATTAAGATGTCAATGATGGGCATGATTAAATGGGTAGACTACGGACGGCAAAATCTGCACGCGCGCCGATTGCATCAGCATGACAAGTTGCCGCTGTGGCCGATTGATCGGCAGGAGGTAAGATTGTATGTATACTAATCTCATCACGGATTCACGGAATGTGTTTGTTGTTATGGATGCGTCATGCATGGCCACGTTAGATCAAAAGCCTGCTCATGGCAAATATGACAATAGTTACAGTAGTATTAAGCATAGCAGGTTCGTTGTATTCACTTGAACTCTCAGAAAATGGAAAATTAGTAAGCTTGTCATACATGCAATTATTAGTAAATTAAATTCGCTATATGATTTTTTGGCCAAACATTTAACACAATATTTTTCCGTACGTGATGTGAAGCTTGATCATAAGTGATTGGAAGGCGAGATTAATTTGTTTCCGATCTAACATAAAAATAAAAGTTCGCTATGGAAGGAAACGAAAACACGTACGGCAACAAATCCAGGGGCAAACCAAGTTCGATGAACGAATACCAACCCAAACCAAAAACATTGCTCCCTTTAATATTATCAGATATAGATAAAAGGTCATGTCAAATCAAAAGGCATCGCCTGTGTTGGAGGGAGCGGATGATCGAACCAGGGCCGCACATCCGCATCCTAACTTCAACCCTGAAGATTTATTCGACCCCAAGGAGGCGAAAGCCTTATCGACAGGGGGTAAGGTGGCCATAACGATGTATGGCTTTGTTGGTGCAGACACACGCATGCTGAGTGACCTAGCTGTAGCAGCAGACATAGGAGGTAGTGGCGGCGCGTCTAACCATGACACATATTTTGCTCACCCGTTGCAACGCACGGGTATTCAGCTAGTGTTGTATACAACTTCTATGAAACAAACAGGACTTTGGATTGACGATCGCTAGGACCATGGATGAACATCTACGCTCCCCTCATGAGACAATAGGCCCAAACATTCTCTCATTTCCGAGCGAATAGAGTATACGGCTTCACATGCTTGATTAGAAATATGAAAATTGGTTTTGTTAAGTTAAACTACTAATAGACTTCAAAGTCTTTAATCTAGACTATACCATGAAAAGGTGTATTATTTTCATAAAATAAAGCGATGGCATATTTTTAACCTTTATGCTTACAATGTTCTACTCCCACCTTGTCACAAAGAGGAAAGACAATACATTAAGGTTCCGTCACGGTTAATGGTGGACAACTCTTTAGCATAGACTATGATCCCATGTAGTGCACGTCAACGTACTCCCTCCCCACCATGCACCTGTGATTCAGCGATGAGGGTGTTTCCTAGAAATTTTTGACATACATCACGTTCCCGAGGAGCACACCCATAGCAAGTTAGCAACGGGGCTGACACAACTTCAGCATCCACCTGAAAGACTCCACGGGCAACCTAGACAACTCCTGTCGGGAGGGAAGATTGTCTTGATGCCACCGTCGCCAAGTCCGCTGAACTCTATGTAAGCTTTCCCCTCGTGTTTGAGAAAGGAAGACAAGATTAGTATCATGGCAAACGCCTTTAAGAAGGGGGCGACAACTTAGTACATAAATTGAACTACCCGTGACACTTCACAGTTTAATGAAAGCTAAACTATTTCCTCCGATCGGAAATAACAACAGGTGACTAGTACAAATTTTGTATTAAATTAATACAAAATTACCGATAATTATTTCTGACCGGAGGGAGTATTAAAAACGAAAAAAAACACACACAAAGTATTGGATTTCTCTTTAAGATTGTCAACCGAAATCGAGCGGCCCAGATCGAATCCATCCACCCTCGTCAGTCCATAGACCATAGTCCTAGACCCCATCATCACCTCTCTCGGTGTCTCCATTGTCCATCCTCCATTGCCTCGTTCTCTCCGCCCGCCGCCGTCCCCCCTCCGTTCCTCCGCCACCGCTACCTGCATTCCAACAAGACGCACCCTCTCCACCGCTCCTCTATAAATAAATACTCAATTCATATAAACGCCAACCATCACCGCCGCCGCTCCAGCATCAGATCTCGAGCCCCATCTGCCAATGGCCGCCGCTTCGTCGCTCCACGTCGCTGCCCCGGCCGCCACCCCGCGGGTGGGATCTGTCGGCCACAAATCCGCCTCAGGTAGTGGTGTTACTGAGCGCGAGGTTTGTCTTTCGTTGCCGGATCCTTGCTGATTTTATGTTTGTTCTCTGCTGTAGCGGCGAGGAGCGTGCGCGTGGCCAGATCGGGTGCGGCAGCGCGGTCCGGTGGCAGGCTGGTGGCATGTGCCGCCGTCGCGGTGCGTGCTCTCTTCTTATCCTCTGAAGACTGTTTGCTTTAATCCTCCGCGCGTTGCCATGCACTGAACCTCTGTTGCGTGCCCTATGTGTGTTCTCGTGTGCAGACTAAGGCCGATGCTCCCGCGAGCGACGCGGCGTCCAAGTCTGAAGGGTAAGAATGATCTAGCATACTTTCGTGCCTTTGTGGTACGAACACCAGTATTCTGAGTATTTAGGATGAATTAGTTGAAACACGTCAAACCATCTCAAAGAAATAGATAGTGATTCATGCAAAACCAGCTATTCGGTATATTCTAGAACTAGCTTTTAGATTTGATTGGGTTTTGCTGTGTTTGTTGTACTCGGTTACACTCTGTTTCAGTCTCTGATTTTTTCTTATTTCCTATGTAAAGTTTGCATGTTAGATTTCGTTGCCATGGCAATATTGTCTGCCAAGTTGCAATCACCTGGTGAAGTGGCAGGCTGTTTAATATTAGTATTACCGCTATTCAGAAGCGAACGGGGTACAGTATGTTAGATGAACCTTCTCTATCTTGGACTAGTACCATAAAACAAATTATATTTGAATTAGCATATCTATATATAAATTGCAACGGTCAAAGCTACATGTTTGTAGCCATGCCATGTCCCAAGTATAATGTATTTTTTTAATACGGGGACACATACTAAAATTTGAGACTTGGAATGTACTTATTCAGTGAACTTATAATAACACACTAAAACAATTTATTAAGGAGGAACTGGATTAAAAAAAAACAAGTATCTAGTCGAATATGTGAACCTTTTAGCTGACCCGGGAGATTTAGATAATCTATTACCTGGCAGCTGCTGCCTCTGCTGTGACTTAGCTGGCACTAAATATGTTTTTCCCATCCCTGTGTGCTGCTCCCTTGATGTTCATCTGTAGAAGGACCAAAATAATAGTACCTGATAATTATCATAATAGCAAATAAATAAGCAGTTCCAAGTGGCTAAGAGCTTGGATAGAAGCATGTCTAGGGAGTAGGTACTAGGAAAGGCTGGAATTTGGTGCTAATTAACATTATTTCGTTTTACGATATTGTTGTCAGATAAGAGCTGAATTAGTTGTTTTGACAAAGGCAATGAATGTTGACCTGCTGCTTCTTTGTTGCTTCAAGGAACCTACATAAATAAAATTGAGAATGCTGTATCCTACTTTAAATCTGTTACTATATTTTCATTTTTTACTGTAAATCTGGTGAGCATACTAAGGCTTTGTTTGTGTTTTGGTTTTCACAAGGGAAAAAAAATATTTTCAGATAATTGAGATCATGGTGAAGGTTCTAGCTTTGATGAGTTATTTATTTTTTGCAAAGTCTGGTGCACATCATTTTAGTTGTTTGTTGGGGTGTGGGCAGAGTGACAAGTCAGCACGAACCTGTATGTAGGAAGGTTGATATTCCTCATATATAAGTCTGGTGCAGTAAGCTTTATCTTTCCAAAATTTCAGTACGAAGCTCACTATTGAGATGGGTGTAGGATGGCCTCTTAGGGCAACCTGAGCTGCCCCTTTTAAGAACTGAATGGGTTGGGTGGAACCAGCTGATGTAGGCTTTTCAGCTCTCCCTTAGGAAACTTCACATTTGGTTTGGTCTTTAAATGCAGTTATGCCACTATACAAGTAGAAAATTTCACTGCAATATGTTTTTGTATGAATATGAATCCGTTTATGTGTGAGTGCAAGTTCCTAATTTGGGTTTGGTCCTTCAATACAGTTATGCCACTTCGACTATTAGTATATTTGTATAATGCAAGTAATTCTTTTACTGCAATTTGTTTTTGTATGAATAAGACTTATATGCTTTAGTGCAAGGTCCTAATTGTGTTATAACTTCTGTTTAGTCATGAGGTGTTGCTGTTTGAGGCTCTTCGTGAGGGTTTGATGGAAGAGATGGAAGCAGATCCAACGGTGTGTGTCTTTGGTGAAGACGTTGGTCATTATGGGGGTTCTTACAAGGTGACCAAGGGCTTGGCTGATAAGTATGGAGACCTTCGAGTCCTTGACACACCTATTGCTGAGAACTCATTCACCGGCATGGGAGTTGGAGCAGGAATGAAGGGGTTGAGGCCTGTTGTTGAAGGCATGAACATGGGCTTCCTTCTCCTTGCTTACAACCAAATCTCAAACAACTGCGGCATGCTTCATTACACCTCTGGTGGCCAGTTCAAAATTCCACTTGTGATCAGAGGTCCCGGTGGTGTTGGTCGTCAGCTTGGTGCAGAGCATTCACAGCGTCTGGAGTCATACTTCCAGTCAATCCCTGGCCTGCAGATGGTTGCTTGCTCTACTCCTTACAATGCCAAGGGTTTAATGAAAGCTGCCATAAGGAGCGAGAACCCCGTCGTGCTATTTGAGCATGTCCTTCTGTACAACCTGAAGGAGAAGATCCCTGATGAGGAGTATGTGTGTTGCCTGGAGGAGGCTGAGATGGTACGGCCTGGTGAGCATGTGACTATCCTTACATACTCGCGCATGAGGTACCATGTGATGCAGGCTGCAAAGACACTGGTGAACAAAGGGTACGACCCTGAGGTGATTGACATTAGGTCGCTGAAGCCATTTGATCTGCACACAATAGGTAACTCCATTAAGAAGACCCACCGCGTGTTGATTGTGGAAGAGTGCATGAGAACTGGTGGTATTGGTGCCAGTCTGAGATCTGCCATCATCGACAACTTCTGGGACTACCTTGACGCCCCTATCATGTGCCTGTCATCACAGGATGTGCCGACACCATATGCTGCAACTTTGGAGGATGCCACCGTTGTGCAGCCTGCGCAGATCGTTGCTGCTGTTGAGCAAATATGCCAATAGGGTATCTGCTTCGATATCGTTAATTTATATCTGTCCTGGCTTGGAACAACTTTTAATTCGTCATTTTTGCCATGGAGCGAGTTAATTGTGATATAGGCATGTATCCATTTTTTATTCGTGTTTGAGCTTGTACTTCCGCTACATGACTGTACTGTATTATGCTAAATGCTAGGGGTCTGAACTTGGGTGTATTGAAGGAATCTTTGAACATCCTGGGCAAGTTATGTGTTTGATTATATTAGTTTGCCTTTCAGGAAAATGCTATCTTAGATTACTTGTTACTCCCCTACTATATTAATTGTCTACTCCCCTACTATATTAATTGTCTACTAGTTGAGTGCCCGTGCGTTGCAACGGTCCTCTGAAATTTCTTTTCTTATCGCATGTGCATATTATGGTTTCCTTATAAGCTATAAAAAATAACTATTTATTATCAATTATCCATAAAAAGAAACGACCATTAAATTATTGATTATTGACTAAAATTTAACAACAGTCATCATATCTTAGAGATAGCTTCGAGTAATCTCCCGTGTGCATTTCACTTGCGATGTACATGCTCACATGGCAATGTTAAGCCTAGGACTCGGCCATTATGCTTCACCTCACTCATATGACTCACTCGTGTCGGTCCAAAGCGGACTTTATGTGTTTTTCTTGATACTTCTCTAAACACTTGAATATTTAGATTTGGTCTCGATGTTGTAGAACAAAAGAAAAGTACCACAAAAGTTCAATACGCTAAGTAAACTCTGAAGTCAACATGAAATGTAAAGCCAGTGGTTTACTTGTATATTTGCAAATGTAACTACTAAATGGCAAGATATTTCAAACATTTTACAAATTCTCCAAAGAAACGTATATATAATACTTGCAATACTTAGAAGCAAGAAGCTGCTTTCACACATCCAGACTATAGCAGCAAATAGCTTCATATCACTGATTTTGGCCAAAGAAAATAGAGAACCTAGCTTACTAAATTCCAAACGAGCATTTACAGGAGGAAGAGACCTGTACTTCTTACAAATTACACAAGTACCTTTTTGCCGCAAAGAAGGTTACACACATGTCTGACCAAAATGAGTACAATATATATTGGCGAAGTCCATCGACGGACTGCTAAAAGCTCGAGGCGTGGCCGGGACTTCACAAGGAGAAGATTGATGCACCTGCCAGTACATTGACCTACTATGAAAGCCTCAAGCTCATTCCAAGACTGAAACCAACGAGTGAACTACAGAGAGCAGCACATTTTCTTTCTCACCTCCAGCTTGCTTGTACATCTAAAATGAAACATGCAGAATGTCAGTTATAGCAAACACAACATAGTAACTACCTGGCATTCATCATTAAGTTATCCAATTATTAGTTTGAGTAAAACTAATTAGCAAAATAGATAGCTGACAACCTTATCTAAATCAGACATGACCACTTTACATATTGGGTGATTGACTACAGATTGCTAGCTCAATAGATCTTACGAGCATAACAGTCCTACTAAGATTCAATTCTTGCACAACATATCCGATAAAAAGAGCTGGTAAAGCTGAACCAGTCGGGACCAGCAACCAAGGATCTCTGGTCACCTGCTACTTATGGCATGGGGCAGTTCCTTAGTTTCCTCCCTTATCGCAGGGGATTAGTGTGACGAGAAGGAGCTGAAGGACTCATGACACAACTAACTGCAGAATACATATAAGCAAGCTCAGACAGGTGTAGGCGTAACCTACTGCACATTCAAGTCAAATGAAGTGTGTGCGCCTAGTTTTGGTACAGAGTATGCACTACTATTTAGTTATATGCATATGTAGATCCTTAGATGAGTTTTGGTACGTAATTGTTAGATTCCTAGATATAGAACATTTATATTGCTGAAGTATTGTAATGTTATCCGACTTGGAATGCAAAATGTACTGAACAAGCATGTAATCTTGGATATAATTAATGAAAGCTCTTGGTTGACTCTAAAAATATAACTTAAAGGAGGATGATAATCTCATAAACCAGTAACCAGTAACTATGGAGAGAATAATGGAGGATGATAATTTTAGAGACTGAAAACATTGAACAATTCATCATAGACTAACAGCAAAAAACAGGTATCTTAAAACCATGTACATAACTCCGGTTCGCTAGTTGGTGGTGAGCTTGGCTAGCGTGTCATTTTTTAAAGTAAAGATTTGCTTGCTTGTTTGTTTCCTTGTCTGTATGCAAGTTTTAAACACAATGAAGAAAAAACTGGAAGAGGCCTTGTAAATAAGTTGCAAATCTGGGGTCCAGGAGAATAAACCTTTGCACCTACCTTCAACAGGGAGCCAGCGGTGGTGAGGAACTGGAAGAGGTCGCTGGCGGTCTCCTCCATGGCTCCAGCATAGTGGTAGAGCAAGTTGTGCAAGTTTGTCCAACTCTGGAGATCCAACAATAGTACTGTCAACATCTATTTTAATACAGTAGAGGTCCTCATCAAGATTTCCGTTATTTAGATCACCAACCAACTTACTAATTGCTGAAGGAAAAGAGCAATAGCTTATTCTCAAGTTCTCTGGCACCAAAAAAAGCAATGCTTTGAAGCAAAAACTAAAGGAGCCTGATTCAGAATCACCTAAAACTTTTCTGAAGACAAATAACGAAGTGAACCACAGACCTTATCGACAGCAGTACATAGCATACTTGTAGGCTTCCCAATACTTCTGTTTTCTTGTCAGCATTTTGGCCATCCCGAGGTATGGGAGGTAAAGAGCCGGTGAAGTTTTAACAGAAAAGGAAGAAGTCAGTAGTTGCAGGCAAGTGAATATAATGGTTTACTCTGTCTGTGTAATACACACACCTTATTGCTCAACCATAAATGACAATATCTCAGTAAGGCGGAAGTGATCTGCAAATGTGCCATAGTCATCAGATCGTTCAGTGACTAATACAATGCCTTTCTTCTCACATAGGCTGTCAACGCGTTTGTAAACCCATTCACCGAGATAATAAAGACGGCTTACCTATGTTAGATGTGCACTACTCCCCATTTGACTTAGAGTAGAAATTAATGGTTTTCTCAAGTTCTTTCTCTATGGTTCCACGAACCTGCATACAGAATAATGAGTTAAGATAATATAAAAACGAATTACAAGAATGTGACATGATGCACTTTAGACTGGTTAGAAATCAATGGAAATACTTATGAGATAGATAACTTTGATCTACCATTTACTCATGAACAATCAGGCATCCTGGGGTATATTTAGGAGTTACCAAGCTTTCAGAGCTGGATCGAATTACTAAATTGAACAATTTCTTAAACTATCCAATTGTAATAAAAAATTAAAGCTTGTTTCCACGGAGTATATCATAATTTGTGACTATTGATGTATTCCACATGAGCACAATGTCATTTATAAACATCAATAAAGGAACACCGCTACGCACACATACAGAACACGACTAATCATGGGCAATACACGATTTGAGAATCACAAGATGAAGAGAGAGCTTCTGACCTGGATCTTGGCTTCGATGATGGTCTTCTGCTCTCCAAGCTGCAGAGGAGGAACCCAGGAAGCTGTGAACAACATCTTCCCGGACAGCTTAGGTCACCCTGGAATCAGAGAAAGGTGAGAAGAATGGCTCTAGACAGAGATAATTCGTCGTGTTCATGGTCGCCGCTCCAAAACAAGCATTCTTATCCTCCTCCTCCATCCCCGCAAGCTGACCCTCGCCTCCACCCCTCCATTCTTCTCATCGCCGGTTGCGAGCAGCTCCACGAGCCAGCACGAACCACCTGATCCCCTTCCAGGTCCTTCTCTGTTCGGTTCTCTGTAGGGCGATGAGAAAAAGGATCTCGGGGGCGGTGAGGGGTGTCCCTAGAAATGCTACTCGGGCCAGGCGTCATAGAAGCCTGTGTCGGCGCGGGAGTTGCCGACACGACCGGAGGTAGCGGTGCCCGGCCGAGGGAGATGCCGGAAGGCAGCGAGGGCACTGCCTTCCGCACCTGGTCCTCCAAGCGACCACGCCGGATGTCGGCGCGACCCGAGGAAATGGCGAGGAGATCGGGGCGGCGGTGGGGCGGGTGGCCTGTCGGCGATAGGCGTTGGCAGGTGGCCTTTGGCTGCTTGGCGGCGGCGGTTCTCCCTTGGCCCAGGAAGGTCGTGGAGAAGAGGAAGAAAAAGGGAATAGAGTCGTGTGTGCAGGTTTTTTTTACGGAAAATAAAGAAGAGTCGTGCGTGCAGGTTATTCTTGATGACAGTTTTATTTAGCGAGGCGCTCAGATTTTATCCGGGTGTGGGGGCGGTCAACGACGTACCAGGCAGGCAGGCAACAATCACCTCTAGACTCTTAATATAGTTTAGATTAGATAGGTGATGATGAGGTGGTGATGGTTGGTACGTCCTCTCACCGCACGCACAAAGAGAGAAAAATGGGCATCCCTTCCGCCCCTCACTCGTGAGAAAACCGGAAAAACCAGTGTCACATAGAAGAAAAAATGCCACGTCCACAAGGCCACGACCTAGGCAGAACCGCCGCTTCACGAGGTCCACGTGACGTTGATGCAGGGGACGAGGGAAAAGAAGGGCGGCTGAGCACCCCGGCCGAGCACGGCTGGCGCTGTTTGAAGCTGACCTCTAGGACGCTGCCAGCTTTGTGTCGGCCATCGCCGACTGCCAGTTTGTCTTCCTCGACACCACGGTGTCCACGCGCGAGGCCACCGAAGCTCACGCCTAGCACCTCGCGTCGCTCCCCTAGGCGATGCCAGGGGCAAAACCTAGCGCCCGGGAAGCTCACCTCCAGCCGAGCCTTCCCTGTCGCCGCCGACGGCGGCCTCCTTCGCGGCGGTCGTCCTCTGCGTGGAGCAGTGCGGAGCGGCCTGGTAGGCGGCATCCAGATCCCTCCACATCTAGGGTGTGCAGGTCCTCCTCGCTCGAGGAGGCCAGGGCGCGGCCCTGGGACGTCGTGTGGCGTTGGTGAGGCGGGGCGGTGCTCCCGACTATGGGCAGCCGGCAGGGATGGCCTGACTCATGTCTTCCACTTCCAGTGTCATAAACTCTTAGTAGTGATGTTATGTTAGCTACGGGCTGATTGTATTGATTCAAGAGGAATTGTAGCTAGGGTTCATGGTGATCTGGCCGGGGAATTGCTCCGGCGAGAGAGGTAGATCACGATCTGGTTCTATCCTGTTACAAGCAAGACAGCATCCGCCGAATCCTGGCCAACCCTAACTAGACGAAGGCAGCCTACTTAAGTAGGGCGATGACCCAGTCGCTGGACGAGTAGCATTGCGACAGCCGCCTGGTTCTCTTCATGGGCTGGGCCGAGGTACTTGGGCCAGCCTGTTCGCCCAGCGACGCAGGTGGTGAGATGGAGTCGCTGACATTCCCCCTTCCTTGAAACGCAGCTTGTCCCCAAGCTGGTGCTCATGGAAAACGCTGCTGCAGTTCTTCTAGGTCTTCCCAAGTGGCCAGCACGTCCGGCTGATCAGACCACTGGATCAATGCTTGTGGAACGAGCTTGGAGTCCTTACGACGGAAACGGCGTTGCAGCACTCGAACTGGAACAGCAAACGAAGCGTCAGGATCAGGTAAGTCTGTCTGTACCTGACAGTGAGGCCCCAGAGCTTGCTTCAACTGCGAGACGTGGAGCACTGGCACTACACCACAGCATTACATTTCCAACGGACAAAATGGTCGGGAAAACTGCTTTTATTGTCAGAGGGTCGGTCGGCAATGAGTTTTCCCGACCAACCTTGTCTGTCACCGTAAGTCCGGTCGGCGAAGACCTTTCCCGACCGATATATGTTTGCCGACCGACTGTCCGACGTCACTATTAAATCTTCCCCGACCGACATTTTCTTTGCCGACAGATACTTCTTTCCCGACCAACATTTTTTCCCGACAAACTGTCAGACAGAGATGACTTTTGCCGACCAACTTTGTGTGAGCCCACCATAGCCCTTCTACATCGGCCTGTTGGTCGGCGTTTGTTTTTCCGACGAACTTCCTAAAATCACTAGAATTATGTATTGCCGACCATCTATCTGACAGTATATTTAATGCCAACCAACATTCAGCTACATAGCCGAGCTCTAAATATATTTAGATTTACTGACAGCCAGAAATCACATGTCCACACAAATATACAAGCATATCATCCTAAAATCACTAGAATTATGTATTGCCGACCATCTATCCGACCGATGATCAGTTGTCTATACAAGCAATACCGACTGACTGGTGGACAATAGAGACTATAGTATTCCCGACTGAAAGTCTGTCCATAAGTATAGGTTTTCCCGACCAGCTGTATGACAGAACTTTTGCCGACCAACAATCTATTGGCTATACTGACTTTTGCCGACCAACGTCAGTCGGGAATCTAGTACTGTGGTGTAGTATGGATGAATGCGGCTGCGAGGCGGGAGTTGGAGACGATAAGCTGCCTCTCCGACATGCTCCAACACGGTGTAGGGGCCGTAATACTTGAAGAGCAACTTATGATGCGCCCGAGGAGCAACAGAAGACTGAATGTAGGGCTGCAGCTTCATGAACACACGGTCTCCAGCTTGAAATACCCTGTTAGATCGCTTTTTATCAGCCTGCATCTTCATCCGATGATGCACTCGTTCCAGATGCTGTTGTAGAAGGCGGACCATGAGCTTGCGATCTTGCAGCCAGGTCTCCAAGTTGGGAACAGAGCAAGTGTCTGCAGTAGTGAGTCCAAAGTGGCGTGGGGAATGGCCATACAGAACCTCAAAGGGAGATTTGTCATTCAGTGCAGAGTGGCTACTGGTGTTGTACCAGAACTCAGCCAAGGAGAGCCATTGGGCCCATTTCAGCGGGCAAGAGTGCGTGAAGCAACGCAGGAATGCCTCCAAGCACTGATTAACATGCTCCGTCGTACCATCTATTTGGGGATGATGTGATGAACTCATATGAAGCTGAATGCCAGCCAGAGAAGTGAGTTCCTGCCAGAACTTGCTCGTGAAGATGCTGTCACGATCAGAGACAATGGACTCTGGAAGACCGTGCAATTTGTGCACATGTTCCATATAGGCCGCTGCAACTGTTGAGGCAGTGTAAGGGTGAGAGAGCCCGATGAAGTGTGCATAACGAGACATTTTGTCGACAACCACCAGGATGCTGTTAAAATGGCCAGAATGAGGTAAACCATCGATAAAATCCATGGTAACCATTTGCCAGAACTGACCAGGGACCGGCAGAGGAGCAAGAAGGCCAGGATAGCGGGACCTGTCAGGTTTAGCTTGCTGGCAGACCACACACTCTTGCACAAACTTCTTGATGTGGTTCTTCATATAATCCCAATAGAACAGAGACTTGATGCGGCAGAATGTCACCGGAAATCCAGAGTGGCCACCCATGGGACTAGAATGCATCGCTGACATGATCTTGGATGGAAGAGGACTGTTAGAAGGCAACCAGTGTTTGTTTTTGTACCTGATGACACCATCTCGAAGAGAGAAATCATCAGTTTCATCAGCGTTGACCGACAGACGAGTCAAGAGCTCATGTGCCTGAGAGTCACTGTCATAAGCAGCCACTATATCTGCGAGCCAAGCTGGGTGTAACTAGGAAATAGCACAGAGAGAAACTTTCGACGCTGGGCGGCGAGACAACGCATCAGCCGCATGGTTAGCTGTCCCCTTCTTGTAACGAATAGAGAATTGCAGGCCCAGTAATTTGGTAAAAACCTTCCGTTGCCAAGGCGTGTGTAAGCGCTGATCCTCCAGGTGTGACAAACTGCAGTGATCAGTATGAATCACGAATTCAGCGTGCTGGAGGTAGGCACGCCACTGCTCTACCGCAAGCAAGATGGCCATGTACTCTTTCTCGTACATGGAGAGACCACGGGTGCGCGGTCCCAAGCTCCTGCTGACGAACGCCAACGGATGCCCTTGCTGAAGAAGCACTGCTCCTACCCCAGAATCAGAGGCGTCTGTCTCGATCTCAAAGCGTTTGGTGAAATCAGGCAGAGCCAGCACAGGTGCTGTGGTCAACGCAGTTTTGAGTGCATCGAAGGCAAGTTGGGCTTCCACTGTCCACAGGAACTGCACATTCTTGCGAAGAAGAAGGGTCAATGGTTGACTGAGAGTACCATAAGAATGGACGAATTTCCTGTAGTAGCCCGATAGACCTAAGAACCCCCTCAACTCCTTCACAGTAGTGGAAATTGGCCACTTCTGTACATCCATAATCTTCTGTGGGTCAGTAGAGACACCTGATTCATCAATGACATAGCCGAGGTAAGCAATTTTGCGCTGTGCAAACTGCCACTTTGAATCTTTAACTCGCCACTGATGCTGCTGGAGAAGTTGCAAAACTTGACGGAGATGGACCAGGTGGTCAGAGTAAGAACGGCTGTAGACTAGGATATCATCGAAGAATACAACGGCGCACTTGCGAAGCACTGGGGGAAGTGTTTCATTCATCATAGCCTGGAAGGTACCTGGTGCGCCCGTCAAACCAAACACCATCACATTAAAATGGTAATGGCCACTATGGGTGTGAAAAGCTGTTTTGTACTCCTCGCCTGGCGCCAGCCTGATTTGATGGTACCCAGCACGGAGATCCAGCTTGGAGAACCACGAGGCTCCGGTGAGTTCATCCAAGAGCTCGTCGATCACCGAAAGTGGGTACTTAGACTTGACCGTGAGCATGTTAAGGTGGCGGTAATCAACACACAATCGCCAAGTGAAGTCATGTTTGCGCACCATAATGATTGGAGACGCAAAGTCACTGGTACTGAAGGAAATCATCCCCGAGTCTAACATTTTCTGAATCTGTTTCTCGATCTCCGTCTTCAGCTCAGGAGAATACCGGTACAGCCTGATCTTGACAGGGCGAGCCCCTTCGATAAGAGGAATCTTGTGGTCATAGGCACGACGAGGTGGCAAGGAAACCGGCTTCTCAAACACTTCAGCAAATGTCTTGAGCAGGCACTGGTGTAGGAGATTGTTGTTGTATGAGCTGCAATTCAACAAGTGTGCAAGTGAACTGTTCAGGTGGTTCCCCTTGCAAAAACACCGGAAGCTGGTTATAATCAAAGGAAAGCCACTTCTGTTCCCAATTGATATTCATGGTGCCACGAGCAGACAACCAGTCCATGCCAATGATGCCATCATAATGGTGAAGCGGCAACACCTTAAAATCTGTTCTGAAAGTGTGGCCACCAGCTTCCCATGGACAGTTGGGTGCAACCAACGTGCAAGACAGGTAGCCACCGCCTGCTACCCTCACACGCTGTCTGACAGGCAACGGCTGTAGCTGAGGCAGGTGAGGAGCCAAACGTTCACTGATGAACGAATGAGAACTGCCAGAATCAAGCAAGAATACCACATCATAGCCTTGTAGCTTACAAGGTAAACGAACAGCAGCTGTATGAGCCTTGGTGGATTGAGTTTCAGCAGATAATACCATGAGGTCCAAATCACTATCCTCCGAGTCACAGTGTTCCGTGGAACAGAACTCCAGCATTTCCTGCACAACATGAAGCTGAACAGTGGTGTTGCACTTGTGTTCGTTGCCCCATTTCTCTCCACAGACATAACATAACCCTTTGGCCTTGCGGTATGCCTTGAGTGTGGCAAGTTTATCATCTCCAGATGACTTAGCTGGTTCAGCATGGCGACTATCGTCAACAAACTTCAGAGAGCTATGCCTGGAATGCCGGGATGAATGAGAAGATGATGGCCTCTGATAACGAGGACTTTCCAGCTCCAATTCGTCGTCACCAAGCTCCTCCTGCACAAGTGCGATAGAGTAGGCAGTATCAAGGTCTATGGGACGCTGAACAGCTACAAGTAAACGCACTGCAGGCTTTAAACCATCTATAAATCTAGTGGTGTAGTGCAGCATATCTGGGTTTGGCTCATAAGCAGTTAACTGATCCAAAAGAGCAGAAAAAGTAGTGATATAAGCAGCTACTGTGCCAGTTTGCCTCAAGCGATACAGTTTCCGCACTAAGGACTGGTGTTGGTTTTTACCGAAGCGACAAAGCACTTCAGCACAAAATTCTTGTCAAGTTGCACACACAAACTTGTGTTGCACCGAGGACATCCACTGCGCAGCGTCGCCTTCAAATTGCATTGCAGCAACAGTGATCCACTACGGGCTTGCCAAAACTTTGGATTCTCCCTAGAAAATTTCGGAAAATCCATGGAGGGTGGTTTCCCGTGGTGATTAGATGTGGCTCTCTTCTCACGGTGCAACAAGCTACTGAAGGAATTTGCAGTGGTAGAATTGGAGGCATGTTGGATACCTCGAGCCGGAGGAGGGACATAGGGCCTGGCCCCAGTTCCCTGCCCCCGTGTAATCATGGTCGAGCGGTGCCCACTTGGGCCGATCTCCGCGTCTCCCCCCGAGCTCCTGATGGGCGGATCCGGGTCGACGATCTGGGAGGCGAGACCCATCGATGCGCGGAGGTCCTCCTCCAAGCCATCCACGTACGCCTGCATATTGCGCTCGGCAGTGCCGACGGTCGCCGCCACCGCCTTGTCGACAGCACGCTCCACCGCCTTGTCGACAGCGCGCTCCACCGCCGCATCGACAGCGGTAGCCACAGCGGAGTTGACCGTGGAGATGATGAGGGCGTTGATGTCGGCCTTGAATTTGTCTTGAGATGCCGAGACCGTTTCATAGATCGCCTTGCCTTCCGGCGACAGCGACTCCATGAGCTCGTGCCGGCGCCGCTCCACCGCCGCCCGCAACCTTGTGTCATGGGGATGCGGTGGATCCAGGACTGAAGCAATTTGGTGACAGATCGGTGAGAGAGGAAGGTGGGAAAACTGGCTCTGGAAACCAAATGTTAGCTACGGGCCGATTGTATTGATTCAAGAGGAATTGTAGCTAGGGTTCATGGTGGTCTGGCCGGGGAATTGCTCCGGCGAGAGAGGTAGATCACGATCTGGTTCTATCCTGTTACAAGCAAGACGGCATCCGCCGAATCCTGGCCAACCCTAACTAGACGAAGGCAGCCTACTTAAGTAGGGCGACGACCCAGTCGCTAGACGAGTAGCGTTGCGACGGCCGCCTGGTTCTCTTCATGGGCTGGGCCGAGGTACTTGGGCCAGCCTGTTCGCCCAGCGACGCAGGTGGTGAGATGGAGTCGCTGACATGTTACTCTGTTAGGAAAGTTGTATTCTCTACTCAATGTGCATTTCTTTGATTACAAGTAGATTGTTCCTGTTCCCTTCCCGTTTTTGGGTGCGCTCGCCCATGCTATGCGTTTCTTGCGGCGTTTTTTGATTTCCGGTTTCTTTTGGATTGATGCTGCGTGCTCTTTTTTAACCTGGTTTTCGCTTACATGATCTTTTTGCAGGTCTGGTCGCGGTGCTCTGCTGGAGTCCTGGAGCTGCTGCTGCTTCCTTTCATTGGCCACCAGGTTAGCGATTTGTCGGGTGAATATGCTAGGTTCTGCTGTTGTTTTTTTGGGGACAAAATGTGCTTTAATTACTAGGGATTCTGTATTTTCTGTGCAATCTAGATGAACTAGGGTTTTATGAAATTGCATGTTCTTATGTTCTCGCTTTTGACATTCTTCCACTTTTTTGACCCGGAACAGCAGGAGTTCTGCTTGTATTCATTGAAAGAAGGGGGGATTCTGTACATGCCTAAAGAAGGCAGAGAGAACCAGAAAAGGGAACAAAAAGGAGAAAACAGAACCTCAACTAGCAAACTCAAATTTACAACAGATAGGCAGTGCCAACTAGAGCGACTTCATCTCTAACTTGCTGGGCTAAATCAGCCGCCAAAACCTCCTTTCCTTCAAAAACTCTCTGTCCTCGTTTTTTCCAAGTATGCCACACTGTATGGCAAGTCTGATAGTTCCGCTCCTCTGCGCTTTAGGAACACATTTCTGAATCTTACGCCACCATGTCCTAACAGTCAACAGCTGAGAGCTAAGCTGTGTGAGTTTAGCATTGGAAGACGAAAACGATGCCCACACCTCTTTCGAATAAGAGCAGCCCACTGCCAAATGTGCTGCCGTCTCAGAGTAAATGACACCGTGAGTCATACAACTTATTCCATATGTGCACTTAAGTCACACGTCTTGCAAACTCGACTAACCGGTCACACAACTTGTAAAACATGTGCACCTGAAGTCACAAACCGATCCATTATCCGTTTTTTTTATAAAACCTGTCATACGAGGTCAGTTGGACTCTTTTTTGCATTTAGCCCCTTGGCTGAAAATTATGTGGTACAATTTCATCCTTCTAATTTTCTGCCAGAGGTTAACTGCAAAAAAAGAGTCCAAATCAAGATTTTTTCATCGGAGGGAACCGGAATTTCCGGTTACCATGAAATCTCGAAAATCTCGTGAATTTATTGGACGAGATTATTCAAACAATTTTTGATTTTTGATTTTTTTTTACGTAGAACAAATAGATTAGATATCCAGATCTGAGTAGGATTTTTTACGAGCCCTGGCGGTTCGAACGTAACACTGGATATCCGAGGTTTGAAGTTCGAATCACATAGTCGATATAATTTAACTTTTTCACATTTATAGACTAAAACAGACAGAAGAAGAAAAATGATTATAATGGGAGTCGAGCCGCGATCCTAAATGGATGCTCCTGGATACCTTGCCAGGACACGAAATATCTAGTATAGGGAGCTTATTGAACATAAAATCGGACTTAAATTCAAATGCAACCGAATTATTTTGAACTGTATCAGTATTTTTGGAGGGGAGCAAGAAAACCGATTTCCGGAAGTATTTTTGAAATCTCGGACAAGAAAAAAACCATGGTCCAAATGACCTCGGGTGCATAGCGCGTGACAGTTTTTTTTACCAAAAACCGAACATCATACCGGTTTGTGACCTCGGATGCACATGTTCACAAGTTGTGTGACCGGTTAATCAAATTTGCAAAACTAGCAAGGTGGCCCTCGCAAGGCATCATCTTCATCGTATTGAGTATGCCTATGAAACTAATTCATCGTTTAAAAATACTAAAAGTATGGAACTCTAAATTACATAGTTCTATGACCACCAAAAATGTTATTTTTGTAAAGTAATACCGATGTGAAAATTTGTTGGACTAATTCAATTTGTGGTACAATATTTAAGGCGACATTTGCAAAATGCCAAGTCACCAATTTGTAATTTAGGTAGTGCCCTATTACCTTAGAAAATTATTTAAGCCACATGTCTAAAAGAGCACGAACCAAATAAAACTTGAAAACTTCGATTATAATGATACATTTACTGCAATGTTTTATCATTCAAATTTATACTTGACCAAAAAGTGTATTTGATTTTCAAACGGTTACACGCAAAAGAATATTTGTGTGCGATCTGTAGAGAATCATAATAATATTTATCCCAATCAAGCAAACATTGTCAATAGAATTTTTTCTCATAATAAATATATTCGTAAATCCTTTTGAAAGTAATACTTTCACCATGAAGTCAATAGATATATGTATTCAAACCAAAGTGAAATGTTATAAATCCAATATGTTAACAATTATGCTTCTATAGTAGTACCACCTTTCTCTCTAATTGGAAAAGTTCAGTGTAACACAACTATTTTAAAAAAGACCATCGTATACTATCCTCTACCAAAATTAACTGAAAGATGCTTTTTGAATCCATGATGTGATCACACATGTACTATATGACAAGGACTTCTTTATTAAACCTTGTACCTAGCAATATCCTATTGGAAAAAAATCAATACAATTTAAATGCAGAGCGGACTTCTTTATTAACATCTTTTGTTTTATGAATCTCTAGGAGCATTATCACGTGATGATGACCAATGGCATGTCCTCAATTTTACAGTAGCTGCCCATCTCCTTTTTTTTTTGGGTATCTCCCCTTCTCCTCCAGTGGCTCCTCTGGCCGTAGTGGAGAGGGGAGCGTCCGCTGATCTTTATATAGTAGTCTAGGTGTGGCCTCTATGTTGTATGCCGTTATGCCGTTAGTTAGGAGCAGCGTTGCAAATCTGAGCGGTCGGATCTGGAGCGGTGTAAGGTGCATGCTTTGTGGTTCTTATGCTCGAGTGGTCAGAGTTGAGCACAAAGAGCATCGCCGACGACTCCTCCAATAAAGCCGGCGTGTTCCCTTGGCGCCTCGAGGTGGTGGGAGGTGGTGATGTGAAGTATCTTCTGTCTGGACGCGGCGGCGAGGAGAAGAGGCGAGGTAGTGGCAGCTTCCCAACGCAGAGGTGGGCGGGCGGTCCGGCAATACCCCTTCTGCCCTGCCATGGAGGCAAGCAGAGTGGGTGGAGCTAGATCTACTCGACTTCTTCATCAATGCGTCGTGCTCGGCGCCGCCACCTTTGGCTCGATGGTCGTGCGCCTTCGTCGTTTCTCTTGGCCGGTCGTGGAGACGAGGTAGTCAACTACGAACGTGGTGCGGCAGGACAAGCTCGCAGGTGGCGTCGAGGGATGCTGGAGTCTGCGCCACCAGCAGTATCTCCCAAGGCCCAAGCGATGGCGAAGTGACACCGCTGCTATCTTTGATCACAAGCAGTGTGGTACTGCTACGCTCAGCCTAGATGGGCTGAGCTTTTCGTCCTCCTTGACTGGAGGATCTTCTAGGATCTCGGCGCGGTGTTTATTGTCGCTGCTTCCCCAACTGACGATGTCCCCGGTGGAGGCAGGGGTGGCTGCGCCTTGAGGTCAACGATCATCGATGATGAAGCTAGACCTTATCACGTTTTCATGATGTTCTGTGGGGTGCGATGTGTAAAAGTTAGGGGCCAAGCTGTTATTTCTATTTTCTTTTAGGCCTTTTTTAATGTATACCCACTGATTCAATTTTACAATGAGATTCTTTATGCTACGGACATCCTTAGGATGCAATTTTGGATTATAATTTTTTTTTAGTTTACACTTTTTGAAACCAAGGGGGTCTCCCCTATTTTAAAAAAAGAGGATGCATGTAGTACTTTCTCCGTCTTAAATTAGTTATATTAATTTTATCTAGATAAACATGCATCTAGACACGTTTTGGTGTTTAGATATATATGTATGTAAAAAAGTTTAGACGAGTAATTCAAAATTGAGGAAGTAGCAGTATTGCTCTAAAATCTGTATAGTCTAGATTTCATTTTCCAATTACCAAACCATGTGTAACATATTATTCCTAACGATACAACATGATTTTATGAATTGGATACTTGGGCTCAAATGTGTGGTCCGTATATTGTCTCCAGGTTTGGAGTTGTCTTTAGGATATGTGGCATGGCTTTAGGTTTAAGATTTTTTTTGACCCGACGTCAGGTTTGGTTTTATCTTTTGAGGAGAAACAATCTATGAGTGTTATTTTTTAACCTATACGTACGTGTCAAACCGGAAACAACCTATGATTGTTTTTTTTGCCTATGTACGTACGTGTTAAACCGGTCAGTTGATATTTCTTTTGAGTTTAACTTGTTACGTAATTGATTTTTTTATTAAATCTAAACCGTAAATTTTAGATCTAACCATCACAATAATTTAGATGATGTGGATTAACGTGGTGCTTCTATTTTAGACCCCCCGTATTGTGCTTTTAGTATATAGTAGATGTGTGATTTAAGTGTACATGAAGGACAAGTTATGTGACCCCCGATGTCATTTACTCCGTCTCCGCTTCTTGATCACACATGCAACAAATTGGATTACAGGGCATGCCTCTTCTCAAAAAGTCTGTCCGCAGTCCAGTTCCGGTTGCGCAATAATAACCACATGAAGAACTTAACCTTTCCTTCAACCTTTGCCTGCCACACTTTCTCAAGATGAGGCTGCGGTACCCGTCCATGAAACTGAAATTCATAGGCAGATTTAGCCGAGCATCTCCCATCAGCACAAGGGAGCCACTGAATTGAATCCTGTTCGTCAGTTAAGTGAACTTCATCGATTTTTGCCCATAGCTGGAGAAACTGGTGCAGCTCTTCAGTAGATATTCTAGAAAAGCCCTGTAGCCATCTTCCATTGTTTAGCGCTTTGGCAACAGATATGGATTTACCTCGGGCAAGGCTCACAAGCAAGGGAGCGATATCAGCAGAATCCAACCCATTAAGCCACCTATCAGACCAAAAGTCGGCCTTTTGTCCATTGCCCACCGTGATCTTTGTACAAGCAGCAAACAGCTGCAGCTCTTTTTCATCGCGTGGCAGCGCAGTGCCCTTCCACGGACGATCAGCCTCATCCCAAGCATACCACAACCATCGAAGGCGCAAGGCGCGGCCATACATGCTTAAATCCTTGATTCCCAAGCCTCCAAATATTTTTGGAGCGCAAACCGAAATCCAGTTGACCAAACAGTGTCCTCCGTTGGCTTCTTCATCTCCCTTCCACCAAAAGCTTCTGCGGATCTTATCAATCTTTTTTATTGCCCAAGAACATTCTTCCACTTCATGGAAGTATTATGAGCTAATGAGAAAAAACGTCTGCATAACGAAATTTTGATCGCCACATTTAGTTCTAATTGAGCTAAATGCCTTTCTCTATACTGAGCATGTATATTCCTCTCCTCCTTGCCCACATGATGATATTAATAAACAGCCACAATAGTTTTGGTGTCTTACACTGTGGAATCGTAATCATTAGTGTGTTAAAACCTTCGAGTGATATTATTCGCTGCTAGGCACATTAAAAACTGCACTTTTTTCATGTTTGAGGAAGAAAGATAAATTATAAGATAAATTATGTAAAAGCATTTTCTAGAGATATATTTTGTGGAGTTTGTGTATCTTTAAGGACAGTACCCACACCGTCAGCATTGCGTTTTACTCTCAAGATTGGCTGGTTAGAACAAACTCTAGAGTAATCTATACCGGTTTCTTTTACCTGGGCCCAAAATCATCTTGTGGCACCAAATTATCTATTGTAAGATCGAATATACTTTAAGCATTAATTTCTCCCGGCTACTTTTTGGTTAGAAACACTGAAGCCTGAATTGTTGCTCCTGGAAGTTGGAACATACTAGATGCAAGGTTCTAAATCGTTTACATCGGATTGGTAGCTTACTGTATTACCCATATTATTAGATATCGCCAAATTGGATGATCTATGCATGTGCCATGGCTTCCAAATGTCATCATGATAGTGACACATGCATAGATAATCCAAATGAAATTTCCTATTCTCATGGTCAACTAGTGTGAGCTTCTCCTTAATATAAAACTAGCAGTAGTACATCATTTTGTAAGAATGCGCCATTTGTACAACACGAGGTCCACCAGACGACTAGTGTGATGGCCGGCCGGTCGGGGGGCTGGCTCATCCAGAGGTTTTATATCCTCTGTAGTAGTGAAGCACCACCCACACTGAAGCCATCATGAAACACATCCATCTCCTACTGTCTTGCACTTGTCTCCTGCTATCCTCCACTGCACCGGTGAGAGCCGATATCCAGCGTGAAGCTGCAGCACTAGTGTATTGGAAGGATAGCTTGGCAGGTGCTGATGACTCCCTTGGATCATGGTCTTTAGCCAACTCCTCGAGTTTTTGCAGGTGGCCGCACGTCACTTGCGATCTGGAGGCCGGGCATATCATGGAGCTCGACCTCACGAACGCAAGACTGAACGGCACACTTAACGAGCTCGACCTCTCGGCTTTTCCGCACCTGGTCATGTTGAGAATCTTCGGCAACCCATATTTGACGGGCGCCATTCCACGCAGCATTTTCCAGCTGAAACACCTTGCTGTACTGGAACTGGCATCTTTGGGGCTCGATGGCACACTACCTGGAGAGGTTGGTAACTTGACAAGCTTGGTGAAGCTCAAGCTCTACTCGGTTACTTTGACTGGATCAATCCCAGAAACAATTGGGATGCTCAAAAATCTCCGCTGGTTGTCGCTGACAAACAACAGTTTGACTGGCAGCATCCCGCTGGAGATTGGAAACATGACAGAATTGCAGGGGATTCAGCTTTCGCGTAACTACCTGGAGGGGCAGCTACCCAGTACCATCTCACATTTGATAGAACTCCAGTATTTGCTTTTGTCAGTAAATCAGCTCGGAGGCCATATCGTCCCTGAGCTTGGGAATAGCAGCCTCCTGGGTATGATCAGTATTGCAAATAACAACTTCTCCGGCTTGTTCCCGTCATCCGTTTGCGTAGGAGGAGCACTGATAACTGTCAGTGCTGAATATAATGGATTTACCGGCATTCAACAGCAGACATTTCAGAACTGCACAACCCTGCAAATTGTTGACTTCACGGCAAACAACATTGTTGCAGAGCTAAGGAACTGTTTCGGCGATGGTGAGCATCGACGATTGCTTGAGTTGATGGCTTTCAGTCAAAACCAGCTGTATGGCCCACTTCTGACGGAGCAGGCTGAGGTATTCCTTTGTAACTATACTGATTTAAATTTCTTAGACCTATCAAACAATGCCTTTAATGGAGGTCTCCACGAGTGTATCGGGGACTTGCCAAGATTGGTATTCATGGATCTGTCGAGGAACTCGTTCAGTGGTGTAGTTCCGTTCTCATGCAAAGATGATCTTAGCTATTTATACCTAGCCAATAACCATTTTGGAGGAACCTTTCCTCTGGGTCTTCAGAAATGCAAGAACCTTATAACTCTAGACCTTGGAGGCAATAATTTCTTGGGTACGATACCTTCTTGGATAAGCACTAGCCTGCCTGCATTGAGATTTCTTCGACTGTCATCAAACATGTTTGATGGCATCATACCCTACCAGATATTAAAACTTCGCCAACTCCAGGTATTGGACTTGTCAAATAACAAGCTCACCGGTCCCGTTCCAAACGATTTTACCAATTTTACTGGTATGATACAAGAACCAAAAAGCTTCCACTACGGTGGCGCGGACATCAATGAACAGGACTTGTCCATGCATGTAATGTGGAAGCATGCGGATCATATTTTCACTGTTCCAATGTCGGCCATGGTGGGTATTGACTTATCTTGCAACTCTCTTTCGCAAGAGATCCCGGATGGGCTCACAACCCTTCTTGCACTCAAGTTCCTAAATTTATCAGGTAATCATCTGTCAAGTTCCATTCCCCAAGACTTTGGCAACCTGTTATTTCTGGAATCACTGGACCTTTCCCAGAACCAGCTCGCGGGGGAAATTCCTCCAAGCTTCGGAGCTTTAAAGAGCATGACTGTTCTCAACCTCTCGTACAATGAATTGTCAGGGAGGATACCTACAGGCAGTCAGCTGCAGACGCTTGATGATCCCTCAGTTTACAGCCACAACCCAGGGCTATGTGGTTTCCCATTGGAAGACTGCATAAACCCATCAACGCCGACGCAAAAGAAAGTGGGCCAGGCTGGAAATAGAGAGGTGCTATGGGTGTATTGCTTTGTGGCTGCTGGATTCATCTTTGGGTTCTGGCTGTACTGGGGCATGTTCTTGTTTTTTAGCAAGACTTGGAGGTGTGCGTTCTATCAGTATGTGGACAACATGCAAGGGAAGGTAACCAAGAAGATATACAGCTACTTGTCGTGCCCCTGAAGTAAAGATTTGGGCACACATAAATGCCCAGTATCGGGCCTGATTGTAATGTTCCCTTCTTTGGTTGTAAAAGTATTGCAGGGGTTTTGTGCATTTGCTAGTACTTTGATATGTCTGGGTTGATTTAGGTTTGTACTGCTGAAACATACATGTTACAGATGAACTATGCAACATCTACCTGAAGTTAATACTTTCAGCGTTTCAGCAACTATCGGGTCTAAAAATAAATTTCCATCAAAGTGAGTTGTACTGCTTTGGGAAAGCAAAAGAATCAATGGATTTGTTAGGAAATGGGGAATAGCAACTGACATTCACAGGTGGCCAAAGGCCAATACATGTACATGTGTGGGTAATATGCAAAGAGCCCCTTATACTACGGGGAAATAGAGAAAGAAGACTATACATGTCTAACACTCCCCCCCCCCCCTCAAACTCATGGTGGATCAACAACACTGAGTTTGGAGAGAAAGAAGCTATGTTGCGCTCGGGTCTGGGCCTTCGTGAAGAAATCTGCCAACTGCAACTCGGAAGGCACATACTGAAGAGCGAGAATCTGATCCTGCACAGCAGTGCGCACAAAGAAGGCATCAACACCGATGTGTTTGGTGAGCTCATGCTTCACCGGATCTCGCGCAATGTTGATAGCACCTGTACTGCCGGACAATAGGGAAGTCGGTGTAGTGACAGACACACCAAAATCCTCCAATAACCATCGTAACCAAGTCACCTCGGCCGTCAAACTGGCCATAGCTCTAAACTCAGCCTCGGTACTCGAGCGGGAGACAGCGGTCTGTTTCTTTGTCTTCCATGCAATGAGAGAACCACCAAGAAACACACAGTAGGCGAAGAGCGAGCGGCGATCCGAAGGATCGCTAGCCCATGTAGCATCAGAGTAGGCCTGGAGCTGTAAGGAGCCAGAACGAGGGAAAAAGAGACGACGGGTGATCGTGCCTCAAAGATAGCGAAGAACACGAAGGAGATGACTATAGTGAAATGAGTGGGAGCAGAAACAAACTGACTCAGAATATGAACCGGATAGGATATATCGGGTCGAGTGACAGCAAGATAGACAAGGCTCCCAACAAGATGACGATAGTGCGTCGGATCAGAAAGAGGGTCACCATCAGAAGCACGAAGCTGGACATTGAGCTCCATAGGAGTCTCAACGGTGCGCTCATCACCAAGAGAAGCACGAGCAAGGAGATCCTGGATATACTTTTCCTGGGAGATATAAAAACCATCCGAAGTGGAGGAAATCTCAATACTAAGAAAGTAGCGAAGAGGACCAAGATCAGTCATAAGGAACTGCTCACGAAGACGGGCCTTAACAAAGGCAATATACTCAAAATCATCGCCGGTGATGATCATATCATCAACATAGAGGAGGAGAAGGGTCCGTCCTCGAGGAGAAGTATGAACAAACAGCGCGGGATCATGAGCGCTGGGGGAGAATCCGACAGCAGTCACCACAGAGGCGGCGCGAGGGGCCTATTTCATGCCATAAAGAGAGCGCTGAAGACGGCAAACCATGCCATTAGGAACAGGGTACCCTGGAGGAGGCTGCATGTAGACCTCCTCACGCAACTCACCATTGAGAAATGCGTTCTGAACATCAAGCTGAGACACAGACCAGTGGCGAACAGAGGCCATGGCAAGAAGAGTGCGCACAGTGGTCATATGAGCCACGGGGGCAAAAGTCTCATCATAATCACGGCCCTGCTCCTGCTGGAAGCCATGAGCTACAAGACGCGCTTTGTAGCGCTCAAGAGATCCATCAGAGCGAGTCTTAATCTTATAGACCCACTTGCATGTGATGGGACGAACACCAGGAGGAGGAGAGACAAGATCCCAGGTGCCAGTGTGCTCAAGCGCAGCAATCTCCTCAGCCATGGCAAGCTGCCATTCGGGATGGCTCTCAGCATCCCGATAAGAAGTCGGCTCGAGGGAAATAGAAAGACCATAGTGACTAGGAGAGTAGTGATCGGGTGGACGACGCTGGCGAGCAGGAAGAGGAGGAGTCATCTCATCAGAGGAAGAAGGCATATCAGAAGAAGAAGCAGCATCCAGAACATGAGAATGACGAGAATAGTGGAAAGGAAAAGGAGACAACGAGGAGGTGAGTGGAGGATCAGAAGGAAAAGAAGAAGGACTCGGTGGGAAGGAGGGTGGTGGTGGGGAAGATGGAGCATCGGCAAGGATGGGATGGGGAGAAGGATCAATCAGCATAGAGGGAGGTGTGTCAGGAAACAAAAGAAAAGATATGTCCTCCACCGAGAAGGCCGAGGAGGAGGGACGTGGGTAGAAAGATCGCGACTCATCAAACTTGACATCACGAGAAATGCGCATCCAACGACCAACGGGGTCCCAACATCGATAGCCCTTGTGCTCATCACTGTAGCCAAGAAAGACACACTCAACAGACTGAGCGGTCAGTTTGGTGTGCTCGCGAGGGGCCAGAAGAACATAGCAAACGCAACCAAATGAGCGGAGAGCCGAATAATCAGGGGAGCGAGCAAACAAATGCTCTAGAGGAATATCACCCTGTAAGGCAGTCGAGGCTGAAGGTTAATGAGATAGGTGGAGGTAGAAATAGCCTCAGCCCAAAAGTGAGGCGGAAGAGATGCGGCAATCATCAGCGCACGGACTGTCTCAAGCATATGGCGATGCTTGCGTTCAGCCACGCCATTCTGAGCGTGAGCGCCGGGACAGGAGAACTGAGCGAGAGTCCCCTGCTCAGCGAGAAAACCACGCAACATCTGGGATACATACTCGCCAGCTGAATTATCTCGAAAAACACGAATAGGCATGGAGAACTGGGTGTGAACCATGGCAGCAAATCACTTATATATAGAGAGAACCTCGCTACGAGAAGTCACGAAGTAAAGCCAGGCATAGCGAGAGAAATCATCGATAAATATAACATAGTAGCGATGGCCTCCCTTCGAAGCGAAGGGAACCGGACCCCATACATCAGGATGTATCAAATCAAAAGGATGCTCCGACATGGAGGTACTAGTAGGATAGGGTAACTGAGTCTGTTTGCCAAGTCTACAACACTGACACTGAAGCGAAACATCTCCTGAGACAGGCCCCGGAAGACCGCGATGAACTAAGGACGATAGGCGAGAACCACAAAGATGACCAAGTCGATGATGCCATTGCTGAAATGAAGCGGAAGCGGAAGTAGCAAGAGCATGTGAAGGAGTGGTGGTGCTGGGGTCGGCGGAGGGAAGACGAAGCCAATCAAGATCCCAAAGCCCTGGGGAGTCACGGCACCGAGGGCCAGCTCCAACCAGAACTGGGTATGACGATCCTGGACAGAAACAGAATCAGCATCAAAGAGAACACGACAACTAGAGTCAGCAGTTTGAGTGACAGAAAGCAGATTCATAGTGAGGCGAGGAACAATAGAAACATCAGGAACAGAGAAGGAGGGAGTAGAGAGAGTGCCAAGGCTGGTGACAGGAAGGGAAGTGCCATCAGCAGTAAGAACAGAAAGAGGAAAATCAAGAGAACGAAGAGAGGATAACGCAGAAGAGTCAGAAGTCATATGAAAAGAAGCTCCAGAATCCAAGACCCACGAGGAAGTACCTGACTGTGGAGATGGTGGCCTCTCAGTGCGGGAAACAACAGTCACAGAACCAGCAGTACCTATCGAGGAAGAAGAACCCGAGGTAGCCAATATGCGCCTTAGCGTCGCAATATCCTGCGCAGAGAGGGACGAACCTGAAGAAGGAGGTCGAGTCCCACTCGGAGAAGCACGGCCCATATCTAGCATCTTCTTGTAGCAATCAGTCTCGGGGTGCCCTGGCTTCTGACAATAGCCACACTGAATGCGAGGAGGGCGAGAGCGACCTCCACCACGAAAAGGGCGACCTCCACTGCCAGACAATGAGCGACCCATACCATCAGGAGGAGTAGCCAGCAATGGGGGAGCACTGGAATGAGAGGGCCCTGGAGCAGCAGTCAACATAGGAGGGGCTCAAACAGCGAGCACAGAGGGAACACCAAGTAGACCAACACCACGGAGACGGGTCTCCTCAGCACGGAGCTCAGAAAGCACCACCGAGAGAGGAACACGACCGCGAGCAATCAACTGAGCACGTCATTGCTCAAACTCTGGATGAAGCCGAGATAGGAACTCGTAGACTCGCTGAAACTCTGGATCAGACCTCACAGTCCTGCAACAGGGGCAAGTACCATAGACAGCAGAGCGGAGAGAGTCAAGCTGGCGCCAAATAGCGGAACTCTGTGTGTAGAACTCCTCAATACTGGAATCACCCTGCTGGAGAACATGCTCCTGACGGACCATAGACAAGTAAAGAGAGTCACCAGAGGGCTGATACCGCTGGTGAAGATGATCCCATATCTCAGAAGCAGTAGGAAGAGCCATGAACTCAGAGGCAAACCGTGGCAGAACACTAGCAGTGAGAACAGCCGCAGCACGAGCATCCTCATCACACCACTGAGTATAAGCAGTCTGAGCATCACGATAAGTGGAGAGGGCCTCAAAGAAATCCGCTACCTGCTGATCGTAAGCATCGATCGCAGCATCATCAGCGGTCTTGGCAGCAACCCTGTCAGCCTCAGAAACATCAGCAGCAATAGCCGGTGGCGTCGGTGGCACAGGCGCCACTAGAGCAACGGGGCGCAGCGGACAGGGGACCTCGCGACAAAGAACACCCCAAAGTCAAAGACCGCGCATATGAACGCGCATATGAGCAGCAAAATCCGCATAGTTGGTACCATCAAAAATCAGCGGGCAGCGAGGAACCGCAACATAGCCCGACGAAGACGACGCCATAGTGATACCAACAACAAGCTCTTTCTTCCCCTTTTTTCACAAGGGTCAACGCTCCCAGACTACAACGTAGTGTCTGGCCCGAGCACACTGCTGCGTTTGTGATGGCGCCTAGAAAAGAGGCTGCTGGTGCCAAGTTGATGTGTAGCAGACGGTCCTTGTGCGTGGTGAATAACCAGCCCGTTGGGAACCCCAAGAGGAAGGTATGATGAGTATAGCAGCTAGTTTTCCCTCAGTTAAGAAACCAAGGTATGTCGATCTTGGAGAGGAGAGACAAACGACTGAAGGTGATGTGGACTGGCTTAGTAACACTCCAACAAGGGCGCCGTTAACGATACTTGTTGACTCGTCTTCGGCCAGTAGCAACGCGGAACTTGCACACAACACAACCAAGTACTTTGTTCCCAACTTGCGATGAGGTTGTCAATCTCACCGGTTTGCTTGAAACCAAGATTATGAGCGTATCGAGTGGAAAACAATATAGTATGCGAGTAAAGTAAACAGTGCGAGTAAAGTAAACAGGTGATAGCAATATGATGGAAATAGGACCGGGATCCACAGTTCACTAGTGGTGTCTCTCCAAGATAAATAACACATGCTGGGTAAATAAATTACAGTTGGGCAATTGATAGAATAAAGATGACGTGATATGTCAAGAAGATCACTATGAGATTTACTCTGGGCATTACAACAAAATACATAGACCGCCATCCAACTGCATCTATGACTAATAATCCACTCTCGGGGATATCAATCCGAAAACCCCAGTAGTATTAAGTTGCGAACAACGGATAATTGCATTAAGCAAAGTGTGTAATGTAAACAAAGCATATGCCCTTGAGCATATGAATGTTGTTTTCTCCCTAGTAGCAACAACACATCTACAACCTTAGAGGTTTCTGTCACTCCCCTAGATTAAATAGAGGCATGAACCCACTATCGAGCATAAATACCCCCTCTTGGAGTCACTAGCAACTACTTAGCCAAGATAGCTGCTAACAACGGAGAGCATGCAAGATCATAAACAACATAGAGATAACAAAAGATATAATTCAGTACAGCAACTTAATCATAAACACCAATATTCATCGGATCCCAACAAACCAAACATGTAGAATTACATAACGGTGATCTCAATCATGTAGGGCAGCTCATGAGATCTAAACATGAAGCATATGGTGGAGGAGACAACCATCTAGCTACTGCTATGGACCCATAGTCCAAGGTAGACTACTCACTCATCGCTCCGGAGGCAAGCATGGTGATGAAGAAGACCTCCGGTGGCGATTCCCCTCTCCGGCAGGGTGCCGGGAAGAGCTTCTGGACCCTCCCATCTTCGGGTCGACGGCGGCGGCGGATCGCGATGTGTTCTGGAAAATTGATCGGGTACTTAGGTTTTTCGCGTCGGGGGGTCTTTATAGGCAAAGAGGCATCGTCAGAGGGGGAGCCAGGCGCCCTCATGTGGGGCCCACGCGGCCAGGGGCCTAGCCGTGCCACCCCTGTGTGTGGGGCCCTGGTGGCCCCCCTCCGACTCTTCTTCGGATGTCTGGAAGCTTCCCGCTGAAATAAAACTTTAGGATGTGGTTTCGTCCAATTCTGAGAATATTTCCTGTGTATCACTTCTGAAACACAAAAACAGCAGAAAACAGGGAACTGGCACTGTGGCAACTCGTTAATAGGTTAGTTCCGGAAAATGCATAAAAGTGTCACGAAGTGTAACGAAACAATAGGCAAATGGTGTAAAAACAAGCATGGAGCATCAAAAATTATAGATACGTTGGAGACGTATCAAGCATCCCCAAGCTTAACTCCTGCTCGTCCTCGAGTAGGTAAGTGATAACAAAAGAATAATTTTTGAGGTGACATGCACCTACACAATCTTGATCATATATGTAAGCATTTGTGAGCTGGGATCAATAGAACTTAAAACATGGGCATGAAAGATATAATCATGACAATAAGAACTTAGCAACCATGTTGTAAACATGCAAATGAACACAAACAAAAGATCATGAAAATAAAACAATGAAAGTCAAATGTGTGTTCAAATCATAAGGAAAAACATACAAATGGTTTTCAGTTTGTCCTTCAAAGAGAGCAAAACATAAATGCATAGGACACCTTCAAGTTTAAGAGGGTGACTAGATACAAATAATTTAAGAACAAGTGAAACCAATAATATGAATCAATCAATGAACTTTGGGACAATGCATATTATACTAAGAATGACAACTATGCTCTCTTAATGGTGCATAAAGAAAGAAGGTGGTGACTCAACATAAAAGTAAAAGAAAGGCCCTTCGCAGAGGGAAGCAGTGATTGCAAGTTTTATAACCTTCAAAAATTATGGTACTTACCGGCTTTGAGCTCTCATTGCCCCCATCATAAGCATCTTGAATGGTTAAAGTTAATGCGAGAACAATTATGATGCATATGCTTGACAAATCATAAGTTGAAAACCTCATGCCCCGTGAATACGAGTACCCAAACCTCATGCTACTTTACTTAGAGTCCCAAGCAAGGCTCTTGTCATTGTAAGTATATGCATATCATTGAGAACCGCCAATGGGGTACCTCCATGCCCGATGACATGGAACAAGCCCACACCAAAATGACAGGACAAGCAGGCAATGAACACCTCGACATCTCTTTTATTTACCTTTTATTTAGCTTTTTATTGTGAGATGCGTCGTCGAATGTTCACCATGGGTATGCTGCAAATTTCCACCATGAATTATGCATGGCTTAGATTAGTGGCCTGGCGTTTCCCTAACACATATACAAACTCCATGATCCCCACAAGATTCCCAATTCATTTCACACCGCGGGCATCCATAGACAAAAGATCACGATATCAACTCAAATAAGAAGTGCAATGTTGAAAGCTTGCCCCATGACAGCATGGATGGGCTAGAATCCAACTTACAACTTGCAAGTATAACAACTCAACATAAGAGACCACAATGTCAAATTTTTAAGAACAGGAAAAAGTAAAGTGTGCCTTCCGGTTCGTGAGAGCTTTACTGACCGAATTTCGCATAACACTGGTAAGAGTTTAATTTGAAGAGAAAATAAAAGCAAGTCAAATTTACTTGGAATAGCAAATTGCTAGTAGGTATGTATGGTGGACACTTTGGAAAACTTTGGCTTTTAGGAGTTGGATGCACGAGTAGAGCTCATACTCAGTACAAGACGAGGGCTAGCAAAAGACTGGAAGCGACCAACTAAGAGAGCAATAATGGCCATAATCATGCAAAGCGACATTAAAAGAAGCATAAGATGGCATCAAAAGTCAAAAACTAAATGATCATGAAGGCTATTGGCGACTTTGTAAGAGTCTAACATGTGTGAGCATGCGCCAAGTCAACCCAAATAAAGCATCAAGGAGAAAACCAAAATAATGCTTCCATACAATAAAAATAACGCATGATTTTTTCAAAGGCTCATTAAGCAATCTCAGTTATTTGAGACAAGTCATGCTACAGCAAAACCACTAAGCATACTATCAAAAAGACATCAAGCATGACATGAAAAATCCTAAGCCGCAGTCTACACAAGCTCCTTCTTGTACCACTATTTTGCACAAAGCTTTTTCTCTTTTCCAACACCATTTGAAATTTTTAAAGACACCTCTTTTGATGAAAACCAATAAAGATCAGAGGCAAAAATACACCTTGATGAAAAGATATGACAAGGTCTGAATGCAAATCAAGGTGAAAACGAAAACCAAAAGCAGTAGCAGAAAAAGAAGAACACTCGATTTTTAATAAGAGTGAAAACTAAAGCGTTCTTGGCAAATGAAAAGCAAGGCAACTTCTCCAAAAGAAATTTGTTGGGATCCAACCATTTATTGCAGCAAACAAAGAAACTAAACTAACTAGGAAAAATAAAACAACTGATGCTCCAAGAAAAACACATAGTGCATGAAGCAATAAAAATATAGTGTCTTGAAAGGTGACCTGATTTTTGCCGATGAAGAAGGGGTGCCTCGGGGGCATCCCCAAGCTTTGACGCTTGTACTTCTTGGATATTTCTTGGGGTGATGCATGGGCATCCCCAAGCTTGAGCTTTTGTCCATTCTTCAACTCATCTCATCATTCTCCAATCCCTACACTTGAAAACTTCCTTCATACAAAACTAAACACAATTCTATTAGCAACATTAGTGCAAGCATAACATATAATCAATCCTCTTTTTGCTTCAGGTTTCAACTCAAAACCACCACATATATAGCAAATACTACTGTAGCAACTTCTCTAAAAGTTCCATGATCAAAATAACTCAAAAGAAAGCGATAAAGTGGCAAACACAAATATTGGCAGAAATCTGTCAAAACTGAACAGCTGACAAAGGTCGAATTTTTGAGGGGTTTTTTGTTGCTCAAATCAAAAAGTGTTCAACTAACAAAAGTTTGGATATAACCTGGGGCATATGCACAAGAAATCGCAGGTCCAAAAGATATACAGAGAATTTATACGAATTTTTACGGTGCAGCACCGAAAACAGTTTTAGGACAGCAACATCCCCAAATCTTTACCTCACTCAAATTAGAGGCTTCTCTTGGCACAAAAACGAAATAAACAAGATAAGGAGAGATCATTACAGTAGTAATGAATTCCAAGACTCAACTAAAAGAAAAAATACTAAAAGTAAAACATTGGGTTATCTCCCAAGAGTGCTTTTCTTTAACGCCTTTGAGCTAGGCGCAGAAAATTGCGAATCAAGTAACTTCAGAAGAAGCATTAAGATCAGCTACAGAGGTCTTGTCCATAAGGCATTGTATTTAATCCACATAAGTTTTAGAAGACCCTTTGTGATCATGCTTTGGTACACTATCTTCATCAAAAAGATTTTCAGGACAGATCCAGTCAAAATTATTTTCAAAAGCTTCACACAATCCCAAGAGCTTGCAAGGTATAGGTACTTCGGCTCCTTCATTGTTTGTACTAATAACCTTTATAGGTGAACCGAGTTTATTAAAACGTTTAAGAACCTTTCTAGCTTCAATAACGATATCTTTAAATTCTAAGCGCAAAGTTTCCAAGATAAAAGCTTTCTTTTCGGGATCCTCAATTTCATGAAGCTTAAGGAACATGTATTGCATAAAAGGATTAAGACTAGCAAACCTAGCTTCTACCATGTGAATCAAATAAGAAGAAGCAACTTCAATACTAGGAGCTAGCTCAACCAAAGATTTCTCCTCAACTTCCTCATGCATACTAATATGATTAAAGAACTCCTCAATGTTACTTTTTCCAATAATTGAACCACTACCTACTGAGAGGTCCTCAAGAATGTACTTAGGGATCAACATAATAAACTAAAAGTAAAGAAATAACAACTACCAAGGATTCTAATTTTTTTGGGTTTTTGATATAAAACGATGCAGGTAAAATAAAATAAAGTAAAGCAAAACAATAACAAAGTAAAGGATGTGCGTGCGAAAACTCCCCTCGCAGAAGTCTTCTCTTCCTACCTGGCAACGGCGCCAGAAAAGAAGCTGCTGCGTTTGTGATGGCGCCCAGAAAAGAGGCTGTTGGTGCCAAGTTGATGTGTAGCAGACGGTCCTTGTGCATGGTGAATAACCAGCCCGTTGGGAACCCCAAGAGGAAGGTATGATGAGTATAGCAGCTAGTTTTCCCTCAGTTAAGAAACCAAGGTATGTCGATCTTGGAGAGGAGAGACAAACGACTGAAGGTGATGCGGACTGGCTTAGTAACACTCCAACAAGGGCGCCGTTAACGATACTTGTTGACTCGTCTTCGGCCAGTAGCAACGCGGAACTTGCACACAACACAACCAAGTACTTTGTTCCCAACTTGCGATGAGGTTGTCAATCTCACCGGTTCGCTTGAAACAAAGATTATGAGCGTATCGAGTGGAAAACAATATAGTATGCGAGAAAAGTAAACAGTGCGAGTAAAGTAAACAGGTGATAGCAATATGATGGAAATAGGACCGGGATCCACAGTTCACTAGTGGTGTCTCTCCAAGATAAATAACACATGCTGGGTAAACAAATTACAGTTGGGCAATTGATAGAATAAAGATAATGTGATATGTCAAGAAGATCGCTATGAGATTTACTCTGGGCATTACAACAAAATACATAGACTGCCATCCAACTGCATCTATGACTAATAATCCACTCCCGGGGATATCAATTCGAACACCCCAGTAGTATTAAGTTGCGAACAACGGATAATTGCATTAAGCAAAGTGTGTAATGTAAAAAATATATGCCCTTGAGCATATGAATGTTGTTTTCTCCCTAGTAGCAACAGCACATCTACAACCTTAGAGGTTTCTGTCACTCCCCTAGATTAAATAGAGGCATGAACCCACTATCGAACATAAATACCCCCTCTTGGAGTCGCTAGCAACTACTTGGCCAAGATAGCTACTAACAACGGAGAGCATGCAAGATCATAAAGAACATAGAGATAACAAAAGATATAATTCAGTACAACAACTTAATCATAAACACCAATATTCATCAGATCCCAACAAACCAAACATGTAGAATTACATAACGGTGATCTCAATCATGTAGGGCAGCTCATGAGATCTAAACATGAAGCACATGGTGGAGGAGACAACCATCTAGCTACTGCTATGGACCCATAGTCCAAGGTAGACTACTCACTCATCGCTCCGGAGGCAAGCATGGCGATGAAGAAGACCTCCGGTGGCGATTTCCCTCTCCGGCAGGGTGCCGGGAAGAGCTTCTGGACCCTCCCGATCTTCGGGTCAACGGCTGTGGCGGATCGCGATGTGTTCTGGAAAATTGATCGGGTACTTAGGTTTTTCGCGTCGGGGGGTCTTTATAGGCGAAGGGGCGTCGTCAGAGGGGGAGCCAGGCGCCCTCACGCGGGGCCCGCGTGGCCAGGGGCCTGGCGGCGCCACCCCTGCATGTGGGGCCCTGGTGGCCCCCCTCCGACTCTTCTTCGGATGTCTGGAAGCTTCCCGGTGAAATAAAACTTCAGGATGTGGTTTCGTCCAATTCTGAGAATATTTCCTGTGTATCACTTCTGAAACACAAAAACTGTAGAAAATAGGGAACTGGCACTGTGGCAACTCGTTAATAGGTTAGTTCTAGAAAATGCATAAAAGTGCCACGAAGTGTAACGAAACAATAGGCAAATGGTGTAAAAACAAGCATGGAGCATCAAAAATTATAGATACGTTGGAGACGTATCACACACCACATCAATGGATTCTGATCGATTTTGCTCGTACGGTCGTACCAGCTCGGTGCCGGCCAGATCAAGACAGCAGCCGGCCAGATCGGTGTGGGACCAGGCTATTCTGGTGGAGTCCGGCTATCGTCGGCCGGGCTGAGCAGGTTGGCGGCCGGGCCGAGAAGACGACCGGGAATAGCAGAGCGGCCGACTGCAAGCAGCAGCGCGGCGGCCGGAAGTAGCAGCGCGGCTGCCAAGCCATGCGCAGCGGCTAGAAACAAGACGGGCGGGAGTAGCCAGATGCAGATCGGTCCAAGACACTGCGGTCCGATCTGGAGGATCTGTAGGATGGAAGGACGAATCGGCGGCTACACACACAAAGAAACCAAGCCGGGATGATCTTCGGCGGTGGAGAGTCAAGCACGGAGTTGCTACGTGTGGGGAGAGAACCTAAGCTCGGATACCATGTTAGGAAATGGGGAATAGCAACTGACATTCACAGGGGGCCAAAGGCCAATACATGTACATGTGTGGGTAATATGCAAAGAGCCCCTTATACTACAGGGAAATAGAGAAAGAAGACTATACATGTCTAACAGGATCAATATACAGAATTATTTGGATGTGAACAACAGAACAAGGACAATTTCCAATGACGTATTTAGGAATCCCGATTCACTATCAGGGACTTACTAATTCGGAATGGAAAGTAGTCGAGAAAAGATTACAAGATCGTCTAAGCAGCTGGAAAGGAAAGCTTCTATCAGTTGGTAGAAGACTAGTTGTGATTAATTATATCCTTACCTATATGGTCTTGTACATGTTATCCTTCTTCCAGGTGCCAAAAGGAGGAGTACTACATCAGTTAGATTACTACCGCTCGAGATTCTTTTGGCAAGGAGATTAAGAAAAAAGAAATATAGACTGGCAAAATGAAATGTAGTATGCCATCCAAGAGACCAAGAGGGGCTTGGGATCCATGATCTTGAGGCCAAAAATACTGCACTTCTTGAAAAAAGGTTGTACAAGCTATTAACCGAGGATGGAGTATATGGCAAATCCTCTTGAGAAGGAAATACATAGGCTCAAAGGTGATATCCCAAATACACTGGAAATCAGGGGATACACACTTTTGGTCTGGTCTAATGTATGCGAAGAAGTACTTCTTCCGTTATGGATCTTTCCTTATTAAGGATGGTTCAGAGATTAGATTCTGGGAGAACTCCTGGTTAGGAAATTTACCTCTTAAGGATCAATATCCGGCTTTATACAGTATAGCACGTAATAAGAGTGATACAATCGCTAAGGTGTTAAATACATCGCCCCCTAACATGACTTTTAGACGAGATATCATTGGGGCACGTCTTGCATCTTGGCATGCTCTACAAGAGCGGTTAGCAAATGTCCAGCTAACAGACGAGCATGATGAGTTCCATTGGAACTTGACCGAGAATGGAAAATTTTCAGTTGATTTAATGTACGAAACATTACTACATTCATAAGCACTAATACGTAAAAACAAACACATTTGGAAGATGAAGATACCGTTGCGGATCAAAGTTTTTGCTTGGTATCTATGTTGCAGTGTGATTTTGACAAAAGATAATTTGGTTAGACGCAATTGGCAAGGAAGTCCAAAGTGTTGTTTCTGCCATCACGACGAAACTATCAAACATTTGTTCAGTTTGCGCGTTCTATATGGTCAGCCATCCAAGTAGCCTCAAGTTTGTCTCCACCATGATCAGTAGCCAATATTTTTGGGAACTGGTTGCATGGTATAGATAACAGAGATAGGATACATATTCGGGTGGGAGCGATTTCTTTAATATGGTTGCTATAGCCATGTAGAAATAATATGGTTTTTGCTATAAAAAATGTCTTTGCCAATGCAGGTAATATATCACTGTGCACACTTACTCCGGGAGTGGTCTATTCTACAGAAACCGAAACACCACGACCTTTATATGGAGGTCTATTCAAGGTTGGAGAAAGTGGTGAAAGAGGTTTTTACCTAACATGGGTGGCAGCATAGATTTCAGATTCAACCACTTCTACCATAGGCGTCTTTAATAGATTTATGTATTCTAGGAGTGCCTATGAGATTGTCTATCTACATCCTCTCTTCTTCTGTTATTAGCTATGTGCTTCTTTGATATGCAGAGGTCGGGTGTGGCTCTCTTTGATTGTATCATCTTGATGTAAATATTGGAGTTCAGTTAAAATGTCCTTTATCGAAAAAGCTAAGGCTATTTGGAGGGAGGAGGTAAATGAATTCTATAGAATCAATTGTTAGTGAATTCGGAATCTTTTTTTATCGCGAAGATACCAATTACATCCAGCCTCTGCACCAACAAAATATCTCAAAGACATTAAGGATGCACACAAACAAAATAAAGTAATATAAAATATGAAGTGAAAAGGCCCCACCATAGTGGTCAACTCCTCATAGCATCCGCACACAAACAACAGCAAAAGTTCTTCAAACGCGATGCCTTCAAGAAGAGAACAGTGCACAAGCGCTGTTATCGCCTGATTCAATATCTTAGGTTTTTACCCTAGAGATAGTCCAAGCTCTTAAAACAATATCTTTAGCAAGATCATTGCCAGGTACAACCAATGAAGACCAGACCTTAGTTTTTCACCCTTAGAGCCAAGACTTGACACTCGAGAGCACAAAAAAGAATGAAGTCGAGGCTGCTCCTACAAGTCATCAAACACCAGGCACATAAGCAACGTGTCCGAAAATCGACAGGAAAGACCCGCAAGTCAAGTCCGGGCAACAACCTGTGAAGCAAAGTCTTCATCGCCTCCAAGAACCCCTCTGCCAATACTAGTCCTCAAATCAGATGATGTAGCTAGGTTCTATGTTAGTAATAATAGACATGATGTTTTGAACTCTTTTTGTTTTGATTTTAGCACTTCATTGATGAATCAACATCAATACAGAGTTCAGTCCGAATGTAATCTGGGATATAATTATGGAAAGTAGAACTACCAAAGTGTTCAACTTGACGAACTAAAACATGTGCTAGAACAATAAGAAGATGGTTGATCTGATGAAATGTCACAGAAGACATTGCTGCAACTCTTTGATATCCTCCACAATTATGCTAGAATGGTCTCAAGCAGAGGCTTGATGCGCTATACCATAAAGAGGAAGTCGGAAGCCCATATAACTTTGTTCAAACCCTTCATCCCAAGCAAGAGTCAATGCACTTCAAACATCTAGTGCTTCTGTGATTTCTAGCGATGTGACCTTGTCAAGTATTCCCTTTGTCTCAAAATTATTGACTTGTTTTTTCTAGATACGTATGTATCTAGACACACAATTTTGAGTCAACTAATTTAGGATGGAGGGGGTAGCTGATTGTAAGCAACCAAACATTTTTTTGATGTGGTCCCTTATCATGATGCCTACCCCTCATCGGAGAAAAAGAGGAGAGCAATGTTGCATCCACATTAATGCAAACCTTCCCTTCTGGTGGCAGAGACTAGCGTGGTGTTGATGAAGAGGTCTCACGGCTTCAGTTGGCAGGTTGTTTGGGAAAATGTAGCAAAATCATCCCAATATATGCCTTGATCTGCTCAGCTAGACACTCAGGTGATTCATTGTCTCATCATTTCTCACAACATTCTGATGCTCCCACAAGTTCGAAATAGTCATTAGCCAAGTTTCGGACTCTCGACCAGACGAACGATCCAGGTAGGAAAGCACCCAGTTTTGTAAATCAATGTACTCATATATGCAAAAATTAACAGGATAGGTAGCCTCCACTGCGGGCCAGACTTCAGCCGGTGTGCTCCTCCCAACCAGTAAAGATGCAAGCATCCAAAGCTAGGATTTTTTAAACAAGGAAAAAGATTTTCCATTTTAATAAAATAAGAAGAGATCTTAAAGACAAATGTGTAGGCAAAGCTATAAGACTTTCAAACGGTCTACTTTGTCGGGATTACATTTTCCCAAAAATTGCCCCTGGCCATACTTGTGAAGATAGCGGTCACCAATGATCTGTGATGCCAGAAAACTCTCATGTTGTACTCTTTCCAAATCTCCCATGATACAAGCACTATCATGGAGGCCATAGCTTTCCTCGTCTTGTCATGGTTGAGAACGAGCTTGGTCCACCACTCCTCTAGGGGCATCTCATTTTCCCAAGTGTTTGAATAAATTCTAAATTTTATGGCACTCACACCAAGCAAGGATCTCCTTCTAAATCTGAATGGTGAAATGACAATTATATATAGAATGTGAAAGGATTGGTATAAGCGACCATAGGAGGGTGAATATGCACTAATCAAATTTTAGTTCCTTTTGATTTTAGGCTCAACACAAAGATAAATTCTCTAAATATGCAACTTGAATTTATTTATATGACAAGAAAGCAAGATAGCAATGATATAATAAGTAAAGGATATAAGTGACCACAGTGGAGATGATGGAGACACACGGATGTAATCTCGTAGTTCCTTTCTTTTTAGCGAAAGTACGTCTACATTGGAGTGGTGTGGAACCACAAAGGCAACCAATACCACAAAGGCCTCACCATATTCTCTGGTGAGCTTACCACAAAGGCATGTTCAGCTCCACTAAGTGGTGGTCCTAAAGGCAGCGACCAAAACCTTTACAAACAAGTTTAGGGCAACTCCACAAGATGAATTGAGGCTCCCAAAGATGACCACAAAGCTTCATAACACCAAGAGTGAGGTTTGGGGGCAACTTCTTTGGGCTAGGGTTTCAAGAAACCAAGAGTAATAAGTTCCTCGATGGAATGGGTGGGGAAATCAAATCCTTTGGTGGAAGTGTAGACCTAGGTCTTCTCTGTCAAATCCTAAAAGGGCTTCAATATTGAGTGGCTAGAGAGAGATCTAGTGATCTTGAACTGAGAAACAATGGAGGAGAGAAGGTGGCAGTCGCATCTCTAGAGGAGGAAAAAGTCTTGTAACCTCCCAGAATTTCAGTATTGAATTTCTGTTGTGCATCACATGATCATTCAAAAGTTCCCAATTCTCAAATAATTTGTTTTGATTTTATTCCAATATCCGAAAAAATCATTTTGAAGTTCCCTTATAGCCTATAGGACAAATTGCCACAAAACAAATTTGTGTTTTGCTTGGAACACAGAAAAGCAGGTTCCTAAATGTACCTATTTGTCCCAATTTGGAGTTCTAAAACTTAAGTAGGAAATAAAACAGAAAACATAAAAATAAATAGACCGGCTCGGCCAAGCGTGCCGACCGACTCGCTAACAAAATTGGCCCACAGTCCACCTGGAATACCGAAGCGGTATGGGGGCATCCTAGCCATCGACGTTATGAAGATCCGAGGATGGCGGCCACCTCACGCTCTCCACCATCGACCACTGGACCCCACCTGTCAGGTCTCATCGACCTCCATCCAGGAGATCACGATGAGCAGAGGATCAAGAACAAAAACAACTCCACAATGATGTCCCAATTTCGTTGCTCTTTGCTACGGGTTCCCCCTATAAATACCTTGAACTCTCCTTCATTTTGCCCTTTCAGAAGCGATTAAGTAGCGGTGGTGAGTGGTGTTTTGCTGCCCATGGGGGCACATGGTTTGATTCCATTTTGACATGTGCATGTTTGAAAATGGTTATTTACCTAAATTTAGTTCTGTCTATACGACCATTGCTAACTTTACAGTTTCCCTTAAGCGGCAACAAGTTTATCATCGTTGGGATTTGTGTCACTGATGGCGTGTAGATGACTGCCCTGTTGGGAACCCCAGGAAGAAGGTATGATGAGCACATCAGCAAGTCTTGCCTCAGTATGAAACCAAGATTTATCGAACCAGTAGGAGAAAGAACCAACTTCCGAAGGTTGATGCTCGCGGGCTTGGCGACAGCTCCAGACAATTTATATATGGCGCCTTATGTGGGTGTAGCTTTGCACCAGCAACAACGTGGAACCTGCACACAACACAACCAAGTACTTTGCCCCAACTTATAGTGAGGTTGTCAATCTCACCGGTTTGCTGTAAACAAAGGATTAAACGTATCGTGTGGTAAAAGATAGTAGTTTACGAGAATATAAATAATGCGGGTAAATGGTAAACGGTAATAACAATGTAAAAGAATGGACCGGGGTCCATAGTTCACTAGAAGGGTCTCTCCATAATATAAATAACATGCTGGGTAAACAAATTACAGTTGGGCAATTAATAGAATAAAGCAAGCATACAAATGTCATGAGGATCACTATGAGATTCACTTGGGCATTACAATATAATACATAGACCGTAATCCAACTGCATCTATGACTAATAATCCACCCGCCGAATGTCATCCGAGCAACCGTTGGGTATTAAGTTGCAAGCAACAGATTATCGCCTTAAGCAAAGTATGTAAAGTAAATAATATAAATATCCTTGGACACAAGATTGTTGTTTTCTCCCTAGTAGCAACATCACATCTACAACTTTAGAGGTTGTTGTCACTCCCCCAAGTTACCAGAGGCATGAACCCACTATCGAGCATAAATACTCCCTTTTGGAGTTACTAGCATCTACTCGGTCAAGATATCTACTAGCAACGGAGAGCATGCAAGATCATAAACAATATAGAGATGATAAATCAATAAATTAACTTGACAAAGTACTCAATATTCATCAGATCCCAACAAACACAACATGTAGAATTATACAACGATGATCTTGATCATGATAGGCAGCTCACAAGATCTAAACATGAAGCACATGGAGGAGAAGACATCCATCTAGCTACTGCTATGGACCCGTAGTCCAAGGTAGACTACTCATGATGAACAAGGCCTCCGGTGGTCATTCTCCTCTCCGGCAGGGTGCCGGGAAGAGCTCGTGGACCCTCCCGATCTCGCGTCAACGGCGACGGCGGCTTGCAGTATGTTTCAAGGAAAATTGACCAGGTCCTTTAGGTTTTCTCGCCGAGGAGAATATATAGACGGAAGGGCGGCGTCAGGATGTGGGCCAGGGGCTGGCCGCGCCACCCTATGGTGTGGCTGGCCCCTGGCTCCCCTTCGTCTCTGCTTTGGACTCCGTCTCATGTCGGAAAAAATAGGAACTTTGGCTTTTATTTCGTCCAATTCCGAGAATATTTCCTGTGTAGCCTTTTTAAAACACAAAAACAACAGAAAATAGGAAACTGGCACTGTGTCATCTCGTTAATAGGTTAGTTCCGGAAAATTCATAAAAACGCCACAAAGTGTAACAAAACACAAAGCAAATATTGCATAAATAAGCATGGAGCATCAAAAATTATAGATATGTTTGAAACATATCAGTCACATAATCAAGGCGTATATTTGTTGGCCAAAACTAAAGTGATGACAAAATATAGTTACTAGTACATTTTTTGTTGGCTGCGACTATTATCATGCATGGGGCGCCGAAAGAGTGAAGGAGGAGACCTACATAACCGTCCACCTAGCTCAACCCATACGCCACACAAGATGTCAAAATTTCATAAAACGACATTGTGAGCATGTAAAATGGGAAGATATATGTGCAAATTTTTATTTCTTTTTTTTGACATTTCAAAACAAGATTAAAATATATTTCAAATAATGGGAGCATATGCACATGGAGACCAAAAAACCAATCCATAAGCTTGTATACTCAGAGCAATCTTCTCAACCATTTCAGACGAGTTCATATATGAGTAGATGCATTTTTGCATTTTATTGTTAAACACTAATAATATAATCTGATCTCTCCACCTAACATGTAGAAACCTAAAATCACATAAGTTTTAAGTAATCATCTTGCATGGGCAGACCCAAGAAGGGTTGAGTGGGGGCCTTGGGCCCCCACTCAAATTTCCGAATTGTCGTAAAATCTCTTTATACTTATATGAAAATTTCTAAAATCGTTTGAATTTTCCAAAGAGAAGCCCCCACTCATATGTTTGGCTCCCACTAAAATTTTATGTTGGATCCGCCACTGCCTTCTTTTACACACCACCACACGGGTCGTGCATCCTCTAATCGAGTCCACGAGTATTTAGAAACGTTCTAAAACCAGAACCAACTCATAGTTGCCCTTTTGTTTGTCTGCTAATTCAAATATTAGCCTTTTTTTATTCGCAAAAAAATATTAGCCATTTTTTGGGGGATTAGCTATTGTGTCAACGAAAGGAAAGATCTACGGACCGGTGTGTGATCGTCACAGTGCAGCACCAAACAATTCCAAACCTCCCGCCATGCGGGCCATCCTCCACGAGTAAACGCGCCTACTCCTCGCTCACAATTTCGCCACGTCAGCGATCCACGTCCAAGTGTATCCTGTGCGTCCATCCCGAACAGCTGCGAACGGCCACGCCATCGATCCGCGGCACCCACCCCTCCACCAATCAGCGTCCATCTCCTCCTTCCATATAACGATTCCACACCCCCTCCTCGATCCATAACATCTCATCTGCAATTCCCAACTCCTCTTCCACCTTCCAGCGAATCCACCTTCGATCGAAGCCAGCAGCATCCATGGCCCCCAAGGCGGAGAAGAAGCCGGCGGCAAAGAAGCCCGTGGAGGAGGATCCCGCGGCAGAGAAGGCGCCGGCCGCGAAGAAGCCCAAGGCGGAGAAGCGGCTGCCGGCGGGCAAGACGGCGTCCAAGGAGGGCGGCGAGGGGAAGAAGGGCAAGAAGAAGGCGAAGAAGAGCGTCGAGACGTACAAGATCTACATCTTCAAGGTGCTGAAGCAGGTGCACCCGGACATCGGCATCTCCTCCAAGGCCATGTCCATCATGAACTCCTTCATCAACGACATCTTCGAGAAGCTGGCCGGCGAGTCCGCCAAGCTCGCGCGCTACAACAAGAAGCCCACCATCACGTCCCGGGAGATCCAGACCTCCGTCCGCCTCGTGCTACCTGGCGAGCTAGCCAAGCACGCCGTCTCTGAGGGCACCAAGGCTGTCACCAAGTTCACTTCCTCCTAGGCTGTTCATCTCTTACCTAGGACGGTTTCTGTCGATTTCCAGATTTAGTTGCACACTGTAGTTAGCTGTTTCCGTTGCTGTAAGTTGTGCTGCTTGGTGTGAAGATAGCTGTTATTTCATTCTGAAGAAATGGTAACCTTGCTGTATAAATCTTTCATCCCTTGTCAATCCTCGTGTGGAGATATAGTAGTGAATTCTTATTACGAGTATTCCAGTGTTTTATTTGGTGTTAATTTAGAAGTTAGTTGTATCCGTGACAGGAGTCATCGTCTCTCTTCTGATCTAGTACGTGTGTTGTCTGTAATTCTACTTCTGAAAGTACATCTTTCAAACGTCCTTTCCGTTTCTTCAGTTTATTTTAGTTTGGAAGTTCAGAACTTTAGACAATCCGCTCTCTTAGCTGTGCAACAGTTCATTATTTAGGCCTCGAATTGTTAATGCTCATTTGGTCTGGAGCAGCAACAGTTCATTAGTGTTAAAAATCAAATGCCTGGAATTCCTCAATCGCAGAATTCAGTGGCTCGTGATTGCCCAAAGTTTTTGAGATGGGTTACGCGCCAACCTGCAGTGGTGGGATTTCAGAATTTCAGAACTGCTGACAGAACATATTAATTGCGAGGTAGTTCGGGTTTGAGGCAATGTCCAATTGAAGGTCAAGTCTACTCCGGTTCACCCTCACAACATGTGGATCTCGGTAATGGAAATGAATTGTTGATCCCTACTACAAAAACTGGGAAGGGTGGGATCTTATGAAGGAAGATCACAACATGTGGTAAGAAAAAGGAAGAACACAATCAGTTCTTAAGGGACAGTAGGGTTTTGCTTGACCAAGGAAGCCAGGTTAATAGAACATATTTACAGAGATTGTCCAGGTTAAACTACACTAGCAGGATGAAAGAATTGGCTGCTCGCTCGCCACAGCAACGAGTAATCAGTCCTCAAAACTACAAGAACTGATTGTCCGGTTAATTGTAGAACAGTCTCTCACTCACTCGGGGAACCACCAAATTCACATGACATCACAGGTGGAGCAATACAACAAACACCAGCAGAAGGCGATACAGCGCGCCCAATCTTCCTCCAGACCCGTAGTTGCCCCGACGGCCACCGCTTGCCCTCACCGCCACGCCGCCTGGCCGGTACGCCACGCCGGGGTTCCACCCGGCAGGTATGGCATTGCTGGCGACGAGCATTCGGCCAGACTTGAACGTCAGGCGGATGGAGAACGGCCCATGGAGGGTGGAACCGGAGTTGAGCTTCCACACCGCGCCCCAGGACTGCTGCATTGGGATCCACGCCGATGTCGCCCCGTAACCCCCGCTCTGTGCAAGGTCGACGGCTGAGAGGTCGCTCTCACTGTCCTCATACTCCACGAGCACGGCCAGGTAGTTTGGGTTCGAACCGGCGTCCACTTTGAAGGTCAAGTCTACTCCAGTCCATTCACACTGCACACTATACAATCACACATTGCTAACATAACAGATTAATGTCTGATTATAGAAGTAACACACACATATGCTCGAGAGGCCATGTACATTCCTATGAGCTATGGTCATCCATGTATGCGTACCGGGTGTACTGGATTTGGAGGAGGCCAGCGCCGCGGAGTTGGTCAGCCTGGCCAGGCTTCGCCATGGCACCGAATGCCGTCCCGCTCATGTCAAAGTGGGCTGCCTCATTCTGGCACTGGCCATCGACTAGCTCGCTAAGACAAGGGCCACCGGGCCCCTGGTCCGTGATGACGACAGTCACCGGAATACCAGAGCAAGCTTCATTGCCGCCACAAACCACCTGATGAACCAAAATTTCCAGATGTCAAATGACGGACAATCCCAGTCATGCTCATGGTGTCAGTTGCATAGAGCTGCACATACCCGGTAGCATGAGCCGCAGCCATCGCCAGAGTCATAGATGAAGGGGCTGCCTGCGGCAATCATGGATGAGAATGGTGGCTGGTCAACAGCATACTGGTATCCACAGGCACCACCTACAGCACAGGTATTCAGGCATGCACATATCAGATATTAACTTCTAGCCAAGCGTGTTTGAGGTCGGAACACCATTTGTTATCACAGAACGCCATTACCAAATCTCATATATCTATTACCTTCACTTCCAGCACCATTAGCGTCACCATACCACGTCGCAATGCCACCGGACCAGCTGGAGAGCTCACGGTGGAAATCAGCAGATGCAGGGTGGAAGAGAGAAGCGACAACAACTGCAACAGCACTGATGGACAAGAGCTGAAGCTTGGAAGCCATGCGCTGCACTCTGTGACAATAAAGCCATGGCTGGTAAGGTCTAAGATAGTGCTGGCTTGCCAGGAGAGAGGGAGGACAAGTAGAGAAATAGTGTTACAGTAGATATCAATGAAATACTCGAACTAGGAATGTAAAAAAGGAGAAGACACAACACACTGGTTCTGTGTGACCAGATGACACACTGAAACAATGGTCGCAGTTTGTAGTGTTCTTTTTGTCTCCTCTTTTTATGAAAATGACATTGCTCATTATTCAGTATCAAACAGAAAACTTATACACCGTTGACAAGTGACTAAGAGCACAACCAAGAGTATAGTAGGACAGCACACATTCACACAAAGTTGGCATGAGGTGACAGTACTTACTATACTAAATCAAAATGGACAAATGGGCTTCTGAACTTTTACTATGTATCTGAACTCTTACAGATTTACAAGCTCCATAATAAAGACCCTATATTTTGATATGAAATGATGGTAGTATGAGTATGGCATTGAGATATCCAAAGCATCCCATGAACTCGCTTAATCATGCTAAACATCCATAAAGATACTAATATGATATAATTATGAAGGAAGTAATGAGCGAGACAAAAAAAATATGAAGGGAATGAGTGGAATTTCCTATGCTAGGTAAACCACACAGGCCATTGTTATTCCCGGAAGCTGACTTAGCTATCACTGTACCTCTACTAACTTAAAAAAACCTCTTTTAAGTGCACCTAGGATAACCTTCAAGTCTAATCGGTTGTAGGGGCTTAAAATGTAGTGCTAGTAGAGGGACATACAACAAAATATAACCTTAGGAGACCACTGCTGTGTTGTAATTGCCATGTGCAGGGTAGTATTGTTCTAGAAATTTAGCATCTGAACGGATGGTAAAGGTATGATAAATATTTGAAGGAACATGGGAAGATCTGAATTCACAAACATGTCTCCAAGGTGGGTCATAGATTAGGACGAGCATGCAACAGCCATTGGAAAATTTGACTGAAACAAAACCATTGTCAGATCACCAGTTTCTAGTTTATGATCACTAAAGGACAGACCCAGTGCATAGAAGCTCCCAAACAGGGTGGGGTCTGGGAGGGATTATATGAACCTAGTCTTACCCCTGCAAAGTGCAATGTTCAAACCCAGGACCTCTTGGCACAAGTGGGGATGACTTTACCACTGCGCCAGGCCTGCCCTACAAGGCAAGTCAGTTAATTTTATTTGGTGCAAATCCATACCAACCCAAAAACTTATAAGAGTGCATTAACCTAGTTTTAAAATCTGTATGTATATACCTGATCTATAGTATGTCTGTCCAAAATTATCCCCACTTACTATTAACTACTTCAAACATTCATAAACTTTTCTAGAAGAGCAGCTTAAAAGCAAATCCCAAATCACACTGAACCAAAATACAAAATGAAACACATTTACTGACATCCTTCATCATATTTAAATGTAATTTCTGTACCAAATGTTTCAAATCGATTGGGCAAATTTTCTATATTAATCAACATAATTTCTGAAGGATGTGTTCAAGTCGCTTCTTTTCCGTTTTCAAGCTGAATCAAGTGGTGCCGGTGGAATCAAATGTGTTTGTTTAGCTAATTCTCTTATTAAAAACTGAATACTGATAAGCGGATAATCAAATGTTACTTCCAAATGATAGACAATCTACTGCCTTTTGTTCATCAACACTCACACAGGATGAAAAATAACATGGTTTATCAGTTTTTAACAGGACAAAACATCCCTGATCAGTTGTTACCCTGCATGATACAAGTTTTGTCATAGCTTTGTGTTTGTCTAAAATTTAAATCGCAACAAATGTCTATAAATGGGAATGATTGAAAGACTGACTTTGCCAAGCAAAAATAGTATACTGGTACATTAAAGAGATCATGACGCAAAAGGAATTAAGAGCATCCAATCACTCATAGAACCATATTGCTTCCTCATATCACCTAATCTGCTTTATAGTAACCACAGGCTGAAACTCAAGCCTCAATGTAAATCAGTAAATCTTAACCTCTCAGTCTCAGAGAAATCTTATGTTTTGCATAAGAACGTCAACAAAGAAGTTCACCAAGATAAGGTAAAAAGAAACAAACGACATTCATTACAATGTCACCCCTGTTAGGAGTAGCCTGAAACTCCATCTGTCTAGCTAACTAACTAAACAGTGTTTACCATAGCCACCACATAAACTACAAGTTTCGTATTGGCTGCTAGCAGTCCTACTTCCAAGTTCATACAAAGCAGCAGACTTGAAATTCCTTTTCCAGTGGAGTATTTGCAGTTTGCATTTCGCAAAGTCATTCCCAAAACATTACCCGAGACAAATATGCCCCAAGGCACACAAAATGCACAAGTCCCTAAACAAGTCCAAACTGGGGTGTATGTATCCCAGCATACACAGATACACTAGATCAGATCCATCACGACTCTAAAGCAAACCAATCGTTATTCGATTTGATTGATTCGTTGGTTACTCTGAAGACAAGAACCGCGCACATTTGTATGAACCTGAGCTAGCGTCATTCACAGCTAGCAAAGTAGCAAGCACAGTTACGCATCAGAATAGGAACAGCTGTAAGAACCGTAAGAGCGCCCAGTACATTCACTCTTACCTTTCGGGCTCGGATTCCGCCGCGCTCGTCGAGTCCGGTCACCTTTCTTCCCCTGCAGAAGAAAAACAAGCAAATGCAGCAATGGAGAAGGGAACCTAAGCAAAGGCGGGTGAAGGCGTCATGTTGCTGCTGCTGTATTTGCAAGGAGAAGTCTGGGTTTGTTAAGACGTAGGCGGTGGCCGCGGTGTGGGAATGGAGGCGGCGGCGGAGAGGAGAAGAGAGGAGGCTGGGGAGCGGAGTGTCCGACAGAGTGAGACAGCGAGATTGGGAGGGGTGTGGAGAGTCTGGAGACTGGAGAGCGACGTGCCTGTTTGGTTGCACGCCTGAACGCTGACTCTTGCTTTCTTTCCCTGGCCCACAGGGCCAAGAAATGATGATAAGATTTACCATTTTCAAATAGAGAAATTTTGCAATCTCAAATGAGCTGATACACATTTTATTTTCTCAAGACTACCATTCGCGGATAAAATTGTGTTCATGGAATATAAAATTAACCAAATGGCTTTTCGTTTTTTTTTTGCCAAGAAAAAAGTATTTTATGTTTATCAGCCTAAGCAATGTTTGACTACAGGTACATCCTGTTCTTACATTTAATAGCTTTGGAAACTGGAAGACTAAAAACTTGATTTCTGCCAAGTGGATATTTTGAAAAATCTTACCACTGAATATTGGAAGTACAAGTACACAGGGATGTTAATGTTTTAAATTATTTCTAGAGTTGTTACGCAATTAAATTTCCATTATTTGTGAAATTATAATTATTTTTGTATTCAAAAGTTCATAACCTCATCACTTTGCATCTAGCAATCCATATTCCTAGATGGTTATCAAGCCATGTGCAGTTGCACACCCATATGTATTTCTCATATATTTTAAAATCACAATGCGAATCTAATGGTACTAGAGTTGACCAAGAACTAACTTAAATTTTGGCCAATATATAAATAGCAAAAAGCGTAAACATTTGTTTGGTCTTCTCTTTATGCTAACCGTGATACTCCCTTCGTTTACAACTACTTCGTGGGTTTCAGGTTTTGCCAAAATCAATCTTTAGCTTTATATTTACGTAAATATTACATCTACAATATAAAATCTACTATATTAGAATTATTGTAAAGTATATTTTTCATATTATATGTAATTTGGATCGATCATAACTCAGAAGAAATGGCTGTTTGGATATCCGAATTAAAAATATCCATCTCTGACTGAGTGAGCTTCCTCTTTTTGCCTCTCCGGTGGCGGAAGGGGATGGGGACCTCGGACCTGCGCTTGGCGTTATTGAAGAGTCCCTAAGTTAGAATTTGGTCAACTGACATCGTTGTTATGGTGGCTATGGCGATGTTGTGCGGGACAAGAGTAAGGTATACCCGCCTTCTCGTCGGTGGCGTCGAGGAGGGCAGGTATTCGTCTGGTCACTGCTTCTATGGAGTGATGGATCTCGTGTAGTCTACGTATGTTATAAGTTTGGTGTTCAGAACTTTGAATCGATACAAGGATTCAAGGGCGATGACTTTGGCTCTTGAGGCTGGTCCACATCCCAACTGTCATCAACAACGTCAAGCCGACTCCAGCGAGAGAGCGGCGATAGCGACACATCGACGGCTCGCTCTAACGGAAGTAGTGATAGTTAGGTGGTCTAAGGATTTTAATGTAATTTTTATTATATTTAGGTTACCTTGTACTTCATGTGAACTGGAATAGATTTCGATCTTTTTTTTTAAAAAAAATGAGTGAGCTTCACTTCACGGCCGGGGGAGCGCGCCGGTCGGACCAACTGACCAAGGTTGCGGTTCATTCTAACACATTCCGGTGGAGTATGTCAGCACGAGTCTCAGATAGTTGGTGGATGACTACATGTCGCCGTAGTTGTCGAGTTGTATTTTCGACGTTCGTTCATTCGAGCATACAAGGTAAAAATCCAATGAACCCCAAAATCGGCAAGAATGATTGCTCACTCAGTAGTCAATACTAGTACTAATCAGGACATCACAACTCGAGTACCAACAGCAACACGAGAAGGTGGTACGCCAGGCCGCCCAATCCTCCAGCGCCCGTCAATGCACGGTCGGCCGTCGCCTCGTCCAGCGCCGACGTCCCGTTGACGCTCGCCCCGCCCACGCACGGCGGCGCCCCGAGGTAGCTCGCCTGCAGCCCCACGTACCTTCCCCTGCCGACGCACAGCTCCTCGTTGCCACGCACGTCGAGCCGCCTGCCGAGCCGCGCCACGAACTCCCCGGGCAGCGCGATCTCCCCGGCGAGCCGGTTCTGGCTGAGGTTGAGCTGCCCCAGGTGCGGCAGCGCGGCGAGGCTCGCCGGGATCGGCCCGTCCAGCCGGTTCCGGTCAAGCGACAGCGCCATCAAGCTCCCCAGCGACGCGAACGCGCCCCGCGGGATCGGGCCTGTGAGGTTGCACCCGGACAGGCCGAGCACCTGCAGCCGCCGCAGCGACCCGACCACCCCCGGCACCGCCGTGCCGATGGGGTTGTCCTGCAGGAGCAGGTACTGCAGCTTCGCCAGCCCGGAGAGCGACGCCGGCAGCGGGCCCGCCAGCCCGTTGTGGCTCAGGTCCAGGAACACCAGCTCCTTCAGCGACCCGACCTCCGGCGGCACGGTGCCGGCGAGCCGGTTGTAGCTTAGGTCCGCCTTCTGCAGCATTCGCAGGCTTCCCAGCGCCGCCGGCACGCCGCCGCTGATGCTGTTCCAGCTCAGGTCCAGGATGGACAGGCTCGCCATCCCCCCAATCTCCTCCGGTATCTGCCGCTCGCCGAAAACATAAGTACGTGTACGTGTCAGTGTCACCATCGGCACAGACATGCACATCCGTACCAAGTTTACCGACGCCACGTAATTAACTGAAGTATGTACGTACCTCGCCGGTGATGTTGTTGTAGCTGAGGTCGAGCTGCTGCAGCGCAGCGAGGCCGCCGAGCTCCCTGGGGATCTCGCCGCGGAAGCCGTTCTGGGAAAGGCTAAGCACCTGCAGGCTCTTCAGGTTGTTCAAGGTCGCGGGTATCCGGCCGGTGAGGCCCGGGTTGGACTTGAGGACGAGCTGCTCGAGGGAGGAGGCGTTGGTGAAGAGCGCCGGCGGCAGCTCGACGGCTTGGCCGGCGCCGACGAAGCAGCCGAAGAGGGAGAGCGTCCTGAGGTGGGGCAGGCCGAGGATCGCGGGCGCGGCGAGCCTGGCGCCGGGCCTGCATGGCGGGGTGGAGACGTCGGGGCCGAAGTGGAGGCGGGTGGCGCGGAGGCGGCGGCTGTCGTCTGGTGCAAGCTCGCACTGGAGGCCCGGCCAGGGCGTGTCTGTGCACGGCCGCGGGTGGAGCTGCGGCCACGTCGGGTCGCCGAGGAGGTCGGCCATCACCCGGTAGATTGCCGCCAGCTCCGATCTCGGCAGCTCCGCCGGCGCGTCTGCCGCGAGCTGCGCGGTGGCCACGGCCGCTTGGAAGAGGAGGAGGGAGATGGCGACCGAGAAGAGGGAAGAAGCCATTTTTCGCAAGTACGTAGTGGGGTATAGTGCAAATGAGATAGACTGAGACTGAGTGGTCTCGGCATCTGGATGCCCTAGCTGGCTTTATGAGCTTTGAGACTGACTGTGACAAGACACATGCACACCCTCTGACGCCCCTTCAGACACACCTGGTGAAAACTAGTAAATCGGAAAAGTTTATGGATTGCTAGCCGAAAATATTTGCCAACGTAACTTGGCTGACACCAATGTCATCAAAAACCGTGGTCAGGTCCCTGCACAAGCGAGACAGCGAAGAGGAGTATGCATGTATGGATACTGGAGTATGTACTGTGTATGGCATATCTTATTGTATATTCAGATCGAATCTTACGTACTTGGAGGGCCCAGGTGAATTTTAAAATACAAGGTGAGCATAGCTGGAAATAATGACAGTAGTCAGTAGAAACATGCAGAGAGTTGATCCATAAAAATACGCGACCAGATTGCAACCTGGGAGGGTTGAGATCGTGGGTTCCTCCCCAGCCACGTCAGACGGTGCACGGCCACTTTAAAAATGAACAGTGAGAAAATATACATGATTTCTATAATTTGTACAGCTGAAATGTTGGAGTTTCTAATTCTGAAAAAGACTAGACAGCTGTATTTTTTTCAATAAGGAACATTTTATTACTTAAAAGATTTAAGCATTATATAACCAATTATATTTACTAAAATGTTGGAGTGGCTAATCTCCACTAATATAAAATAACCCAGACTGTCAGATCCGGAGAATCTGAACCGTCCACACTATCAAAATAAACGTCTGAGATTGATTCAACGATGTTGGATTTGCTTTCATGAACGCTAATCCTCGGTTAGCGAGAAAACCAACTGTTCCCCCACGATGTAAGCGCACCATCCCTGCCCACACGAGGCCGCTGTCCATCGCGCGAGGCCGGCTCCCATCACACAAGGCCGCCGCCTACCCCGCGAGGTCGTCGCCCATCAGGCGATGGCGCCTCCTAGCACGCAAGGCCGCCGCCCGCCCCGGGATCCACTGATTGCATCCAACCCGACGTCGCCAGGAGTTCTTTCGGCCGACGGCTCCACCAAACCTCTGCCTCTCGATCTGCTACGGATCCCGGTTAGGACAGGGGGATTCCTGACGACGGCTTCCGACCAGACCGGCGCCTGTTTCGACCACTGGCCGACCACCGTGTGGTGCAATCGCCTTAACAATTTGTGGTTGTAGATGCATACGTGATGGTCTGGTCGAATCCTCACTAAATCCGGCTGGATTGAACACTGCAATTTTTTTTCCTCACTTGTACCGGTTTGATTCAGCACTTAACTACTTTGGAGATTCAGCACTTACCTACTTTGGATTCCCGATTATTGATTAATTAATTCAATCAGATTAAGGTATGCGCTCTTCTACTTCTCCAAATTGCGTGATGCTGGAAATGAAGTCTGTTTACTGAAAAAATATGTGGATGTTTAAGGTGAACTCAAAGTAGAGAAGTTGACTTATGATGCAGATAGATTGTTGGTCGGCGTTGTCATGATCCACACTGTTTTGATTACTCTATATTTTAATTTGTTCAGTTAGGATCAAGAAGCAGGGTAATTTGCAATGGATTCCTATAATTTGCAGGATTCTCAGAGGTATACGGTTGGCTGATGCTAGATCTTTTCATTACCTCATTCAACCAAGTTGTATTGAGGTCTAAGGAATTAGTTGGAATCAATGAGGAATAACAGGTATGCATCATATCATACTGAAGCTATTGAGAATACCAGTTTTAGTAATAATGACATGCTCCATTATTGATTTATTTTACTGTAAGCTATATTTAGGGTTGTTGGCTTGTATCGCTTGTAATTCATGCTGAAAATATAAATTTTACCCGTCGAGTAAAAACTGATTCATCTGTGATTAAGGATGATAACTCAAGGTAATACATAGAGTAATATTACATGCGCGCGGTGATATAAAATAGTAAGACACTTCATAAGCCCATATACTCAAGGGAGCATGATACATTTTTGAAGGTCATGCCCTTGACCGACCACAGAATAGATTACATACATTGTGGAAGCATGCTTGTCTCAAGCATAGCAAGCAGTATATTATAAAAAATAGCTTCAATGTCATCAGTGTGCTGGCTTAGTTTTGCTTAAATTATAGTATGAATTTGAGTGACTTCTCTACTTCTGCTCACTTAATAATTTGAAGGTGAAATTTTGTTAAGTTCTCCTAGATCCACTCTTGCTCTATTTCAGTTAAGATGAGCATGCTCCTTTTCTCTCCATCTTTATTTCTACTAATGCTGAATGTATAGTATTGCCCCACTACAATATTTCCTTACATTTGTTAACTGACTAAGCTCTCTGTACATGCTATGAGTATCAAATGAGTCTGTTGCCTGTTGCCTTGTCGGGAGATGTAGGAGTGCATGTGTGTTGTCCTGTACTTAATTCAAATCATTTCATTGCTACATGTTACCGGGTAATTTCCTTAGAACCACATATTGGAAACATTATGCTTTATAATTCTTTCTATCCTGCCAAGACGAGTTATTCATATTTTACAAAAGTTGTATAACCATAAGAAGAAGGAGGTGTTTTTTCCCTTCAAGTTACAGCGACATCTTCCAGTAGTGCATCATAAGGGATTAAATTTCCAAGCCTTTGTATAGTTTGAGTATTGTAATTTTTTGCTCAATACAAACTGTTTATATATCAAGATATTGCAATTTTACATGGAGATTGTTGGTATAGAAAATATAGCTTGAGGAAAACATTAACTTCTTTGTAGTGGTATATGGTTCTAGCATTGTGGTTAGATGGTCAGATGGATATTAAATATCTCCTTCTGTCTCTAATGCTTTGCATTTCCCTTCCCCAGAGTCCAGGTTTTGTTGGGTATCCCATTCTTGTTGTCACATCCTCTTGAGTACATTGAAGAGACAGGGCTAAACTCTGCCGCGAGCCCAAGTTTTACCATGGCTACAGTTTCTGAAAATATGTACCTTGACGCAATGTATTCTTAATCTTTTAGCATGGATACACTTGCTCTGAACCCAAGTTTTAGAGCCCAAGTTATTACCTAGCCTCAATTGTCTCTTAGGGGTACTGTTTATTGTTTGACATTCTTTAGAAATATTTTTCAACTAAAGTGAGTGAGCTGATAATGGCATGTACTGTCTTTAAAAAAAGATTTTGTAATTCTGAATATACATAAGGCCGTGCTCATGAATCAAGACTCGCCAGCATATAGTTGCATCCATTCCTCAAGCAGGATTGCATCTTTGGAAGTATATGGCATGATTGCATTTTCAAAAACATGTACAAATTGATATAAATATTATGATGTACTAGTTGAATGCCCGTGCGTTGCCACGGTTTCTCAAGATCTTTTCCAACCATATATGTAAATAAAACGCATGTGTATATTTCTTGTAGAATAACTTTGCCATGTGGGAATTCGAGCCTTAGCCAAATGATATATACAAAGTACAAACTACCAAGATAAACTGTTTCCCTGAAAAGCACATTCCATGGGTGAATGTCACCTATGAAATACAAATTAATTATGTATGGGTTTCCTCCAAAATACATATACTATAAATCCTTAAACAAAAAATACACGAGCTATCATTCAATTCATGTAAATATAGTCTATTTTCTTTTGGGGAATCTACATAAATCCTAGTGAAGTTTTCTACATTCCCCAACATCAAAACAACATTGTCTAGGCATTGGCTTAGGCATGCTTTAACACTACAAAAACATGTACTCGTGTAATTGTAAACCTAAACAGTAGCTACTAAGAAGCACCTAGTCGTTGTCAATTACCACACACGAATCATCTTTCCATGGGAGGCTGAGGCTGAAGGCAAACACAGGAAGACTGAGTTCATCTCCAATGGAGTTCTTTCACGAGAATAATGACATGTCCAGCGGACCTCGGTGACACGCAATCACCTGCTTTGATCAGCAGTGACGATGGCCATCTCAGTGCACTCACCACCAGTGAAGTACCGAGATGTTAAGATAGAGGGGTGCAGAGCGTTCAAATAACTGGATAGGAATTCAGAGATGGGAGGAGGAGGTGTGGGGGAAGCGAAGTGTGGGTTGTCATCTGCAGATCATACTTGCGACGTAAACACAGTTATACAAAAGATGTATAGACAGAAGCTGCTAGCTAGTATCTTAGCCTGATCGATCAGAACACAAGGAACATGTAAAATTGAGCATATAGCAGTGTGCATTGCATTTTTATGTCAACATGTACTGAAAGGGATAGAAAATTCATACTTAAATACCTTCATTATTATTCTGAATAAATTGAAGTTCCATAATTCTCTATACCAATTGAAAGTCTTTTAAAGGCTCTGAAATTAAAACTAAAAAAACATTAGTGGCTCGACAGCGTAGATTTAAATGGAAGAACATGGAAAAGAAAGAGCACACGTAAGTTTACAGGAAATAAGTCACATTTCAACCACGACAACAAAATCACAAGGATTTGACTGAAGACAAAATTTACAGGAAAATAAGATAAAGATATAGAAACTGCATCTTGTAGGCACTCCATTAGTTACATCCAGTCTAGATAGTTCTTGCCATTTTGCTATTTAGTTGTGGTGTAGGAGGGGACAGGCATGCGCTATTTAATTAGAACTGATCTCGATCAAAATATAACTACACATCTCACAAGAAGATTAATGTCCTACAGGAGGGGCACGAGATATTTAATAACACTCATTAATGTTTGGTGATTCACTGACCCTCCCACACCATACTTCTTCAAATAAATAATGAGGAAAGGCGGATGATGAGAACACACCAAAAGAGAAATCATATATATTCAACCAGACAAAATGAATGTATTCTAACATATCAACAGTTCATCACACATTAATAGTTAGTGTGTGCAAAGGATCTTCTAGTGTTAAGAGAATAAATGGCCACGTGATCAAATGCAAAGATAAGATAGATTAAACTCGTTCTTAGGCTTTCCAGCGCTCTTTGAGTCATCCACTTTGTACCTTTTTCAAATTAAATTGCATATGTAAGCAGCAACAATGGAATGCTCTATAGAAAAACAGTTATCAGTAGCTCAGACTTGGACATATCCAGTTTGCTGTAAGTTATCAATATTTGCATCACACAAAGGATTCAGATTGCAAAGCATATAAAGAAATCAGACATGTATGTAGAGAAATTGCAAACACAGTTCGCCTCCAGAGCCACTAAGAGCAAGAACAATAGTGTAGCCAGCAGCTGGCTATAGTGAGTTTGCCATGTTATCTATAGCTAACATATAGCCAACACATACAATAGTTGACTATAAAAATATACTACTTTATTACAACATGACCCACCATTCACTCTCACAAAGTGCTTAGGAGCATGTGCTAGAGCTAGCTCTTGCATAAGAGTCCACTCTCCTTCTCTCTCCTCTTCTCTCTCCTCCAACTAAGCATAAATATATTATTTTACTCCTTATAAACAGCTGACTAGGACTTATTGTACTTGCTCTAATGTTTGCTACCGATTTCCATTTAGTTGCACCGCAATAGGACTGGAAACCTGCATCAGTGTGAGCAGCAATTGATTTAGAATTCCCCAAATAAACACAGCACTCTCTAATAGAATCAGCTGCAGATTTCCCTAGGTGTGTTCCATGTCTGTACTTGATATGCGAAGCGATCACCAGCAGCCGAGCTCGACCTGAGGTAGCAGGTCAGCGACGCACCACAAGATGTGCCCGTCACCAAGCTGGTATCTCCGAAATTCACCCACACAAAGTAGATCTGGTCCAGACCCAAATCCAATTCTGAAATTAGTACTTACAAAAGGGATGTCAAGTCCAGACCCAAATCCAAGAGCCAATCCCAAAGGAGAAAAAAGAACCAGACACGGCTGCATGCATCGTTTTCCATCCGTGCTTCATCAATTTGTGGCTCCATCAGCTGCGCCCCTTATTGATTGCCACACTGCAAAGTCTGCAATGACATACAAAAACTCTCAAGTCATAACCTGCACAGTTTCGAATGGGGAAAAATCGCATCCACTGACCTGCTCACTGGTTCCAAGGGAAAGTTCATTGCCGCCGCCGGTGTACCGTTCGCCTTCTTTGCCTAGGCGCCAGACGAATCGCCAAAATCCAGAACGTAGATGACCGAGTGCAAACTTAGGTCGGAGAGGATCTGGTTGGCGAGGAACTGCAGGGGCGGCAGACAGGCATGCTCTCGAGGTCTACGAACCGGTCGGGGAAGAGCACCTGCTTGATCTGGTCGGGGAAGTTGTGTCGCTGAGGTTCGAAGGCGGCGCACCCCTCTCCTCTCCTTCTGTTCGTCCTCTCCATCTCCAAGGCTAACCCTCCGCATGTCTCCACAACCACAACCCACAACCGCGGAGCGAGACGTCCGGCCCCTCCGTTTCTGCGGCGGCGGCGCCAGAGAACGTCGGGAAGGGGCGGTGGCGGTAAACCCTAGAGTCGCCCCTCGCCTATGTTTCTTTTCCTGTGCGGGATTGGGCAACGCCGTGTATTTTTTTGCGTGTTTTAGTGGTGGCGGTGGTATAGCATGTAGTATATCTAGTTTTGCAGGGGCAAAATTGGAAATCAAATAATGTAAAGCAAAAGTGGCTTCACTAACTCGAAACCAATAGTAAAGATTCATTTTAGTTTATAAATATTTATCATTTTAATTTGTATTATTGACGTGCGTTGCATGTGCAGACTTACTAGTTGAGAAAAAGACTAGACAGTCGTATTTACAGATCTGGTTATCCTAAAAGATTTAAGCACTAGGAAATATGCCCGTGCGTTGCACCGGGAGAGAAAACTCATATCACGACTCGGCGTAACCGGGAGAGAAAACTCATATCACGACTCAACGCAATGCATATTCTATCACTTTTTGCCTCATTCAGTTATCCTTTTTGGTACTTGTATTTCAAAGCACTTTTGTCCGTAATTTATTTTAGCAAATCAAGATCCAAAATTCAGGAACAAATCAAAATAATGTCAGAGATCTATCTAGCCTATAGTGTCATATTCACTCGTCAAGATTTAAGAAGTAATAGACACGTTCTTCAATTGCACATGGATTTGGAAAAAATGAAACAAATAACAATATAACCATGTATAAGAACAATGTATATGGCTTGGGTCGTGTTATTTCTATACTATTTCTGTTCTATTGCCTGGCTTATTCTCTATATCACATGAGACACAAAGAGAGAGGTGAAAATTGATTAAAGAAGAGACTAAAAGAGGAGAGACCGCGACAGGGGAAAATAGAACTGAGAGGGATGCAAAAATTGATCTGAGGTGCTACAGCTGCACAAGCACGAGGAGCACGTCTTTGTGAGCCGGGGGCCGGGGCCCTCATCAACCTGCCCCACTGTGCTCGCTCGATGTGCCGAGTAGGCTCCTCTGTGGATGCACACACATGGCCTTCGGCCGGACATGCACGACGCGTACTTCCTCAAGATTTCTATGCTCTGACAGAGTCATGGAACGGATCTGGGCGTGGATCCAGGCATCCAGCCCCGCCGAGGATGAAGAAGCGGCGGGCCGAGCCGCCGAGGGACCAACCAGGAGCAAACAACCACGTGTCCTGCTCACCGGCAGAGCGGAGGCAGGAGACGGCGGGAGCTCGGCCGGCCGCCATGGCTGAGCTCCGACTGTTGTACGTCCCCGTGTCGCGCTCGAGGCGGCGCCCCAGGAGATGGCGGGGGAGCTCGGCCAGTCGACATGGCCGAGCACTCGCCGAGCTCGTGCTCGAGGCAAGGCGACACCTCCCATGCTTCCCCGTGTCCGGCCGAGCGGAGGCACGAGAAGGCAATGGGAGCTCGGCCGGCCGCCATATCCAAGCGCTCACGGAGCTCGCGCTCGAGGCGGCGTCTACCGTGCGTCCCCGCGTCCGGCCGAGCGGAGGCAGTAGACGGCAGCAGGAGCTCGGCCGGCCGCAATGGCTGAGAGCTCCTGGACACTCCTGCGAGCCTCCCGCGAGCGGCAGAGCGACGGCTTCGCTGGCGACCGAAGCCGTGTGCGAGGTGGCGAGGTGGGTGGATCTCCCCTGGGTCAAGCGGATCCCAGTGGCACACACCACCGTTCCCTGGCCGCGCGGATCCCCGGCAGCGCCCCATCAAAGAAGGAGGGGATAAGGTGAAGGTTACTGCAAGGGGCTAAACTGCAAAAGTGGCAACCACCGATCTTAGAGTGTTGATTTCCCTAAAAGTCATTTTTTCAGTTTTATTTTGTAGAGATACTGCGGGTTGATTCACAGAATTAGGTAGGGTTTTTTTTGCAAAACGTCCGACGGAAGAACCAAACAATGGAACCCTTGTGTACTTTATTATTAGGTAGGGATAAGGTGAAGGTTACTGCAAGGGGCTAAACTGCAAAAGTGGCAACCACCGATCTTAGAGTGTTGATTTCCCCAAAAGTCGTTTTTCAGTTTTATTTTGTAGAGATACTACGGGTTGATTCACAGAATTAAGTAGGGTTTTTTTGCAAAACGTCCGACGGAAGAACCAAACCATGGAACCCTTATGTACTTTATTATTAGGTATAGATTACATGGAATTTTCGTATGTCTAGGTTGACTTTTTTTAAAAAAAAGAAGTGGAACTTTTATTAGCCAATTTGTAAAAAGGGTAACTCAATGAAAGTGCAACCTGTACTTTTTCATAAACTGAACTTGTACATTTCATTACCAAGTAACCAACTTACATAAAAGAAACTATAAGATGATTTAGAAAGTAGACAAAGCCTATTTATTTGAGCAATTCTTATTGTATCAACCACGTCCGATGCAGCCGCGCATGAACTGATTGGTGCACACTATGGCAGGCCTAGAAATTTGGACTACTTATAGTAGGAGTAATATAATAGGGAAACCTAAATGGAGCTCGACATCATCTATCATAAAAATATAAAAAACAATATTTGTAGCATAAAAAAGTTTGAAAAAACATTCTATATGTAGACAATATTGTATTTTACCAATGTGCAAAATATCAACTCGGAATACATTATATTCGGGCTATTCAAAAAAATAACAAATCTAATAGATTTGAGAGGTTTGAATTTTTGCAGTATTAACTACTTTAGATGTCAATTTTTCTCTTTTCTGTACAACCCTGAATATAAGGTATTTTGAGTTGAGATTTTACACATTGTTAAAGTATAACATTATCTACATCTAGGTATTTTTTAGATTTTTAAAATATTCATCTATTTTCAAATTTTTGAAAAAAGGGGCTCCATGGACCCGAGCTCCATTTATCCATACCCTAATACTGAAAGGAGTAACATGTTTGCCACTTAGGCAAAAAATGTAGTAAAAATTTCAATGGGAGAGAGACAAATGGGGTAGTATAATATGTCATCATGACATATGATTTTTCAATGAGAAATAAGTCTACAGAGTAATAAATCAAGGCCTTTATTTATCACATCTATGATACTACTCACTATGAAGGTAATAATATAAACTAGTAACATATGCATGTTATTACACGAAGTTATTCCCCACTATGACCAGTCTTACTAAAATGTATGAAAGAAACTAAATGCCAATTTTTTGTGTACATAACCCAAAAAAGTCCACACAAGCTATGGTTGTGGCGCCGACAAGCCTAGGCAGTTTCCTGGGCAGGACGGAGGGTAGGTTCCTTAACTGGCCGTAAAGGTTGAGGTGAATGCAACCATGTAGATCGTGACATATCCCTTTCAATGATCTACTATAATTACATATCAATTTAGAGGAAAATATTCAGCTAAGAACTTGTTTCTAAGAGAAATATGATACATACAATACACAAAATAAGTAAAGGGGTATGAGAGGTGTTGGACATGATTGAAAATCGGCCTTTTCCCGCACCATCCGATGTCACTTAAACGGTTACATCGGAACATTCCACACAAGACTTATTCATTTGAGTACCCAACATCGTCATGACATTAACGGGATAAGTCGTTCAACAAAAGATAAATATTGTTGCACCTTGAAAAATATCATTTGCACACTACAAAATTATTGGAACAAATTCCTGCTTGCATGCAATAAATAATATACCCACTTGGAACATATGGAAACAACTTATGAAATGTTAGAAAATATCCAAAATTGTCAACCTCTCGCCATCAAGATTTGGAGGCACCGACCAACCCCGGGCTAGTTGGAGCCTAGTCCTCAGTTTTGAGCTCCAACTTGATCTTGATCATCCATGAAGGAGAAGTCCATGGCTTATATATCATGATGGAGGAGGTGCAAAGGCCAGCAGGAGGAACCAAATAGGGAGGAAACTCCGGTCGACGAGGAGATGACGAAAGGGATGATGAATTCTTCTTGCATGGAAGAGTTGGAGGAAAAGCGTACCGGAAGAGAGGTGCTAGCAGACTCATGCGGGAAGGGATGGCTAATCAAGCGACTCAAATCATCGGTTGGAGGAAACTGTTTTCATATAATTTTTAGCATTTTCATAGGAATCTTATATAATTATCGTACATATGCAAAACCTATGAAATGGTGACAACCCCATTCTTTGATCCAAAGACTCAAGAGCAGATTTGGTGCACTTGAGCAACAATGCTCCTGATTTTTAAAAATATTTGAAAATTATACTTTTGTATTTCATAAAATCATAAATTTATTTTCCGAATACAGACATATGTCCTAAATACTTATGGGAAGTTTCGATAGAAATTATGTTGTATTTTGAGCTATAAAAAAAGATAAATTTTTGGCTATGTATAGGTATAATTGTTTGTCAGAAAATTTGTTGAGCTATAGAAATTATCTTGTTGATGAGTACACGTGCATGAGCGAGTCCACATGTATTGAGTCAATGTACAATTTTTGTTGAGCTATCATTTTGGTCTTCGGCGAAGAGTACTTGCGAGAGCCAAACCTGGAGGACACTCAACGGCTCTTATCCATCAACAAAAAGAGGAAATTTCCTGGTATGCTTAGAAGCATAGATTGTATGCATTGGGAGTGGAAGAACTGCCCTTTTTCATGGCAGAGGCAGTATTCAGGTCATGCTGATGGTTGCACTGTCATACTAGAGGCCGTTGCTAGCCAAGATCTATAGATTTGGCATTCTTTTTTCGGTATGGCAGGGTCTCATAATGATATCAACGTCCTCCAGTGATCCCTGTATTTGGTAGGCTTGTGGATGGCAATGCCCCATCACTGAGCTTTGAGATTATGGGCCATACATAAACCAAGGGTTATTATTTAGCTGATGGTATCTATCCCGAGTGACCTATTTTTGTGAAGACACATCGTAATCCCACTGAGGATAAATACAGTCGGTTTGCGAAAGAACAAGAATTTACCGGAAAGATGTTGAGCGAGCATTTGATGTTCTTCAGTCTCGTTGGGCCATTGTTCGTCACCCAGCTAAGGTATGGAGTGTTCAGCAGATGTGGAAGGTCATGAATGCTTGTGTGATCATGCACAACATGATCGTTGATGATAGCGTCTATGATCAGGGGTGGGATTTTCAGGTGAGTTGGTTGCTGCAAACCCTGTACCGTCTTCTTTTCAAAAAAAATTCTATACACATCATGAGATTTGAGACCGGGCAACCCACCTCGCCCTCCATGAAGATTTGGTGAACCATATTTGAATTCATGTGGGGAACAACCCCGCCACCAACCCTGGAAACAACTCTGTTTGAACTTATTTAGATTTTAGTTAATTATATTATAAAACATTTGAAGTAATTGTTTGCAAACTATTTGTAATGTATCTTACAGTAATTTAAGATTTTGTTATAATCTATTTTTTATTTTTAAACTATAAGCAAAACGAGAGAAAACTGACCACTGTTCGAACGCGGGCCAAAATTTGTATCGCCCCGCTGGACGCACCCTGTACCTAAATAAACTGGCGCTGTCCGCGTGGAATTTGGCGTCCGCGACCCAACTTAAATGAACTATTTGAGACATCTAAATGGATAGAGATGACCTTGATTACCGGGCGTGTGCAGGTGTGCGGTGACGGTGAGAAGCACGTACGGGCGGCGACGCGAGATGGCCCCATTGGGGTGCTACACATGTACAGGCTCGGCGCTGGCCCTCCTGGCTCTTTCTGCATGCAGCTATAGCCCTGGGACAGTCCAGACCACGCTAAACTGTGGAGCTTCAGTGATCACAAGCACTCTCTCTCTCTCGTAGTCTAGTCCGCCATGGTCAAAGATCGACGGGCGTGAAAAGACGGGAGCTCAGCAACAGTCGCCACAGCGAGTGGGTGGCAGGCAGGCATTCATGCATGCGCACGGGCCGCGGGGCTCCACCGCGCGCGCAGCGGCCGTACGTCCGGCGACTCGCCAGCAACTCTGGCGCCGTCGCAGGCGGCCGAACACGAGCGCGCGGGCCACGGGCTGCCGGGGGCGGTCGAGCTCGTGCGCCAGCTCGCGAGCGCAGCACAGCGGCTGCCGCGGCAGCGAAATCAATAGGATTGGCTGCCGCGCGCGGCAGGACGACACACGGCGGTGGGACTGCTAGGCTTTCGACTTTCGAGCAGCAACGCAACGCGACGCGCGCGCCTCGATCGGGGCGAGCCCGGTGAAAAGGACATGGGTTCTGCTGCGTCTGGGTCTGGCTGATCTGATATGATGCATCGTGGAGTGGAGGCAGGCATCACTGGTAGACATGCACGGCGCGGCGCCGGAGGGAAAGGAGGCGAGCGTGCGCGCTGCGCGGTGAACAGAGCGCGCGGGCTGCAGCTGTGTAGTACTCCGCAAATACGTAGATGTTGCTACCTCCGAGAGAGGTGAACTTTAAATCGAAGTTTTCTAGGACAAAGTAAATTTCAGAACATTTTCTAAGGAGAAGCGAAAAGAATATCAGTATCAGTTTATGCATTGACCTCCGGTGTTAAATAATTGTACAACATAAAATATTCATATTCCCTCCGACCACTAATACCTGTCCTAATACGAATGATGTCCAGATACATTCGTATTGAGACAAGTAATAGTGATCGGAGGAAGTACTAAACTAGTCTAACCTCAAACATTTTGGATACCCAGTCATCTATGAGTGTCCAGCCGTCCACTCCCATCTCCACCGGCGACGCTGTAACTCTGACAACAATACGGGTACACACATTTTGGGGGAGCCGAGACATGGGCATCAATTTGGGACGAATGTCTATATCGGCGTCCTCAAATGGCCGGCCCCAAATGCAAAACATTTGCTATTTGCATTTCAATAAATTCCTATCACAAGACAATTCAAATTTTCAAACAACATTTCAACCATAGCAAATAAAATAGTACATACAATAGTTCAGACATAGCAAACAGAATAATGCATGCAATAATTAAAATAAATTAAAATCTGAGAAGTTCAAAGAGATCAAGACTCATGTGCTGATTCATCTTTTTGCTCATAGATGCTCCATTAGATCATTCTGAAGTTGTTGATGAATATGCTTATCGCATATTATGAGATGCATGGCAAGAAAAGTTCCTAACTCGATTGTCGCCTGGTGATCAACTTCGGCGAGAGGGCGCGGACAAACATATGGATGATCATCATGCACTGGATTATCGTTCTCATTCTTGATGATCATATTGTGCATGATAACACAAGCATTCATGACCTCCCACATATGAGCTGTCAAGAAGGGTACAAGATAATAGAAAATACTGTTGGAGCAAATCAAATGCCCGCTCAACATCCTTAGTACAACTCTCATGGCACCTGGCAAACCAGGCTTTATTCGCTGTGAAAGGGTCACATATTGTATTCGCAATTGTCGACCAATATTATTGGTAGATGTCGTCGTCTAGATAGTACCTTTTGTTGTATGCGTGGCCGTTGACCTCCGGTGCATGGCCTTCAGCCAGTTTACCAAACATCGGAGACCGTCGCAATATGTTGATATCATTATGAGGTCCTGCCATACCAGAGAAAGCATGCCTATTCCACGGGTTATAATCTGCCACAACTTCAAGAAACAAAGTGCACTCGCCAGATGACCTTTGGACATACATACCAAGAAATGGGAAATGCTTTCATCCCTAATGCATGTAGTTGATGCTTTCTAAGCATCCCAAGAAAAATCCTCTTGCTGTGATTTGTGCCAAAATCCGAGCCGGTCTCTTCATTTGGTGCTCCTAGATAGACTCCTCTAAACTATTTGATGATTGCCCAGCAAAACTTGTACAAAGTCTTCTGGCATGTCGACTTAGCCATGCAGAGATAGTCATTTTGCACATCAGGAAGAGATCTATATGCAAGACACCTCAAAGCAACCTTGCATTTCTAAATGGAGGTGAACCTAGGCAGTCCGATGCAGTATTTTTTTTGCAGCAAAAGTACTCATCATACTCCCTCACACCAATCAAAATCTTCATGAGCAACTCTTTGTTCATGCTGATGTATCGCCGAAAGTCTTTAGGTGTATGTGTTGGATTGTGAGCAAACTTATCAGCGTAAAGCATCACAACTAACTAAATTATGTCCCATTGATGTCTTTATACTGTTAATTGTTACCCCCATGGTGATGAGATTGCTTAGAATAGATACTCAAGGCAACAAGCAAGTATTTGTGTCTATCAGAGCATTGCTGGTATTTACAATAACTACTACCATTTTGTTTGTTTTGGAGGACCTCCAGGCGGAGAAGTTGGAAAAAGAGAAGGCTTCATACGCGGCAAAGATTTCAACAACTAATTATATGTTCATGGGTGATTTCAACTATGGAATTGTTGTAATTGTCATACTTATGTAGTTGTTATACATTCCTGGGTGTTAAGGACTATGGGACAATTGTAATATCTATTTTGATTTTGGTTGTCATATGTTAAAATTTATATGATTTAGGGTTCTGCTATCAAAATATTGTTTATTTACTACTATTACGTCTCAAATGAAACAAGTGCTATTTGATCTCTCTAAAATCTAGGACCTAGAAAATGTTGGACTGTAATGACATCTAGGACCCAGCGACTAGGACCAGCTAGGACCCACTGACTTGAAACCTGACAGATGTGAGCCAGTGACCCATGGGCCCATAATTTAAGAGAATCAAAGAAGTTGTGCCAAAAAGGCCATGACCTGGAAATGAAAAGGATAAAATGTTGGGTATGGCCTATGTAGCTTACCAAAAATAACATGGAATAGTTTTTTTGAATAGGCTGAGTTGTTATGCTCGGCCCATGTAGAGCACCGGATTATACTAGGCTAAATTTAAATTACGACTATTTGGTTTGGCCAGAAATCTCACCAGATAATGAAATATTGTTGCATATAAAATGATGATGAGTATATGCATTTTTTGGTTAAATAAATCTAGTCTTGGGGTTGATGGCTATCAAGACAGTGTGGGTAGAAGCTAGTACCTTATTTTGATTCAACAGTACTGACTAACAAAAAATACCTTTGTACTTCCAACACTCGGATTGTGTTTTATCCTCCTTTTAAGAATTTCTGCCAGTCAGTTCAAAAAAATTCTTCTAGCACCTTATTAGTACTAGGATGAGGATAGTGTATTAACTTCATCTAGGAGGAGTTGGGCCAACTTGCAATGCTTTTCATGTTCCTAGGAGGGGAGGGAAGTAGGAGCCAATGAGGACATGACAAGGTTGTAGCCGGTGGTGAGCATACATGGGACAAAATTTGAATGCAAATGTGTGTATGTTTTGTTTTGAATATGATGGAATTTTGTTATAGAGGTTTAAAGTTTAATTTAGATATTGCTCATAGTTACATGAGGCCATTATTTGTATGTATGCATAAGGATGTAACATAATCGAATAGGGATCTTTCTATAGTACATTAACATTTGTTACATGGATATGTGTACAATGATATGCACGTTTTTATTAGATTTCATGTTGATTCACTTCAGGATGGAGTTTTCCTGTCTGGATTTGTCAGCAGCTTTGGCGAGGAAAAAGAGAGGACGGGTAGGAGAATCAGATGAGAAGAACGCTTCCTGGGCGGCATGTATGATGCCTAACAAACACGTGCGAATCTCCTCTCCCACATAAAAGTTTATTTTTTTGGTAATATGTGTTTTCCTAAAATGGTATGGCCGAGTGACCTGATGTTAGGCTAAATCTAGGCTGATCTCAGTGCAGCCGCTCCCTATTTGTTGTAGTTGTTTTCATGGAATCATTAGGAGGGGAAGAGGTGGGGTCCGGAAGCGCAAAGGCATTACCGCATTAACTTGGCAGCCACACTTGATATGAATGCATAGGAAGCCTTTGACACGACCGGGAAGTTTTCCCTTCTATCGAGTGATACCTTGGACCGGATAATATTAGGACCGGGACAATTAATCAAGACCATATATATATGAAAGGGAAATAGTGGGATAGCCACCATGGTAGGTGTGCATATGCATCCAACCGTTGGATCTGGCACATGCAATACATTGGTCTCTGATTATAACACACCGGCCTCTAACGCCGTTACATAGAGAGCACAACATGCATCATTTCATTTTTGTTTTCTTCTTCCCTCCACGTCACTACAGATGTCGTCGTGGTTCTGTTTTCATTTCATGCATGCTTTCGTCAGACGCGTTTGTTCCCGTTCACATGCCCACTTTTGTTTTCTTTTCCAAAGTTGCCACTAGTTTTGTTTTTTCTTCTCATGCATGCATTCACTTGCCCAACTTTTGAAAACTTTCCAAACTGGCGTCCACTACCCCCCGGCTTTTTCTTTGCAGCTTACACTCATTTGGTTCTCTCTCCCTCCAAGGGTACAACCACTTTTGTTTTCCTTCTTCATCGCGCTCATTTTGTTTTTCTACAAACGTGTTTCTCTTTTTTTTTGTCCACCCGGCTACGGCCATATCGGATTCCGAATCTGACCTCCGAGTACATGTTGAAAAATTCGTAAGCCTCCTCGATGGTTTGGAAAACTTGCCCTGCCTTCGGCTGGAAGATGCACTTCTCGCCCCTAGCAGAAGATTCACACAGTGCCTTCTCAACTGCGCCATAGTTCTAGGCGCTTAGCAGGCGTGGTCCGGTCGGCAGCCTACAAGTTGATTTCCAAGGACCAAATTAGAAGCATAAACCAGACGACATAACGAGAATAGAATGAATCGTACGAAAAACGGGGAGAGTGTAATGAAAGTTGTATTCCAATAACATCAAGCCACGGATCGTACCCTGGTGTTGTTTCTTGGCTTGCCATCTTCTGGTCCTCTATGTCCCTCTATGCTTTTTTTCTATCACCAGTCTTTTGAGTCTTGCTGTGATTTACGAAACCCAAAACACTGACTTATAATCTACCAAAACGGGTGGTATACATCTACCATCTTCTAAAAAAGAAAAGAAAACCATTGTTGAGACATGCGGCATGGAGCTTTTGAAAACTTTCCAAAACACCACGTAGCAACTTTCCAAGACCGGTGTAGCTTTTGAAAACTTTCCAAAACACTACGTAGCAACTTTCCAAGACCGGTGTAGCTTTTGAAAACTTTCCAATACTATATGGAAACTTTTCAAAACACGGGGGGTGCATGCATGGCCACTCATGCACAAAAAACAAAAATTGGTGCTCTATTGGTTTGACGGAGACCACTCCTAGCTAACGGTGCCATTCCAAGACGTGAGCACGGGGAGCATGTGCTCCCCATCATCTGACGGCTGCGGGTGTATGCACAGCTAGCCGGGTGGCTAGCAAATCCGCGTCGATATATGAAATATGAGGCACATGGATATAATTGGGGAGGCGTGCCTGCACTAGCTATGACCTTGCAAACAATAAATGCATTTTAGTGGAGATGAACTTTAGAGGTATTTATAGATTTGGTTGCTTATAAGGTACTTATAAGGGAACACTAACTTTTGGCTCATGAGATCCACGCTCATGTGAATCAGAGCCACGCATTGGCATATAGAGATGCTGACCGTAAATTTGTATGTTCAATAGTTAAATGCTTGTTATAGCAAGCACATGTGCAATACAAAGTGTTATACCTCTCACCAAGGGCACACACCATGAATGTTGAATCACACTGAATAAAAACTCAGACCTTGTTTGATTCATAGGATCTAAAAAAATGAAGGAATAGGAATGGGAACTACATAGGAATGCAAGTGGATAACTTTAAGATAGAAGAATACATGAATGCTTCATTCACGCGTTGTTTGAAAAACAGGAAAGCAAACGTAGAGAAATTCAACATGTTGTCTTAAGCAACTTTATTAGCATGAAAACAAAAATGGCAACATCGTTTTGGTGGCTTGATGTGACCATGCTCCAACTATGTTGACTTGCAATTAGCTTTTATGGCCAATTCCTCACAAATTAAGGAATGCAAAAAATGAGCTTAGTCTGGATTGTTACATTCACATGTTCTCTATGGGAATCAGGCTGCAAAGAAGTTCCTTCAAATTTCCTTTGGTGTATTCCTATGAATCAAAAATTGCTAGAGTAAATAATCCTACAGGAACAGGAATCCTACACTTTTCCTATAAAATTCCCATGGATCAAACAAGGCCTCAAGCTTTCAGTGTCTAGCCAAAAGTAACAAGATACCAAGTACTCAAGCAGTATCACGGCCCCATGGTAATTAATGAACAACTACTCTAGTGGCATTACCCTCGTGATTAGAGAAGAATTCTTATTTAGATTCCTATGACATGGATTGGTGCATTATCATCCTGTACATCGAACTAGTCAATGTTAAGCATCGATCACAGCTAACTAAGTTGTTCCCCATTGATGTTTGAATAAGTTTGAATAAGTCAAACCTCAATTTTGAATTTAACCAAGGTTTGAGATTGTTTTTAGAATCTTACTTTCATATCAAATGTTGTTGAGTCAAAAGACTCCAATGAATAGTTTTAAAGATTTGATTCCTAATTTTGGAAATATGATTTCATTTTGAATTAAATTCTAGTGTTGACCTAAGTCAAAACTCAACACTATAGTCCAATTTGAATCTCTCATATCTTCTCAAAATAAGTTTTTAAATTTTCCACACTTTTCAAATGCATACAATGCGAATGTCATATCTACAAATCATTCCTAAAACATGTTTGTTCTTCGTGTCATTACAACATTACAGCTCACGTTGTTGTCTCTCATATTGTCTATTTAAGTTAATTTCTAACAAAAACCAAATTGATAGCAGTCTCCACAAGAGAACTAAACTATTTGATCACACTTTTTAACGCAAACTATCACGTGTACACTCCAAAAATTAGTACTAACTACATATATGCCAAAAGATTAACACCATGGGCTCGGCGTGTCACAGCGCCTATGCTTCCTTGTAATCATGAGCAGTAATTATATTGGGATACACTGCATTTTTGCACTAAAATTTACTTTTCATATTCGATTCAACTTTTATATCTTCATTGTCCATGTTCCCTAGAATAATGGAGATGAATTTGTTGGATCTTCTGCATTTTTGCACTTAAATTTACTTTTCATATTTGATTTAGCTTTTATATCTTCATTCTCCATGTTCCCTAGAATAATAGACATGATTTTGTCGAGTGTTCGCCAACTTGCGATTATGTATTTTGTGGCTTATTTATTTTCAAGTAAATTTAGTTCTCTTCCGTTATATCTTTTTTTATTTAAATGATTAAATATTTTTATATTTCCATATTTTCTTCATTGATGCGGGACTTAGTTAGCCGGCATTCATTCCTTATGATTTATATTTGTCTTGCATTTATCTTGAATGTTATTAAGAATTTTAATAGTTGTTACTAAGAAATTGAGAACCCACAGTTACTAACTTTGATTAATACTCCCAACTCAGTTGAAATAATTGTAAGGGTTCATGAATCGACAAATCGATCGGAATCCATATACACACTGTTGGATCAAAACCATATATATCGACATCCAAGATACATTAGAATAAATGATTAAAACGTATTGCTGAGTGTGCATATGTATAGTCTGTGTTAAAGACTTGGATGAGGTCTACAACTCTTCACTACTTTATCTTTGATCATTGGAGATATTTTTCATGAAGATGAAGAGCTTTCGAGTGGATTCCCGTAAGCTACTACACACTATAAATATATATCATGGCTTACCGTTTTTATATTCTCAAGGTCAAATTCTTGAGAGGTGGAATTATGTACGTGGCCAAGTCTAAGTGGCCCATCTCGATCGCTATTTTTTTTACCACAATAAGTTTTTTTTTTAGGGTGCAATGGGGGGCGATCGCCCACCTGAACGCGGTCTCATTTTTCATTTAATATAAAACGGGGGTACATGACACGCAACCACCATGCCGGGGGCACGGGGCGCGGGGGTGGCACGACCACCCCCGGAAAAGCAAACAGGAGGGAGGCGGGGGAGAGAACTACACCACGCGGTCACACCAAGATTTTCTTGTAGAGTACGCTTTATTTTCCCTCATGTGAACACATCTCAAATGCTCAATAACTAAATTATTTTTTATTTTAAAGAACGAGTTTTCAACACACCGCAAGAAGATGACACTTGAAAAAAAAATGACTATTCATCAGGAGGACAAGTATACATGGGAGTTGGACGCAACCACAGATCCACCTTCTTCCTAGCCGTCACTCCCATGGTTTCTGTCATGTCCAGTTCAGCCGGAAGAATCCCATCGGGGAGACTCCAATCGAAGTAGAACAGAAGGCTAGCAAGACCCAGCTGAATGGTCGCGAGCCCAAATTGTATCCCCTGGCAAATCCGTCGACCGGCGCCGAACGGTATGAACTCGAAGCTGTTGCCTCTGAAATCTCTGTCACTTCCCATGAACCTCTCCGGCACGAACTCCTCCGGCTCGTCCCAGCATTTCGGGTCCCTGGCCCACCCGTTCACGAGGACAGTGGCGCCTTTGGGCACGTCGTAGCCGAGTATTCTGCAGTGCTCCTGGCACTCCCTCGGCACCAACAACGGCCCAGGAGTGTGCAGCCGCAAGGTCTCCTTGATGACGCACTGCAGGTAGCTCAGCTCGCTTAGGCCCTCTTCGGTAACCTTGGTTTGCCCCATGAAGGCCGCCCTGACCTCGTCTTGCGCCCTGGACATCACGCCTGGGTTCCGCATCAGCTCTGCCATGGCCCACTGCAACGTTGTCGATGTGGTCTCGCTCCCCCCTGCAAGAAGGTCCTGTAATTTTCTTCTGTCGGTGAAACCATGGATTGATAGAAAAGCTAGCATAACTGGGTGCATATATTCAGTTCTAGCTAGGAGTAACTAGCAGTAGCATGAAGGATTGAAGAACTTACGAAAAGCACCGCTTTGATGTTGTTCATGGTGAGCGGGAACTGAAGGTTGCCTTCTGCCTGCACCCTCAGGAGCACATCGATGATGTCTTCGTGAGAGTAAGCATTCGTCTTCCTGATCTGCAGATGCTCATCTATGGCGCGGCCCATGAACGCCAAGAAGACCTCTCGAAACGCCTCGGCTCTGCGCCGCGTGACGCTGAGAGCGCGCGCCAGCCTCGACGACGGGAACATGTCGGGCAAGGTGAACCCGCCCACCAGCCGCACGGCCTCGTCGACGTGGCGGAGCAAGGCGTCGTGCTCGGTGAACTGGCCGCCCATGATCGTGTGCACCGTCGTGTCCGTCACGTACTTGGCGAGCATCTCGCTGAGGTTCACGAGCGGCGGATCCGACTCCGACGCGGCGGAGATGGACCGGACGAACCGTGCCGTCTCCTCCGCCCGGATGGAGGGAGCCGGAGACCGTTCTTACGAGAGCCAAAGTAGAACCGAGTAAGGTACACAAGAGGTAGGAGAGCTAGCAAGCAGTAGCAGAAAGCATCATTCTCCATTGTTGGGTACTCGTGCTAGCCGTGAATCTGTGACTACCCGGTAACCCGGAAGAAGATTTATGGAGGATTCTCAAGTCAATGCTCGATGCTGCTTAGTTTCGTGTTTGTGGTTGTTTCTTGGTTGCTTCCTCGTGCGGCTTAACGAATATTTTTCACGACGACTAGAAAAAAGACGGCCTAATTCATGAGAAGTCAGATTATAGTATTGACTGAAGATGCGTTCCACATACTCCTGGTCTATTACTACTAGTAGTAGTGTACTGGTCAAGTGGCGGTCTCCGTCAGGCAGGGCACAGTCAAGACGGTCGCAGTAGCCGCCCCCACCTCCGTAGACCTCCTATTCCGTTGTGCACAAATAATCCTCATTCAACACTTATTTTCGATCGGATGGAGTACGCACTTCTTAAGCTAATGCACTAGTAGAAAACAGGCCATCCGAAGTTAATTAATGTAAGCTGTAGTCTCGATCGTGTTTGGGTCCGGAACTAATGTGAATATTAGTCCCGGTTCCAACTGTTATGAGCGGATTAAACAGAACATTTAGTTTCGATTAGAGATACCAATAGGGACTAAAGTAGTAGTAACCTTTAGTCTCGGTCGGTGTCTCCAATCAAAACTAAAAAGGTTGGAGAGATCAACGCGGACTAAAGGTAGACATATATTTTTTTTCCTCTCATCCCTCCCCTCCAACCCGTGCCTAAAAAAGTCTAAAAATAAATAAAAATAATAAAACTTCAAGTTTCAAAATACTTTGACATACCTGTACCTCACGAAACCAACTTTTAGGGAAGATTTTAAATTTTGATTTTTGATTTTGTTGCAAAAAAGGTTGTTTGAATTAAAACGGCTAAAACTTTTGCGTATGAACTTGGAAAAAAATATGTAATATATAGAAAAGTATCTATGTAAAAAGTTACATCCGATATCAACAGCCTATGGCCGTTTGCAAAAATGACAGATTTTCAAAATTCCAAAAGAAAATATGAAAGCAGGAAGATTTGAGATTTTGCCAGGAAAATGAGAAAATAAATGATTTTTTTAAATTTCTTTTATTGTTTATATTATGTTTTAATTATTTTGGAATTTTGATTTTTTATTTTTTTTGAAAATTTTGATTTTTTAAATTAATAATTGAATTATGCATAAAGATTATGATTACTTAATCATTGTTGCTTATTTTTAAAATTATTTGGATTAAAAAAATAAAATCACATGTTATCAAAGTCTAAGGGTTAATAGAATTGATAGCATACTATTATCAGAAAGTTATGAACGCACTCTTAGAAGCTAATTGAGAAGGAAATCAAAGTTAAGCGTGCTGAGGGTGGGGCAGTGTGAGTATGAGTGACCGACCGAGAATTTTGACCATGAGTACGCATTTTGACATGAGAATAGGGGTGATTAGAGATTAAACTAACTAACAATTCAAAGATTTCAAATTCAAAAAAATCTAAAAAAAATCCATTTTTTGGAAATAATTTAAAAACTTTGATCGGACCGGACTTTTAGTCCCAGTTAGTGTTACCAACCGGGACTAAAGGTCCTCCTGTCCCAGCATGCGATCGCAGCCACGTGGAGGGCCTTTAGTCCCGGTTTGTGCAAACCGTGGATAACAAAGACTAGAGCCCGTTCCCTACTGGGACTAAAGGCCATTTTTCTACTAGTGATGTAAGAACGATGTGCTGACTGTTATGCAAAACTATTGTTTAAACAATCACTAAGTAAAACACCTGCAGATCATAATCTTCTTGGATTAAGGTGCACCTAATTTAAAAGGAATTTCCGGGCAATGGATCAAAGTTTTATACTAGATACATCATCCTATTTTGCAAGTTTTTATTTCGAAACGGTGGCCATCGCCCCAACCTATGCATCGATAGATGCATGTGAATTTTTTATTGCTTTATTAACTTATTAGTATGCGGTCTTACAAATGATTACATCATGGGTCACATAGGGTCGATACATGTATCAACCATCTAAAAAGTCCGGAACAAAGACAACGCCTATGCATCAATATGTCATACGGAGATCAAAATGCCAATTGCATTGGCTGTAAAAATCCCGTGCAACCTTCTCTAGCCGGTTGCACCCAATAACCAAATTCTCTCGTTTCTCCGTTATTTATAGGAAGGACCACATACGGATCTAATGAGTAGCCAGAGGAATTACCTGCTAAATAAGTAGTTTTCACATTGTTAAATACTATATAATTATTCCTAATCTTCCATATGGCCCAAAGTAAAGCACATGCTCCCACTCGAATGTGTGCCTTCTTTATTTTCGAAACACCAACCAACCAGTTACCAAATAATTTTCTTTGTTAGTATAATACTAAAAGCCATATGAACAACGCACCAGACCATTTTTGCTAAAGGACACTGCTTTAGTTGTCACTACCTTGCCATTTCCTCTTAATTTAGTTGTCTTTAGTAAGTAAAACTTCTTATGCAAGAACCACATGCAACCTCTTATCTTAAGTGGAACTTTGATTTTCCAAAGATATTTGTGAAGATATTTTGTATGATCATCCATATAATCTATATACATGGATTTGACCAAAAAGCGAAAACAGCCCAGATTTTGTAAGCCCCCATTTAAACACATTTGGTTGTGTTGTTAATTGAACATCCATCAACCGTGTACACAAATGAATTCATCTGTTCGCATGACTACCCGTTAACGCCCGCCTGAAACCTATGCTTAGTAGCGTTTGAGACATGACATTAGCAATTAAAACTTGTTTTCTTTGTGCTATGCAGGGTTTAGTATTTCATTTTCAAGAAAACTTTTGCTCCTTACAGAGATTTGCGAATTTCAAGAAATCAAAGAAATTTCATAGAAATTTTTCAAAAATTTCAACCAAATTTGTTGCCCAGAATTCAAATATTTTCTAAAAATAGACCGATGTGAACAGGAATCGAACTCGGTACCTACTAACCAACATCAGAGGCCTTCTGCCACTCAAGTACAAACCACGTCCTTGCAAAAAATAATGCTTTTTTTTGTTTTTGTGTGTAGTTTTCTGGATTTATTTGAATTTGAACAAAAAATTCGCACGAGATGAAAATATTCTCGCCTCCATCCGAAAACCGGTTATTTCACGAATTTTGTACAAAATTTTGACGATTTTTTTTTTCACTGGTGCTATGGTATATAACTAAGGATATTGGTAGGCTAATGGTGAATTTTCTAACCAAGTATCTTTTCAAAAACAAACATTCTCTCCATGGACACACAATCAAGTAATGGCACACTAACCATTATAGACTGAAGCAAGCGACCAAGGGCGACAGACGACCCTAATCTAGCCAGAGGCCCAGAGTCTATTTGAAAACCAGCCGGATAAACCGGCATCTGGCGGCAGGGCAACCATGAAGGTTAGCTCACTTTTTGATGAAAATGTTAACAAGTGCCAGCAATATAATGGACCCTAATCTAGCCAGAGGCCCAGAGTCTATTTGAAAACCAGCCGGATAAACCGGCATCTGGCGGCAGGGCAACCATGAAGGTTAGCTCACTTTTTGATGAAAATGTTAACAAGTGCCAGCAATGGCCAGCATAGCTCTTGAAGATCTACGCCCTACATAAAAGGTGCAATTTAAAGAAGTAATATAATTTACAAGTTTTATGATGATTGGCATTTTTAGTAACCGTCCATCCACTCTGATCTAACGGACGTAAAATAGACGGAACCAAACTGACGGAACCCTATGGTACCACGGTACCGTTATATCGTGGGACCGGTACCAAAAAAATATAGGACCAATACCTCTTATTTATTTAATAGAAACTATAAAAGATAAACGTTCTTTCAAGTGGACAAATCGCTGGATAATCGTACGCACATCCTAAAGCACCAAACAAAGGTTGAACATGGATCGTGAGCTCCCAACGCCGGGCTGCCTGACTAGGACCCTGGCGAGCTCGTCTAGGCCAACCACAGAAACGCGCAGTACAGCCTCGCACCAATGAGCAGGACGACGTCTACGAGAAGGTCATGCTGCTATTTGTTCTCCCAATGCCCAACTTCGGGGAGCACGATGGGAACTGCACCCCGTTTGGCTCACGCCAATGCCGGCGATACGTCGTTCCCGTGTTAGAGACCTCATAACACCTTGTCATTTAACCTTGCCCCACTTGCCTCTCTCCTCCCTCCAAAAAACAGCTCCTCTTGTGCCTTTCTGCAGCGAGAACGCGATCGGCATTTGGTTCATGCCACCGCCAGCGTGGCTTCTTGTTCCGCCACAGTCGACCCCGAAGAGCCTTTCCACCTTGCCCGTTAGCACCACCTTGTTAGCCTTGTGCTTTTCCCTAAAGGAATCGAACGCTCGGGCCCTATGTAGGCGTCACTGTTCTCATCTCTTCGTGTGCCAGCCGAGCTCGCCGACGTGACGCGCCAGAGCAGCAGCTGGCTGCGGCTTGCCGCACGGCACACGTTTCTCTGGCTGCGCCGCTGGAAGCCTGAGCAGAAGCAAGCCACGCTCGCCACCCCCGCGCGTGGGCAGCCGCATGCAGCATCTCCCCGTCCACGCGGCCACCATCATCGCGCGCGAATAGCTAAAGCAGCAGCAGGACATGCTAGCCGCCCCACGTGTGAGCAGCTGCAGGCTGCCGCGTGTGAGCAGCAGCTTAAGACGCTTGCCGGCCGCCTCCGTGCGTGAGCAGCAGCTCGTGGCGCTCGCCGGCCGCCTCCGTGCGTCTCCGCGTGCGACCAGCTGCAGGCAGTCGCGCTCGCCGGCTGCCGAGGCGCTCGCCGGCCGCCCTGCGTGCAAGCTCGCGGCGCTCACCGGCCGCCATATGCGCGAACAGCTGGATGTCACATGCGCGAACAGCTGGATGCTCATCGGATGCCTCCGAGAAATTTGTCCACCCAAGCTCAGATGAAGAAAAGGAAAAGAAAGAATAAGAAAAAAAGAAAAAAAGGCACGATCTAACACATGAATGTGCGTTGTCTCAGACATGCAGCGATAAATCAAAGCATTCTAGCAATTTATAAAAGGTCATTTATTGATTTAATCAACGGTTATAAAAAATCCAACTTAACGGTACCAGACGGTACCACGGTTCCATGTCAATCACCATAAAAGAGCTCAATATAATTAGCCAAAACAAGAGGCAAAACGATCCAGATACTTTTGTAAGCTGGCGATACCGCGGTGCTATTCGGATTTTTTAAGTGATCTGTATGTACTGTACGATTTATTGGTAGCCCGCCAGGCTGCACAAGAGCGTGGGGAATTTCCAGTCTATCTAGCGAGGCATGGCGAGATTCATATGTTTTTTCTTTTCTATTTTATAACATCTCAATAAGAAGATACAAGTCTAAAAAACATGAAATAGATGTCCCCCAAGAAACAAGAAATACATTTTAATAACAAATACCTAAATTTATCTACAAAAAATCATTCAAGATTTTTTTAATATATTGCATAGACTATAAGAAATTGTTGCATTTGGCAATTGTTGCTACCTCGACGTCACCGGAGATGCCCTAAATGAGTTTTCAGTGATATAATTTCTGTGAAATATAATTTTTTTCTTAAATTATGTACATGCTTGTTAAACTGAATGGAGAGAGTAAAAACGGAGGAAGTAATGCATTGCGCATGCAACCAAACAAAACCACTGTTTGATAAGTAAACACCAAACTTAACTTCGTTCTAGATACATCTGTGTTGAAGACAAAGTATTAGTGCGAGCACACGTATGTCGGAGGTCAGCTGACACCCAAACGTGATCGAGCAAACACAGGAGCACAGCACATACGAATTGAACTGATCATGCTGACGACGCAGATGATTACATTGTAACGTCCATCAATCGAGTTGATTCTTTTGCCTAGTCCCCGACATAATCACGAGACACACAGTCGTGTATACATCCTCCTCTCCTAATCATTGTAGCCCAGAAATCTGCACCAACACTCACGATGCCACGTACGCGCATGCCTTGCCACCTGGGCTCAAGGCAGCTACCTAGCCTGGACAAATCGACAACCTTAACTGATTGCTTAGCCCAAAGGGGAAATTAGCCGCTTGCCTTTATCGGACTAAGAAAGTTAAATCGTGGTTATCGCTTGATGAGACGAGGCAGCTGAACGTGGTTAACTTCTCCACTTTATCACCGTTCACATGCTGAAGAAACTCTAGGCACGTACGTCTACCTCTAACGTTCTAGAAGTTAAAAATAATAAAGACACATATGTAGTGATTGAGCTTAATCAATCTAGTCCAATTTTGGATGGCAATTTTATTTACGGATTCAGATATCCACGGATATGTAGCCCGTTAAGCATGGATATGGAGGGCTAGTTACATCCACCGATTTTATGAGACAGATATTCGCTATTTCATGGGGTGGACACACAGGTAGAGGTTTCGATATGTGACTTACATGAGATTTAACATACTTTAAAAACTATGTGGTTAAAGTATTGTTGTTTTAATATTCATATGCATAGCCCATATAATTATTGGTGATATTGTGGTTGTAGTAGTGAAGCGTTGCTAATATTGCTCCTGAAGTGCTGCTATAGTACTTAAATGTCTGCTTAAATATCGCCAAATACTATCGAATTGATGTTGTAACGTTGTTGTTATGCTTTTTTTACAATCAATACTACATATATTTATTGTAATAAATAGTACATGGTAGAGATACACGAGCTGACTTCAACTATTACAAAATAAAGTCCGAAAGAAACTAGCAAAACTTCGAGATCTTCAAATTCCTTCTTCTTCCAAGACACAATATTGTATTTTTCTAAAGGCAGCCGAAGATAGATACCAAACTATAGACCTGAATATACCAATAAAGGTTCTCCCATAATTTTAATTTGAGCCGCAATGCCAAGACTACATGCACACACGCAACCATTAAAGTAGTCAATCACCATCGGCAAGAGTACCCCCACCAGTATGCCAGGGAAAAGTAACCGAACAGCCTTGTCAACGTTGTTGGCGAGCCGAGAGTATGAATCACCATTATCTAAGACGTAGCAGCCGGGATAAATATTGCAAGGACAATAATCCTCGCGGCGTCCATGAGAAAAAGTCCAAGATTAATTCGGGCGAAGCAAGATCTGAAGGACCATACCTAGAGAAATTTAATCTTCTACCACCATCCTTGACGCTGGGAAGGAGATCTCGTCGTCGAACGAGGTCGTGAAGATCTCTTATTATAGATGAAGCTATCTTTATTGACGCGAACGACACAAGAAGACAACCAAAACCCTAATTTAATCTATCAAAAGCACTAGTATTAAAACTCCACTCATAGATCGGGTTCCCCACTCCTCCTGACGCCGGCGAGGCCAACCGGAGGAGGGGGAACCGATCTATAGTGGAGACGGAAGTGGAGGTGGCACGTTGTTGTTATCCTGATGTAACATAGTATGTAAACCTATATATAGACATCCATGCACACCTGGATATCCGGCGGATTGGATTTGGGATGACATCCATACCCAGTCCACATGGCTTATCGCTTGTTGAGACGAGGCATCGGAAAACACCTCACTTTATCACTGTTCACATGGCTGAAGAAACTCTAGCACGTACATACGTCTACCTCTGACATTCTAGAAGATCAAAATAAGAAAGGCTGAGTGGACAAATGGCTCCCAAGCTACATGAAAACAGTTTCTTGAAAAATTTGAAAGTAGCATTTGAAAGTTTCAAAAAAATCGGGATAAAAAATCTTGATATAGATACTTATGAGATCTACTACTCTGCAAAAAATCAATCCAAAACTCTATATTTTAGCCTCAACAAAAATAACAAATCTGTCAAAATTTCAAACTTTGAAACTATACACTGTTCACTAGATCTAGATCTATGCATTTATCATTTTTGGTGGGCCCAAAATATAATGATTTTTGGATTGAGATTTTTCACACTAGTAGATCCCATAATTATCAACATCAAGATTTTTGTCCTATTTTTTTTAAGCTTTTAAATACCATTTTTGAATTTTTCAAAAAAATGAGCTCCATAGAGCTCGAGCTCCATTTGAAATTTGAAAACACACAAATTTGGTGATTCAGCTTAAGCAATCCGTCCTGTGCTACTGGCTACCGCGTCAGATTTATGTATCTTCTTTAATAATAAAATAGTCATTACCTCCGTTCACAAATGTAAACTTTTTGAAAAGCTAATTCAACTTTTTAAAAATCTTACATTTTGGAATTATGATATTAGATTTTAGCTAGTGAGACGAGATCTCTCGCATTGAAATCTGAGGCATATAATTTAGTTGTGTTTTGCTGAGGAGATGCAAACTTATTTTAGCTCTGGAGTTAGCATTTCGATTCTTTTTTAGAAGAAACCCATTATTTCCTTTTTGCATGTCCCTTCTTGTCATTTTCGAATGCTATCAAGTATACTTAAGATTTAAGGTTTGACGGACTCCTCTTTGGTCGTCAAATTTAACCATTGTTTAGACGAGATATCAAACTTTTGGCATGTCACTGTAAATAGGTGTGCGATAGTTTTCCATATGTAGTGAGGAGACTAGCCAGGTGAAACTAACTTTACCGCAAAGCGTGGACGGATCAGCATTAGGATGGATAGAGTGGGCAATCACGTTTTAGGTAGCTATCTAGCTTTGACATTGGAATGATCAGATGCAGTTAACTTCCGCGCCATGTAGCTTTTTGAAAAAGTTACAAAGACAAAATCATGACAGTACACCATTCCATACACGTACCGGGGAAGCAAGAGTTCATCTTAGAGTGTACTTATCTTGAAAGTTAAACAAATCATAATTATTCCATGCTTACTCGTAAATTCAACTTCATGGTTATGCATTTGGCATACCAATTACCACATCTACTGAAATTTAGTTGATATAAACCTTGATAAAATATTGAATCTCGAAAAGGTTGTACATATTTCCGTATCTAAAGAATAATGGACCGTCTTTCTCTAACGCTTGTCTTGGGCAATAATATGTATGAGGATATCAGGAGGATAATGAGGTTTGGAACAAAAGGAGGATAGAAGGTTGGACATGATAGCCGATGACAAGTTCCAAGCTTTATATATTATTGGCGCACCGCATCAATCTAACATACCGGTCCTATCTAATAGAATGGAAAAAAAAAGGTTAAATTTTGTAAGTTGGGCTAATTTTCTTAGATGAGATATCTCGATAGAATTCACTGAATGGGCTAATAGGTGTCACAACCCACAAATGCACAACTAGAGGGTAAAAGGTGGAAGTCACTCCACAATTAATGATAATGAAGCTTAGTTATTTTGTCCTTAAATAGCAGTAAGAATTTTAGTGTGTCACCCTAAGGGGTTGGTACGGGCAAACTCTAACCGCTGTTTGCCCATCTCTCTCCTCCCTCGCCCCCAAACTTCTCACCACAACCAGATGTGGTCGGTGGGCAAAGGCTGCTTCAACAAACGGTAGTGGTAGGGCTGAGTTCTCCGCGGCGGGGGATGACGATGCTTTCACACCCATGCTCGGGGATCAGCGGTGTGAAGGTTATGACATCTTGTAGGCAAATGGGCAGGGTGAACTAGCACAATCTAAACATTCTAACCCGTAAATGAGAATTGCTATAATTATAGTTCACAGAATTACCACTAGATACAAAACTCGGTGAAACACCAATCTTTCTTGATCATGTGATTCAGAATCCCTTACTAGGTTAAATCTTAATCTTAAGTAGCGTGGCCATGCATTTCTGCATCCGGTCACTCGATGGTCCCCTAGACACATCTCTCATGAAAATAGGGGAAAGTCCTATCTCGACTTGCCATGCCTTGCAGCAGCATGCTTCGGGACAACACTGAAATCTATGTTTCATAGCCCGTACGTAGGTCGATGTACATGCAACAATCTCTTGTCGAAGGACAAAGCGTAAGTACAGATAGAGAACTATAATCCTTCTTGCTACGTCATGTGTTGGGTCAGTCAAAACCCACATTCGTAGCATGTGTCCACATATTGGTTTGATATCTCCATGTCCATGACTTGCAAAACATAGTCATCAACAAATCTATGTGTTAGTCTAGTATTCAGGTGTATCCTCACCAGAACTATATCTAGGGATAACTTTAGAATGACCATAGAAGTTAAGAGTTTCACAACCAATTTAAGTAATTGTGTATCAATACAAGTTACTTGTTATAGACATCCAAGAAACATATAATAAATTATGGATACAAGGAAATACAATTGTATTTATGATTGCCTCTAGGGCATATTTCCAACAGCTCAACAACGACTTGATGGTTCGCACATATTTCCTATCCTAGATGGGGATTTTTTTTCCATTGGAATTGGCACCTCGATGATAGTGCTTGTTCGGCACCCAGTTGGGAACCCCAAGAGGAAGGTATGATGAGCACAGCAGCAAGTCTTCCCTCAGTATGAAACCGAGGTTTATCAAACCAGTAGGAGAAAGAACCAACTTCCGAAGGTTGATGCACGCTGGCTTCACGACAGCTCCAGACAATTTATATATGACGCCTTATCTGGGGCGTAGCTTTGCACCAGCAGCAACGTGAAACCTGCGCACAACACAATAAAAGTACTTTGCCCCAACTTATAATGAGGTTATCAATCTCACCGATTTGTTGTAAACAAAGGATTAAACGTATAGTGTGGTAAAAGATAGTAGTTTGCGAGAAAGTAAATAAAGCGAGTAAATAGTAAACGGTAATATGAATGTAAAAGAATAGACCGGGGTCCACAGTTCACTAGAGGTGTCTCTCCATAAGATAAATAACACGCTGGGTAAACAAATTACAGTTGGGCAATTGACAGAATAAAGAAAGCATACAAATGTCATGAGGATCACTATGAGATTCACTTGGGCATTACAACATAATATATAGACTGTAATCCAACTGCATCTATGACTAATAATCCACCCGCCGGATATCATCCGAACAACCGTTGGGTATTAAGTTGCAAGCAACATATTATCGTCTTAAGCAAAGTGTGTAATGTAAACAATACAAATGTCCTTGAACACAAGATTGTTGTTTTCTCCCTAGTAGCAACAACACATCTACAACTTTAGAGGTTGTTTTCACTCCCCCAAGTTACCAGAGGCATGAACCCACTATCAATCATAAATACTCCCTCTTAGAGTCACTAGCATCTACTCAGCCAAGATATCTACTAGCAACGGAGAGCATGCAAGATCATAAACAACATAGAGATGCTAAATCAATAAATCAACTTGACATAGTACTCAATATTCATTGGATCCCAATAAACACAACATGTAGAATTACATAACGATGATCTTGATCATGATAGGCAGCTCACAAGATCTAAACATGAAGCACATGGAGGAGAAGACATCCATCTAGCTACTGCTATGGACCCGTAGTCCAAGGTAGACTACTCACACATCACTCCGGAGGCAGGCATGGTGATGAAGAAGGCCTCTGGTGGTGATTCCCCTCTCCGGCAGGGTGCCGGGAAGAGCTTCTGGACCCTCTCGATCTCGCGTCGACGACGGCGGCGGCTTGCAGTATGTTTTCTGGAAAACTGATCGGGCCCTTAGGGTTTTCTCGTCGAGGAGAATATATAGGCGGAAGGACGGTGTCAGGAGGTGGGCCAGGTGGCCCCACCACCTAGTGGCGCGGCCAGGGGCTAGGCCGCGCCGCCCTGTGGTGTGGCTGGCCCCTGGCTCTCCTCCGTCTCTACTTTGGACTCCGTCTCGTATCGGGAAAAATAGGAACTTCGGCTTTTGTTTTGTCCAATTCCGAGAATATTTCCCGCGTAACTTTTCTGAAACACAAAAACAGCAGAAAACAGGGAACTGGCACTATGGCATCCCGTTAATAGGTTAGTTCCGGAAAATGCATAAAAATGCCACAAAGTGTAACAAAACACAAAGCAAATGATGCATAAACAAGCATGGAGCATAAAAAATTATAGATACATTTGAGACATATCACTCGACTACAGTGAAATATCACTACTTTTTGACTGATGGGTGGATTAATATCACTATGAGTGAAGAAAAATAGAAATTCCATTTCCAATCATCCTACACACATTCTCCCTTTTTGAGAGTCAATGTTGACATAGTCTACCTAGCAAACTCAGTTAAGAAACATGTTAGTTCTTTAATTGTCTAGTCATTACCAAACTAATCTAGGGATCCTAGATGTACTTTGAGGTAGTGCACATATCTACGGGATCTTCCCTAGGATCATGCCATCCATGTTAAGGAGCTGCCCAGATTGAAAAAGGAGGCCTACATCGACACCCACCTAGATCAAGTTGTCTAGATGAAGAAGCGGTCGGCAAGGCTTGCTCCAACAGTTTATTCATTTCTGTTCGGGGAGGTGCGGTGCACTACAAGTGATGTGAGCATGTCTACTGGCCGTGTGATGAAGACCACTCCAGGATTTTGCGTGTGCATGAATGTTGGAGTTTCCTTGCAACAAGTATAGGAGGCAAGAAATGGTGTATCTAGTTTGGTGGTACACTTGGAGTACCAAGTCTAGCACTCGGGGTAAAACCCTTGGTCAACCATTGTTGCTTGTACCTAGCAATGCGTTGTTTATGAGTCTTTTTCTTGTGAGATGTTTCATTTGGATATTACAAATATTTTCTCTAGGTTGTGAAAACTCATGATCTTCGTTCATTTGCTAAACCTGGGGATGATAGTGCTTGTGCGCCTTTCTCATCTTGAATGTCTCATAATTTGGGCAACCTTTTCTCAGTTAGTGTGTTGTTAGAGTGTGGGTACTTTGTCGTTTGTGCTTGTCGCTTTGTGCCAATGTATTATCCTTTTTTTTTGTATTTTAGCAAGGCGGTTATGTGCATCTTCCATGACTAGATTAGCTTTTAATATTATGCTATAGCACCGTATTACTCCATCTGTTTTAAATTAATTAACTCAACTTTTTCTAGATTTGTATGTATAGATGTGTGTTAGTGTCAGATGCATGCGAATCTAGATAAATTTAAATTAATTTATTTAGAACCGAGGTAGCAGTACATACGAGAATCTTATAAATACATGCTTTTCTTTTAAGACACAACAGACGTTTTTTTGTTGTTGCAAGAATAAGTATAAGATCAGTCGATTATCGAGGAAGGCTAGCCATTTATATAGGAGAATCGCACGTGTTCGAACTCAGTCTCACGCACACATCCAATACATTATGTCGTGACATTAATTCACACATCCATCATATCGAACCATGGAAAGATCTGGATACCACTACTCTGTAACCAGTTGAACACGGTGAGCCTTGAGCTTTTGTGGGTGTAGTCGCATCTTCGAGGTGTCTAGCTATCATTATGACATAATTGACATGTTAACAGAGTTAATGATGATGTGTGCAGTCGCCTCCATGATTCAGGGTAAAAAAGACGTGCCAGGTGCTGCCTTTAAGCACCATCAGTGTTGCCGATTGATTGGGCCGTACTACAAACTAGCTTGTGGTTAGTGTTGGTGACCACTATTACACGGCCGCAATTTCCTCTGAATTAGGGGCGAATCATTAGTATGATCGCGGACGTTCTGTTATAATTGCTGATAGCATAGCTGGGCAGGCCAGATGGAGCATAGGTGGAGTTCAGCCCTCATGAAGCATCACCTAGTCCTATAGCTGTGTTTCATAACTGAATGTTCATAGAACACAGGCCAAGGGTTGAGAGTATCGTGATCATATCATTATCTTACCTGGAATCGCATTAGTATCGATATATTCTACTCCCTCTAATTAAAAATAAGTGTTTGTGACTTATATTCGATCGGAGGGAGTACTAGTAAGTAAGATCGCATTGTGAATTTGTGATAGGATACTGGGATACATCTCGGACTCTCGCAGCCGTGGATCAGATTTACATTACCGCGTCCACCGCGTAGCACCAACTTCCCGCCGTTGCCGTCCGGTATAATGCACGCGAGCACACCCGCCGCTAGCTCCATGCGCGCGCGGCTCTTTTTACACCGAGAAACCGCACGCATCGCCAGGCCGGCCTCTCTCTGCTTCCAGGCAGAAACCACGCCACATCAACGCACTCAGATCTCCAGCTAGCACCACTCTCCAGAGCCGGGACACGTGACAAACACAATCATCCTACAGATCAGTGAGGAAATTACACTAGGCTACATACAACAACCTGCTCACGAGTCAAAAGAAACCAGTATAAAAATGGGCGGGTGCGCTCAAGACAGCGGTCAAAAGCACAGCGAGGTTGCACTCGATCGATCTCTCAATTGCATAGCGCTCTGCAACACAGGATCGATCAACACCGACACACATAGAGAGTGCGGTTTACAAAAATCTGGCATGGTGGCCATGCAGCCGCAGGCCATCACCAAGGTCTCCATCTCGGCGCTGGTCATCTCCCTGCCCATCATCTACGTCTCCCTGCTGCTGCATGGCCACCTTCTGGTTCCTCATGTCCAACTCCATCATCGCCATCATCGCCGCCGACTCCGGCATGCTCTTCCTCGGCTCCTCCCACCACGACGATGACGACCACTCCGAAGTCGTTCCCAGTGAACAGCCCGTGCCGGCCGTCGCCCATGAGGAGTACTACCGCGACGCGATGATGTCGTCGTTGCCGTTGATGGCATCCTCTCCCGAGCCAACGGCGCCGGTGGATATGTCCTGCGTCGTGGTAGGAGGCGGCGAACAACTTCCAGCTGGTGGAGTTATATGCTCCAAGGCAGCGGACACTGGCGTCAAGGAGGACGACGGCCAAGCTCTGGCTTTGATGGAAGGTGACGGCGCACCAAGCAAGCCAAGCACAGACATGGTCGTGAACCATGCGTCCGTTCTGCAGGGATGTGAAGCAGAAGAAGAAGCGCCGGAACTCGAACCAATTGGCGCCAACCAGAAGGATGCGATGCTCGTCGAAGGCGATCAGTGGACAATATCACCAGCTCCTCGGATGACAGTAAAACCTGATGGTCATGTACCGGAAGATGAGGGCTCTGTTGAAGTCGCGAGGGAAGAGGTGAAGGCCCGGTGCTCGGTGGAAGAAAAGAGCAAGCCGCCGCTGATGAAGGAGGAGCGCGAGTACTGGCAACTGAGCGACGAGGAGCTCAACAGGAAGGTGGAGGAGTTCATCACGCGCTTCAACCGAGACATGATCCAGCAGGAAGCAGCAGCTGTCTGATCGAATACAGCTCCACAAGCCTGAAGGAAATAGATACTGCAGGGACTTAATTATCTACCTCTAGGCTCTGGCTAGATACATATATCATCATCCATGTACAGACATATGCTTCTTTTTTTTTTTTTTTGAAACAATCAAAACCACGTATACTCATTGAAACAAATAGTACATGGTAAAGATACATAAACTGTCTTCATTGATTACAAAATAACGCCTAAAAGAAACAAACAAATCTTCAAGGTCTTCATATTCTTTCTTCTTCCATGACATAATCTTGTATATTTCTGAAGACAGCCGAAGAAAACCAAACCACAGACCTGTAAATACTAACGAAGGTTCTCCCATAATTTTCATTTGAGCCGCAGTGCCAAGGTCCATTAAAGTAGTCAATCACCATCGGCAAGAGTACACCAGTATGCCAGGGAAAAGTAACCAAACAGCCTGGTCGACGTCGCTGGGGAGCCGAAAGTACGAATCACCATTGTCGACGACGTAGCAGCCGGGACAAATATTGCGAGGACAAACCTCCTCGCGGCAACCATGAGAATAGATCCAAAATTGATCTGGAGAAGCAAGATCTGAAGGTCCATACCTAGAAAACTTTAATCTTTCAACATCACCATTGACGCCGGGAAGGAGATCTCGTCGTCGAACGAAGGTGTGAAGATCACTTATTATAGACGATGCCATCTCCATTGACGCAGAGACGAAAACGTAGACGGCTACCGAAACCCTAACCTAATATATTGGAAACACTACTTTTACTGAAAACTCCACGCATAGATCGGGTTCCCCACTCCTCCCGACACCGGCGAGGCCGGCCGGAGGAGGAGGAACCAATCTATGGAGGAGGCTGAAGTGGAGGCGGCTAGTACAGACATATGCTTCTTTGTTACTCCCTCCGGCGCGTTTTAGATGACGCGCTGTCAGAACAAATGTTGTTTTGCGAAAACCCCCTCCACATTCTAATTCTTCACATTTTAGGTCCTTGCATCTGAAATCAAAATTGAGATCTTCCCCATCGAGAGGGAGGCCGCCCGTGCTCGAGCTCGAGCTCCCGCCGGCCCTCCCCGACCGCTCGCCGCCATCCCTGGCGTCGCTCCCCTTCTTTCGGCCTCCCTCTCGAGATACAGCCAGCCTCCCGCTCGCATCGGAGCTCGCATCGGACCTCGACGCCCTTGCGCCGCCGGCGCATACGAGTTCCTGCCAGCCTCCCGGCCGTCCTCTCACTTGAGCTCCTTCCGGCCTCGTCCTCGCGTTCGCGCCCTCGCGCCACCGGCCTCGAGCTCGAATTCCTCCACAGGCAAGTCCGCGCTGAAGCACTAACAACTGATGTGCTCAGACTTGATTTGTTGGGCTTTCCTGGCACCGCAGCAGACGAATCAGTGGATGGTGAAGAAATTAGCCCCTTTGCCACCAGAGAACTGAGAAGACTTGAGAGCGGTGCAGGATTGTCAGCTTTCTGCTTTGGTGGCGGACCTGGAGGCAAAGGTGGGCGAACAGAGTTTGGGACATGAGGCTCCAAGTAGCATTTTCACTAGCTGAAGCAGCCGGAAAACATGCCATGACAGATGGAAGAGGAGGTTGTGCCCTCGAGCTAGCATGATCACTTGTGTTTGGTTTGAATCCACTCTTTAGAAGACCAGCTAATAAGTTACTAGCACTCATCTGATCCGAGTTTATATGGGCAGGATCACTGGGCAAGATGAACTTCTTCAGGTGGTAGATGGACAGAAGGTCTAAACAACGATGATGAAGAATTTTCTTGTGGAAAGTGATGATTAGGTGGCTTGAGATGTGGCTTTGACAAAACGGAAGGGTGCTTTTGAGTCTGCAAGGAAGTATGTGGCGGTGTTGCTTGAAGAGTAGGCCGTCCCTGAGCGTGAGTAGCACCTTGAGACAAGGCATGAGCTCTTTGGTTATGTTCCTCTGGGGGATTTTGACTCAATAGGAAAGATGATCTGGAAGCATAGATATCATGTTCCAAGGAGCCTGGGGAGCTCTGGCGCGCAAAGGACGCAGTAGATGAAGGTGCATGCACAGGTGGCGGGGAAGGTGGCCAGTGTTTATGTTTTTGTTGCCCAAAAGTTGTAGGTCCACTAGTTGCACTTTCAAGACTTGATCGCCCAGCATAGGCTCCTGATAATCCTACAGGTACAGATGAAGTGATGCTTGCTGACTGATTGGAAAATCTTGATATCCTGGGATCCCGCACAATGTCTGGGCAAGTTTTCTCCTGGGATGACCAGATAGAAGAACCACGAGATTCTGGAAATTGTTGTCCTTCAGGCCACATTTCCCTATCTATTCTTGGTTCCAACTCACGCTTGCTGTGAAGGTACTCTTCATGATCCTGAACAATTGATGAAGATAAGATTATAATCAACTCCAGAAATGCAGTGCCAAGGTTTGAATATAGATAAAGCAAATTTAACATGGTACGGTAAATCTTAAGGTTTCAGAAAAGATATAATAGGTCAAGAAGTTGAATGCATCCCAGCAGTTGACTACATCCATGACACCATTATGTATAACTAATTAGATTCTCTTGACTAAGTATCATGCAAATATATTTTTATAGTTTTGCTCCACATACCTTATATGTCACGATTCTTCTATCTTGGCCTGTTTCATGTCCAAATCTACGTATGGTGTCTTGTTTGCGGAAGTCAGGGTCCAAATGGTCTCCCAGCTCTGACCATTTGGTCCTATGAAAGATTGAAACATTGCCATCATCAGCCAGTTCTCCTTTTCTTGCAGAACTGGCACCTCCATAATCTACTCCTTGAGAATGTAGATCATCCCAAGTCCACGGTCAAGTCCGGTGACCAAAAACCGGCGCTGCCACCCAAGAGTCTTTCGACGCTCACTGCTAGAGTTCTCTGAAAAGAATAAGGTACAGGGAATTTTAGTTAGGAAATTCTCTGAAATTTTAGTTAGGAATTTCTGGAATTCTTTTGTGGTGCGGCAGCCGACAGTCATCCCAATATAAATCAGCCATGCAATTGTTTTTACATACCTCTGTAATATCTAGCTGATCTGATACGTATTCATTCATATTAAAATTACTTTCCAATAAACTGGAGCTCACAATTTATAAGCAATGTTTAAAAGGCAAGGCCCCAAACAACACAATTCTTCAAATGACCCACTTCAGACTAACATTCAGACTTTTTGACATCTCTTCATTCAGAGAAGTACTCCAATTTGGCAAACTAAAATTAAGACTTCAGGAGTAAAATACACTGGATGTGCGCTAGCGCCGCTCCGCTTTTGCTGGTCTCGTGGTAGGGTGAAGTTCGGCGCTCTGCTCTGCTGCTAGGCTGCGCACTCTACTCAGTGCCGGGCTGCTCCGGCAGCCTTGAAGTGGCAGCCCACAGCAGCAGCTGCAGGCCGGAGATTTTCAGTCGAGACGGGCTGCGCTGAAGCCATACACCTAATCAAGGATTCGACGCCGAATACTTCAGTTTATGCAGGAAGAGTAGCTGTTATTCGTGAGTTACTTAGGGAGAGAGATTCTTGTGTAGTTAAGGTTAGTCGAAAGCTGAACTCTGTCAGCCATGGGCTAGCTAAACTTGGGAGGGTACAAGGTAGAACAGAAATTTAGCTAAGCAACTATCCCCAGGAAGTTGCAGATGTTGTGTACCAAGACTGTAAACCCCCTTTTAATTAATCAAATCTCTTTTCCTCACAAAAAATTGCATTACTGCCTAATGTAGTACTCCAAGAGTCTCTGACAAGATAAAATTGTATGCATATGAATAGAAAAACTCTGCTTGAAGGGGAAATTCGAGGGAGTGCGTGAACAATTTTTTTTGCGAATTAACAATAGTTCATACTACTAGCAGTATATTTATTAAGCTCTGAAAGAGGTGAACAGACAGAAGAGCAAGCTTGAAACGAACAGGGGAGGAGGAAGAGGAAGATGAAGTGGAGAGCGAATCGAAGAAGAGATATTCTTACAGAGTGAGGATGCGGCTGTCGATCAGCGAGCACGAGACGCCGGACTACCTGCAGGTATCCGTATCGTTGGAGTTCTAGTCCGACAGTTTCACGAGAGGGTCTTCGTAGATGGCTTCCTTGAAGGCCAGAAGCGCAGCAACTGCACGACCAAGAACGACGGCAGCACGCACCGTCATCTGAGACGGCGGTGGGTTCAGAAGCCCCGACGAGGAGCACGCAGCCGAGCCCCACCGCCAGGAGGATTAGGTAGCCGGCGTCCTCGCACTCCCACGACTCCCGCTGGCCGCACGCTGCGCCGGTCCCAAGATGCAGAGCCAGGAGATCAGGTCATTCAGGAGTAAAATACACTGGATGTGCGCTAGCGCCGCTCCGCTTTTGCTGGTCTCGTGGTAGGGTGAAGTTCGGCGCTCTGCTCTGCTGCTAGGCTGCGCACTCTACTCAGTGCCGGGCTGCTCCGGCAGCCTTGAAGTGGCAGCCCACAGCAGCAGCTGCAGGCCGGAGATTTTCAGTCGAGACGGGCTGCGCTGAAGCCATACACCTAATCAAGGATTCGACGCCGAATACTTCAGTTTATGCAGGAAGAGTAGCTGTTATTCGTGAGTTACTTAGGGAGAGAGATTCTTGTGTAGTTAAGGTTAGTCGAAAGCTGAACTCTGTCAGCCATGGGCTAGCTAAACTTGGGAGGGTACAAGGTAGAACAGAAATTTAGCTAAGCAACTATCCCCAGGAAGTTGCAGATGTTGTGTACCAAGACTGTAAACCCCCTTTTAATTAATCAAATCTCTTTTCCTCACAAAAAATTGCATTACTGCCTAATGTAGTACTCCAAGAGTCTCTGACAAGATAAAATTGTATGCATATGAATAGAAAAACTCTGCTTGAAGGGGAAATTCGAGGGAGTGCGTGAACAATTTTTTTTGCGAATTAACAATAGTTCATACTACTAGCAGTATATTTATTAAGCTCTGAAAGAGGTGAACAGACAGAAGAGCAAGCTTGAAACGAACAGGGGAGGAGGAAGAGGAAGATGAAGTGGAGAGCGAATCGAAGAAGAGATATTCTTACAGAGTGAGGATGCGGCTGTCGATCAGCGAGCACGAGACGCCGGACTACCTGCAGGTATCCGTATCGTTGGAGTTCTAGTCCGACAGTTTCACGAGAGGGTCTTCGTAGATGGCTTCCTTGAAGGCCAGAAGCGCAGCAACTGCACGACCAAGAACGACGGCAGCACGCACCGTCATCTGAGACGGCGGTGGGTTCAGAAGCCCCGACGAGGAGCACGCAGCCGAGCCCCACCGCCAGGAGGATTAGGTAGCCGGCGTCCTCGCACTCCCACGACTCCCGCTGGCCGCACGCTGCGCCGGTCCCAAGATGCAGAGCCAGGAGATCAGGTCACCGCTCCCGGCGCCCTCGTGAGCACCTCAAAATCAGAGGTCCTACGGCCGCCGCCAGCCGAACAGGCACACATCCGATGATCGCCCACCTCTTCGAGGGAGAGGGGAGCGGGGAGGAAGGCGGACGAGGATGCGGCAGCGGCGGCCAAGTCGCGCGACACGAAAAGGGGATTCCTTTTACTCTTTCTATTCAGGTGAGGTGGGAGGGGAGAGTGGAGCCTGGTTGGTCGGGGAGTATGAAGGAGAAGAGTTAACGATGGACCAAGAGGCTCAGGGAACGGCGGAGCATGCGGCAGAGCATCCGGCGGGGGGACGACGGTCGCGGGCGGCGGCAGTTCGCGGAAGGAGATGAGGGAGAAGACTGAGACGACGTGGGAGGATGTTTTTCTTCAGGTGAAATAATCTAGGGGGGGGTTTGTAAAAAAGCCGGTGCGTCATCTAAAACGCGCCGGAGGGAGTATTTCAGTTAGTGGTCATGGCCAGCGAGGATATATTCTACATGTAGTCATGTACTGGAAGTCTTGAAACTAAAACGACACGTGCCTCGACATGTAGTTTGATTGTGCAGTACTGTATATATGAAATCTTATATCTTTCATGACACGGTTTACACCCAACAGTCAACTAAGAGTTCTGATGCAACCGACATAGACACACTTTCGTACATTATAGTTTAATAACAAAAGACAATGTATACTACATATACCTAAATGCTTGCAGGGAACATGACACAGATAAACAGCATGTTTGATCTACCAAGTGACATGATTGCCGATAAACAAGTTTAACAGTGATGAAAAGCAGTATTCTCGAAAAAAAAACAGTGATGAAAAGCAAGAGGTAAGAACATTTTATCTTACAAGCTGCAGTAACTTAACAATAGATAACATGAGAATAAGTTATAGCGACGTGGGCAGGACGACAATGCATAACAATATATATATAACTAGTGTCTCTTCTTCATGGCAGCCGCAAGAAAATCCAACCTTCCACCAACTTCTGGATATAAGGGTCATTTATGACTACAGAAAAGATCACAAGTACAGAAGAAAATGTAAGATATGTGATTAAATCAGTTAAATCAATATGATCAAATGTGAAACAAGATAAATACTGGAGCATGGATCATCTACATTAGAAAAAAACAGTCCGCTGCGAAATCTGCAATAACTTCAGTTCAGAATGCTATTAAACTAAGCTTAATCATTTACCTTTTTTGCGTCCCTTACCACAATCCTCTAGCATGTTTCTTCTTGCATAATCATTCACCTTATTTGTTCGCCTAACATGATACTTTGGCACAATCATTTAGCTTATTTGATACGTTTGGTGGATTGTGGTGACTAAAACCAATCTTACCAATATTTTGGTCATGGGCAACAACTTTGGTCTTGTTTGGATGGTTGCTAACAATTTAGCATGCACATGCTCACTAACCAACTCTGGTTCATTTTTCATGGCAACATTGGTCAAAACATGGGCGACCAAAACACTATCCAAAATATCTGATAGCCAAATTGTGAGGTTTGCTTGGGCTCAAACAAAACAGACCCCATGGTATTTAACAAGTTAATTACAGGATATTATCCTTGGCAGAAATTTTGAAAGTACCCAATGAGCACCATGTGTGCCAAAAATATGACAACCAAAGATTACAAAAATCTTCACATGACTGCTAGTAGCCAAAGATGACACATTAGTTTAGTCAAATTGCATACAAAACCATGTGTCTCTACAAAGAAGTGGATAATGTCTGATTGGTTGTGTAGGAGAACAAGAATGAGGTGGGAAAATCCCATTGTTGGTTTAATATATACTCTCTATCAGTATAGCGGATTGCAATTGGATTAGGAAAATTGTGAATTTCTTACCATTGAGTTTTTTATCAGTTAGATGCCGATCGAGGGAAGACATTGGTCAAAACATGGGCAACCAAAACACTATCCAAAATATCTGATAGCCAAATTGTGAGATTTGCTTGGGCCCAAACAAAACCAACCCCAAGGTATTTAACAAGTTAATTACAGGATATTATCCTTGGCACAAATTTTGAAAGAACCCAATGGGCACCATGTGTGCCAAAAATAGGACAACGGAGCAAATTACCAAAGATCACAATAATCTTCACATGACTGCTAGTAGGCAAAGATGACACATGAGTTTAGTCAAATTGCATACAAAACCATGTGTCTCTACAAAGAAGTGGACACACGTCTAATTGGTTGTGTAGGAGAACAATAATGAGGACGGCAAATCCCATTATCGGTTTAAGGCTCCTTCGATTCATAGGATTTTTAAAGGATCGAGATCCTATGGAAATTTTCCTACGGAAGCCGTTTGATTCATTGGATTCTATCCTATAATAATTAATTCTATAGAAATCTTGTGGTGCAAATTTCATAGAAAAATAACATGAGGTTGGACTTCATGAAAAAATTCCTTCACCAATTTCTTTACCCATAGGATTCAGGTAGAGATGACATCCCAATCCTACATAAACTATTTCTATATTTTCCTATCCTATACTCCATCAGTATAGCGGATTGCAAGTGGGCTAGAAAAATTGTGAATTTCTTACCATTGAATTTTTTGTTAGTTGGATGTCAATCGAGGGAAGACGTTATTTGTGAGCATTCAGCATCCAACCAAGTTAGATTGGTAATCTGTTTTTTATTTGTTAGGATAATAAAACCAAATGTGGATACATCGTGATCACTCCATATGATGCCAGTACAAAAGGAAGGGATTATATATCTCTGCAAGTAAACCTACCCAAAAACGAAGCTTTCTCTTCACCCTCCAAAAAAGCAATCCAGAATTCTTTGATTCCTTTGTTGAACATAACAACCCTTTGTTCCTACAAGGGTCACGAGGAGAATATGGTAACTCACTAAATAATTAAGATGGTCTAGGAACAACTGTAACATAAGGAACATAAGGAGCAGTTAGTAGTAAAAACGAAGCGGGGCATGCAGCGGTAACATACCAGACATCGCGAATGCAGCAGGTAAGGACATGTTGGACGAGGCTACGAGGACCTGGGTTCAAGCCATCTAGACTGCACGTGTCCATTGGTGGAGACCAAACACCAGTATTGAGGTGGTATTGTGTAAAACAATGATCCCTTGGATGGTCGTAGACAACTGTTTCAGACATGACAGTAGGCAGTGCCTTAGATGAGGCACTGATGCACTTGTTTTCAAGGAAGAGGGCACGGTCTCCGATGCTTTTCACAGGGGTAAACCTTTCCAAGATTAGGTCCTCAAGTTTGTAAATCAGAATGTGGGACCGAGATCCGTTGGTATGGCCAACAAGCATGATCTGCGAGTCACACTCGACCAGATGAAAACCGTAGCAGAGTTTATCCGCCGGACATGTGGCAATCAGCTTTGGCGGCGACGGCGGCGAACCGGTCTGCGGGGGTGGGTCGATCTGGAAAACCAGTGCGCCGCTAGACGTAGGGTAAGATTGCGCCAGGTATAGCTTGCCTCGGAATGACAAGGGTGCGATGTTGATCGGAATATCCCAGCTCGACATGGTCCATTGCTGGTCCTGGGATGTAGCAAAGGCGAGACGCCGCAGGCGATCAAACATGAGCATGACGACGACGGATCCAGCAGTACCACCGCAGGAAACTGAAGCGCATATGCCGTATCTGATAAAGTACCATTTTGACAACTCGGGGTCAGGATCTGCGGTAGGAAGATCGTCGTCGAGCTGGGTGAGGAGGGTGGCGAGCGGTGGGAGGTCTGTGATATCTCCGGTGAAAGGGTGGAGGAGGCGGACAGCGGTGTCTTGATCTCTCTGGAGGAGGAGGAGGCCGTCGGTGGAGTCGAGGGCGCAGTGGTTCCTGAACAGCGGGAGCTTGACCCGGACGAAGGCTCCCGTGTCGAGGTTGAAGAAACGGACGTAGCCGCGCAGCTTGCCGTGGCCGGGGTAGAGGCCGTGGCCCTCCGGCAGCATCATCCAGCGGCGCGGGTGGAAGCGCGGATCGGCGACGCCGTGGCCGCGCGGGCAGACGGTGCTTGAGCGCCAGCCGGTGCAGACGGCGCGGAAGCGGACGTAGTCCAGGAAATCGCCGGCCAGTACGCGCCACGCGATCTGCTGAACCATGTCTCCAGGCAGAGACGACGCCCATGGGGAGGAGCAGGGCGCGGCCCCGGCGGCCACCGCGGAGTGGCGGCGTTTCTTTGTGCGCGCAGTCATGGTCGGCGGCGTGGAACCGGAAGGGCGCTCTCGAGACCTCGACGATGGTATCGCCACGTTCCCAAATTGCGGCGGGTGTGCGATCTTCGTCAGATGGGAATGTGGAAGTCAACGGAGGAATAGCAAAAGATCGTCCAATTGGAGAAGCAAATCAAAGGTTACATTAAAAAGGAAAGAAGAAAATATTCCAATGATACTTCTCTGATTTGATTGGCATGTGTTGCCGACTTGCCGCTGCTATTCAGGCCTTCCTGATCGCCCGGTCCGTTCGCAAGCGTCATGGTGTGACGTACTCTGAAAGTCTGAACCTGAATCAACCCTTGTTTCTTGTGATCCAAACGTTTCTCAAAGCAAGAATCATGACTGCAGCAAGAGAGATCAGTAGCTTGTTGGTATGGCGATATAACACCAATTAAGAAGAAGCGGCAGTTCAGTAACACAGATGGCAGAGTTGCTTCGATCTGTATGTTTCACAGAGGAAACATGCGTGTAGTACTATGGTGTACATAGAATTTCTTTCACCCTAGTCGCTGCTAGAATACAAGCAGTCTGCATTTCACTTTAAGAATATTTTTTATAAACATTACACTTTTAGCATGTACTATATCCACTGCATTCTTATCCGAGCCGTCGGCCCTTTTGTGGATGCATTCTTATCCAAGTTGTTGGGCCTTTGGTGGTGGGCTGCAAGCTTCTGAATAGAACTCGTGCTTATTGGTTGTTTTGTCTTTTTGAATATTTTTTCCCATTTACAAAAATATACCATTTGACATTTTCTCTCTTCATCGTGGGCTTGTTTAGTAGGGAACCTGTATTTCGTCGTGCTAGGTTGTTGGACATGTGGATGAGCTACTCCTAAAATGTTGGATTATTGGGTCGTGATTTGTCATAAATGTCGGAGTTGCAAGTGGTTTTGTACCGAGTTTCGGTTGTAATTTAGGTTGCAACTGAGTTTTTTTTTCAGTTGAAAGTTAGGTTGCTTTTGAGTTTTTCAGTTGTAAATAGGGCTGCAGCTGTAATTTTTGCTGCTACAAGTGGGGATGCAAATGAGATTTTTTCAAATTGCAAGATGGGTTGTAAAGATTCTTTTTAGTTGCAACTGGGGTTTTCTTAGCCAAAAGAGAGGTTGCAACCGAGTTTTTGTAGTTACAAGTGTGGTTTACACTGAGATTTTTTACTTGCAAGCCTGGTTACAACTGAGATTTTTCAGTTGTAATTGGAGTCGCAACTAAGTTTATTCAGTTACAAGTGGGGTTGCAATTATAATTTTGCTATTACAAGTATGGTGGAAAGTCAAATTTCTAGCTACAAGTCAGGCTAAAACCCCATAGGCCATAGGAGAATCAGTACGTGAGTGAGAGTTAAACAAAAGAAACGAGCAGAATAAAACATGCTGACCGTCAGCTGACGTTACTAATACAACTGCTCATGTTACATGTATCAATGTTTGTACTGATCGCAAGGAGACCAGGCGGACAGCGTATGTGACGGTCTCGTGCGATAGGTGGCGCACGCCAACTCGGGTGTTCCTGCAAATTCTATGTATCTTTTGGTGAAGACTAAAATAGCCAATAGCTAAATAGACACAGTAAAAATTGTATGGCTGGCATCAGCTATCTGAGAATTAGCTTAATTCAGACAGCTGAGCGTTAGAGAGATTTTGTCCTTTATCCCCTCTCCACCTCTTTCCTACCCATTCGAGACCCACTCTTCAAGGCCACCTGCCCAGCTCTTGTGATATCATTGCATATTTATGTTAATGTGCACATATTTGAAATAAAGGTGCACATATGCATGAAAAATAATATTTTCTTTGCATAAAAAACTTTTTTCCATTTTCTAAGTGTCAAAAGTGGATTTTTGTGAATCAAGTGCAAAGAATATTGTGTAAAATGGCACCTCTCAAATTTTCACACAAGCTAGACCACATTTGGGCCTCCTTTGATTCATAGGATTTGCATAGGAATTGTGTAGCATTTAGATTCTATGGGAAATTTTCCTACACACATGGTTGATTCATAGGAACATAACCTATAGGAAATAATCCTATAGGAATCTAGTAGTGTAAATCCTATAGGAAAAAAGCATTAGGTCATACCTCATGGAAAAATTCCTTTGCTACAATCAAAGCCACTTCATCTTCCTATAGGATTCAAGTAGGCATGACATTCAAATCCTATGTCTTTCCTATTTCTATGGTTTTCCTATCCTATGAATCAAAGAATCCCTTGATGGTAATTACTAATTTTTTTGAATTTTCAATGTTTCTAGGTACTTTCTCCCATTTAACAACTTTCTGTCAATTTCATAGAAAGTAGGTCAAATTTCAAGTACATGTACATGATAGTTTGCTCTGGTTTTTTCCCAAAATTCATTTCAAGGTACGCAACTACTCATTACATGACAGATCCAATGCGAATTTAGCAAGATTTGGGCGCTCGGCAAACAAGGTGATTCCAGTAGTGAATCGACTCCAAAGAACTTCCAAACAATAGAAGGATATGAGAGTAGTGTTTTGGCTCATGGGTGCATATGCTCTCTTATTTTAAAATGCATCTTAGACACATTTTGAAATATCAAAAAAAATTCAAACAAGAAATATTTGCGTACATATTGACATGCTATGTCTACAAAGTTTATTCAAGAAAAATTGATACGTCGTGTAGCATGTGAGAAAAGAGTGCTAAATAAACCTTTTCATGGGCCCTTTTTTTGTCTTTTTACACATAAAACAAAAAATTTCCCCTTTTCATAAAACTTTACGTACGCACATAGATTGTGGAGATGCATACACAAAAGTTTTTGTTAGAATTTATGATAATTTGGAATGTGCTTTTTGCTGAAGGGAGCTTATGCACGAGGGACCGAAAAATCTAGACCCCGGCCCATGGGTATATCACATTCGGCTTTCTTGAGTTAACCGACTCAGAAGGTCAAGTGGGGGAACATAACACGAAAGAACAAAGACCATGTAGTACAATTAGGAGGCTCTGTGTTTATCAGAGTTAGATTAATTGGATGTCCCGTGTTTGTAGTAGGTTTATATTTCCAAGCGACTTCATCATAGATATTATTGGGAGTCGGTTTGGAGTGAGAGGTGGATTTTTCTGAGTAGGTTTTAGGAATAGGCTTTAAAAAACCCTAATATTTTCAACTATTGCTTTGATTTGGATGGCAAAGCCAGATGCGATATATGGCTTTGAAAGAAAAAATAAATCATGCTGTCGTGTTTTTTTTCAAGAAGAGGATGAACCCCGACCTCAGCATCGGTTGATGCATACACACTTTATTTATTTATTTATTCAAGAGTATCCAATACAAGCAGCTGGATCAACTTAAGGATCACATAAGGTTGAGACATGTATTAACAATCTAAAGATAGATAATAAGGCACAAAATAGTAGCAACTTCAGTATTCAATTCTATTTTATAAACGCCTTCCACACTGGTTGAATAAAGTCGGTGCTACCATTTCCATATGGTTGCACCCAGAATCTATGACCTGTATGTGCTCCATTGGCTGGAGGATCAGAATGACCACATACGGATCTAGTGCGTAGCCATAGGGATAACATGCATGAACGGATTTGATCTTTCGTTAACTAAAAAATCATTTCTTAAGTTCCAATGGCCGGTAATACATCACAAACTCCTACTCGAATATGTCCTTTATTAGCGTTGTCAATACCATTCAACCAATTCTCAAATAGATATTTAGTATTATTCTGGGAGGTAATATTAAAAGATATATGAACAATGCGCCAAGCAATCTTTGCAAGAGGTAGAGATGTAAATGGGTGAATAAGAGGGTATCCTCTACCCTCTTTAGTTCGGTAAAATAAACTAACTTTTCTGATGACATCCTCATTTTGAAAAAAATTATTTCATTTTTTGAATTAAGGAGAGCAGAGGATACCCTAATAATGACCCACTTGCATTATAAGCAAGAGAACATTAAAAAAAAGAATGTTGTACTCCATCCGATCGGAACTAAGTGTTGGCGATTTTGTACTAAATTAGTACAGAGTTTGTATTAAGTCGCTGACACTTACTTCCGATCGGAGGGATTATTGTTTTATCCTAGTAAAACAACAACATTGCTTACTATTCTGCCACTTCCTCTTGGAAAGATTGTCTTTTGTACAAATAAGTGTCACGTTTAGTCTTAGTGATACAACAGAGCTAAGTCACCATTGGTTCCAACTTGATAAGTTTCATATTTAGTTTCCACATAGTGTGTTAATACTGTTGTAATCAAAAGACATGGAAATCATATATTTAATCCATATGATTTTTTTGGCAGATATTATATGGTTTGTATGGTCGATATATTTGGAATATCATATGTGTTGCATGTAACAAGATCGACATAATAGCATATGTCATTTCAGTTGCTCAGTAAAGTTGACGAGAGATTAAGGGTCTTGCTGTGTTATCCAAGTGGCGTAGTCATTTTGTGTAACACAAAAAATACATGTGAATGGGTGTATAGAACCATTGACCAAGATCACGATAAGTTAAGAGTATGGAAAACTTAGGGACATACTTATCTAGCTTTGATTATTGATGTATACACATTTTCACGAATACACCTAGAAGAAAACAATTATCTTTTAGTGGTATATTCATATAAATAATGATCCTGCCAAAGATGCACTCACATATGTGATATTTTGTTTACCAAACTATTTGGGATCATTGCAGAACAATTTTTTTTTGTTGACACATAATGGAAAATAATATGACATCAATGAATTGTTGTTTCTTGACACTTTCAACCAAGAACCAACTACAGATGATGCCTCGCGTTTGCGATGGCCACCGTGCTAGTTTCGATGAAAGTTAATATGTGCATATTAGAAATCTATATGTACTCGTGTGTTTTCTTTGGAATTTTTTAATTTTCAAAATGAAGTTTTTAAAACCGAGCTCGCGTAGGTGGAGCTCGGTATATTATTCGTTACCTGACCTCCATGCGCTAGGTGCAGCCTGCAGGGACAAGATCACACAAACAGCTAGCATAGCTAATTCCAAAGCATATAAGCACAACTGAGGTCATCTCGAACGACACCGAGAATAGAAGCTCCTATGGTTCCATCTCTAAACAATTTCAGCGACGTTAGCAAAGCAACAAGGCGGCTAAACCAATCTGCCCACACACTTGATGTTCATTCCTAGGGAGTACGTACGTAGCCAGCGGGCTTGCACTGAAACAAGCTAGGGACAAGCGAATAGAAACAGAGAAAGGAGACGTTTCTCACGAGGTCGATCGTACGTAAGTGGTAACGATCAAGCGAGCCCTCCGTGCCAATGTCGGCCTACATATACGCACCCCAATCAACCGAGAAAAGGCAAGGCAAACACGCGCGCCGTAGCCATAACCAGATCGATCGTAGTCGTAGCTAAGCAAGAGCTTTGAAGGGAGGCGAGATGGAGGGTAGCAAGGGCGTCGTCCTTCTCAACTGCTTCGTCAGCCCGTTCGGCAACCGCGTCCGCATCGCGCTCACGAAGAAGGGCGTGGAGCACGAGGTGACGTCGGAGAACATGGTCCAGAAGAGCGATCTGCTGCTCTCCTCCAACCCCGTCCACGGCAAGGTCCCGGTGCTCCTCGTCGCCGGTAAGCCCGTCTGCGAGTCGCAGGTCATCCTCGAGTTCATTGACGAGGCCTTCGCCACCACCGGCGAGCAGCTGCTCCCCACCGACGCCTACGCCCGCGCCCACGCCCGCTTCTGGGCCGCCTACGTTGACACCAAGGTCGGCACTCCATCACACTCGTGCGAAGCAATTCCTGATTATAGGTCTTAACTCGTGTGTGTGCGCGTGCGTGCAGATTCCGGCCTGCGCCCCGAAGATATGGCAGTCGCCCGCGGGAGCGCCGGCGGTGGAGGAAGGGAAGAAGGAGATGCTGGTTGCGCTCAAGACGCTGGAGGCGGAGCTCGGCGAGAAGCCCTACTTCGCCGGCGAGGCGCTCGGGTTCGCGGACGTGGCGCTAGTGACGTTCGCGCCCTGGTTCCTCACGTACGAGCGTCTCGCCGGCTTCAGCATCGCCGAGGAGTGCCCGGTGCTGACGGCGTGGGCGGCGCGGTGCGCCGAGGAGAACGAGTGCGTCGCCAAGTCGCTGCCGGACCCCGAGGCTGTGTTCCAGTTCGTCGGAGGGATGAGGAAGCACTTCGGCCTCGAGTAGCTGTGCTCGGCTAGCAGCTAGCTACGCCGCTCGTCACTCTAGTACTATGGTCCGTGCAAATAAGCTGCTGGCTAGCTCTGGCCGGCAACCACACGTGCACGTGCGGCATATGCATGCCCGTGCCTGTGTGCAAGTGCAATCTTGCTTGTCGTTGTCCATTCCATTGGCAGCTCGGTTGATTTATCTGCCTGTATTGATTCCTCCGTCTGAGTCGTCGTTTGTGCTTTTCTTTGGAGACAAACACTGTTTTGTGCATGGACTTGTAATTTCCGGGTCGTGTCCTTGATGAACCGTAATCTCTTTTTCTTGTTGATTAAGTATATATAATATTGCTCCGAGATTGCTTACCACGCTTGCTTTGAAAGGTTTGGAGTCATTATCTAGAAGAAACTTACTACTACTAGTTGAATGCCCGTGCTTTGCTACGGGCTCTAAAGTTTTATACATATAAAAGTTTTATATGCATAAAAAGAAAGACATATACTTTCAAATAACAATAAGAATCTTGTTTTGCTTAAAATGTAATTCAATAAGACACAGTTCGATATCATATGCATTGAAAGTAACAAGTCCACAATGTGTTGCCCATTGGCAGCTCAGTTGATTTATCTGCCTGTATTGATTCCTCCGTCTGAGTCGTCGTTTGTGCTTTTCTTTGGAGACAAACACTGTTTTGTGCATGGACTTGTAATTTCCGGGTCGTGTCCTTGATGAACCGTAATCTCTTTTTCTTGTTGATTAAGTATATATAATATTGCTCCGAGATTGCTTACCACGCTTGCTTTGAAAGGTTTGGAGTCATTATCTAGAAGAAACTTACTACTATATGGAGTGTGGACGGAGAAAAATATTGCCTACCTGCAAGAGCTTCGTGTCATTGGGTGTACCTTTTTATTTTATGAAATACTTTCCCCCTGATTTCTATTGCAAGAGTTATATTCTCTGAATAAAATGGCATGCATATAACATTCTAAATCACTAGGACCATCCAACATAGCACCATATCAACACATAGATAAGTTTGTTCAAGAGTAGCATACAATCCAACATCACCAGTACAAAGTTCACGACACATATGCATATCAAAGTTATGGGTCTGACATTGCTTACCACGCTTGCTTTTGGAAGTTTGGAGTCATTAGCTAAAAGAAAAGTTACTATATCGAGGGTTGACATTTTGCCTACCTGCAAGAACTACATGTCTATGGTCCCCTGATTTCTATTGATGAGTTATATTCTCTGTTTCTCACCAATATGTAGCTCTTTTAGCATGCTCCATTTTATCCCTCAGGGGGTAAGAAGGATATTTAATCCCACCAGCCCATTAATCGAGGAAATATTTAAGTATTTGTCAAATTGTCAAAAGAAAGATTTCTTTTGATACGAACAACCATATATAATACAACCAAACATACGAACTCAGGTGTCATATGTACTTGTCAAACATTATTAACCAAAACGAAAAAATACTACCAAACATATGAACCCATGTGTGTTAAGGCCCGAGGCGGAACTAGAATCTTAGTTGACCCCTTGATAAAAACAATACATCCTATTCACTATTCATAGCGGCTGAGATCCATCAAAGCCTGGGAGGGGAGCATCGCCCCCCTCCCCCCATGTCCATGAAGATTTTGGGAAGGAACTATAGAGGCTTGGCGCATTCCCCGCTAGACCCCCTCTACGACCGAGCCTGCTCAAGGCCAAGCCACCTCCACCTCATCACAATAAATTAAAGCCTCTCCAGAACACATCACCGATGTGGATGGCTCCCGAATTTTCTATCACACCTATGACGATGCGCCATTGGAAGTGCGAGTGTGGCCACGATTTCCATGGTGGCCCCATATGCAACGTAACGTGCATTGTGCTAACTAGAGACACACCGGGTAAGTTTTTTTCCTTACCACCGCATCTGTTGATGTTGAATTTCTAGATGAACATCACTTAAACTCTAACCTTCTTTCCAACTTCTACATGTGTGGCCAGTGCAGCATGGTGTTGCTACACGTCTAGCATGGACTTCGACCTCCACCCCTCCAGGGATGACATCCACCTCCACCACTCCTGAATTGAGATCAACTCGTTCTGGATACTATGGACAAAATAATGATGACGAATTCCATTATTTTGAACGTGTCTAATACATGCTTCCTGCACTTGATCAAATTTAGCAATCATTTGAACCGTACCTAGAAAGATACCTTTATTGTCTTTATTCGTTCTATTGCATGTCGTAACCAATTGTTTGATTTTTTTTCTCAACTCAACCTTAGTTTGTTCCATGTATACATGTTTGTCAAATGCTCAACGTCTCTTTCATGTTCTTTGGGTCTCGAACTAAGACGCTTCTAGACCCTCAATTCATTAGATGCTAGTAAAGAGTACTTGCTCTCATTTGATTTGAACAACTTGCAGGAAAAAAAACTTTGTCTAGATCTTTGGAGTAAACCAACCACATCTCTATGGTTTTGCATCATATGAGAAATTTTTGTGATATAACGGTTCTTTTGGTTTGCATCATGTGAAGATGTTTTTTCTACAACCTTTTTGTTGTTTTGCACCATACAATTTTGTAGACTTACATCATATGTAGAGCACTTTTGGTACAAACATTATGTGGTTTTTCTACCATAGTACAAAACTTTTGATACTAGGTCTCCGGCGAGTCTCCAGCAAAGTAGGTTCTGCTACAATAGCATAATTTTTATTGCGAGGTTTCCGTCAATGTCTCCGGTGGTCAGTTTTGCTACAATAGCACAATTCTTTTGCTACGACGTGTCCAACCAGGTAAGTATTATTCTATTGTTTTATAGGAGAACCAATTTTTCCTACATAGAAGTAAAAGCATGATTTTTTTTTGCTACATAGAGCAAAAGTAGGGACTTAGCACAAACAAGGACACGTGTCAGCAGGAGGAGCTAGGGGATCGTGGGATTTGAACCCTGGGAGACACTGAACGTTACCCTTTTTCTTCAGCGCATAGTAAAAGAGAAGATGTGATTCTTGTGTCCTCCCTCCCCTTCTATCGCTCCCTCTTCGTTGCACCCTCGCCCTCCCTCCATCCCTTCCCCCTCTCACTCCGCGTCCTTCCCTCCCTCTCTCTCTTCCTTATCCTGTGCCAGGGAGGTCATGTGCATGTGCGAGCCGTCGATATGGTGCTTTAAGATTTGTGCCACAATGTTTGGTCAAGTTTTATTAGATTTTATTGAACTGCAGTTTATTCAAACCGAATGAAACACGACTTTACTGAATAAACCCGTGCACGGCAGAAAAGCATTTCTCCTCTCTCTCATCATCGTTCGCCTAGGGAATTTATTCATATGGCAACTAGGAGGGCTCTACTAATTGGATATGATTGATGGATAGCATGACACGACTTGGGAAACGAAAACTTTCAGCACGAATCGCCATGCGTCCTTCCAAAGTCAAGTGACGTGTTCGGCGTAGCTGCGAAGCCGTGCGATGTCGTTGAGCCCGAGAGAACGAGTCCACTGTCCTTGGATTGGAGATGCTAGTGAGATCCTGCCAAAAATTCCAAATTATAAAATTTTATCACTTGCAGTTCAAAATGTAACCCCAAAATTCAAATAGAAATGATGAATTGGAAGTGGGACAGGAACATGGATGGTAATGCAGAGTTTGAGGGCCTGTTTGTTTGGGCTGTCTGTGGCTGGCTGTCTAGGGAAAGCTGCTGTACAGAGGAAGCTGCTGTCCAGGGAAAGCTGCTGTTCTGAGTTTCACTGTTTGGCGATTTAGCTGGCTATGTAGTTGTATGCTGATGAATTGTCTAAAATACCCCTCTAATTCTAAGAACATATATAATTGCTATTCTAAGTATATGTATAATTACTATTCTAAGTATATGTATAATTGCTATTCTGAGTACATATATAATTGCTATTCTAAGTATATGTACAACTTACTCATATACTAGCCATGTTGTCCCCGTCACCGGCGAGGGCTGCCGGCAGTCTTCTTCCTCCTCCGGTCTTCTCCCTCATCCGGTCTTCTTCTTCCTCCCTTAACTGTCACTAACGGGACCTGCCCAAACTACAAGTCGGGGTGTGCGGCGCGGACGGGGCGCCGACTAGGGTGGCATATAGGAATTGCCATCATACCGGATGGCGGATGCAGGGGCAATCTGAACAGCGTTGTCCAATGCAGCCTGAGTATTTTGCTCGCTGACTACCAAAACCCGAGGCATTCCCTGGGTCAGCATGTCGAGGCCCTCGTCTCCGATTGTCCTTTTATCTTTTTTTTGTGAGGAACATTTTTTTAATGTAAAATGCACAAGGTGTTTTAGGTTTGCAAGTGGGTGTACCCCTTCCGTATATGTTTTTTAAGAAATAGTCTGGTATGGTTATTGGTATTTGTGTTTCCTTTGGTCTAAGTCAAATGAGATGGGCTTCTTGGTGGCGCATTTTTTGTAACATGATTTTAGATGCTCAAGTAACACTTGATTAGTCAGACATGTCTTATATCTCTTGTTGATGTGCCACCCATGTTAGTCCTTGTTTAGTACATAGCTGAATAGAAAGTTTGAAATAGAGTGTTTGTTCCATTGTACTATTGTCATGTCATTTAGTACTAGATTGAACACCGGGTCTAGCTGAATAGAGAGTCCTAGAGGCAGAGTTTATCTTACAACATGCGGAAATTTAGGATGGCAAAATCACACATCCTGATGCTTCCAAGTCCTATGATGGTTGTGGTTATCAACAGCATTGCAAAAGTAATTCCAACTAAGCACAAAACTTCTGCATGTTGTGGAGGTGGTATGCTTACATAAACCTACGAACAACTTATCTCTACTGCTTGTTCGATTGGCTCTGATGTGTCTAATGGCTTCTTCTTAAGTTGATCTCATGTTCAGTCCGGCTCTCCTTCTTAAATATAAGCACTATTACATTGATCGGTCTGTACCATGTGGTGCAACAACCGTGCAATAGATACTTCCCTGTTAACTAAATGCTGCCATAAGGAGCATGGTTTTCATGTACTTGTTGCATGGCTATCTTACACACTTTACGCCACATTTGTTCGATAAATGTGGAAAGTTGTAAAATTTGAGACCTTCTAATTGGTTGACACACTTGTCGAAAAAGTTCAATAGCAAATGAGTTGCACTCCATATTGGTGACGCCAACCGAAGACTTTACATCTTGCCTACATAGTATTCGATGGCACCACTTCATCTTTAAAACAGTTTCTTTGGATGAATGATTGAGAAAGCTAGCCTTTACATCTGCCATCTGAAGTTGCATGGTCACTTAGAACAGATCTACGTGACAAAAAAAATCACTATACAATCACATATTTACCAAAACTTATTGGATCATCTCATATTGGTAGATTTTTTTTCTTTGTGCGGCCATTCTGCTATGGGTGATTGCATAGTCAGACTGTTGTTTCCGCGGCACATATGATCTCTAGAGAAAAAAATTAGGAGAAATCACATCATTTGATGCTTCAAAATGTAACGAAAAAATCATGCATGGAAACAAAAGAAAGCACAAAATTTTACGCAGAGAAAGGCTTAGAACAATAAGCATATATAGGGGCTGTTCGGATCCTCTCCGGCTCCTCGTCATAACTCCGGGAGCCGGAGGAGTTACAGTCTATTTCTATGGAGCGGTAGAGATCGAGCTTCACAAGCTTCGCGGAGTGGAGCAGAGAGAAGAGCTTCCGAACAGGCCCATAGCTTCCAAACTACTCCGCGAAGAACTTGAATCAGAACATGTTGCCTTTACCCGTCAAACATGACGTGTTTGACGCCCCAGGTGACGAGGTACCGCACGAACATTTCGTCAAACAGCCTGTGCGCGCGGGCCGCGGCCATGCGATTGCTTGTGATGAGCCAGAGCATGCAGGGCAGGCCGGCACGGAGAGCCCGATGTAGGCGGCGCAGGGGTCGAGCCGTCCGGGTGACCGTCGGCAAAGGATGTGGGCTTGGAGTTGCCCTCGTTCACGTATTGCGATAGCCGTCGAACTGCTCCGCGTTGCTCCAGCCTTCTCCCTTGTGGAGTTGTGGAGCCCGTCGATGGAGTGGACAGCAGAAACAACGACTGGCCTGGCGGCGCAGTTGATGGCGCGGACGTCGCGGAGGCAAGTCCATGCCGTCGCCGGAGAAGAGGAAGGGTCCCTGACCTTGCCCTCCCCGCAGCCTACGGCCTCGCTAGCGCCGCCGCGGCAAACAGCGAGTCTCCATCCGGCCCCGGCCACCTTCGCTCCTCCAACAACCGGCGCCGCCCACGGCGTCCACGAGAAGGAGCACGCCCGACCACCGCCGCCGCCTATATGAGGAAGTTGCACATCTCTGCTCCGATCCAATGGCGTCACAGCCGGAAGCAGTCGACGTAGACCTCGGTAGCAACGACCAACAAGAGAGAGGAAGGAAAAGCGGAGAGAGAATGGGAGGTTGCTTCTTTGCCTTCTTGCTTGCACGGAGAAGAAAAAGGTACCGCGTTGGCGAATCGAACTGGTGGGCAGGTCGCAGGCGAGACAGGACGAAGTTTCCTATTCCTCTGGGTGTGCACACTAAAATCATACTCTCAAATAAAAGAGAACCACAACTTTATTTTGAAAGAAAATCGTACGTACGTATGCACTGCATACACAGACCACAATTTCACCTATAAAAAACGCTCATTTCACACCCTCAAATGCACATGAAAACTGAAAATAAAGGAAATCGTCTTGTTATTCCTGTCAAACACGTTGGCTTCTGTCGACCTCCCTTTCTCTTTTTCTTCAGTTTTCTGTTCTTCTTTCTCGCCTTGATGTTGTTGTTGTTGTCCTTGATCACCACCACTTTGACCAGCTGCTCAATGTTACAAGTGCAAAGGGCGACGTTTGCAGACATATCGGTGCAACCTACTAGTAGTAGCTACTCTCGTAGTCGTAGAGTTCGGGAAGAAAGACAAATGAGATGGCGGTCCCCTTTTATAGCCAGGCCGGCAGCTTGAACAGTTTCTAACCCAGCTACCAGGCTGTTTTGACAAGAGAGGAGGACCGATCGGTGATGGTCACATCGATGAGCATGTCAAGTCAAAAGGTATATCATCTATCGACTATCGTCTCCACTCACACACCACCTAGCATCCACTAAGCAACAACAGCGAGTCGAGAAAAAACGATATATGTTGGGCGACATGATTATCGTCTCTGAGGCGATATCGTCGAGGGATGGTGCCACGCCTTGGCAGTGCAGCTTTCTTGTTCTTTTATGGGTTCACTAGGAATTTTGACGCGGCGTCACGCCGCGCTCCTTGTCTTAATCTTCTAGCATTAATAGGTAGTGGTAACTATCTTCTTTTATATCTTCTGAAAATTTGCGAAGTGGTACATTTTATGTGGTACGGTCCGATGGAGCGAAGTGTGGTGTGCCTTCAAGACTTTCTCGAATAAGTGAAAAAGCAAAGAAGAGAGAGAACGCTAGCGCATCTCGAATAAGTGGAGAAGCAAAGAAGAGAGAGGTGGGGCAAAATGACCATGTCGTTCTAGATGATAATCTTGTGGATCGCTTCGGACCGCTTTGTCCATAGAGACGAACATCGAAGTCTATAAGTTAATTGTGAAAATAACTATTTATGCACCGGTGAAAAATTAACGCGAGGGAGTTACACATGGTCGAAGAATTATTGGAGGGTAATTACTGTGGAAGAATTATCGTAGAGATTTATTACCGGGAAACCACCGCTTGGAAATAACCGTTAGCGGTCAAAACTTTTGGTCATTGTTGAAAATGACTATTTGTGCACCGATGAGAAATTACCGTCGAAGAGTTTAAGGTTAACTAACATCGAAGAATTGTCGCAAAAATTTACTACGGGGAAACCATCCTTTGGAAATAACCATTAGCGGTGAAAACTTCTGCTAAAAATTACTATTCGTGAATCGGTGAGAAATTACCGTTGGAGAGTTACGTATAATCATCGAAGAAATAACGTAAGATATCTACCGTAGGAGAATTGCCGCATCGATTTACTACTGAGAAGTTACAACTGACAAATTACCGTTGCGTCATGGGTAGAAGCGACTTGTTAGTGCATAAGTGAGAAATTACCGTTGGAGAGTTACGTATCATCGTCACGGCTAAAAGCGACTTGTCATGCATTGGAATAAATTATCATTGAAAAGTTACGCAATATTAAAAATTACCTAAAATAATTACCATCAGAAAATTACCTAAAATAATTACCACCAGAAAAAATAAAAAAAATTGGAAAAAAAATAAAAAAGTGGGCCTAGAACACTGTTCATACGTACACATGAACACTGTTCATACATACACGTGAAGACTGTTTATGTACTAACGTGTCGCGCAACGATTGGTCACGATGAACAGTAGCAGAGCACCTCACAGCTCAAGAAAGCCCATCAACTTTATATATCTATCTACTAACATATCAGGGCCCACCCAAGTCATCAGATGGGGAAAGAAAAAAAGACACTAATCAATTGGTTCCCAAATCGCTCTTTTCCTCTAGAACATGGACGCCATCTTCCTGGCAGCATAATCCACTAGCAATTCATCTTGTACTCCCTTCGTTTAGAAATATAAAATGTTTTAGTTTTGTGAAGCTAATATATCTAGACATCGTTTAGTGTATAGATTCGAGCGAACCTATATACTAAAAGGTGTCTAGATACATCCACTTCACAAAACTAAAATATCTTATATTTACGAACGGAGGGAGTAGTAGTTAGTGACGGAGGGATGATTCGGCACGGGAATATTGGAGATCTTCTAGCCTGTAGCTTCAGCAGTAAAGCAAGAGAGAGGACGGGAGCCGGCAGCGGGTGAGGTGACAGCAGGGAAACGATGTGGGGAAAGGGAAGGTAAGGCAGCGGGGAATGGTGGAGGCGGATGGTCGCCGGCTGGTATGGTGGAGGCGGATGGTCGCCGGCTGGTATGGTGGAGGCGGATGGTTGCCGGCGATTCTAGATCTCGTTCGTGTCGCTCGATGGGAACGAGGAGAATGAAGGGATATTTTTTGGCAGGGGTGTGGGGAGAAACCGATTCGGCTAGCGATGGCAGTCTATCGTAAATACTGCGATATAAAATGGAAAGTTTAGAAAACGATTCGGGTGTTAAGAAGAAGCTGCGGGAAGCCCCTCAAAACATGGTTCGTGTTTTCTGCCTATTGCTTGCTTCGGCTTTGGCAAGGCCAAGTCTCAAAGCCACCCGTTTGTTTCGATTTGGTGGCTTTTTCGATTTGGTGTTTTCTGCGAGTGTGTCCCACACGTACACTCCTCTTCTTCCGTAACGAGAAGGGCGGGTCAGATCGACGGCGGACGGATAACTCCGGACGAGACGCCGTGAGCAACTTTAGTTCCGCATCCCGCCGCCGCAAGCAACTTTACCTCCCCCGGCCTACAGAGCAGAGCCCCGCCACGGACGGAGGCGATCTCCGGCACACAACACAAGAAGGGAGTGAGTGAAGTGCCACCGGCGCGCGCAGCGAGCGTTACGCGGCGGAGATGGCGGCGGCGATGGCGCGGCGGGGCGCGCTGGCCCTGGGGCTGGCGCGGAGGGGGCTGTGCTCCGCCTCGGCGCCCGCGGCGGCGGCGGCGCTTTCGTCGGAGGAGCTCATACGGATGGAGCAGGACCACAGCGCGCACAAGTACGGTCACTGCTTCTCCATCGCCTCCCCTCCTTACTCAGTCGCACGCCCTCGCGCGCCTCGTGTTCGTGTAAATGTCTGTCCGGAAAATCGCGTCTCCCGAACGGGGCCGTTTCCCGGATCGCGCGCGTAGCGGGCTCCGGCGCTCTGGACTCGGTTCTCGTGCGCCGCGACGAAAGCCCGGGGTCGTCTCCGCGGGATCCATTTCGATGAACCCCGTGTTATCCTTCTTCCACACTTGTTCATCCACCAAATTGAGATCGCGGAAACATTTTCTAACATACTGGAGCAAGCGTGGACAGTAAATTAGTGGGTGTTCGTTTATCGCTAGTACCAGCTGGTGATACAGACCAGTTTCTGTATTTCGTAGATGTAAGATGTGACAGCGACTCTACTGTTTTCCCTTGGTTTGAACTAGTCCAACTTCACGCATATGTGCTTTCTTTTTATACCTACGGATCGCTTGTTGCTGCGCTGTGTTGGGATGCAAACATTTCTCAGTAGTACATGCTTTGTAAGAAAATTTCAGATTCTGCTATTGAACTTGAGACATCGTCCTTCCTATTTTGATGATGACATTAGCCCATTGCCCAATCTTCTAATCTGAAACTCTTGCTGTGCTCTAAACATTTCACTACGTGCAGCTACCATCCCATTCCCATGGTGTTCTCCAAAGGGGAAGGTTCGCATATATTGGACCCCGAAGGCAACAAATATATTGATTTTCTCTCGGCTTACTCTGCAGTCAATCAGGTTATGCTCTCTGCAGTTCGACATTTAAAACAGAGCACTATTTGACTGTCACGGATCGGAAGGCGTGACTGTTTAGTTTGCATAATCTTGTGGAGATCTTATTTTTGCACACATAAATGACACGCTGTTTTCTTGTTTCTTTGTAGGGCCATTGCCATCCAAAAGTACTAAGAGCTTTGATTGAGCAAGCGGAAAGGCTTACACTTAGTTCCAGAGCTTTCTACAATGACAAGTTCCCAGTCTTCGCCGAGTATTTGACAACCATGTTTGGTTATGATATGATGTTGCCAATGAACACTGGAGCTGAAGGAGTGGAAACAGCTATTAAATTGGCAAGGAAATGGGGCTACGAAAAGAAAAATATACCCAAGAACGAGGTATGACCCCATGACCGACTGCATGCTTCATTTGATCCTATTAGCTATGAGTCCATGGATTTCGGACTTTCAATACCGACGTGCTTAGCTTTCAGGTCAGCTCTGACTGACTACATGAGGTTGCATCTGTATAGCATACTTAGGGATATACTTAGGCTCTGTCTGGCACTGTCGTGGATGTTTGGTTAGTTGCTTTTTAAAATCAAGCAAGTATCATAGATTATTTGTTCAGCAACATATAAGATGAATTCTGAGAGAAAACATTGCTTGACAGGATTGATCTAACTTTCATTCATGTGACTTACCAGTTACCATGCAGAATAATTTACTTATCACAAGTCGAAAGTTTTCCTTTCTCGCAGCATCTATACTAAAATAAGCGCATCATACTCCCAGCCTAAGCCTGTGTGTGTTGGTCGGAGATATACCTTGCTTTAGTACAATGGTGTTGCTCTGAGAAAACAGATATGATATCATATCATTGCATTAAATAAATGCAAAGGAAATTTAAGGAGAGGTGCAAAGAACCTGCAGAAGCTCAGTCTGTATTCCTACTTATTCCTTCAGTTATATCGCAGACCAAAGTGCTTGTTTGCTCTGTGATACAACTGAAGGAAAATTATATTTTGTATCGGGGTAAACTCACTGAGAGAAGCTGGAAGTCCATTGATACCTAATTCTGTCAAATGTTTGGAGTTTTGCAGGCTTTGATTGTCTCTTGCTGTGGATGTTTCCATGGTCGAACTTTGGGTGTCATTTCTATGAGCTGTGACAATGATGCAACTCGTGGTTTTGGTCCTTTAGTTCCTGGCCATCTTAAAGTTGATTTTGGTGACATCAATGGGTTAGAGAAAATCTTTAAAGGTACTCACCAACTATATGCTACTTTTATTAGCGTGTGTAAGCACCCTGACAAACACTATTTGGTCCACAGAGCATGGGGATCGCATATGTGGTTTTTTGTTTGAACCAATCCAAGGAGAAGCTGGGGTATGAATCTACAAGTTTCTTTTTTTTGTTTTAAAATTTCTACCCCTTTGCGAGTTATTTCCTATATAGATAGAAACTATTCCTCTCTAGGTGGTATTGCATAGTGGTGTTGTGTCATACCTAACTCGCCTGGTAAATTCTTGAAGAACTTGCTAGCTCTGCATGATACATCTAGGGTACAACTAACAAATTGTGGATATGTTTGAGCAAATTTTCCAGCTTAAATATGAAGATGCACTAGATGTGGTAGCACTAAAGTTTAATCGATAGTGGAATAATAGTCTTGGAGAAAGGAAAACAAAAAAGATACTTTTTGGTATGGATATATATAGGACATTGGGGGATTCCTTTCATTTCAATGTCCTGGGTTACGAATCACATGTGACCAGATTTAAGCATTATTGCGCAATCCTGATATTTTAAATCATCTCCCAGTATTGGGGTAACTTGATTACTTCATTCACAAAACAATAAATAGATGTGTATTTGGTCCATTTTCCAAATAAAATGCTAAAGAAACAAGGGCTAGTTTTACTACAAATATATGGTGCATGTATTCAAGTTCTACAGTTATTATGTTTTTTGCGGCCCTGTTGTTATAATTGTTTGATATCCTGATGATCCTATTTTTATAACTATATCTTTTATGCAATTGCAACTTTTTGTAGGTAATACTCCCACCAGATGGGTATTTGAAATCTGTTAGAGATTTGTGTTCTCGGCACAACATTTTAATGATTGATGATGAGATCCAAACAGGCATAGCTCGAACCGGCAAAATGTTGGCATGTGACTGGGAAGACGTACGACCTGATATGGTGGTAAGTATCTTTCTAGCACTCTTGGGTAGAAACTGAAATATTGATTTTTGACAATATATATCGATTCTCCAGATTCTAGGCAAGGCACTTGGTGCTGGAGTAGTTCCAGTAAGTGCAGTTCTTGCGGATAAGGATATCATGTTGTGTATCAAACCAGGAGAACATGGAAGGTGTGAACCATTATTCTTTTTTTTAATTCATTGCAGAACGAAGTAACATGTAAGCTGATTATGTTTTGTTTTAAGTGAGCATAAATGTTCACATACTGTCATCTAGTTTTAATCACCATACAGAAAATTATACTTCATGCGCAGCTGTTAGAAAATGACCTCTTTATGGTTTCAATGCTTTTGTTGTGTATGTCTTGTTCCTGAATAGAACCGTTATACTTGATCAATTACAGTACATTTGGTGGAAACCCACTGGCAAGTGCTGTGGCAGTCGCATCACTGAAAGTGATCAAAGATGAAGGTCTTGTTCAGAGGTACATTAATTTATTACAAGAAACTCCAGTAACTTAATTTTTTGCTATTTCAAAATACAGTTCTTTGATCTTTTCTTCTTCTGATCATTTACTGAACTGCAGAGCTGCAGATCTAGGTGATGAGTTCAGAAATCAATTACAAAAGGTTCAACAGAAATTTCCTCATATTATCAGGGAAATACGTGGGAGAGGTTTGCTTAATGCAGTAGACCTAAGCAACAAAGCTCTATACCCTGCTTCAGCATATGATATTTGCATTAAGCTTAAGGAGAGAGGCATTCTAGCAAAGCCTACGCATGACACCATAATTCGATTAGCCCCTCCTCTGTCAATCGGGTATGGCCCCTTTGCCCATGTGTTGTCATCCTTCGTTTATCTTATTATTCCGAAGTTTCCATGCACTGACATTGTATTATGTGATAATATAATTTTTGCTTGCTAATCTGCAAAACCCATGGTTTTCAGTTCTGAGGAGCTCGCAGAAGCGTCAAAAGCACTCAGTGATGTGCTTGAACATGACTTGCCACAGATGCAGAAGCAGATCAAGAAGCCAGAATCGGAAGCAAAAACACCTGTCTGCGATAGATGTGGCCGGGATTTATAAGGGTGACTGAGATATCCAAGCAGAGTTGAGGTATCTACAATTTCAGGGTCAGCAACCCCCCAGAATTACAAAAAGCTCTCTGTGCCTAACTCAGTGTAGTATACCATGCCTTGTTGCGTTGTCTATTCGGAAAATATTCCATTGTTAGGCTGATTGTAAATAAATGGAGTACATTTGCCCTGAAATCTGTTGGTCGATCTATCTGCCATTCTCGTTATTTGCAATATCTTTGTCTATGCCTCTGTGTCATCAGGCTCGAGGTAGTAGGCAACGAAATAAATATAATATAATTAGAAAAATATGAAAATACATTTCTTGCTGAAATGACAAATTTCCCCACACCGGATAGCCTGAAAAAATTCGCAGCCCTGGCATGACGCAAGGGTCTGGTGAGGGCATTGAACTGCTCAGAAATTGTCCTAAGCAGCAGTAATGTTTTTTCCTGTCACATTGATCATGCGGAAGTGGAGATATTATTACCTGTTTGCTTTTTGCCACCGGCCAGGTGAGCATAACTTCCTATATTTACGCACAACTACCAGAAAATAAGCAAACTAAGCAGTAGAAGTGTTTTTTAAACAAGGCAAAATACTTGCTATTTTATTTTAATTAATTAAGGAGAAGAGAGCTTGCCAGTTAATTAATAGAAACCGGCCAAAAATCGGTACAGATGTATTTTAACCTATGTTCTTGCTTCTTGCTCAAAAGTTTAATTGATAATTTGTATGACATGGAATACCTATTTACCAGACGCACGTACGGGTGTTTCAACCAAAACATGCCAATATATGGGTACCCCATCTTTGTCCGGACATGTATCGATGGAATTTAACCTTGCTCATTGTACTAACATTGGGCCCCTTTATTTTCCATGTGAAAATAAAGCAGGCTACTTACCAACTGCTCCTCATCCTATTTTTCTGACATGTACCATTCAGTTTTGCCTTTATATATGCATCTTCTCCAGTGTTTCCTTTTTCTTTATAGCTGTATTCTTTTCTTTTTTTTTAGAAAAAGAGGGTCACCCCCGGTTCCATTAAAGAAACCACAGCAGTAGTCTTTTACAACCCAGTTCACAGACCCAAAATGCAGCAAATAACAAAGAAGTTCCGACTCCTACTGGAGCTCAAACCAGGAGAAAGTTTTAACCCTATTCACATCAACATAAACACCCACATAGGAGTGACATCGCCCAAACTGACCACCAGCACTAGGATCAAATCACTCTCAGCATCCCTTGACCATCATCCTCTAGTGCAAGTGCGCTTGTGCTCAGATTCTTTGCTAGAGACGAGGTTGTAGCCTCCCAATCATCAGTATCTTCATTGTAGATCCATGGCCCGCTCCAGGTCGCTTCTAGCTTCTTTACCACGAGTTGATGAATCTTTCCATCAACCTTCTTCACCCAGGTTCCGGCCATGTCAATAGGGGGGTTGACGAGCCAACTGCTCCAAGGCCAGGATCACCTCTTCGAGCGCGTTTCGGCTTCCCTCCGGACACAGCAGCTTCCATCGAGCAAGAGTGTAAGCCACTCTCAGATAGATAACCTGCATACAAGACCATGATCTCCTGTTAAAACACACATCGTTCCTACATTTCCATAACGACCATAATACAGCTGCATGGACAATGTTAGGAATAATATGTGTCTTTTCACAGATCCATAATCGAGCAATCGCCAGCAGATCAACCTGCTCGCTGATCCTCGTAATTCTAGCAATATGTTCCCAAAGCTTACGAGCCACCACACATTCAAAGAATAGATGAGGGATACTTTCCTCTTCCAAGCAAAAGACACAACAAAGTTCAGGGATTTCTTGCCTCTTATGCAAATTATCTCTAGTTAACAGTTTATTATAGAATAACAACCAGAGAAAGACATGGACCCTCGGTGGAATTTTTAGCTTCCACACTGAGGGAATATAAACAGGCTAAACGCCTCTAAAATTGACAATCGCATAAAGAGAACTGACAGAATACTCTCCTTTGGACTCAAATTTCCAAATGAGTGAGTCTTCTGTCTCAGTAAACTGAATAGACTCAGCAATGCTTTTCAGTTCATACCATCTTTGCATCAAATGTTGATCCACACATCTCCTAAATGTTAATTTCAGATTAATTCCATCCCACACATCTGCAATACTACTATTTTGCTCATTGACTAGGACATAAAGGTCCCAGTACAAAATGGCAAGACTACAATGCCCAAACCAATGATCTTCCCAGAATTTAATTTTTCTACCATTACCCACTTTCCACTGATACCCCATCTTTGTAGCCCTTGCAGCCCACATCACCCCCTTCCAAAAGGGGGAGAGGCCTTGCTCAGGGCAGGAGAAAATATTTGGTGCATCAGTCCTATACTTGTGGTCAATAATTTGCTTCCACAACTTGTGGCCATCCATTTGATATCTCCTAACCCAAGAAGCTAAGAGGCAAAGGTTCATCTCAGCTAGATTAGGGATACCTAAACCTCCATACTCAATTTTCTGTGCTACCATACCCCAATTGGCCAAGTGATATTTATGATTCCCTTCATAATCATCCCAGAGGCAATGAGCCATTTGAGAGTTAATCAGGGAAATAGCCCATTTAGGGAACTTAATCACACTCATCAAATAGTTAGGAATGCTTGCTAACACAGACCTAATCAGAATAATTTTTGCGCTACCATACCCCAATTGGCCAAGTGATATTTATGATTCCCTTCATAATCATCCCAGAGGCAATGAGCCATTTGAGAGTTAATCAGGGAAATAGCCCATTTAGGGAACTTAATCACACTCATCAGATAGTTAGGAATGCTTGCTAACATAGACCTAATCATAATAATTTTTGCTTTATAGGACAATAATTTGCCTCTCCATCCCCCAGCTTTCTTAATAATTTTATCTATAACCGGCTGTAAATCTTCCTTCCTCAATCTCCTATAGTGCAAAGGAGCTCCTAAATATTTAATAGGGAAACTTCCAAGTTTACAACTCAGAGACTGAGCATATTCTTGGGACTCCTCAGTACTAATGTTAATAGGTACCAGATCACATTTGTGAAAATTGATACGCATACCTGACATTTGCTCAAAACATGACAATAGCCATTTCAAATTTCTAGCATTATCAAGATTTTTATCAAGGAAAAGTAAAGTATCATCAGCATATTGCATGCTCACAATACTAGTAGGACAAAATGGCTTAAACATGCCAGAAATAAGCTGTCTATCAGCTGCTTTAATAAGCATTCTGGTAAAGACATCAGCCACAAAATTAAAGAGAACAGGGGATATAGGGTCTCCCTGTCTGACACCTCTACCAGCCTCAAAATATTCACTATTAACATCATTTATCCTTACCCCCCACAGACCCTTTATGCAGCAGGGATTTAATCAGTGAGAGGAAAGCAGGGCTAAAGCCCCTTTGAGCCAACATTTTCATAAGAAAGCTTCTATCTACTTTATCATATGCTTTTTCGTAATCCAACTTAAAAATAAAGCCACTCTCCTTTTTCTGAACAGCATCATGAATAATTTCATGAGCAGAGACGACTGATTCTAAAATAAACCTTCCTCTTATAAAAGCAGTTTGGTTCGGAGCAATCAACTCCTCACTAACCACACCCAGTCTATTTGTCACACATTTCGAAAAAAAATTAAAACTACAGTTAGTCAAGGCAATTGGCCTAAACTTTTGAATAGTCCTAGCATCAGGTTCTTTCGGAATTAAAGTTAAAAGGGAAAAATTCAAACGAAACAAATCCAAATTCCCCAAATGCCAGTCTTTGAACATAGCCAGAATTTCAGGTTTAACCAAATCCCAGAAATATTGATAGAATAGAAAAGGGAACCCATCAGGCCTAGGGCTCCTTCAGCATATGAGCCAAAGACAGCATCCCTAATCTCCTTTTCCGAAAACTCTTTACACAAATTAGTATTATGAGATTTAGACACTAGTTCAGTAGGATTCCAGAAGTTATCAGACAAATCAATATCCATATTACTCTCAAAACCAAAGAGAGATTTATAATAATCTACAGCTATGTTAAGTATACCTTCAGTAGTAGTGACCTATAGTTGTATTCTTGGCATGTAATTACTCGGGTTTTTAGGGGGGAGATCGATCACAGTGTTCATAAGTACTGTAACACCCAAAAGAGTGTTAGGATCTTAGGAATCGGAAGCATGAGCGCATCAACGTGATGAGTCTTGAGTTGAAGCTGGGGAAAGATATGTAAGTAGCTCCGAGGAGGTGCAACCACTTGCACCCCTGTTATACGTCGCAGCAGAGTTGTGTCATACTAGATGTTTTGCCACTCCGACATCGTGAATCCCCGAACAATTGTAGAGAAGGCTGAAACCAAGCTCTGGTCTCGCTGGTAGCAATCGTTGTACTGTTGGCCCTTGCCTTTGCGAGGTGTTTAGTTGAGAGATGGAACATAATGAGGTGATTTTTTAAAAGAGAATATTCTCTGTTGATCCGAAATGCACATGTTCCTCAAAATCGATGGAACCAACCTGTTTCTCTAGTTCAAACTAAACGCAAGATTGAAACCAACAAGTTTTTTAAATAAAACCATAACATTATATTACGTTCTACTTGGTTTCCAAACCAAACACACCCTTATCCAGTGAACAGGGACATAACCTCACCCACGGTAGTTGACGTTAAAGTGTGAACTGATAAAATATGTAGGCCGTACTTATAATAAGAATGGATTGCGTAAGAGATCATGGCTGATTAATATGTTTATTTTGTTTACAATTTTAATAATTACGTGCTCCATAAATTTTCTAAGGGCATGTCCAATGCATAGCCCTAGAGCTGCTGTTTCACAGCTTTAGCTAGGTTCGCATGGTCTAACTTAGTCTTAGATGATGTACTTTTAGAGAGGCAGTGGTAGCCTCTTCAACACTAAAAGTGAAGAGAGTGGAAAAAAGGTGAGAGAGAAAAAGATAAACTAAAGCAGCTTTTGAGGAAGAGAGAAAATGTCATAGGTTGAACCAATATTTTTCACACCCCTTGCTTCATCTGCTTTTTAGGTTCGTGCTGACATGGAGAAATGGCATACCCCATCATGGGAACCTGTTGCTTCTATTGCTCATGCCCTAACGAAACAACTCTGATCTCTCGAAAACCTCTTAGGCCGCCCCTCCATCATGGGAACCTGTTGCTGCATGCTGGTATTCCTAGTAGTTCATCACTCAAAAGAAAAGAAAATGGCGCATATACATCAGGGAGTAGGTGGAAGCGGGCTACCCGTGGTGGCCACTACCCAAGCCCATATAATACATCAAGTGGATATCCACGGGCAAGAACCAAAATTAAAGGAGATAAGCGGACTATTTCACTTTCCACATCATCCCACATATCTCCATCCAGGTTGCGATATCCTGTGGAGCGCCGCTGGCTATGTCCGCCATGCCATTTGCTATAACTACAACGATGTATCTGTGAGCATATGTGAACATATACGGGATAGTGGACATCCGTGTAAGTTTACCGGACTTCCACAAAATACCCACATAACATATGTGGCACTGTGCAGACATAAGCGGACCTCCTGCAAGCAGTCCCACTTGCACCCTTACATATATACATGCTACCGAGTTTTCCCCAGGTCATTAATCGATCAGTAGCAAGAATTCCCCGCTAGGTAACGATGTGGAAGATTTTAAAGCCCAGATTCACCTTATTCGTTGTTTTACTCGTACTTTCATAGCCGTCGGTGCAAAATTAACAGGCATATATAGAAGAGGAAAGAGCATGTTGACCATGGGATAGAAAGAAGATCAATGGCTCGCAACCTGTCCAATGAGTTGATATGATTGGTAATCCGTTCGAAAGCGTTTCTCATGCATGTAGGCACACCAACCAGAATAGGAAGCAAACTAATTGATAGAGGTGTTCCAACCTTTGTTCTTGATTCTTGCTGAAGTTTAACTAACAAATCCTGATTCTAATATTCATGTGTGAGTATTGCGGGTTGCTTGGAACTGCTGAAAATAATAGGATGATTGATAACGGATATCCACTTCGGATCATAGGTGTAGATGCACCTATTATCAAAACACATATTTCTAAATGTCAAAAGAAGTCAGAGAAAAGAATCCGCGTGTACATTCGAACATTCCATGTTGGCACACAAAGTTTTGGTAAAAAATAACATTTTTGGTGGCTTGTGTAGACAAGATAATTTCAACGCTCCAATATGATTATTTACGAGATTTCTTTTATCTTCTTACGGAGGCCACACACAAAATTCTTAAAACAAAACTCTATGTGTGAACTAAAATGTCTAGACTCACATGCAAAATTATCTTTCAGAATTTTTTGACATTTTGATTTACGTTTTTGTGGATTTTCCATTATTAGTGTATCTACACATATGAGCCAAAACACCACCTCCAATTTATAAACGTATCCATTTAAACTAGAGAATACATCTTTATTTTTTCAAAATTTCTTTTTTTAGTTAATAATTATTGTGATGCACACCCCTACCACTGTACTCTTAGCTTTATAAAAATGAAAAATGACACAGTAGGGAGTTTTCCCTACTATACAGGTGTCAAAAAAACTATACTCTTAGCCAGAACACCTATAGATGAAAATTGTATTTTTTTTTATAGTGGCCTTGTATTTAAAACGAAGGGAGTACTTGTACTCATGGGAAGGATATTACGTACCCGAGATCTTCCTGAGGAAGAGCAACGAGTAAAAAAGTGTAAAGGGTGAAAGGAATGTTGCAGCAATGTGATGAAGGTTGAGTAAGTCCGATGACGAGCAATCACAAACTATTGTTGCACATCGCATCGTGGTAATGGCAATCTAGGGCGCGTTTGGTAGCTTGCAAGGAGTTCAATCAGGCCCTGGGGAGCAGAAAGTCCATTGATTGGATTTTTGACCCAAGCCTGCGTTGTGTCCCGCACGCTGCTCAAAGCACCTCCGGGGCAGGCCTCGGAGAAACGTTCGAATCGAGCATTTCCCCATAGCCACCCTCCTCTGGAGCTATTTCGAGAACGCGGCGTACGTGCGGATGCAGGCGGCGGAGATGGCGCGAGCTCAGGCTGTGTGGCGAAAAAGCGGCGGGAAAATTTCGGTCACCGCCCGCTCTTCCGGCCCCTTATTTAGCTCAGCGCTCACCTCCAAAATTTAGACCCGCCATTTCCCCCAAATCGAGCTCGTCCCCTTTGGAGATCTGAAGCCATGACTGGATCTTCCACAGCGGCAAAGAGGAGGAGCTCGGCAGCGGTAGTGACGAGGAGCTCGGCGGCGGCTTTCGTCGGCGTCCCTTCTCCTTCTTCCCCGACCCCTGTTCCGGCGGTAAGAACTCTCAATCCCTGGCTCTGGATGTATCTATAGATGCCTTACATCTAGTTCGCACATGATAGGATTAGGTAGTATCTTAGTCGATTTATGACTCATAGTCGATTTAGTGGTGGATTTGCCTGTTCTGTAGGTCATGCCTTCCACCCCGTCCAGCACAGCCACAGTGGTGCTGCCTTCCACCCCGTCTAGCACTGGCACGGTGGTGCTGCCTTCCACCCCGTCTAGCACCGACACGGTGGTACTGCCCTCCACTCTTTCGAGCTCTCCAACATGAGCGCTTAATCCGACTCCCCTGAATATGAGCATTTTTGGCCTTGCCATTGTTCATTGTTGTGCTTGCCATAGTGCACCTTGCCATTGTTTTCATTGTCATTGTTCTACTTGCAATTGTTGTGCTTGTCATTGTAGTGCTTGCCATTATTGGCCTTGTCATTGTTGTGCTAGCCATTGTAGTGTTGTAGGCCATCTTGTTGAACCATATTGACTCGATTGTCATGCTTGGCATTGTTCATTGTTGTGGTGTAGGTCATCCTGCCGTCTCCAGATCTAATGAAACACATTCCATCTATGGCATGGATGGTGCCTGACAACTCACCATGTGTGGTGGAGACGAGACCAAATATGGTGTGGAATCCTAGTTTGTGAAAGTTTGTCCTAAACCGGATTTGCGAGCTTGTCGACAGGGGGCTTATTTTGAGCTGCGGCTTCAAAGAGTGCTATCTGAAAAGTGTCTACAATGATGTAAAACATTTCACACACATTACCGTCACCCCTGGTCAGGTGTACAACCACATGAGGAAGTGGAAAGCAAGTGGGTGATAGTGTGCAAGCTTAAGAAGCTTCCAGGGGTGACATTTGATAGCACGAGTTGTGCGGTCGTGGTGGATAAGGATGAGTTCAAGCATCTGATCATGGTGTGCTTTGCATATCACTTATTTGATCAACATGTTCAAACTACTATGGTTCAGTCAACTAACCAAATCTCATCTCAATGTTAGAAATTCCCGAAGGACGTCGAGTTGTTGAACAAGCCCATCGTCAACTACCGCAGATGAAGCGCATCTTCGATCAACCAACTATCGTGAACTGAAAGAAGGTGTACTCTACCTCCAACCTGATTGCAGCGATCGACCACCTTGCGGACAACAAGACCGACGGTACTTTCTTCGCTCGCATGACAGCGGCAGACAGGAAGATCTGGCTTAGGATGTGGCTGCGCAAGCACCATGCTTAGTTCACCTGGCCTATGTTGTTGCTATGTCTGCTATCGCTCACCTAATATTCATTCCACTAGCTAGGAACTGATTAAAAACTTCATGCCAGACCTGTAATATTTTGGGAGGTGGTACTAATACCACTCCGCTGATGAACTTGTGATGCATCATGAGCTGTTGGTTTTTGGGGGTAGCTCGTGATGCATCCGTAACCATGATGAACTGATAGTTTAAGGTCGTTCAGCTTTGTGTGCTATGTGTTGGGTATGTTCACCTCTTCAAGGAAGAGGTTACCAGATCGCTGGCTTGTGTTGCAACCAAACAGCATGAGCGTTGCATGAAATGGTTCACTGCGAGCAACCAAACACTTCAGGCAGCGTTTCCTCTCATGTGCGAAACGGTGTATCATAGGCAACCAAACAAAATGACCAAGTTGGTTTTTGCATCGCATGGTGCGACCCAGGCCCCCCAGCGCCTGCGCCCAGAGAGCCTTAAAAGGGTTGCAGGCTACCAATCGTGCCCCTACATGATTTGTCGCCCTGTAAATTAATCTCCAACCAATTGTAGAAGTTGTGGCTTGTTCTTAGTCCTACCATGAAGCAAGTAGCAATTGTGCAGTGAGGGAATCAAAATCTCAACAATGCTACACCTACAGCGTGCTAGACTTAGAGCATCTTTAGCCGTTTGGGCTCCCCAGGCCGAAATCTAGTGCTATTTAGCGTCGGGCCCGGGTGGATGGAAAATTCGGCATGGGGATGCCCATTTTCCCAGCAGCGAGTCCAGGGAAAAATTTGAATTTAAACAGAACTAGACAAAAAACATTCAAACTTAGGCGAAATTTAGAGATATTTAATATATATAGGCGAGATTTTACATATATAGGCCGAATTCGTAATATATTTGAATTCGGCCTAACCTAAACTAAAAACACGCGTTCTACATGTCTAAATGGCGGTAGAACCGCGTGTAGTCACCATCATCGTCGTCGCTGGAGTCGCTGCCGTCGTCCTGCGGTGGCGGCGCCTGCTGGCTTCTCTGGTCGGGGGTCCAACGGCTTGACCCCTATCCAGCGTCGCCGAAGCACGGCGGCGTTGGCTGGTACAGGTCGTCATCGCTGGAGTCCTCCAGCTTGACGACCGGCGCGCCTCTGGCGGGTCGTGCAGCGGCTTCGGCGCGGCGCCGCGCCTGCGCCAGGTCTAGCAGCCGCCGATGTTGCTCCGCCTGCTCCCTCTCCCAGTCCTGCCTGGACCAGGCAAGCGCCGCATCCATCGGCATGGAGTTGTCGGCGGGGACAAGGTCGGCGAGGGATCGGGATGACCCCCACGCTCAGGCGCCATCCTCTGGGCGCGCGGAAGTCCGGCGGCACCGGGTAGCCGGCCATGTAGAGCAGGCGGTCCTCCCACTGGTGCAGGGAGCACCGCCCGAAGCCATTGTTGGTTGTGCCGTCGTCGGAGCCGTAGCCCGCCATTGCTCGTTAGGTTCCGCTAGAGAGTGGACTAGGGAGAAGGGGGTGAATGCGACAGCCGCGCGGTAGCCCGCGATAAATAGGCGGCCGGGCATTAACTCGTCTTGCCGCGTGGCTAGTGGCAGGCTTTTATAGCGCACGGAAGACGATGCGCATGGAAGACGATGATGCGCGGAAGACGAGACGATGCGGACGACGACCGTCCTTTCTCGCCGACAAGTCGGGGCCACCAGACGCACGGAAACTTTCCTCGGCGATTCCCGCGCATTTCTTTCCTCCGAAGTCCCCGAGCGCGCCCCGGGGGCCGGGGATGGCCTGGGCTCACCGGATGGATGAAGGCCCGAATCCGAGCGAAAATAAGGAACTAGGGGTGCAACTGGACCGTTTTTCGCCGTCCGGATGAAAAAAAAAGGCTGCCGGAGACCTCGTCGGACTCATGGCTGGAGATGCTCTTACAAACACAGCACGTTTCATTCTGGTTGGTGAGTCTGCACTCTGCAAAGGCTGTTTCGACTTATACTCACCCGTTTCATCATTCATCACCACGCTATGCTCATAACAATTTTTCCCATAACTTTAGCATTAGCTCAAAAGTTGTCCAAACAATATTATTCTTCTCTCTTCAGTTATTCTTATTGTGTCACATATGATTTTGTTGTCACGCTGGTCATGTTATAGCAAGGTTAAAATATTATTGCATGTTTGTATTTGCCACCTTCGCACTGCAAGAATACACCCCATATTCGGCGGACTTTTTGGACGGCACAAGGAAAATTTGCGTGTAAAAGTTTTTTTTCCTAAGGATAGTCTTTCTCGGAGACAAACAACTAGCAGATCAAAATGCCTTGAGAATGTAGCATGCACTCTTTTTATTACCACTCAGAGGTCTGAACAAAAGTTGTTGTAAACCTTCCTCGATGGTCGGACGATGTTTGGCTAAAAGTCGATTGTATCCCATGTCGTTCGATCCTGATCTGGCGTATTATAATAAAATATTGTAACCATGCGTACAAACAATATATTATATTACAATAAACATTTTGAAAAAATTAAATGTTACACAATTAGTTCAAATAATATAATTTTTTGCTACAGATTAATTTTGCAACAAAAAAAATAACTAACTACTTCAACAAAAAACGCACCCTCTTACAACCTAGCAGCGAAAAAAGTGATTAACAATATTATTTTCTACCAAAATTGATTGACAACAAAAATTACTGACTATTTCAACAATAGATATAAATAAATACTACAAAAAACTATATCTGTCGCCATTAAGGACCTTTGTGGCAACATCCAGGTGGTAAACATCGCAACATCACACATGTGCATTCAACACAAAATATATATATGTTTGTTAAAAAATTCTAACGTATGCAACATCGAATATAATCATAATGAAAATTATGTCCTTGGTGGACTAGATCCCGCCGATTCATCGATGTTGACCATGAATTCGACTCGCCGGAGCCCATCAAAGCTGGGGAAGACGACCATAAACTAATTTCCATAGGTAGGGGAGGTAGTGGTTCCCACGGCAAACGGATGCATGGAGGAGTGTGGCGACCGGCGGCTCGCCGGAGGGGGCTGCCGGTGGCTCGCGGAACAAAGACTGGCGGTGGTGGGGCACGCGATAGCCTAGCCTGTGGTGCCTCGGTAGCCTGACTAGAGGGGACAGTTGAGATGGGTGGGATCGGAGGAAGAAGAGGACTAGGGACGAAGAGACGTTAGCGAGCAAGAGCGAGGGGGCCGATTGTGGGGCATGATCCGTCGCCCAATTACAAGCGTTTCCCAAAGAAAAAGCCTACCTAAATGGCTGTGTGTGACCGATCGAAGCGCGCCGATCGCTCGGCTGATTATGAGCGTTTTCCTTTAACTTGGGGCATAAAAGCATTAAATGTGCTTGTACTTGCAGATAACACTTAAAAAGACAAGCTAATACTAAGCTGCAGTTGAAATGTTCGTAATATATAGGCCACATCGACGCTTTAAGATTAGGTCCAAATGCCTTCAGACTATTACTTGTACTCTCTTTATTACCGGAATAGAAGTTGCCGTACACTTCCCGCGTAAAATAATATTTTGCCACTTCACATGAACCGTACTCAAGGGCGTACTACTGACTTGTTTTTTACATCTGGGTGTGTCTTCTGCTTATGCTTTTAATTTTTCTTTTATTGCAGCTGCTACCAATCTCAGAACATGGGGGTGTTGAAGGGCTCACCGACTATACCCACCTCCTGGACCCATGCTAAATTAACCAATCCAACTCATTCCTCCCTATGCATGATGTCTCACCAGCCTTCCTATATACCAGCCATGGAATATGACTCTGATTTTTCCTGCAGCCTCTTTCCTTGTACTCCTTTTCCATAAAGCCAATTTTTCGTCGTCGATTACTACAAGTAAAATACTAAGTACGTATTACCATTCACATATTTCCGACTTATTATTAGACCCATGTAACTTGTAAGATGTATTTTACCAAGAGGAAAGGGATAAAAATGCCAGTGATTCAATTTATACTAAACTCCTATAAATTACGACAAATATGGTTACCTAGTCATGAACCAGAAACCACTATCAAGATATTTGTGATGTTGTACGTTTTGGAGGTCTTTACCATAAATAATACAATATGTAGTATATGTAACTGCAACGTATCGAAGAACAAACATTTGTTATATATACTATTTAAAATTTAGTATGGTGCAAATTTATTTGAAGATATATATCAAAAGTGTACAATAGAAAACAATGCAACTAACATTTATAACATTGCTATATGGTCAACAATTCTATATAAATAATATAAAAATATCTATAACATGCAAAATAGTTTTTAAAGTATAAAAGTTTTGTATAAACTATAATAAAATCATTACACTGACTAAATATATAAAAGTAAAATCAATATATATATATATATACATGTCTTCTGCTCTCGCCGGCCAAAGTTGCTTATTCCTCTTATCTTGGTTTGATTGTCCACGACTTTCCCAATAATATCTTAACCTCGGCATATAGGAGTTGTTGACCGAACATACCATAACAATGAAAGATGATTAGTGGGGGGAAAAGTTCATGCTTGTTGGTGAGCGTGTATGTATGGGGTCGCTGTCAACAAGATGGTAATCAACTTTAAGTATGGAGGGCATCACGAGGAATTATCTTAGCCAACCTGTCAGATTGGCGAGCACCTGATAAAGATTTATATCGGGCTTGGGTTTAATGTTTGCGAAAGATTATCTATATGCATAGGACTCCTCCACCTTCAGCATGTAGGAGGATGCAGTGATTACTAGGAAGCAAAAATTCATTATGATTCTCTTCTAACCTTCCTCTTCAGAGTTGAGAGCTTCTCCTTCTAAAGGTGCCCATGTGCTCATTTCCAGCTGAATATCGAACTGACCTGATACAAATTGCACATCCTTCAATTTTCTAGGAGACTGACAAATAAAATTTCGAAGTTTCCCTACTCAATATTACCGCAAAAATGATATATGTATGTCGCCATTGCTGAGAGGCAATACGAAACATTCCAATAAAGAATATAAATCAGTGATTGCAAATGTTTTAATGCCACGCGCGGAGCCACGGCTAAGCAAGGGTGTGCAAATGCTGAAATGCACACCCATTATCTGGCCTAGTTCTCTGCTAAGACTAGTTTCACTCAGTCTTAACTTAGCCCAACAAGGAAAAATGCACAGTAATTTTGGATTGTTACTTTATTAACATCCAATTCAGTTGATCAGATGGCTCCGCCAATGCTTATTGCCCTCGCCGCCATGGACGGAGCTGCATGTTTGGCTTTGAAATCATCTTACCACATGACATTTTTAATCATTCGTTGCTTGGATGACCCCCGTTGCTTTAGAGCTGCTGCTATAGGGTGTATAGCTTCGTCCAGCCAGCTGTGAAATCAGATCGCCATCTCACAAGCCATCCGCAGCTACAGATGATATATTAGTAAACTTCAAGCTCGCAGTGACTACTGACTAGGATGTGATGCAGACATGCAGTTAAAAAAAGGGATGGGATGCAGTTTTTTCAGCAAAAAGAAGTTATTTTTTACATGTTCAGCAAAAAGAAGTTTTTTTTACATGTTCAGCAAAAAGAAGTTGGTAGAAGAGCTAAAGATTTCAAAAGGCAAGCTCGCAGTAGAAAAGGCGAATAGGAAAGGCCTCTCCCACCCGAACCAAACGACCAGGAAAGACCTCCGCGCCCACCCGACGACGACCGAGGGTCGACCGAGAGATGCAGGCTGGGGCAACGACCCCGGTCGGAGACGCCGTCGAAGCGGCAGCGGCAGGGTCGTCGTCGCTCATCTTCCTGGGCACGGGCTGCTCCGGCGCGCTCCCCCACATGCGGTGCCTCATCCAGCCGTCCACGCCGCCGTGCGCCGTCTGCTCACAGGCCCTCACCCTCCCGCCGGAGCGGAACCCCAACTACAGGTGCGCCCTAACAAGCTTCCATGCAGGGGTGAGGCCCAGAATTTTGAGAACCCTCTCAGCAAACGCACACTCCAATTTCAGAGAACCAAATCATTTATACAGTATATTTGAAACATACATTCCATTTCGTTTTGCCGTTTTTGTCCTGCAAATTGGGCCCGATGGGGATTGCTTGGTTATTTCATATGATTGGTAGATTAAGTGTTGGCTTGTAGCGTCAGACCAAAAGTAAACGTGGACACTTGTTGAAGTATCAAAACCTTTTACAGTGCCCAGTTATCTGTAAATTGTACTCTGAACCTTTTCTGAGTACTATGGCAAAGGCAAACTCTTTCCAATTATATTATGACTCTATAAATAATTATTGCTACTGGTTTTTATACCAAACAAAATGAGCAAAATAAAAATAAACCTACTACACTTACAAATATTAGATGAAAATAGTGCTAATGTGATACCATGATTCATCTTGTCTTATTGTGTGTGTTTTGAAATTTCAGACTGGTTTCCCTCAAAACTAGGACACTGTTGTAACATAATTTGGTCTTTTCCAGATGCAACACATCCCTCTTGATAGACTACTGTGACAACGATGGCACGCATAAGTACATTTTAATTGATGTCGGCAAGACCTTTAGGGAACAAGTTCTCCGGTGGTTTGTTCACCACAAAGTTCCTTCCGTTGACTCGGTGAGGTCTCATGGTTCTTATTCTGTCAATTTAAGTTTCCAATGATCAGTGCATACAGATGGCAATACTAAGCGGTCCTTTGCATGCAGATTATTCTGACTCATGAGCATGCGGATGCCGTCTTAGGTCTTGATGATGTTTGGCTGGTACACCCAAGGAACCATAAAAATGGGATTGATCATGTTCCGGTTTTCCTCACACAATTCACAATGGACAGGTCACCTTAGGTTTCTAAATGGACTACCATGTCATATTTGTCATCATACTGTGTATCAGGAGTTCAGGGCATGTTAACTTTGCAGTGTTGGAGCAAGATTCCCATACTTGGTGGAACAGAAGGTGGAGGAAGGCAATGAAGTGGCCAGAGTCGTTCAACTCGACTGGACGATAATTGAGTGTGATGTTGACAAACCATTTGTATCATCGGGGCTAGAGTTTGTGCCCTTGCCAGTATGATGCATATATCCCTTCTATTGTGAAACACTTGCTTGATCTTGCTATATTTCCATCCTGATGTTGCTAGCTTATCTATTCAGGTCATGCATGGAGAGGATTATGTTTGTTTAGGCTTCCTATTTGGGAGGAAAGCAAGAGTTGCATATTTATCTGATGTTTCAAGAATTCTCCTTAGGACTGAACAGGGTAGGAATATTGTGTCCCCGTCATTCTTTATCCAACTAACTGAATCATTCTTTATTGTGTGTATGATAGTTTATACAAGTTAATTAAATAGAATAAGATGTTTGCCAAAGAACAAAAGTGGAATCTCAAAGCACTCTGAAATAAATCATGGATACATAACAAGTTGCAGCAAACACAGCTTTGCACGTTTTCAATATTTGTTCTAGATCAACAGGGAACCTGAGGCCCACCAGTTCCACTAAAATGAAACCTTTTTTAAAAAAAAAAGGCGGATAAGTCATGTTTTCAGAATTTCAGTTATTTAAACGTGTTACGAGAATAGCAGTCGTCCAAAATGTTTTTCCATTAGGGTTGGGGTATCATGTTGCTTAATATTCTTCTTCTTTTTACAGCTCGTGGATCCTGGTCGATTTGCTCCATTTTTTCTTATTGAAATGCATTCCTGATGCAGCCTTTTGATGCAGCAATTTCCAAGTCTGCTGCTGGACAGCTTGATCTTCTTATACTAGAAACAAACCGGCTACATGGGGTGGTAAGCCTGTTGCACATGTTTGTCATCTGAAAAATTGCATATCTACCATGTAAAAAATGAAGAAAAAAAAACACCCAAGTAAACTGATATGTCGTTAAATCTGCTGATGCTGTGTTTTGTGACATTTGAACAGGGGCATGCTCGCAGTTGCCATCTTACACTTACAGAGGTTAATTTGGATTTGATTTAATACCTCTGAACATTTTTTGAAGCTTCAAATTCTTTGGCATACCAATGTGGTCTTTAAGCATGTTAGTAAAGCTAGGCTCTAACCTATATAGCTTGAAACAGCAATTTCATCCTTGCATATCAAGATATAATAATCAAGTAGTAGATCTGATTACTATTAACATCGCTAATAGCGATTTAGCTTTTGCAGACTCTTGATACTATCAAGAGGATATGCCCTAAGAAAGCTCTGCTAATTGGAATGAACCATGAGTTCGAACATCACAGAGAAAACCACATTCTGGCGGAATGGTCGAGCAGGTATGTTGTTGCTTAAACTTCTAGATCATTATTTTCTTCTGGTCTGATGTGTAACTCCTATGATAACAGAGAAGGAATACCGGTACAACTAGCCCACGATGGCCTGAGAATCTTCATTGATCTGTAATAAGGTAAGCATTGTCGGACCAAAGATCAATCCAATTTTCAGCAGCGTTGTTTTTGGGTATCTCTTAAAGGTTTCCATGGTATCATTGTAGATTGCCCCAAGATAATGCATATATCCTCGGGTGCTGCAAAGTGACGCCCCAGAGCATCTGCTTCCTAGATGAACATAAATTTAGAAAAATGCATATAAATATAAGATTTGCCGAACAAGATTAGACTGTACATATTTAAGTCCTCTTTGTATAATTTTCATAGAGAAAACAGAACTTCGTGCGTCTTGGCAAAACAATTCAGTTCTCTCAAAAGAAATTTTGGAGGACTGAATTTACTTTTAGTGCACAAACCTCTTTTGTTTCATGAGAATTTACACATGCATAAGAGATTTGAACATTTACATCTGTCGTAATTGTGAGAATACTTCAATGTTTTGGGGACATGTATTTCACTCGGGAGCACGCTCAAACTATGATGAAATATATTATTTCAAATGTAAATATTGCTCCATTTTGTTTGAATTGGATAATCACATTTTATACTATGTTTGTGTGGCATATCTGCATTTGTCTGCAAATATCCATCTGTACTACCTCTGTTCCTCAAAGCAAGGCCTATATTTTTTATTTAAAAAGTCAAGAAATATGAACTTGGACCAAGGAGAGGGCCGGTTTAAAAGGGGGCGAGAGGTGGAAGGAGGGGGTGCCTGCCGTTCGATGCAGACAGAATGGATGGATGAGATGGAGATCCTGGGAGGTATGGTGCGGATCGATGACGTGGCTGGGACTCCACGCGCGGTAGATTGGCGTGATAAGTCTGAAATTTTGTTCGTGAGGAGAGAGCTCAGAGTTTTTATGTACTGCTGTCATTTGTCGAGCAATTACTCAGTCTTGCTCAATGACAGTTACACATACAATACAGTTTCACATCGTGAATAAGAAGTTTCAATCTACCTTCATTGTTCAGGAGATGAAAATGGGCTCAGATTGTTTGGCAAAAGCATACATAATTGCGGGTGTCGTATGCAGAATCATGAGAGGCACTTCATACATTCGCTAAACACCAGTACCAGTACAGAATCTGAAAGACAAAGCATGAAATCCATGGAAGTGTGACAAGGAAAGAAGGTGCTCGATACCGCCAGCGACATAGGCATTCAAACAGATATGATACCAACACAAAATCTCATGGTTAGAAAGAGTGAAACACATCATGTGAGGCTGTGATAAATGCAGGTGCAGTAACATACTCAATCCAGTAACAAACTTTGAGAAAAAAAATCCAAGTAGTACTTTGTCATCAATAAACAGAAAGGAGTAACCAGCGCATACTAATATAGTCAGAATACTTGCTGTAGAGGTGGTGAAACATGTTCAGATTCAAAAGTACCCAAACAAGTTATGCAATGGTTAGGGAATTTCAAGTAACAATCCGAACTTTGAGTCGCACAGACAAAAAAGAACATATTTCAGGATAACTTAATCCATGGACTGCATATCCAGAGAGGAAAATAGGGTCAGATTGGATCTACAGAGCTGCAGGCGTTGCTTGCAGTTTCATGACAGTCGGTTCATGGATTTGCTAAATACTACTGGTAAACGCAAGCATACAATCTGCAAGATGAAGGATGGTCTCGACAGTAATGTAACAACCAGGAATCAAGCTGCTCGGTACGGTCAGTCATTTACAAAGGCTGTAACAGATGGGAGTCCAAAATATCATGATTCTGTAGCTGCTAACAATCCAAAATTCAGTCTCAATCAAGACTAACCGAACATGATTTGAAATTAGAAGCAGAACCGAGTTAGCAAACAAGGTACAACAAACAATTAAGATCTGATAGCCAACATTTCCATTTCTGATGATAACAAGAGGGTAACATCAGACAGAACCAGAACATAACACAACCACACTACCAAGAACGAGAAACCTGCCTACTAGATTCCAGCACGCACTCACAGGACACAACTCTACACCATCTCCAGATCAGGAACAGGGAAACCACGAAGCACTCCACTCCACCCTACGCCCTCTCCCCACGGATGCGGCGCGCGAGCTGGATGTCCTTGGGCATGATGGTGACGCGCTTGGCGTGGATGGCGCAGAGGTTGGTGTCCTCGAAGAGGCCCACGAGGTAGGCCTCGGCGGCCTCCTGCAGCGCGGACACGGCGGACGACTGGAAGCGGAGGTCGGTCTTGAAGTCCTGCGCGATCTCCCTGACGAGGCGCTGGAAGGGGAGCTTGCGGATGAGCAGCTCCGTGCTCTTCTGGTACTTGCGGATCTCCCGGAGCGCGACGGTGCCGGGCCTGAAGCGGTGCGGCTTCTTCACGCCGCCGGTCGCCGGGGCGGACTTGCGCGCCGCTTTGGTCGCCAGCTGCTTGCGCGGGGCCTTGCCGCCGGTGGACTTGCGAGCAGTCTGCTTCGTGCGGGCCATCGGGACGGAGGGAGGCGGCGGTGGAGTGGGAAGGAGCTCGTCGGAGATCTGGCTGGGAATGGTGGGGATTTGAGTGAGGAAGACGATTGGGAATCGGGGAGGTTTTATAGGCGGCCGGCGGCGGGAGGCTGCGAAAATTTTGTGTGCTCGGGGCGGGGAGGTTTCGTTTTTGGGCGGGGAGGTGGGTTTGGGGCGTTGGATTCGGGAGGAACGGACGGTAGGGATATGGTTGCAGGGAATGCACGCGGATCGTGGGGGTTGATCCGTGGCGTGGTGGTTCCCGCGTCCTGATTGGTTAGAGCGCTTGCAGATTGCGACAACCGTGCACACCAAATCAGCTGTGGCGACTGAAGAGGGAAGATCAAATGTGACACGTTTCTTACTGTTCGTAGAATCGTAGATGAGTAATATTATGCTCTCGCTATGAGATGACGATTTGGCATCTGTGAAGTTGCAATTTCCGAAGAAATCTATTGTTTTAAAGACAGTTTTCGACGAATAGAGTAATGCTCTCGCTATGAGATGACGATCGTTTTAAAAGACAGTTCACACGAGTTCATCAATGAGTGAACGCAAGCTTGCAACGATGTTAGACAACTTAGACGGCCTGGATATGCATAAATCAGGAAGAAAAATAAAACGAAGTTCAACAGAATGCTCATCTGGAACGGATGACAATTCAGTACAGCAGGTGCCACAACAGAATAACTTCCATATTTGTACCTCACCGTAACAAAATCACAGCCCATCAGATTACAATGGAACACCGGAACAGACAATGATGATTAGTAGTATTAGAACCACAATACTTTATCTCAGGTAAATTAAAGAGAAGTGTGCAATAAACTAGTAGAAAGAGCAACAGATTATACGCTTGATCTATGGAGCCTATCATGCAAAACGACAACAGTTTTACACGACAGGCAGAAATGAACACTCAGCAGAGACTAGCATAAGCTTTTTGTGCTTCAATCCTGGTCCAGATCAAAGGCAACGGTTTCTTCTGTGACATCCACCAACTCCTCCGCCTCAATCTCCTTAATTTCAGTCTCTTCTTCCTTGTCGCTGTCCTCCCCACCCCTCAGTTCCATCCTGATTGATCGCTCCTCCTCGTGCAGCTGCTTCCACTTAGCAACCCATCCTTCCCATTCGTCTTGAAGCTGCTTTCGTCTCTTACGCTCCTCCTCGCCCACCTGGAGGTGCACGTCCTGATCCTCTTGTTCATAAATCTTGCTGTACTTCTTGAGGTTCTTTGCAATGTCATCCACCTTCTCAGGAGTAAGTAGTGACGGTGGCCTTGGGCGCCATTGAAACTGTACCATCATGTAAATGGTAAAGCATTACTACAGATGGAAACAGCAATGCATGTATTGAATTCAAGGAACAGAGGATGGAAGCGCTACCTGATAGAAGTGATCCTTCGACACCTTGTAAATTAGCTTGCCATTGAAGGACCAGATTACAAAACCATTTTCCATCTCATGAACCGAGGTAACTGCAGTTGCAAGATATCTGTACAAGCAAGTTCCAAAACCATTTTAGTTCAACTAAATTATAAGGAAATCAATCCATGGTAAACAAAATATTTGTTAGTTTCAACAAATAATTCGAATTTCACCAGTAAAAATTTTCTCTATTGCAGAGGAACCACTATGCACGAGTTAAGGGTGTAACAATTCCTACAAACTATTCAATATATAGGGTGTATTATTGTTTAGCACTTCATTCCATAAGTTTCCCCAGATAGTGACGTCAACAAATTCTTCATGAAGTGATAAGCTCACCTTCCAGTAGGGTCCCACATGATGTCAGTCGCCATGAAATGCTCTCCTGTAGCCATGGTCTCAAGATCATCAACGTTGAAGAACTCCAGCTGGCCATTGAAACCCTTCAGCCCTGCAAGAACAATGAAACGCCCAGCAGGAGACCAGAACAATGCATTGGCCTGCTTGCCCTTGAGTGTGGCGAGCTTGGACACACGGCTAACGTTAACGTTGTCTTTGACTGTGCGCATGGCGTAGAAGCTTATATCAGGCTTAGGTCCATCACCATGAATAACAGCAAACCGGTGACCTCTGGGCTCCCATGCAAAGGCAATTATCTTGTCATTCTTGTTTTCCAGTTCAAATACCTCAATTGGGATGTCTCGTTCCTTGATTCTGAACAACTCGAACCCAGTGTAAATGCTCTTCTTTGTTTTTGTGTACCTATCTACCTGGACAGCCAGATATTCTCCATTGTTCTGCCAATACATCTTGCAATCACTAACACTGAAAAGGTTCTTCTGCCGTATCTCCTCTTTGCCAGGGATTTGAAAAAGACTCACCTTTCAACACAGCACACATATTTTAGCATTCGATACTAGTAGAATAAACATCTAAAATGGAATATCTGCAGCAATTTATACTTACCCTGGCAGGCTGATTTCCTCCACCCAATTCAGGCACAAACAGGGATATGATAGGATCAGTGGGCGACCAACTGAAGTCCACCACATTTTCTACCTTCAAGGATTTTTTGTCCAGAAGAGAAAATGTCTCGGTCTCATAGACAGATATAACATTCTTCCCAAGTCTAGCAAAATATTTATCATCTTTTCCGCCACCCCACCTAAGAGACACATAGAAATTATAGTAAGCATCCAACCATGACAACATAATGAGTTGTGCATTCACTTATTAGTGGGACAGTTGTGTTTTCACCTGAAGACAGGCCATGAAACACCAGAAACACCCATACTTCCACCAGTAGTGTACTCATCAGCACTTCCCTTGAAGTCCCTCATTACTTTTCCAGTCCTTACATCAAATATATTTAGCAACACCCTCTACAAGTAAAACAATGGAAGTGAGATAGGTGGAAAGTAATGAACAGAAAAATAAGCATATGGCATTCTCTTACATGTGTATCTCGAGGGTTGCTGGGCTCTTGGCTGCTATATGTGATCAAATATTTCTCACCAGGAGAGAAATCAATCAATTTCACCTGCCACATGTAAACTGTCAGCTAACATAACATTAGCTGTTGCATTTAATATAGTATTACCACAAACCAGTACCTGTGGATGGGCAAAGCGCATTAGACGAACGAACTTATCATCACCACCCCACACCTGTGCGCCCTGCCTATGCACTGTGGCCAAGTGTGTTCCAAGAGGGGACCATTGAATATAACTATCCGTCCAGTACTGACAAACAAAATATTTGGTGAATATCAGTTAGTTTACTTTCCAAAACCTCAAGCAAGTCATAAATCTAAAGCAACAAGAACTACCTGCTTTTGGTACACGAGCTCAGGAATTGACCGTCTGGCATCATTCCAGTACACTTCCGTGAATGTACCAGCACGGATCACAAACTGATCTCTGGCCTTCTCATCAGTTAGCCATTTCAGCAGATTTTCCTGTAGTACACATGGATGCAACAGTCATTGGATGAAAACCATGGTAATGGCAAAGAAGTTCAAATGAAAAGTCGAAAAGAAACAAACAATAGGGGTGGGGGTAGAAAGGAGACAAACTTACTCCAGGAGTGTATGGCTTGATTTCAGCAGGTGCCCATTCATCAGGGACTTTCATGTACTTCTCGAAGTCATCAAACATATTAACAGCAAATATGTGAGACTTGTCAAGTTTGTACCCATTTGTTTTTTCCCTAGCAACTTCAGCTTCCTGGCACATTGTCAAATAATCCTCTTTGAATCAGCCAAGAGTGATACAAATAATTTGACACACAAAACATAATGAGAGCTAAAACAGACAAAGTAATCCACTGGCACAGAAAAACATGACTCCAATTATCATAAATTTTTCATTGTAGTACAGGAGAGTAGGGTTGTTTACCCCTGTTGTATTCAAATCCTTCTCATACAGGCTATTGATGTCATTACAGCAAGACAAAATAACGTACTATAGTCCAGTAAGACTGGAAGTACAAACGCATCTTTATCCAGAAAAATCCCAATTGTTAACAGTCAGTGTTAGGCGATTGAAGGGACACCAAGTAAATTAAACATTATTACACACCAGTAAAGTCTAGAACAGCTAGGTGTTGGGTTTTCAAGCACAAGTTATCAGAACTTGGGCTTAACAAGCCAACAATATCTAGGCAAGCATGGCCCATAAATAGTTCTGCGTACAAGCCTTTTCAGAGCATATATAATCAAAAAGTGCAAGTAGCAGGAGTGCATAGCAGCGTTACAAAAACAGAAGTACCCAAACATTTATTAGGGTAGAGTTCAAATGGAATAAGAATGAAATTTCCTATAGAAGGAACACATATGACTTGCAAAAGTAACAAACCAACCCACTGCCTCACTATATCATGCAGGTAAGAAAATAAATGCCACTGGAAAGAAGCAAAATACCTGGGGGGTATTATACTCAATGAAGCAGTAGCCGTACGTCTTCTGCGTCTCTGGGTGCGTAGGCATCCAAAGACCACCTTCTTTGATCACACCAATCTGACTATAGATCTTGCGCACAACATTTTCCAGCTTCTCATACTTCTCTGGAGGAACAACCGGAAGATTGTCCACAACAATAATGTTTGCAAAACCCATTTCAAGTTCTGGAATGTCTTCATTGTGAAGTAGATCCTCATCGTCACTGCAAATCATGACGGAATAACAGCACAGATAAGAACACTTATGCCCAAAAAAAAACTATGGGTGAATTATGTGAAGATGCCCAGATTAAGTTGTTGCGGTCCTGGTATAAAAAAACAGAAAGCTCAGACAGATAGGCTTACTCTAGTCAAACATGTTTAACCTTTGATGTAGCTAGCCTATCATTTAACTGAGTATAATATACTACTAAATTAGTGGCATACAACATAATGAACAGGAGAAAATTTGCATTACCAAAATCATAACTACGCACAACTAAATTAAACCAGTAGCTAACTAAAACCGAAGGTAGTTACACATTTAACTAAACTCTTCTAGGATGATGGACTACGGTTACTCAGATTGTTCCACAGCAGATATAAATAAATCGAGAAAAAAGCATCACGAACACACATCGGTAGTACTTACTACGCACGATAATTACCCACCACCAGAATCAGCCACACGAGAATAATCGATATTGCGCACAATAAACAACCCTAGAGCAGGTCTTGTGTCCCGATGATACAATAAATGCGTTACGGGAATATGACAGGAGGAGCCATCAACCGCACGGGCTAGAGCTGGACGGATCTTGAGCGTGCGAGGCGGCTACCTGACGATGTCGAAGTCCTCGCCGGGCGGGAGGGTGATGGAGTCGACGTCGACGGAGTCGAGGTCGATCCCCAGCTCCCGCGCGCGCGCGTCGATGGCCTCCATCGAGATTGCCAGCGCCATCTTCGCTTAGATGCACCGAAGATCCTTCCGCGAGATTGAGGGTGGGAGACGCCCGCAGGGGAGGAGCGGCGAGGACGCGGAGGACGGCGAGAGGCGGCGGCGCTGATTTGGGAGCTAGGGTTTTGGATTCGGTGCGTGATGGATTCGCGAGAGTTATCGGGGGCGTTGGATGGGGGTCGGTCATTCTGCTGGACAACCCCAACTCTGTGGAGTGTGGGCTTTAGGTTGGCCGGGCTGCGAATGGAATTTCAACCGGGAGAACCCATGGGCTGCAGGAGGGCTATCCGTCCTCCCAAAAGTATTTGTGGGCTGTCTATAATGTACATGCGAGGCCGGGAAAGTACTATCTGCTTTAAGTTACCTACATTTATTTTCAATTGGAGGGAGTATCAACTACTATGTCTCATCTTTTGATCTAAAAAAAACTATGTCTCATCTTTAAAGAAACTATCAACTATGTTTATGAGAGGAGATTTGGTGTACATGGGCACCAGTGATCTCACTTTTTTTAGAAAATTGAAAATTATACTTCTGTGTATCAAAAAAATGAAAAAAAATTAGGTTGTAGCCAACTATTTATTCCACCAACGTGCAAAAAATCAAGTTCAAATGCTTTGTAGTTTGGGCTACACAAAAATGGCAAATGTGTAGATCTAAATATGTATACTTTAAATCTACAAATTTTATCAGATTTTGTTATTTTTGTGTAGATCACAATACAAAGATTTTTGTTATGAAAATTTGCATGCCTACAGGTTACATCATTGACTATATTCGGATTTATTTTCATATTTTTCTGAAACTTAGAAATATAGTTTTTAATTTTTTTTAGAATGGAGAGATTACTGGAGCTCGGGAGTCAAAAACACTTTCCGCTATGTTTATAACCGTGGAACATAGCGCTGCAATGATGCACATAGCCTTCATGTATTACTTTGGGATTTAGAGTTCACGTAGGAAATGAAAAGATGTTGAATAGATTCATGTGAATCACATGAGATACATTTTGTACAACCGGTTCATCGTTCTTTTTATTAAGTTGTCTTTAGTAAGCAATACCTTTCTATGAAGGAACCACATATAGATCTTTATCTTTAGTGGTATCTTTAGCTTCCATACGTAGCACAAGTATTTTGTATGACCATTCATAAAATCTTCATATATGTATTTCACCGAAAAAAACTTCTGAAGGAGTCAATTTCCATGAAAAAATATTTGGTTTAAACAGTAGAAACCTCTATTAAACGCTCAACTATACATAGCAAGGTTGCCCAATTATTCTCATTTAATGATCGTCTATACTCTATATTCACAGGCGAATATCACATTTGTAACATTAACAATATTACGTAACACCATGTTAGCCAATGATGGGTATTGAGAGGCTAGAGGGTCTCACCTAACCAAGTTTTTCAAAGAAAAACGTTAGTACTTTGTCACCCGAGGTAAGCTAGCCGCGATTGAAGAACTCATGTTCCACCCCATTAGTCCCTTCCGAAAAGGTGAATGAGTCGGTTTGGCTTGTATTTGGGATAATGTTTTTGTGTTGAAGATACTTATTGTGTAGTTCCTCTTGCCACACCCCTTCTTAATAAAGTAGTTTAAATAGTAATGTGTTGAGTAAACACTATTTTTTATCTCAAGTTTCTCGATACCTAAACCACCTTGATCGCTTATATTACACTTTGTTGGGCGGTATTTCTTTTTATGTTGATCACTTTGCCAAAACAAGCGTGAGGAACAAAAATTCAGTCTTTTACTTGCCCCTTCAGGTATTTTAAATAAAGATATAAGGAATATTAGTAGGCTAGTTAGAACAAAATTTACTAGGACAAGGCCATCTCCATATGAGATCATCTCCTCCTTAACTAGTAGGCTAGCTTTTTCTTAAAGCGTTCATCTACAGGTTTCCATTCTTTGTTATAAAGCTTCATGTAATGAATAGGAATACCTAAGTATTTGAAAGGAAGCGACCTAACCTCACATCCAATTATTTGCTTATACTCTTCTTGAATATATTTGGCGTTGCCAAAATAGAATATTTTGTCATTATGAGAATTAATCTTAAGACCCGAGAGCTGCTCAAAGATAGTTACGATAAGTTCCATGTTGACTGATTTCTTCCATGAACATGATAGTACCATCATTGTATTGGAGTATGCAAACTCTACCTTCTACTACATGTGGAATGAGACGTCCAACCTAACCATCCTCCTTACCTCTAGCTACAAGGATGGCTAACATATTTGTGGTGATGTTGAAGAGCATAGGAGATAACGGATCCTCTTGACTCAATCCCTTTAGGCCTCCTTTGATTTGGAGGAAATATGAAGGAAACTCACAAGTTAGGGAAATTTTCCTACGCTGCTACTATTCACCCCTTTGAATCATAGGAAATGTGTAAAGGAAAACTAGAGGAACTTTTCCTTTGGATCTCACTTTCAAGGCAAAATGTACAGGAAATGAAACATTCACTCATACCTCATTCTTTCATTCATATCCACAAGGAACAAGGAAAGGTTTGCACATGCTATCCTTTCCTATTCCTTTGATTTTCATATCCTATGAATCAAAGAGGCCCTTAAAGTCTAAAAGTAATCAACTCTAATTCTGATACTCCAACCCCCATTCACAACACTCTCGTGCAAACCATTTCATGTGCAAGGTTTGTTGCAAAAAATAGGTCCAGTTTACCTTATCGTAAGACATCACCAATTTTATTTCGTGTAACTCATGAATCGGTTCATGCAAGACAACAAGTGCGCCTGCATACAGATACATACTTTTGAGACCTTCGAGTGCAGTTGAGAGGGTCCTAGTTTTAATTCCTGGACAATACATAGTCAACTTATCTTTATCAAAAAAAAACATACTCAGCTTATTTTCAGCGGAAAATACCTCTTTGATTTTCTTGCTACCAATCCTGGCAGCTGGTATTGAGGCAGAATGGCTAGATCGTCCGGCCTCTCTTAGTCACAGCCTTGATGCTGATTGTACAAACATTAATTGTTATGAATCAATAAAGCGTGTGTGTTCCCCTAAAAAAATTCAAGCTAGGCCGCTGGATGAAACTTGTTTCCTCGCTAGTTTTTTTTAGAATAGCGCTTTATTGATCAAATAACACCAATACAAAGAGTTTCACGGATAAAATCCGGAACAGAACGAAAAATGAAACTAGAGTTTACATCTTCAGAAGATTTCGCTAAACGATGTGCTGCCTCATTAAGAACACGCTTGACATGTCGAAAAGAAACTGACTGAAAGCACCTCGACGGGTGTTTTATTTCAGAAGTGGTGATACCAACCAAGGACCTGTCCATCACCGTAGAATTCATCCTTTGCACCAGAGAGAGGCAATCAAATTCGAAGATCACCTTCTGAAAAATCATGTCGAGCCCCATGTGTGGTTTTGGTAATTAATGACAATCCCTATGGACTAATGGTTGCATTGAGTTATATGTGTAGGACTTGTCCATAGGCAATGCTTGAACCATTTGTTGGATTCAAGGTTGTAAAAAGAAGATTATGTGTTGACCAAGGTGTTATTCAATGAGTGATCCTGATGACCCACAAGTATAGGGGATCGCAACAGTCTTCGAGGGAAGTATTACCCAAATTTATTGATTCGACACAAGGGGAGCCAAAGAATATATGTAAGCCTTAACAGATGAGTTGTCAATTCAGCTGCACCTGGAAACGGTCTTGCTCGCAGCGGTTTATCAGTAGCAACAGTTTTATAGTGGTGACAGTAGTGAAATAGTAACAGCAGTAGTAAAATAGCAACGGTAAAAGTAGCAGTTGTAAACAGTAGGAACAAATACTGTAGGCATAGGGATGGATTACGGGCGTTGCATGGATAAGATAACTCATGAAATCAATGAGATATGGGCATTGCAGATAAATAATGATAAAGCATCCTAGTTCAAACAATCATAGGCATGTGTTCCGTATATAGTCGTACGTGCTCGCAAGGAGAAACTTGCACGACATCTTTTGTCCTACCAGCCTGTTGCAGCAGGGCCTCAAGGGAAACTACTGGTAATTAAGGTACTCCTTTTAATAAAGTACCGGAGCAAAGCATTAGCACTCGGTGAACACATGTGATCCTCACATCATAGCCATCCCCTCCGGTTATCCCAATTTCTGTCACTTTGGGGCCTCGGGTTCCGGACAACAATATGTGTATACAACTTGTAGGTAAGACCATAAACAACAAGTATCATCATAGAAATAATAACATGTTCAGATCTGAAATCATGGCACTCGGGCCCAAAGTGACAAGCATTAAGCACAACAAGTTGCAACAATGTCATAGGCACTAAATAAAGATACTAGGCACTATGCCCTATCAATCTCATATCAAATTACATGAACAATCTCATCCAATCCCTACCATCCCCTCACCTACAGCGGGGGAATTACTCACACATGGATGGGGGAGTCATGGATGGTCGATGGAGGAGTGTCGGTGGTGATGGTGATGAAGATCTCCTCCGAATCCCCGTCCCGGCAGGGTGCCAGAACGGAGTTCCTGGTTCCGAATCGCGGTTTCTGATGGCGGCGGCGCAGCGGAAGTCTATCTGGAAAAAATGTCGTCTCCCCGATATTATGTCGTCAGGGGGTATATGTACGCGAGAGGGGAGGTCGAGAGGGGACCTGGGGCCCCCTCACGCAGGGGTGGCGCGGCCAGGGCTGGGCCGCGCCACCACTGTGTGACGGCCCCTCGAGCCCCTTCTCCCTCCTGTCTTCTGGCTCCGTGGGTCTTCTGGTGAAATAGGATTTTTCATGATTTTTCCCGAATTTTTACTGGAAGTTGAATTTCTGCACAAAAACGAGACACCAGAGCAATTCTGCTGAAAACTGCGTCAGTCCGTGTTAGTTGTATTCAAAACACACAAATTAGAGGAGAAACAATAGCAAAAGTGTTCGGGAAAGTAGATACGTTTTGGACGTATCAACTCCCCCCAAGCTTAGCTATTTGCTTGTCCTCGAGCAATTCAGTTAACAACTGAGAGCGATAAAAGAAACTTTCACGAACACATTTGCTCATATGATGTATATATACTAACTATGTGATCAAGTACTCGGGCAATTCATAATAAGAAATACTCAACTAATGTCACCTCATAGTCAAGCAAGCTATGAAAGAGTGCCAATGCACTAATAACAAGTAACATGTGCATGAGAAGCTGCAAGATTGAAATATGCATAAATGATATGAAAGAATGGTATCCCACTTGCCTTTATTTGTAGAGCAAAACATAAATGCTGAGGCACCTCTGAAGTCCAAGGGAAGACTAGAAGTAGAAATATCAAAGATACAAGCATCAAAGTTATACCACAATTAACCGTGTTCTGGGACAAGCACATTGCACTAAGAATAACAGCTATGCTCTCAAGAAGTGCTTAAAGTTAGAAGATGGTGACTCAACATAAAAGTAAACGAATGGCCCTTCGCAGAGGGAAGCAGTGATTTAACATGTGCTAGAGCTTTTCATTTGTAAAACAGAGATAAAAGTTTCTTTTGAGAGGTGATTGTTCTATGTCAACGACTAGCAATGGGGACTTACTATCTTCCATAATAAACAAGTGAGAGCAGTTCCGAGTTCTTTGAAATTTGGCACATTGGTGCTCTTTTATAAAGCTTTGGCACTCCTCCCCACCTTTTTCCTTTCTCAAACCATGGCTAACCGATTCCATCGGGTGCCCACCAACTTTCACATTTCTTTGGAGGAGTGCCTTTTTTTTCTTTCTTTTAGAATTAAGATTATAATGGTCTGACCAGCTCCCTTGCAAAATTAATGACGAGTAGATGAAGCTGCCTAGTCGAGGGGTACTTAATTTAATATGGAAGATAGTAATTCCGACCACTACGTCCTCATGAGCTAAAAACAGTGGCACAAAATGAGAAGTAGTTGAATGTTTTGAAAGGTAGCACATGAAAATTTACTTGTAATGGCTTACAAATACCATGCATGGGAATTTATAGTGGACTCTTTGGAAGACTTGGTTTTTGGTAATTGGATGCACGAGTAGAGCTCATACTCAGTACAAGTGAAGGCTAGCAAAAGACTGGGAAGCGACAATCGAGAGAGCAATAACTATCATAATCATGCTTGCGACAGAACAAAATTAATATAGGCATAAAAATGATACAAGAACTCTGAGGCAATTTAGATCATCAAGGCTTAATTGACTTTTTGTTCAGTCATATGCATGCTTGAGCATGTGCCAAGTCGATTCAAATGAAGCTTTCAGAGGTGGATACCATAATATCATACCATACTATAAATAAAACAATGCATGCAAGCGTCTACATGACATGCTACAGGCTAATAGTAAATTGAAACTAATCATATGAGAGCAAGAACTACAAAGCATCCATTAGATAACATATACCTTACATGAACCGACTAAGCATGTCCACATAGATGAGTATATGTACAAAAATGAAAACAAATAGAGTTCATACCAGCCTCTTACCACATCTCGGATTGTCATATATCGTCATTATTGCTCTTCACTTGTGTGGCTTGAATAATATAAAGTGAATACCAAGCTCCAATGGAGTAACGGGAGACTGAACTCTGCAACAACCTTTACAAAACCGAAGAAGAAGAACAAATATTTTTGGGGTTTTCGATTTTTGAAACAAAAGCAGAAGGAAATAGCAAACAAAGCAAAATATTTTTGGATTTTTCAAGTAGCCAATTGAAACAGCAAGTAAAGCAAACCAAGGGTGGAAAACTAAAGAACCAAATAGAGAGAAACAACGGAAATATTTTTGGTCTTTTTGTGTTTTGGAAGAAATGAAAACAAGAACGAGAACAATAAAGAAAGCGAAACATGAATATACAAAGGACCGACAGAATATGATATGCAGATGAGTGAATCGTCGGCGTACCTCCCCCCAAGCTTAGGCTTTTGGCCTAAGTGGAGATCAATTCCGGCTCTGGTAGCTGCTCCAAGCTAGTGGGTCATCATAGGTGTAATCGTACCCCGGTTCTCGTGAAGATGAAGCTGACGGCGCATAATCATAATAAGGCTGCTCATATGGAAAATTCGTAGTGTTGGAGGGCTGCCCCGACTCTTCGGTGCCCTCTTCATCGTGCACAGGCGGCGGGTGCTCCTCCATGTACGCAGCAAGCTCATCTTCTGTAAGCGACCATCCATTCCTGCGATCAAGGTTAAACAAAAGAGGTGCAGGCAAACGGATTGATCGTTCAGTCTTTACTACCTTCCAGGTAGTCTTCTTGAAAAAGGTTAGCTCAAATGTTAAATTAATCAAACTAGCAGGAGGAGAAATAAACTTATGTTGAACCATAGCATCAAGACCAAGTTTCTCTTCGGGGAACTGCAGATCTCGAAAATGAGGCACAACACCATGAAAAGCTAACAGGCGTGAAGCTATAAGCCCCCCACAGATTCCCCCTTTCTCACGGTTAATATCAAGATGGAAAGCTATTAAGGCACCCAAATTGTAAGTTCTATCACGCCTTAAAGCAGCAACAATAAAAGCTAGATCATGGAGAGACAATTTACTTGCAGATTTCCTAGCAAGAACACATTTGGTAATGAAGAAGGCAAAATATCGAATGGATGGGAAATGAATGTTTCGAATTTTACCACCCTCTCCTGTGAAGCTCCTTCCTTGACAAATCTCCTCGTATAGTTCTAACAATTGCCTTGGTTGTCCCCTTATCTTATCGAGCGATCCCCACTGTGGTACTCTAATAGCTGTGCAGAAAACATCAAGAAGCAAGTTCACAGATTTGTTATAAATTTTATAATGAACCAAGGGATTAGAAGTGGACCAACTAAATCTGAAATCCTGCACCACAGACATTGTTAGTTTAACATATTGGGGAGGTTCACCCTCAACAAAATATTCTAATCCTGCATTAGAAAGCAAGGTTTGAAAATCTTGTAGGATTCCAGCAGCACTCAAGAATGCTGAGCATGGATAGAGTGAGGGAAAAACCTTCTCTTCATAGTGAACTTTCATAACATCATGCACTTCTAGTTCATGTTGAGAGAGTTGATACACATTCTCCTCCATTTCTGAAATTTTTCAACAAACTCATAAAAATGATTTAAAGACAAGCAAATGTAGGAAACTACTATAGTGAATTACTAGAGAGCTATCATGCATCAAAATGACCTTTCTAAACAATAGAACAAGCATGCATACTCATTTATACAGTCACCTACAATGCTAAAATACTCAAGAAATACTCTACCAAAAGGAAATCTACTTGGACAAGTGGAGGAGTCACATACCGGAGAGTAAATGATCCAAGTTTCAGCAAAAATGTTGGGCTGAACAAGGAGATCGAAAAATCCAGGTGAAGGACAGCAAGAACTCAAGCTTGAGCAAATGGGGCGGTGTTTTTCGGGAGAGAGAAAGAGCAGGGGAAGAAGAGATGAGTGAGGGGCCTGGTGGGGCCCCCTCACACCTGGGTGGCGCGGCCAGGGCTGGGCCGTGCCACCTGTGTGTGAGGTGGCGTGGCTGCCCCACCTGGTGCCTCCCAGGTGTCTCTCTGCCCCATTTTTGACATAAAAAATTTATAAAGAATTTTCTGGAATTTTTCGAGAAACTTTATTTTCGAGGATTTTTCAGAAATTGGCATATCGATAAAACTCAGAAAAACGAAGATGAAAAGATTTCAAGCAAATCAAAACTAAACATGTAGCAGCTCTGAGATGCTCTTAATCATGCAACTAAACTGAAGGAATAAAACTTGATGAAAGTAAATACAAGTGAGGTGGAGTGGATGCGGTGAAAACGAAGTTTCGTTCATATAAATTTACTTTGCTAACAAGGTTGATCAAGTCTTGTTACCAAACTAACTTTATATGAGGCAAAACTTTGCACTTCACTTAATGCTTATGTTACCTCAACTTTGATAGGTATAGCCCCAACCATAACAATTTGATATTCTTCCTTGGGCTTTTGCTCTGAACAAATAATTTGACCAACTTTGATGGTCTCAACATGCTTGATTGAATTTAGAACATTCCTCCTATCAATCTTCTTAGGAAAATAAACCGTATATTCTTTATCATTAACATTAAAAGTAACTTTTCCTTGATTGCAATTAATAACAGCACCTGCAGTGTTTAGAAAAGGTCTCTCAAGAATAATAGACATATTATCATCTTCAGGCATTTCCAACACAACAAAATCAGTCAATATCAAACAGCTGTTAGCAACTTGAACATGAACATTTTCACATATACCAATAGGAATAGTAGTAGACTTATCGGCCATCTGCAAGGATATATCAGTTGAAACCAATTTTTCAAGATCAAGTCTCTTATAAAGAGAAAAAGGCATGACACTAACTCCAGCTCCCAAATCACATAAAGTAGTTCTAACATAGTTATTTTTAATGGAACAAGGAATAGTAGGTATACCTGGATCTCCAAGCTTCTCTGGAACTTTACCATCAAAAGAATAGTTAGCAAGTAGAGTGGAAATTTCCTCACTGTTGTAGTGTTCTTCTTCCTTGGACTTGTGTTTCTTACTAGGAAAAGGCATTGGCTTCTGTACCCAAGGTTCCCTCTCCTTACCATGCTTGTTGGCAATGAAGTCTTCTTTGGTGTACTTTGCATTTTTATCACTCTTTTCCGGTTCTTCTTCAACTTCTTCTTTATCTTCTTCTTTGTCGGAAGCATCTCCTGGTTCAGTTTCAGCATCAGAAATAGAAACACTGTTAGGATCTTTACCTGCATCAGATGATTCTGCAGTTGTTTTATGCTTCTCCTTCTTCTTCTTGGAAGGAATATCATCACTTGAAGTGTGTTGAGAATCTTGCTCAACCCTCTTAGGATGTCCTTCGGGATATAATGGGTCTTGAGTAGCAGCACCACTTCTTGTGCGTATTTCACATGCTTGCTTTTCTCTTGCAGCATTAACTAGCAAGTCTTTTTGCACCTTGGTAAGCTGATCAATTTGTGTTTGAACCATTTGAAAATGTTTAGCAAGTATCTTCACATCATTGGCGGTTATCTCCACAATATCCTGCAACTTGTTAATAACTCTAGAATTCTCCAACAGATGATTATGCACCATTCTATTAAAATTCTCTTGCTTAACAATAAAATTATCAAACTCATCTAAGCATTGATCAGGAGGTTTAGTATAAGGTATATCTCTTTCATCAAAGCGTTGGAGAGAGTGTACCTCAATAGTAGATGAGCGAGGGATTGGCTTACATAATTCTTCTATAGGAGGTAACTTCTTCACATCTTCGGCCTTAATACCTTTCTCCTTAAGAGATTTCTTAGCTTCCTTCATAACTTCATCATTTAATTCAATCATCCCCCTCTTCTTCGGCGTAGGCTCTGTAGATGGCGCATGAGTTGGTGCTGGTGTTGGCTCAACTAAGGTCCAATCATCATGATTTCGGCTTATTTTAGCCATTAATTCTTCTGCTTCAGCCGGAGTTCTTTCCCTGAAAACACAACCAGCACAACTATCCAAATATGACTTAGATTCATCCGTTAGTCCATTATAAAATATGTCAAGGAGTTCATTTTTAGGCAATGGTTCTTTAGGCAAAGCTCTAATTAAAGAACAAAACCTTGTCCATGATTCAGGCAGTATCTCTCCTTTTCCCTGTTCAAAATCAAAGATTTTCTGCACAGCAGCATATTGAGCACTAGCGGGAAAATATTTCTGAAAGAAAGCATTAACCAAAGCAATAGGACTAGTAAGAGATCCAGGAGACAAGCTATTAAACCAAATTTTAGCAGCATCTTTCAACGAGAAAGGAAAAATCTTAGCAACAAAATAAGTGCGGAGCTTAATATCATCAGAAAACAAATTACTCAAAGTAGAAAGCTCATTCATGTGCTCCATAGCACTCTCATCTTTAGTACCACAAAAAGGAGTTTTCTCAACAATAGATATGTAAGATAAATCCAAAGAGAAATCATAATCCTTGTCTCTAATATTTATAGGAGAAGCAGCAAACTTAGGATCAGGAGACAAATTGTATCTAACAGAACGTCTAGCAAGAAGTTCTTTAACATTACCTGCATTACGAGCAGCACGTGCTTCTACAGTAAAATCATCATTAAGCTCAATGTAAGCATCATCATCATAATCATCACTAGAACATTCCCTAGACTCAGGTGAACTAACAGGTGTAACAGTGGTGTTTCCCAACTTAGCTCTAGCAATAGTAGCATCTAAAAAGGAACCTAGTGAACCTCTCTCATCAAGCACAGTAGAAGCATCATCTAAATTATCAGTGGCACTTTCAATCTCAGCAGAAGTAGTAGCAGTAGCGTGTGGGTGTGGTGGTGTAAGCAACTTACTCATAACAGATGGCGAATCAAGAGCAATAGAGGTATTGAGAGTTGTACCTCTTCTTGTAGTGGATGGCAATATAGGAACTTTTCCATCACGAGGTTTACCCATGATGAAAGGATTGCAGCAAACAATATGAATACCAAGTGAACTTACAAATAAAGCTATGCTCCCCGGCAACGGCGCCAGAAAATAGTCTTGATGACCCACAAGTATAAGGGATCGCAACAGTCTTCGAGGGAAGTATTACCCAAATTCAGCTGCACCTGGAAACGGTCTTGCTCACAGCGGTTTATCAGTAGCAACAGTTTTATAGTGGTGACAGTAGTGAAATAGTAACAGCAGTAGTAAAATAGCAACGGTAAAAGTAGCAGTTGTAAACAGTAGGAACAAATACTGTAGGCATAGGGATGGATTACGGGCCTTGCATGGATAAGATAACTCATGAAATCAATGAGATATGGGCATTGCAGATAAATAATGATAAAGCATCCTAGTTCAAACAATCATAGGCATGTGTTCCGTATATAGTCGTACGTGCTCGCAAGGAGAAACTTGCACGACATCTTTTGTCCTACCAGCCTGTTGCAGCAGGGCCTCAAGGGAAACTACTGGTAATTAAGGTACTCCTTTTAATAAAGTACCGGAGCAAAGCATTAGCACTCGGTGAACACATGTGATCCTCACATCATAGCCATCCCCTCCGGTTATCCCAATTTCTGTCACTTTGGGGCCTCGGGTTCCGGACAACAATATGTGTATACAACTTGTAGGTAAGACCATAAACAACAAGTATCATCATAGAAATAATAACATGTTCAGATCTGAAATCATGGCACTCGGGCCCAAAGTGACAAGCATTAAGCACAACAAGTTGCAACAATGTCATAGGCACTAAATAAAGATACTAGGCACTATGCCCTATCAATCTCATATCAAATTACATGAACAATCTCATCCAATCCCCACCATCCCCTCACCTACAGCGGGGGAATTACTCACACATGGATGGGGGAGTCATGGATGGTCGATGGAGGAGTGTCGGTGGTGATGGTGATGAAGATCTCCTCCGAATCCCTGTCCCGGCAGGGTGCTAGAACGGAGTTCCTGGTTCCGAATCGTGGTTTCTGATGGCGGCGGCGCAGCGGAAGTCTATCTGGAAAAAACGCCGTCTCCCCAATATTATGTCGTCAGGGGGTATATGTACGCGAGAGGGGAGGTCGAGAGGGGACCTGGGGCCCCCTCACGCAGGGGTGGCGCGGCCAGGGCTGGGTCGCGCCACCACTGTGTGACGGCCCCTCGAGCCCCTTCTCCCTCCCGTCTTCTGGCTCCGTGGGTCTTCTGGTGAAATAGGATTTTTCATGATTCTTTCCGAATTTTTACTGGAAGTTGAATTTCTGCACAAAAACGAGACACCAGAGCAATTATGCTGAAAACAGCGTCAGTCCGTGTTAGTTGTATTCAAAACACACAAATTAGAGGAGAACCAATAGCAAAAGTGTTCGGGAAAGTAGATACGTTTTGGACGTATCAGATCCAAAGATTGGTCTTAAGGGAGTTGAGCTTATGTCAAGTGTGTCTTGAAGAATAAGACTGAGTGAGCTCTCATGTGTATCCTCAAGACACCATCATTATAGAGGAAGAAGAATTGGCTTGAGGATTGATCAAGTCAAAGTGCAAGTTCAAGATGAGCAACTAGAAGAGAACATATGCTTGAAGCTTGCCATCTATATTGTGACCATGGATATGTGAATATATTCTTAAAGAGAGTCTCTCCCATAGTAGAGTATGGGGGAGCAATCTGCAAGACTTCATCGAGCAAGCTCAATCAAGAAAGGTGATCCAACTTGAGAAGATCAAGATTGTTATTATCCACCTCAAGTGGAATGCTCAAGGCAAAGGTATGATATTGATAGGATTTCTTTCTTACCGGTCTCATGGTGTTAGTTGTGAGACCGGGTTATAGGATCGGTAGCCGTACTATCAAGAGGGGCTCTCGAGTGAGTAACTTAATCGTATCATTCGAAGAGAGATCAAACCTTTGCATACTTGGCATCATCTTTCTTGGTTCTTATTTGGGTTTTATCCATGTGAGGTTCTAGATCTTGTGGTTGTTTCCATGACAAGCTCTAGCCCATAAAAACGGAATCCGTATGGAACACTTCTTACGTTTTTGGTGTTTGGAGGTTTTACGGTTTGTCTTCAAAGAGAGGTCAAACCTTTCATCATTTGGTTTTATCCTTCTTTGTTGGACTATGATGTTTCTCTGCATAAAGTTGTAGAGCTTGTTGTTGTGATTCCAACGAGCCCAAGATCATCGAAAACGGAGTCCAGATGCTCAAGTTATTGTTGTTTTCATTTTTGTGTTTCTGCCAGTTTCAGGAGGGGCGGCTTTAGCCGGCCCAGGGCCGGAAATAGCCGGACCGGGGCGCTCGATTACCTCTCTGTTTCAGTCCGGATTTTTGTCGGGCTTTAGCCGGTCTGGCCGGCTTTAGCCGGTGTTAAGTCCGGCTTTAGCCGGTCTAAATGGTTGTAACGGTCATATTTCGTGGGGGGGCCTATAAAAGGCCCCCCTTCTTCCCCAAGGGCTGTGAGCTCGTTTCCCCCTCTTTCTCTCTCTCTCCCACCATTGTTGACCTTGGAAAGCTTGCCCCTCTCTCAATTCCTCCCATGATTCTTGTATATCTTTGAGGGAAAAGAGATAGGAAATCTAGATCTATATTTCCACCAATCACTTTCTCCTCTTTGTGAGGGGAACCCATTGGATCTAGATCTTGGAGTTCTTTGTGGATTTCATTTATTCTTCCTCTCATATCTCTCCATAGCATTAGTTGCTTTGGTAGGATTTCAGTGAGAAGGATTTGAGCACTTTGTGTGCTCTTGCCATTGCATAGGTTGCATCGGTTTGAGTTCTCCCCGGAGATTCGAGTAAGTGAAAGTTTGTGAGCTTATTACTCTTGGGTTCTTGGAACCCTAGATGGCTTTGTGGCTTTGTGGTGCCTTGGTGGCTATCCTTGGGAGCCTCCAATTAAGTTGTGGATGTGTGCCCCAAGATTTGTGTAAAGGCCCGGTTCCGCCTTGAGGAACCCCTTAGTGGAAGAGTGAGTTAGGCCTTTGTGGCGCAAGCTCACACCGGAGAATAGGGTGAGGCCTTTGTGGCGTTGGTTAGGCCTTTGTGGCGATACCACACCCCTCCAACGAGACGTACTCCCTTTCAAGGGAGGAACTCGGGAATACATCATCGTCTCTGCGTGCCTCGGTTATTCCTATACCCGAGCTCTTTACTTATGCACTTTACATTGTGATAGCCTTCGTGCTTGAAGTCATATATCTTGCTATCACCTTGTTACTTGTATTGCTTAGCATAAGTTGTTGGTGCACATAGGTGAGCCTAGTTTATTTAGGTTGTGTGTGCTTGACAAAATAAATGCTAGTTTAATTCTGCTTTTGTTCAAGCCATTCGTAAAATTTGATATCGCCTATTCACCCCCCCCACTCTAGGCGACATCTGTGTCCTTTCAATTGGTATCAGAGCCCGGTCTCTCATTTTAAGCTTCACCGCCTTGAGAGCAAAGATGTCGGCTAGGGGATTAGTGCACAATAACACTTCTATATTTGATGGCACAAATTATGATACTTGGAAAATTCTCATGCTTAATTATTTTTGGGTCATGGACCCATCTATGGAGCAAATTGTAGATGCGGGTTTTTCTCCTCCAAAGGATACTCAAAATCTATCTTTAGATGATGAGAAAAACTTGTATCTCAATGCTCAAGCTACTCATGTGATTGATAATGCTTTGAGCGATGTAGTTACCTTCTCCATCACGCCTTTTCGGAGCGCTCATGAGATATGGACAAAGCTTCAAGAAAAATATGGTGTGTCCAAGATTATTGGGGATGATTATATTCCTTCCACTTCCGTTCGTGATGAACTTTCATCCACTTCACCAAAGTGTGGCAAGACACAAGGTAATGATATGGTGAGTGTTGATGAAACTTGCAATGGTGATAGTATGCTTACTTTTGATGATCCTTCATCTCTATCTCATTGCAATGCTTCATCTTTGGACTTAAACACTTGTAGCCCCATAAATGTTTTACATGCTTGTGTTGATAGTCCTTGCATATCATGTGTAAATTTCTTGAATAAATCTCATGATGATATGCTTGCTTTGTCTTGTTGCCATGATACAAATGCTTCTATTTCCTCTAGTATTTGTGATGCTAACCATATAGAGGAAACCAAAGAGTCTTTGGGCCAAGACAAGGTCTTGAATGGAGCTTCAAGTATCTCTTCATCATCTTCTTCTTCTCACGGTTCCCACATATGCCTTATGGCTAGGTCTTCAAATCATAATGATGTTGAGGACAATGGTGAGGATGAGGAAAATGAAGAAGACTATATTGAGTATTTAAACAAGAAGGGTAAGGTGGTCTTTGATGCTTTGCATAACCATAAAAATGTTTTGCCCAACTTCTTTGAAATCATGAGTTGTGCTATTGAGAGCACGAAACTCATTGAGATGAAGGAAGAACAAATCGATAAAATGTTTTCTCTTGAGCGTGAGTATGCCAATGATATCCATGATTTAAAATATGCTCTAGAGGAAGAGCAAGAGCTTTGGGTTTCTTCTGAGGAGAAGCTTGAATCCATTGAGGAGTCATGTAATGAAATTATTTCTAAACTCACTAAAGAACGTGACCTCGCTCTTGCCAAGTTGTCTTATCCTATTGGTAATGATAATGATGCATGTGCTACTAACTCTACTTCTTGTGAATCATCTATTTTGAAGGAGAATGTTGAGCTAAGGGCTCAACTTGAGTTGCTAACTAGCAAGTATGGGAAATTGGAAGAAAGTCATGAAAATCTATCTAGCTCTAATGAGGATCTTCTATTGTCCCATGCTCGCCTAAAGTTAGCTCATGAGGCTATATCTATAAAGGTAACATCTTGTGAGCCTCATGTGGACACTAGCACTATTTTTTAAAATGACATGTGCTAGTCCTAGTAATTCATCCACTCATACTATTGCTACATCTAGTGATGAATTACCCTCCTTGCCTTGTTGCTCTAACAATGTAGCCTCTACTTCCACTAGTACTTGTGTTGTCACTAACCATGTAGAGGAAATCAAAGAGCTCAAGGCCCAAGTTACTTCGTTGAAGAAAGACTTGGAAAAATGTCATAAAGGGAAGTCCACACTCAATAAGATCTTTAGTGTGCAAAAATCCCCCAATGACAAGAGTGGACTTGGATTTATCTCTAACAACAAGAAGAAGTCCAAAATATACAATAAGAAGAAGGGCCAAGAACAAGTCAAGAATTTGGCCAAGATTGTTTGCTTCAAGTGCAAAATTGAAGGGCACCATGTTAGATCTTGCCCTTTGAAGAAAAATGCACTTAGTGAGAAGCAACAAGGGAAGCGGCCTCAAGTTCAAGCCCTTGCTCAACCTCAAGTTGAAGAAAGGTCACTTCCCAAGAAAAATCAAGCTAATGCTCTCCTTGTGGAGAAATCAAGTGAGAAGAAGGTGAAGAAAAGAACTTGCTACATATGCCATGAGAAGGGTCACCTATCTTCTTCATGCACTAGTGGTAAATTATCCAACCCTATCATAATTGAAGATGTTTATTCACTTTGCAAGGATAAGGTTGGCAATGTGTTTGCCAAATTTGTTGGCGCTCAAAGTGGTGTCAAGAAAAGAACCATTTGGGTTGCCAAACCTATTGTTTCTAACTTCTTAGGACCCAACTTGGTTGGAGACCAACAAGCCATTACTTGAACAATAGGTGTTGTTGGAGGGCATTGGAGACTTGGCCATATCATGAAGAATTAAGGGATCTTCATCAATTATATTTTATCAAGTCAAGTCAATTGGATTATCTTGTGTCTATCATATATCCAATGTTCCTCCTTGCGGTAACATGTATCAACTTATCTACATTGAAAGTTACTCGCCCCTTTACATGTGTTGGGTTTTGTACCTTGCATGTGTTTGTATATGTTGTGCTTCCTACTTGCTTTATTTTGAGTAATCAAGTATGTGCATATTGGGTTGCACACCATGTACAGTTGTTCTTGTTGAGCCTATTTCATATTGTTTGTATCTTGTTGGCTCTTGTGAGAGATTAATGGACCATCCCATTTTGGGGGAGTGATATTCTTTGCACTTCACAATCCTAAAAATGTGTGTATATGAGGAATACCACTTAGTGCTGATACTTAAAAGATTATCTAGTCTCTATGTGGTATGTCATTCTCATGAGAATTCAAGTTCTATAATGTCCATTAATCATCTTGTTGGATTTTATTTGCCTCTTGTAAAAATAAATGTTGTATCACATTATGGGGGAGTAATATGCTTTGTGCATAGTACAAACCAATATAATGTGTATATTTGAGGTTGTGTCACATAGTATTGATATTGTAAATTATCTTGATTCTATGTGCCATGTTTTATCAAACAAGTCCCAATTTTCCAAATAATTTTATTCCTCTTGTTTTGGATCTTGTTTGTGAGATACTTTCTTGGTAGGGTTTTCCTAAAATGTGGAATTTTACATCAAAGTTGGAAAATCATTTGCTTCAAGTTATCCTAATCATTGCCTTGCGTGATTGTTTAACTATTTGAGTCTATCAAGAATATCTTCATTAGCATGGTATTTAATTCTTATCCTTTTCCATATGCTTCTTTATTTTGAAGATGATCTTGGATTTACGTATAAACTACCTGTAACATCCCAAGATTTTATCAAATTTTGGGGGGAAAAATTTCGCTTTTGTTTTTCTTGAGATGATTGGAAATTCACAGGGAATTAAAACTTTTGAATATATCTGAAAGCTTTATTAGGAAATTATTTTAAACCTTCTATTATTTTCTTGAAGAACTCCTTTGAGAAAGATCAATTACCAAAATACCTTCTTCCATCCTTTATTTAAACCTATGCAAGCTTGCTTGCAAAGGGGTGAACCCCAAAGGTGTTTTATTTAGTAAAGATTGTATTTCAAGAAAATAAGTTTGAAGGATAATTTCAAACATTATTTTATAAAAGATTATTTCCTATTTTCAAAAGATTTATCTTAAAATCCTATTTAGCTTATGCAAGCAAAAACCATTAGGCTCAACCTATATTTCCATTAAAAATCTTGTTTTGTTTCTGAAAACTTGCTTCCTATTGGTTTAAAACCTTACTGTGAATTTTACAAAATTTCTGAAAGTGGTTTGAATTGATTTGGAGCATTTTTACAAAATCTGTGAAAGAAATAAGAAAATAGAAAAGGAAAAGAATTAAAGGAGAGAAAAATATGAAAAAGGGCCCCAGGGAAGCCTTTCGGCCCAACTCCAGAAGCCAGCCGTGGCCCAGTAACGAACCCGAAACGGTAACCCTCTGTTTTCCCCTTGCCTCGCTGATGTGCGGGCCCCACTAGTCAGGCCACGTCACCTTCTTCCTCCTCTGGCCGAAATCAACGCCGGAGACCATTTCCCTCCCCGCCGTTACTCCCCCTCTTCAATCCAAGTTAATGCCCGGCCGTTACCTCCCCGCGCCACGTCTATATTTACCCCGCGTGTACCTCTCTCGTCTCCCTTTGATCCTCCCCGAATACCGCCGCCAATCCACGGCGATTGCTCGTCGGAAACCTCCCAGTACTGCGGCCATCCCAAGCACTGGGCGACGAATCCGTGAGCAAACGCCCCCAATTTCTTATCCTCTCTACTTCCCTCTCTCTTGCGCTCCTTCTCAGGCTGTCCCTACATTTTTCCCTGCAGCGAATCGTCGACAACATCAACGCCAAGGCCGCCGACGTCTGGAGCGTTCCGTCCGTCCCCAGCCGTCACACGAGACCACTCCAGAAGCAGCCGATCAAGCCCGCGTGCTCACCGTCCTCTTTCGCACTTCGTCTCGGTCTCCATCACCTCCGGAAGCAGCTGCATCATCGCCACCGTTCAATTCCAGTGCCGGAGCTCGCCGCCGGTGACCAAACCCTAGCCCCTCGGTGAGCTCTCCCTCTCATCCTCTGTGATCCGTTAGATCCAGATCCTGTGGCTAGGATAGAATAACTTAAACCGAATCGGTATTAGATCTGGGCCATTCAGACTAGTTAGATCCAACGACCAGCATCACCGATCCGACCGAACCGGTACTAACCAATTAGATCACGTCGCGTGTCAGCCTCTGGTTTAAACAGAAATTCGAATTGGAATTTCAAACCAGATTTGATCCCCATCTTGCAAAATTCATATCTTTTGATCTGTAGGTCCAAAAATAGCAAATGTCATACCGTTGGAATCCTTGAAACCTGTATAATCCAGTAGTGCAATAAAATCTCATATTTCATGGGTTCAATTTGAAACTATTTTCAAATTGGGACTGAACCTCCTGTTAGTTTGTTTAATTCATATCCTTTGAACCAAGTGTCCAAAAATTACAAATTTGTAGTCTCTGGATCCCTTGGAACTTGTAGAACATCATAGGATCAAGAAAATCCAAATTTGATACGTGCACACACTTTGTGCATTCAAATCTATTCAAATCACTAATTTGACCATATCTTGAGTTCAAAAATTTATTTTAGAATGAATCCACTTGCAGTGGCTTTACTTTACTGCAAGCTATCCAGTAATGTTGCATATCATTTTTCTTGAGCCACTTCACAATTATTCGAATCTAAATATGAGGATTTGAGTAATTTCTGCTATAGGGACAAAACTATTTCTTTTAGCACTATTCCTTTCTACTTTAGTGAATCCTATATTTCATGCCTAGTCACCAATGCTATCTAAACAACATCTTGATCAAGATCATATCTACTTAGACCTAACTTGTCTAGTTCATACTTATTCAAATTACAAATAGGTCATTTGAGTAAAGTGTGATACTTTCAATCTTAGTTTCTACCTTGCTACTATGGTATTGATCAAATCAACATCATAGTACTTAACCCAATCCTATCTACTCATCAGGAACCTTAAGCCATGTTTCACACATCACCTATACCTATCCTTTACCTATGGCCATTTATTCATGTCTACTCAATCTTAGCCTTGCATAGAACTACTCAATTAACAAATGAGTTAATTGAGTAACTCAATACTTCACATTTCCTAGCCCATTGTCTGAGTGTAATATATACTATTTAAGAATAATTGTTGTTACACTTATTCAATAGTATTGCTATTGCACTATTTTGTCTCTTGTGTAAATTACCCACATGAGATACTCCAAGATTCAATATGCCTTGATAAAGCATAAAGATTTCACTCATTATACTTTGTCTAATTCATATATATTCAAACTGCAATTGTGCTACTTGAGTAGAATGTGAATTCGTCCCAAACCTAGATCATATTAATGTGGAGCTGTTATAACCCGTACCATAGTATGTGTTATACACCATGTTGACCAACGAATCATTTGAGCCATGTCCTCAAATATCAACCTTTCATACCCAATCCAATGCCCACTTAGTTTTGCCTTCATGTATTGAACTATTCAACTTGCAAATGTACTATTTGAGTAGTTTAAGCATTCTTAAACTTGCCTAGACCAATTCCCTCTCAAATCATACTGATCCTTCCAACTAAACCCTCAATTTCATTCATGATCTTTTACCATATCCTTCAAATCACAACATCTCAATAAAGCTAAAATGGCTAAATGAATTCCTTTGATTGCTTAAATTGTTTGTTTGTGTTTGTTTGGAGTGTTTATGTTATGTTCCTTCTATACTATAGTTTGTGCGGAGTACTACACGCTTAGTTGAGGGAAGAGAAACATCGTGTTCTTCAAAAGGCAAGTGACACACATGTCCCTTACCCATTTTACTTATGCATTAGTATATTCACCTCTTGTAGTATGCATGATAGGTGATTTATTCAACTATTTTATCAAATGCTTAGATCCTAGTAGTGTGTAGCTATCCCTCAAACCCCTCCTGTTAGGATGCTAAATACTTTGAAAAATATTGATGCTATGCTTTGATCACTTGCTAAAAGTGTTTTGTGAACAAATTAAGAACTTCAACTAAAATGAAACACCTGGGTGGATTGGTTTGATGATGGAGGCGATGTTGAGTGGCGACCTGGGGCTACACATTGTGTAGTTGCTTCCTGGGCGTTCACTTGTGGTTTGCCACCCAGGAACAAAGAGATGGCTATGTCTTCCATGCTTAGTGTACTTCCAGTGCAGCCTTATGACATTATGGGCTCTGTCTTGACTGATTAGATGTGAGGGTACAACTTGTCGGCAAGAAGTGGTGGTAGTTGAATTGTAGGTTGGGGACGGAGCTTGCCAAGTTAGTTGTCCTCTCTTTCTAAAAGGTCTCGTTACATTTTATGTATGGGCATAAAATGAATCGTAAGGTGAAAGTGCACAACCCTTGCAAGGTGTTTTAAACTAATCGATTAGCCGTGTCCTCGGTTATGGACATTTGAGTCTCTAGACATGGAATGTATGGAAGAATCTCATCACCTTTTCTGAATGACTAAAATATGTCTAGAAACCCCTAGGTAGGAACTAAGGACCATACGCTCCGAGGGGTGGTGGTGCCTGAGGTTCCGACTTTGTTGAATTTCGCCCAGTGCTACATACCTAGCTAGTATGTGGTAGTTGGGGGTTATTTCGACCTTTGAAAAATATAAAACTTTGAAAGAAGGTTTTGTGAGAGAACTATAGGATAAAACTGGCTTTATGCAAATCAGCCTATGAGATCCACTAGCCAAATACTCATGTAGATAGACTCCTCACAACCTCCACCAAATATGTGTCTTTTGCCAATACATAATTGTACTGACCCCTTTGGGCCTGCATATTCAAACGTGCAGGTTTTATTTTAAGTAAGGAACCAGGAGTAGGATCTCGAGCTTACATTTCAACACGCCTGCCTGTGGCACTTGATGAAGAATGGAAGCTCACTGCAATCTATGCTTTTTGTTGTGCACTCGTAAGGTTGAATACCTATGTAACTGGATCTACGTTGTAATATTGATGCTATTGCAATGATTTCTCATTTTGTACTGTGGTGCTATCTACTGATCCAGGGAATGGCACTCAACACAGATGTTCCACCTTGATCCAAAGGTTGGGGCGTTACACTACCACCGGAAAATAATTCCAAATATCTCTTGTCCTTGGACAATTGACACTCTATCATATGGTATATATATTGGTCATCTTTACATTGGCTATTGCTTTTAATTACCTTATCTCTAGCCAAAAATGTATTTGTTCTAACTCCCGTTGTCTTCCGTGACTTTTGTTATTCAATTTGATTTTGTTAAACTTGTTTTGTGTTATTTCTATGTAGGTAGATGTGATGATCCCACTTGTGTGCATTTTGTATTCAAATGCAAAATCATAAATAATGCACTAATCATGGGGGAGCTCTCCTATATTTGTTATAACACACCCTTTTTGCTTATTTTGATTGGTATTGGTTTTTGTTGGAAGACAAATCTTTTGTTTTTGGTACTTAGTGTGCCATATTAAAAAGTGTGGAGAGTTTGGTTTGTTTGTTTGAACCGTGCTTTCTTTGGGAGTTGGTTATCTCATTTTTTTGTTATTTATTTTTTTACTCTTAAAATGAGATATGTCTTTGAGCATGTGTGTTTTAGTTATGCTTGATGCTCATTGGCTTTTGCGTTGTTCACTTGGTGAACTTTGGAGTCAATCTTGTGTTGATTTGATTCTTTGATATAATTTGGACAACCTTTTGTCGCTTCACAATTTTGTGTGTTCGCTTATCCTTCTTGGTGTTTTGTCCAAATTGTATCTCCTTTGGGCTCTTGAAAGTCTTGTGCATGCATAATTACTAAATGTATACTTTATGGCATGCTTTGCTTTCTTTGATCAAATATATAGGGGAAGCTCCATCAAATCCTAAATCGGCTAGGATGTGTATGAAATTCAATTTCATATCTATATGCACATATTTATGTGAAGTTTGTCCCATATGTTGTAGTTTCTAACTACTTTGGACCCAATGAGTTTGGGGACCATCTTGTACTTGAACTTTGTTTTAGGTACATGGAGATATATTGGTGCTTGTCTCAATAATAAGGATGAAGTGGTGACTAAATGATAATTTGAGGCAAGCTAGGATTATTGAAGAACTCCTATCTACTACATCCTACCTTTAATATCTCGGTAACAAGTATCTTTTTATGCATACTTTTCTAGCGTCCAACCTTGTGTAGGTTGTTTCTTGGCATGGATATCTTTATTTGAATATCATGTGGTTCTTGCAAGGATTCTAATGAAACCTCTTTATTGCAAATGTGAGCAAGTTGAGATGAGGACATATTATTGGGAACATATAAAAATCATGCTTATGATTCTCCTATCCCAAATATGTCAACTTAGCAATCTTTTTGCATATCAATACCTCAATAAGCTCACATGTGCAATATTGATAAAATTGCAAATTTATTTCTTCCGTTTGGTATCCGTCGTGTTGATACTTGTTGTTTTTATCAAAGCATCACAACTATCTTCTTTCCCTTGTTGATATTTGCGATGTCTTTGACATGTTTGTGGTTGAAGTTCATCAATATACAATAAGATAAATTGAGCCTTTGGCCATGCTTTAAAAGCAAAATTTTCATTGGTATATTGCATGACTACATTTTGGATATCATGTTCTATTCTTAGTATATATTTTGTGTGTACATATTTCTTTGTGATAATTATCTTTGTGATATTGTCTACTTAGAAACTTATACACATGAGAGATGATATCTCTTTATTTGATATCTTATTTGAACCTTATGTGTTGGGATGGAATGCTAAGCAATATCATTCATTGAAGACTATGTGGATGCTCTATGCTTATCCTTGTGTTAGTCTTATAATATTCTTTGTCATTCCTATCACACATTCCTTTGGTTGAGCCTTTTAATATATTTTCCCTTGCTTGTTGCTCAACCATTTGTTTGATGCAAGTGTAAGCTTAATTTCTTCTCTATGATCTCTTGCAAATGGTTGTGTTTTAAATGTTATTGAGGGAGTGAGGATTCCATGTTGTGCAAATTGTATTCAAATGCAAACATTCCAATTTTTGCACGTACCTTGGGGAGCTTCCTCATTTCATTTAAAGCACCATTTTTCGGTTATCATAATATTTGATTTCACTTGGTATCATTTTTTAATAATATTGAGGGAGTGATGATTCCATGTTTGTGCACCTTATACTTCAACTCAAATAGAATATTTTGTGCACACACCTTGGGGAGCTTCCTCATATTATTTAGAGCACCCTTTTGGTCTTATCATAATATCTTTATTCAATTTGTTCTTTGGATTGATTGCTCTCTTCATTTGTTGAAGTTTATCCATCGTGTTATCTTATTTTGTTTGCAATCTTTGATCCTCAATATAGTTTCATTTCCTTCAAAAATTTGCCTTTGTATATGTGCATGTGTTTTCACTCATTTATTTTGGATATGCACACCGTTTTGGAGGAACTCTCACTATATTGGCCTTCTAAGCTTTTTTTGCCCATTTTGGCAATGGATGCCAATGGGGGAGAAGTTTCGAGGGTTTAAAGGGAATTGGGTTTTATGCTTTGGTTTTGTTCTTAAGCATTTGCCTTGCATGCTTTGCATCGTTGTGTGTTGCTTCGCATGGTTGAGTATATAGTGGAAACTCCACCAACAACCTTGGTTGGAAATATATGCAATGAAATCAAGATCATTCACACATGCATAGATTGTGGGGGAGTTTGCTCTATATATGGTGGTTCTACTAACATCACATACTTTTGTAGTATTTGATATTAGTACAACCATTTTGGTTCTTTGAATTCATTATATAAACCCTCTCAAAGATATTGTCATTAATTACCAAAATGGGGGAGATTGAAAGATCATGTCGAGCCCCATGTGTGGTTTTGGTAATTAATGACAATCCCTATGGACTAATGGTTGCATTGAGTTATATGTGTAGGACTTGTCCATAGACAATGCTTGAACCATTTGTTGGATTCAAGGTTGTAAAAAGAAGATTACGTGTTGACCAAGGTGTTATTCAAGGAGTGATCCAAAGATTGGTCTTAAGGGAGTTGAGCTTATGTCAAGTGTGTCTTGAAGAATAAGATTGAGTGAGCTCTCATGTGTATCCTCAAGACACCATCATTATGGAGGAAGAAGAATTGGCTCGAGGATTGATCAAGTCAAAGCGCAAGTTCAAGATGAGCAACTAGAAGAGAACATATGCTTGAAGCTTGCCATCTATATTGTGACCATGGATATGTGAATATATTCTTAAAGAGAGTCTCTCCCATAGTGGAGTATGGGGGAGCAATCTGCAAGACTTCATCGAGCAAGCTCAATCAAGAAAGGTGGTCCAACTTGAGAAGATCAAGATTGTTATTATCCACCTCAAGTGGAATGCTCAAGGCAAAGGTATGATATTGATAGGGTTTCTTTCTTACCGGTCTCATGGTGTTAGTTGTGAGACCGGGTTATAGGATCGGTAGCCGTACTATCAAGAGGGGCTCTCGAGTGAGTAACTTAATCGTATCGTTCGGAGAGAGCTCAAACCTTTGCATACTTGGCATCATCTTTCTTGGTTCTTATTTGGGTTTTATCCATGTGAGGTTCTAGAGCTTATGGTTGTTTCCATGACAAGCTCTAGCTCATCAAAAACGGAATCCGTATGGAACACTTCTTGCGTTTTTGGTGTTTGGAGGTTTTACCGGTTTGTCTTCAAAGAGAGGTCAAACCTTTCATCATTTGGTTTTATCCTCCTTTTTTGGACTATGATGTTTATCTGCATAAAGTTGTAGAGCTTGTTGTTGTGATTCCAACGAGCCCAAGATCATCGAAAACGGAGTCCGGATGCTCAAGTTATTGTTGTTTTCATTTTGGTGTTTCTGCCAGTTTCAGGAGGGGCGGCTTTAGCCGGCCCAGGGCCGGAAATAGCCGGACCGGGGCGCTCGATTACCTCTCTATTTTAGTCCGGATTTTTGTCGGGCTTTAGCCGGTCTGGCCGGCTTTAGCCGGTGTTAAGTCCGGCTTTAGCCGGTCTAAATGGCTGTAACGGTCATATTTCGTGGGGGGGACCTATAAAAGGCCCTCCTTCTTCCCCAAGGGTTGTGAGCTCGTTTTCCCCTCTTTCTCTCTCTCTCCCACCATTGTTGACCTTGGAAAGCTTGCCCCTATCTCAATTCCTCCCATGATTCTTGCATATCTTTGAGGGAAAAGAGATAGGAAATCTAGATCTATATTTCCACCAATCACTTTCTCCTCTTTGTGAGGGGAACCCATTGGATCTAGATCTTGGAGTTCTTTGTGGATTTCATTTATTCTTCCTCTCATATCTCTCCATAGCATTAGTTGCTTTGGTAGGATTTGAGCACTTTGTGTGCTCTTGCCATTGCATAGGTTGCACCGGTTTGAGTTCTCCCCGGAGATTCGAGTAAGTGAAAGTTTGTGAGCTTATTACTCTTGGGTTCTTGGAACCCTAGACGGCTGTGTGGATTTGTGGTGCCTTGGTGGCTATCCTTGGGAGCCTCCAATTAAGTTGTGGATGCGTGCCCCAAGATTTGTGTAAAGGCCCGGTTCCGCCTTGAGGAACCCCTTAATGGAAGAGTGAGCTAGGCCTTTGTGGCGCAAGCTCACACCGGAAAATAGGGTGAGGCCTTTGTGGCGTTGGTTAGGCCTTTGTGGCGATACCACACCCCTCCAACGAGATGTACTCCCTTTCAAGGGAGGAACTCGGGAATACATCATCGTCTCTGCGTGCCTCGGTTATTCCTATACCCGAGCTCTTTACTTATGCACTTTACATTGTGATAGCCTTCGTTCTTGAAGTCATATATCTTGCTATCACCTTGTTACTTGTATTGCTTAGCATAAGTTGTTGGTGCACATAGGTGAGCCTAGTTTATTTAGGTTGTGTGTGCTTGACAAAATAAATGCTAGTTTAATTCCGCTTTTGTTCAAGCCATTCGTAAAATTTGATATCGCCTATTCACCCCCCCTCTAGGCGACATCTGTGTCCTTTCACCTTCTCCAGCCCCTCATCACGAGCGAGCTCCGCTGCTCGCCTCAAGGCCAAGGCCTCCACAAGCTCTGGTAGGCAGACACCTACCATGTGTTGTCGACAGGCTACCAGGCAGGTGCCCAGGTGATCGCGGACGACCACACCCGCACCCATGCATCCTGAAGCCTCGAAGATAGCAGCATCGGAGTTGACGAGAACCATTCCCGGCGGCGGTGGTGACCAAATTGTTGTTGGAGAAGAGGGCACACACCTTTGCTCGGTCCCAGACTTAAAGAGATGCTGCTTGATCATATCCATAGGCCACGATTTTACCTCCAGTCCTAGTAGGGTTTGCTTTGACGTCAGAATTCCGAGCCTCCCAGATTATATAGAAATCCACCGCTAGGGCAGTAGCTTGGAGAGCAATTGCACAAGACAAGAAGTCAGAAAGCCATTGTTTGTTGGAGAAGAAACTCTTCCTCTGAAGCCGAAGAGGAATCGCCGCTTTAACTTCCCGCCAAACCGTGCGCGCAAACTGGCAGACGGGCATAACATGGCTGATGCTTTCAGGTCTGCCACAAAAGATGCAAGCGCCATCAGCAGGGATCTGTCGCTTGCATAACTGATGACCGCTTGGGAGACAGTTGTGAGCGAATCGCCACAAGTGAATATGCATCTTCCCGGGAGCATGAATCTTCCACACCATCTTCTAATCCTTTTTGTCTGCCACCCACGCCGAGGACATCCCTCGCCCCATTCTGCTAAGGGAAGCGGAGAACTTCCAGGTCCGAGCCAGGTTATATGTCGAGCGCACACTGAATATGCCATGGCTAGTATGAGGCCAGCACACAAAGTCCTCACCTGCATGCCTCGACACCTGAACCTGCAGGATCTTAGCCGCTGTATCAGGATCAAAGAAAGCATGAACGTTCTCGTCATTCCATGTCCCAGTACTCTCGTCAAGTAGACAATGTACCGTGGCAGACGCCAGTATTGGTGAAGTTGGTTTAAGTACCTCTGGAGGTAAGTTTGGAATCCAATTGTCCTTCAAAATCTTCACCGACCGACCATCACCAATCCCCCACCGAATACCATGGATAAGCAAAGCCTGGCCATGCAAAATACTGCGCCATGTGTAGGACGCTCATCTCGGCTTGGTTGCATTCAAGAAGTCCGATTGAGGATATTATCTTCCTTTCAACACCCGAGCACATAGCGAATTTGGGTCAGTCAACAATCTCCATCCTTGCTTAGCTAACATGGCTTGGTTAAATAGGGCAAGATCACGAAACCCCATTCCCCCCAAAGCCTTCGGCGTAGAGAGCCATTCCCATGAGCGCTAGTGCACTTTCCTTTTACCATCCTCTATACCCCACCACCTGTTCGCAATCACCGATTTGATCTTATCACAAATGGCTAAAGTCATATCGAAACAGCTCATAACAAAGGTGGGTATGGCTTGGAGAACGGCTTTCAGCCAAGTTTCATTGCCTGCTTGTGACATTGGTCTATCCAAAATACCATTAATATGCTTCCAGATTTTGTCCAAGAGGAATTTAAATGTAGCAGTAGGTGAACGACCAATAGAAGTAGGCATTCCAAGATAAAAGTCATTAAGAACTTCACTTTGAACTTCCAACTTAGCCTTCACATGATTTTTCAATTGGTCCGAACAATGCCGACCAAAGAAAATAGAAGATTTCTCAAGATTAATTTTCTAACCAGAGCCTTCACAATAAACCTTGAGAGTGTTTTTGAGAGAATCCACACTCCTATCATCACTCCTTGCAAAGAAGATGCTGTCATCGGCAAACAGTAAATGGGATATAGGGGGACCGAGTTGACCATTGCGAATACCATAGAGCACACCTCGATCCTCTTGTTGTTGCAACATATATGACAACCCCTCCGTACAAAGGAGAAATAAATATGGACTTATTGGATCTCCTTGTCGAATCCCTCTAGATGGGACAACCGGTTCCGTTAACCCTGACAGCATAACGGACACACGTTACACATCACATCACCGATTGAATCCAAGCAGGGTCAAAACCAAGCTTGCATAGACAACCATAGAGATAGTTCCACTCCACTCTATCATACGCCTTCATCATATCAATCTTCAGGGCAAAAAAGGGTGTTTCACCGATGCGGGCAGATAACCACCCAGTTGGGAACCCCAAGAGGAAGGTATGATGAGCATAGTAGTAAGTTTTCCCTCAGTAAGAAACCGAGGTTTATCGAACCAGTAGGAAAAAGGCAAACTTCAGAAGGTGATGCCTGCTAGCTTTGCGACAGCTCCGGACAATTTATAAGGTGCCTCGTCCAGGGCTTTGCTCTGCACTAGCAGCAACGTGGAACCTGCACACAACACAACCAAGAACTTTGCTCCCAACTTACGATGAGGTTGTCAATCTCACTGGTTTGCTATAAACAAAGGATTGAGCGTATCGAGTGGAAAGCAATAGTAGTATGCGAGAAAGTAAACAGTGCGAGTAAAAGTAAACAGTAATAGCAATATAAAGGAAATTGGACCGGGGTCCACAGTTCACTAGTGGTGTCTCTCCATAAGATAAATAATGACATGCTGGATAAACAAATTACAGTTGGGCAATTGATAGAATAAAGATAATGTGCATATGTCATGAGGATCACTATGAGATTTACTCTGGGCATTACAACAAAATACATAGACCGCCATCCAACTGCATCTATGACTAATAATCCACTCGCGGGGAATCATTGGAGGACCCCGAGAGTATTAAGTTGCGAACAACAGATAACTGCATTAAGCAAAGTGTGTAATGTAAACAAAGCAAATGTCCTTGGACACAAGATTGTTGTTTTCTCCCTAGTGGCAACAGCACATCTACAACCTTAGAGGTTTCTGTCACTCCCCCAAATTAAATAGAGGCATGAACCCAACTATCGAGCATAAATACCCCCTCTTGGAGTCACTAGTAACTACTTGGCCAATATAGCTACTAACAACGGAGAGCATGCAAGATCATAAACAACATAGAGATAACATAAGATAAAATTCAGAACATCAACTTAACATAACACCAATATTCATCGGATCCCAACAAACACAACATGTAGAATTACATAAAGATGATCTCGATCATGTAAGGCAGCTCACGAGATCTAAACATGAAGCACATGGTAGAGAAGACAACCATCTAGCTACTGCTATGGACCCATAGTCCAAGGTAGACTACTCACTCATCGCACCGGAGGCAAGCATGGGAATGAAGAAGACCTCCGGTGGCGATTCCCCTCTCCGGCAGGGTGCCGAGAAGAGCATCTGGACCCTCCCGATCTCGGGTCGACGATGGCGGCAGATCGCGATGTGTTTCTGGAAAATTGATCGGGTGTTTAGGTTTTTCCCATCGAGGGGTCTTTATAGGCGAAGGGGCGGCGTCAGGAGTGGGCCAGGGCGGCCTCACCACCAGGGGCGCGGGCCAGGGGCTGGTCGCGCCGCCCTATGGTGTGGCTGGCCCGTGGCCCCCCTCCGTATCCTCTTCGGTCTTCACGAAGCTTCGGTAAAAATAGGAGGTTCAGCTTTTGTTTCGTCCAATTTCGAGAATATTTCCTGTGTAACTTTTCTGAAACACAAAAACAGCAGAAAATAGGGAACTGGCACTGTGGCATCTTGTTAATAGGTTAGTTCCGGAAAATGCATAAAAACGCCACGAAGTGTAACAAAACACTAAGCAAATGGTGTAAGAACAAGCATGGAGCATCAAAAATTATAGATACGTTTGAGATATATCAAGCATCCCCAAGCTTAACTCCTGCTCGTCCTCGAGTAGGTAAGTGATAACAAAAGAATAATTTTTTAGGTGACATGCACCATCACAATCTTGATCATCTAAGTAAGCATTGAGTGCTGGGATCAAAAGAACTTAAAACATGGGCATGAAAGACATAATCTTGATAGAAGAAACTTAGCAACCATGATATAAGATGAAAAAGAACACAAACGAAAGATCATGAAAAATGAAACAATGAAAGTCAAACGTGTGTTCAAATCATATGGAAAAACATAGCAAATGGTTTTCAGCTTGTCCTTCATGGAATAGCAAAACATAAATGCATAGGACACCTTCAAGTTTAAGAGGGCGACTAGATACAAATAATTTAAGAACAAGTGAAACCAAAATCATGAATCAATCAATGATAACTTTGGGAATATGCACATTAAATTCAGAATGACAACTATGCTCTCTTAGACGGTGCATAAAGGTAGAAGGTGGAGACTCAACATAAAAGTAAAAGAAAGGCCCTTCGCAGAGGGAAGTAGTAATTGCAAGTTTTATAAACCTTCAAAAATTATGGTACTTACTAGCTTTGAGCTCTCATTGCCCCCATCATAGGCATCTTGAATGGTTAAATTTAATGAGAGTACAATTATGAAGCATATGCTTGACAAATCATAAGTTAAAAACCTCGTGTCCCATGAAGTACGAATACCCAAACCTCATGCTACTCGACTTAGAGTCCCAAACAAGCTCTTGTCATTGTATGTATACACGTATCATCGAGAACCGCCAATGGGGTACCTCTGTGCCCAATGACATGGAACAAGCCCACATCAAAATGACAGGACAAACAGACAATGAACACCTCAGCATCTCTTTTATTTACCATTGGTATAGCTTTTTATTTTGAGATGCGTCGTCGAATGTTCACTATGGGCATGCTGTAAATTTCCACCATGAATTATGCATGGCTTAGATTGGCGGCCCAGGCGTTTCTCTAACACGTATACAAACTCCATGATCCCGCAAGATTCCCAACTTATTTCACATCGCGAGTATCCATAAACAAAAGATCACGATATCAACTCAAATAAGAAGTGCAATGTTGAAAGCTTACCCCATGACGGCATGGTTTGGCTAATTTCCAACTTACAACTTGCAAGCATAACAACTCAACATAAGAGAGCCACAATGTCAAATTTTTAAGAACAAGAAAAGTAAAGTGTGCCATCAGGTTCGTGAGAGCTTTACTGACCAATTTTTGCATAACACTAAAAAGAGTTTAATTTGAAGGATAGATAAAAGCAAGTCAAATGTACTTTGGAATAGCAAATTGCTAATAGGTATGTATGGTGGACACATTGGAACAACTTGGTTTTTGGGAGTTGGATGCACGAGTACAGCTCATACTCAGTACAAAATGAGGGCTAGCAAAAGACTGGGAGCGACCAACTAAGAGAGCAAAAACGACCATAATCATGCATAGCGACAAAACATCATTAAGAGAAGCATAACATGGCATCAAATGTCAAAAACTAAATGATCATAGAGGCTTATGGTGACTTTGTATGAGTCAAACATGTTGTGAGCATGCACCAAGTCAACCCAAATAAAGCATCAAGGAGAAAACCAAATTAATGCTTCCAAATAATAAAAACAATGCATGATTTTTTCAAAGGCTCATTAAGCAATCTCAGTCATTTGAGACAAGTCATACTACAACAAAACCACTAAGCATACTATCAAAACGATATCAAGCACGACATGAAAAAGTCTAAGCCGCAGTCTAAACAAGCTCCTTTTTGTACCACTTTTTTTTGCATGAAACTTTTTCTCTTTTCCAACACCATTGAAACCTTTTTGAGACAACTTTTTTGATGAATACCAACATAGACCAGAGGTCCGAATACACCTTGATGCAAAGATAAAACAAGATCTGAACAAAAATCAAGGCGAAAAATGAAAGCTATACGCAGTTCTAGAAAAAGAGAACACTCGTTGAACGATAAGAGTGAAAAACGGAGTGTTCTTGGCAAATGAAAAGCGAGTAAATCTCCTCCAAAAGAAATTTGTTGGGATCCAAACATTTATTGCAGCAAACAAAACTAAACAAAACTGAAAACTAAAGATGCTCCAAGAAAAACGCATAGTGCATGAAGCAATAAAAATATAGTGTGTTGAAAGGTGACCTGATTTTTGCTGATGATGCCTCGGGGGCATCCCCAAGCTTTGATGCTTGTACCTCTTGGATATTTCTTGGGGTGCATGGGCATCCCCAAGCTTGAGCTTTTGTCCATTCTTGAACTCATCTCATCATTCTCCAATACCTACACTTGAAAACTTCCTTCACACAAAACTCAACACAATTCTATTAGCAACATTAGTGTAAGCATAATAATGAATCAACCCTTTTTGATTCAGATTTCAACTCAAAACCACCACATATAAAGCATATACTACTGTAGCAACTTCCCCAAAAGTTCTGTGATCAATAGAACTCAAAAAGAAAGCGATCGAGAGGCAAACACAAATAGTGGCAGAAATCTGTCAAAACAGAACAACTGACAAAGGTCGATTTTTTCGAGGGTTTTCTGTTGCTCAAATCAAAAGTTGTAAAACTAATGAAAGTTTGGATATAACCTGGGGCATATGCACAAGAAATCGCAGGTCAGAAAGATATTCTGAAATTTTCACAAATTTTTACGGTGCAGCACCGAAATCTGTTTCAGGACAACAACTTCCCCAAATCTTACCTCACTCAAATTAGAGGTTTCTCTTGGCACAATAACGAAATAAAAAGGATAAGGAGCGGTTATTATAGTAGTAATAACTTCCAAGACTCAAATAAAAGAAAAAGAACTGAAAAGAAAACAATGGGTTATCTCCCAAGAGTGCTTTTCTTTAACGCCTTTGAGCTAGGCGCAAAAAGGTGCAAATCAAGTAATATCAAGCGATGAAGCATCAAGTTCACAATTTGCTCTAAGAATAGAGTCAAAAATTAATTTCTTCCTCTTTCTAGGGAAGTGTTCCATACCTTTCTTGAGTGGGAATCGATATTTGATGGTGCCTTCCTTCATATCAATGATGGCACCTATAGTTCGAAGAAAAGGTCTTCCTAAAATAATATGACATGAAGCATTGCATTCAACATCCATAACAAGAAAATCAAAGGGAACAAGGTTATTGTTAACCATGATAAGAATATCATTAATCCTTCCCAAAGGTTTCTTCTTAGCAACATCAGCAATAGGAACATCATAATAACACTTTTCAAGTGGTGGTAAATCAAGCATATCATAAATTTTTATAGGCATAATAGAAATACTAGCACCTAGATCACATAAAGCATGGAAATCAAAACCATTAACATGCATATCAATGATGGGTTCCCAACCATCTTCTAACTTCTTGGGAATAGAAGCTTTTTGCTTCAACTTTTCATCCCTAATTTTTATAAGAGCATTTGTAATATGATTTGTAAAAGCAACATTTATAGAACTAGCATTGGGACTCAAAGCAAGCTTTTGAAACAACAAAATAACTTTAGATATATTGCAGCCATCAACATAAAAATCATTAAAGGAAATAGAGCTATCATCTCCTATACTCCGAAAAATTTTAGCACTCTTTTGAGAAAAAGTTTTTGCAGTTTTGGGCCTTTTAGTACAAGGAGTGGGAGTTTTCTCTACACCAATCAAAGTAAGAGGATTGCTAGCATTTGGAACAACATAGTTAGAGGTATTAATAGTACACACCTTCATCTTCCTAGCCATCTCATCTTCTCTTTCCCACCTGGCATGCAATTCTGCTAACATCCTAACATTTTCATCAATTTTAACTTGGATAGCATTAGCAGTGGCAAAAGTATTGCTTTCCTTCACCTCATTAGGCAACACTTTTAGTTTCAGAAGTTCAACATCAAGAGCAAGGCTATCAACTTTAGAAGCAAGAATATCAATTTTGCCTAACTTTTCCTCAACAGACTTGTTAAAAGCAGTTTGCTTACCGATGAAGTCCTTGAGCATGACTTCAAGCTCAGAGGGCGCGACCCTAGTGTTGTTGGAGGAATTACCATAAGAGTTACCATAACCATTACCATTGGTAGAAGGATACAACCTATAATTGTTACTAGCAAAATTGTTCCTATAAGCATTATTGTTAAAATTATCATTTCTAATGAAGTTTACATCAGCATGCTCTTCTTGAGCAACCAAAGAGGCCAAAGGAACATTATTAGGATCAACATGAGTTCTATCATTAGAAAGCATAAGCATAATATCATCAATCTTATCACTCAAGGAGGAACTTTTCTCAACAGAATTTACCTTCTTACCTTGTGGAGCTCTCTCGGTGTGCCATTCAGAATAATTTACCATCATGTTGTCAAGAAGCTTTGTTGCGGCGCCCAAGGTAAGGGACATAAAAGTGCCTCTAGCAGCTGAATCCAATAGGTTTCTTGAAGAAAAATTCAGTCCTGCATAAAAAGTTTGGACAATCATCAAAGTAGTAAGTCCATGAGTGGGACAATTCTTTATCATAGATTTCATTCTTTCCCAAGCCTGAGCAACATGTTCATTATCAAACTGTCTAAACTTCATGATATCACTACGCAAAGCTATAATCTTAGCAGGAGGATAGTATTTTCCAATAAAATCATCCTTACACTTAGCCCATGAATCAATACTATTTTTAGGCAAAGATAGCAACCAATCCTTAGCTTTTCCTCTTAAAGAAAAAGGAAACAACTTAAGCTTAATAATATCACCTTCTACATCCTTATATTTTTGCATTTCACATAACTCAACAAAATTGTTGAGATGAGCTGCAACATCATCAATACTAGCACCTGGAAATTGCTCTTTCATAACAAGGTTCAAGAAAGCAGGTTTAATCTCATAAAAATTTGTAGCAGGAGCAGGTGGCGCAATAGGAGTGCAGATAAAATCACTATTATTAGTGCTAGTAAAATCACACAACTTGGTGTTCTCATGAGTACCCATTCTAGCAAAGCTAAAAGCAGACAAGCAAAAATAACAACTAGTAGGAAACTAATTTTTGTGTGTTTTTGATAAAAAGATGCAAGCAAAAATAAAGTAAAGCAAAATAATAAACAAAGTAAAGGATGTGCGTGCGAAACTCCCCTTGAAAAAATCTTCTTTTTCCCCGGCAACAGCGCCAGAAAAAGTTGCTTAATGCGGGCAGATAACCACCCAGTTGGGAACCCCAAGAGGAAGGCATGACGAGCACAGTAGCAAGTTTTCCCTCAGTAAGAAACCAAGGTTTACCGAACCAGTAGGAAAAAGCCAAACTTCAGAAGGTGATGCTTGCTAGCTTCGCGACAGCTCCGGACAATTTATAAGGCGCCTCGTCCAGGGCTTTGCTTTGCACCAGCAGCAACGTGAAACCTGCACACAACACAACCAAGAACTTTGCTCCCAACTTACGATGAGGTTGTCAATCTGATGCGGCACGGTGTTGATGTAATTTCACCGTCTAGTTGGGAACCCCAAGAGGAAGGTATGATGAGTACAGCAGCAAATTTTCCCTCAGTAAGAAACCAAGGTTTAATCATATCCAGGAAAAAGCCAAACGTCTGAAGGTGATGCCTGCTGGCTTCGCGACAGCTCTGGACAATTTATAAGGCGCCTCGTCCAGGCTTTGCTTTGCGAGCGGCAACGTGGAACCTGCTGATGTCTACGCACTTCTATTCTTGTAGACACTTGTTGGGCCTCCAAGTGCAGAGGTTTGTAGAACAGCAGCAAGTTTCCCTTAAGTGGATCACCCAAGGTTTATCGAACTCAGGGAGGTTAGAGGTCCAAGCTATCCCTCTCAAGCAACCCTGCAATTACGATACAGAAAGGCTCTTGTATCCCCAACACACCCAATACACTTGTCAGATGTATAGGTGCACTAGTTCGGCGAAGAGATAGTGAAATACAAGTGGTATAGATGATTATAAGTAGCAAACGTGATGTGAAATAAATATCGCTGCGAGCAAACAAGTAACAAAATAGCAAGTAAACGGTGTGCAATGCTTGGAAACAAGGCCTAGGGATCATACTTTCACTAGTAGACACACTCCCAACAATATAACATGAATGAACAAATAAATAACTTCTCTCCACTATGGTACTCTGAATTACTCTCCTATTGAATAACACTAATCATTGTGTAGTGGCTACAGAAGCACCCCTTAAAGTTCATCAGGTACTTGACAAACACCACTCATAGAGACATCCAAATCAGATCACAATTCAAGATAGAAATCATTGCGACTTAGACCAAGTACTAACACGGTGCACACACTGTCAACTTTACACCATGAAAGGAGGAATAGATCACTCAATACTATCATAGTAATAATTACTCTCATAATCCACAAGAGATCACGATCATAGCCTAAACCAAGTACCACCACGATGCACACACTGTCACCGTTACACCATGGCAGGAGGAATAGATTACTTTAATAACATCACTAGAGTACACTAATAATTAAGCATAGGAGTAGCATAATATCTGAATAATAACATCTACTTGTTCAACATGATACAAAGCTCACGATCACATAAAGATCACATCATGGGAGAGAGAGGTGAACCACATAGCTACCGGTAGAGCCCTCAGCCCCGGGGATGAACTACTCCCTCCTCATCATAGGAGACAGCAAGGTTGATGGAGATGGCGGTGAGGTCGATGGAGACGGCGGAGACGGCGATGGAGACCGATGGAGATGGCTCCGGGGGCACTTCCCCGTCCTGGCAGGGTGACGGAACAGAGACTTCTGTCCCCCGAAATTCGTCGACGGTGGCGGCGGAGCTGCGGAACTGCTTCTGGAAATTTGCCGAATCCTTTAGGGTTTTCCGTCCTGAGGCTTTATATAGGCGAAGGGGCGATGTCAGAGGGCTGCCAGGGCCTCCTCACACAGGGGTGGCATGGCCGGGGCCAGGGCCGCGCCAGCCCTGTGTGAGGGAGGCCTGTGGCCCCTCTCCTTCCTCTCTTCAGATGTCTGGATGCTCCTAGGTAAAATAAGACTTCAGGAACTTGTTTCGTCCAATTCCGAGAATATTTCTTGTGTATCACTCTGAAACACAAAAACAGCAGAAAACAGGGAACTGGCACTGTGGCATCTCGTTAATAGGTTAGTTCTGGAAAATGCATAAAAGTGCCACTAAGTGTAACGAAACAATAGGCAAATGGTGTAAAAACAAGCATGGAGTATCAAAAATTATGGATACGTCGAAGACGTATCAGCATCCCCAAGCTTAACTCCTGCTCGTCCTCGAGTAGGTAAGTGATAACAAAAGAAATAATTTTTGAGGTGACATGCACCTACACAATCTTGATCATCTATGTAAGCATTGTGAGCTGGGATCATAAGAACTTAAAACATGGGCATGAAGATATAATCTTGACAATAAGAAACTTAGCAACCATGTTATAACATGAAAATGAACACAAACAAAAGATCATGAATAATGAAACAATGAAAGTCAAACGTGTGTTCAAATCATAAGGAAAAACATACAAATGGTTTTCAGCTTGTCCATCAAAGAGAGCAAAACATAAATGCATAGGACACCTTCAAGTTTAAGAGGGCGACTAGATACAAATAATTTAAGAACAAGTGAAACCAACAATATGAATCAATCAATGATAAACTTTGGGACAATGCACATTACACTAAGAATGACAACTATGCTCTCTTAATGGTGCATAAAGATAGAAGGTGGTGACTCAACATAAAAGTAAAAGAAAGGCCCTTCGCAGAGGGAAGCAGTGATTGCAAGTTTTATAACCTTCAAAAATTATGGTACTTACCGGCTTTGAGCTCTCATTGCCCCCATCATAAGCATCTTGAATGGTTAAAGTTAATGCGAGAACAATTATGATGCATATGCTTGACAAATCATAAGTTGAAAACCTCGTGCCCCGTGAATACGAGTACCCAAACCTCATGCTACTTTACTTAGAGTCCCAAGCAAGGCTCTTGTCATTGTAAGTATATGCATATCATTGAGAACCGCCAATGGGGTACCTCCGTGCCCGATGACATGGAACAAGCCCACACCAAAATGACAGGACAAGCAGACAATGAACACCTCGACATCTCTTTTATTTGCCTTTTGTTTAGCTTTTTATTGTGAGATGCATCGTCGAATGTTCACCATGGGTATGCTGCAAATTTCCACCATGAATTATGCATGGCTTAGATTGGCGGCCCGGTATTTCCCTAACACATATACAAACTCCATGATCCCCACAAGATTCCCAATTCATTTCACACCACGGGCATCCATAAACAAAAGATCACGATATCAACTCAAATAAGAAGTGCAATGTTGAAAGCTTGCCCCATGATAGCATGGATGGGCTAGAATCCAACTTACAACTTGCAAGCATAACAACTCAACATAAGAGACCACAATGTCAAATTTTTAAGAACAGGAAAAAGTAAAGTGTGCCTTCCGGTTCGTGAGAGCTTTACTGACCGAATTTCGCATAACACTGGTAAGAGTTTAAGTCAAATTTACTTGGAATAGCAAATTGCTAGTAGGTATGTATGGTGGACACTTTGGAAAACTTTGGCTTTTAGGAGTTGGATGCACGAGTAGAGCTCATACTCAGTACAAGGCGAGGGCTAGCAAAAGACTGGGAGCGACCAACTAAGAGAGCAATAACGGCCATAATCATGCAAAGCGACAAAGCGACATTAAAAGAAGCATAAGATGGCATCAAAAGTCAAAAACTAAATGATCATAGAGGCTATTGGCGACTTTGGATGAGTCTAACATGTGTGAGCATGCGCCAAGTCAACCCAAATAAAGCATCAAGGAGAAAACCAAAATAATGCTTCCAAACGAAAAAAACAACGCATGATTTTTTCAAAGGCTCATTAAGCAATCTCAGTTATTTGAGGCAAGTCATGCTACAGCAAAACCACTAAGCATACTATCAAAAAAACATCAAGCATGACATGCAAAAAACTAGGCCACAGTCTACACAAGCTCCTTCTTGTACCACTTTTTTGCATAAAGCTTTTTCTCTTTTCCAACACCATTCAAACCTTTTTGAGGAAACTCTTTTGAGGAAAACCAACATAGACCAGAGGTCCAAATACACCTTGATGCAAAGATAAAACAAGATCTGAACACAAATCAAGGCGAAAAATGCAAACTAAACCCAGTAGCAGAAAAAGAGAACACTCATTGAAACGATAAGAGTGAAAAATGGAGTGTTCTTGGCAAATGAAAAGCGAGTTCATCTCCTCCAAAACAACATGATGTGATCAAACCGCTTATTGCAGCAAACTAAACTAAACTAATACTGAAAACAAAAACAACAGATGCTCCAAGAAAAACACATAGTGCATGAAGCAATAAAAATATAGTGTCTTGAAAGGTGACCTGATTTTTGCCGATGAAGAAGGGGTGCCTCGGGGGCATCCCCAAGCTTTGACGCTTGTACTTCTTGGATATTTCTTGGGGTGATGCATGGGCATCCCCAAGCTTGAGCTTTTGTCCATTCTTCAACTCATCTCATCATTCTCCAATCCCTACACTTGAAAACTTCCTTCATACAAAACTAAACACAATTCTATTAGCAACATTAGTGTAAGCATAACATATAATCAACCTCTTTTTGCTTCAGGTTTCAACTCAAAACCACCACATATATAGCAAATACTACTGTAGCAACTTTCCCTAAAGTTCCATGATCAAAAGAACTCAAAAGAAAGCGATAAAGCGGCAAACACAAATATTGGCAGAAATCTGTCAAAACAGAACAGCTGACAAAGGACGAATTTTCGAGGGATTTTCTGTTGCTCAAATCAAAAAGTGTTCAACTAACAAAAGTTTGGATATAACCTGGGGCATATGCACAAGAAATCGCAGGTCCAAAAGATATACAGAGAATTTTCACGAATTTTTACGGTGCAGCACCGAAAACAGTTTTAGGACAGCAACATCCCCAAATCTTACCTCACTCAAATTAGAGGCTTCTCTTGGCACAAAAACGAAAAAAAAAGGATAAGGAGAGGTCATTACAGTAGTAATAACTTCCAAGACTCAAATAAAAGAAAAATTACTGAAAATAAACAATGGGTTATCTCCCAAGAGTGCTTTTCTTTAACGCCTTTGAGCTAGGCGCGGTAATTTGCAAAGATGCTCATGTGGGCGCCATATAAGAGCTTGAGGCAAAGGCGCCATATAGGAACTTAAAGCAATAGAGAGCATCAAAAAGCAAATGTGAAAGACATTTATATCTGAACCACTTCCTATGCATAGGAATCTTGTAAGAAAATAAATCAACGAGGCACATAGTAGCAAGCATGGATAGATAAAACAAGTGCCACTTCAATATTTGCAACATAAAGAGGGAAACTTAATATTGTTGAGATCCATCAAACCATGTTTCCCTCTCTCATAATAACTTTCAGTAGCATCATGAATAGAACTAACAATATAACTATCACATAAAGCATCCCTATCATGAGCCACGTGCATAAAAGAATTAATACTCACCACAGGAACAATAGTAGTAGGAGCAGATTCAACAGAATAATTATTCTCATCACCATAATCATCATAAATAGGAGGCATATTGTAATCATAACTAATTTTATCCTCAATAGTAGGTGAACTAAAAATATTATACTCATCATCATAATCATCATAAACTAGAGGTTTAGTATCATCACAAGCTAGAGAACTACTATGTCGCAAAGCATATTCATCAAACATATCATCATAGCAAACTTTCTCCACTAAAGCTGGGGAACTAAAAATATCATGCTTAACAAAACCAGCTTCCCCAAGCTTAGACTTTTCTATAGCATTAGCATTAACAGTATTCAAAGCATTCGTACTAATAACATTGCTATGCGAAATAAGCTCCAAAGGTTTTTCAATTTTCTCTTCAAACACTTCATATCTAAACTCAGGAAAAAGACTAAAGAACTCTTTGTTTTCCATTAAGCCTAACTAGTGAAAATAAAAACAAGAAACAAAAAGGTGTAATTGCAGAATCTAAAGGAAATAACTTCGAGCACTCACACAGGAGGATGCGAGTACCTTTTACCTTACCTCCCCGGCAACGGCGCCAGAAAAGAGCTTGATGTCTACGCACTTCTATTCTTGTAGACACTTGTTGGGCCTCCAAGTGCAGAGGTTTGTAGAACAACAGCAAGTTTCCCTTAAGTGGATCACCCAAGGTTTATCGAACTCAGGGAGGTTAGAGGTCAAAGCTATCCCTCTCAAGCAACCCTGCAATTACGATACAGAAAGTCTCTTGTGTCCCCAACACACCCAATACACTTGTCAGATGTATAGGTGCACTAGTTCGGCGAAGAGATAGTGAAATACAAGTGGTATAGATGATTATAAGTAGCAAACGTGATGTGAAATAAATATCGCTACGAGCAAACAAGTAACAAAATAGCAAGTAAACGGTGTGCAATGCTTGGAAACAAGGCCTAGGGATCATACTTTCACTAGTGGACACACTCCCAACAATATAACATGAATGAACAAATAAATAACTTCTCTCCACTATGGTACTCTGAATTACTCTCCTATTGAATAACACTAATCATTGTGTAGTGGCTACAGAAGCACCCCTTAAAGTTCATCAGGTACTTGACAAACACCACTCATAGAGACATCCAAATCAGATCACAATTCAAGATAGAAATCATTGCGACTTAGACCAAGTACTAACACGGTGCACACACTGTCAACTTTACACCATGAAAGGAGGAATAGATCACTCAATACTATCATAGTAATAATTACTCTCATAATCCACAAGAGATCACGATCATAGCCTAAACCAAGTACCACCACGATGCACACACTGTCACCGTTACACCATGGCAGGAGGAATAGATTACTTTAATAACATCACTAGAGTACACTATAATAATTAAGCATAGGAGTAGCATAATATCTGAATAATAACATCTACTTGTTCAACATGATACAAAGCTCACGATCACATAAAGATCACATCATGGGAGAGAGAGGTGAACCACATAGCTACCGGTAGAGCCCTCAGCCCCGGGGATGAACTACTCCCTCCTCATCATAGGAGACAACAAGGTTGATGGAGATGGCGGTGAGGTCGATGGAGACGGCGGAGACGGCGATGGAGACCGATGGAGATGGCTCCGGGGGCACTTCCCCGTCCCGGCAGGGTGCCGGAACAGAGACTTCTGTCCCCCGAAATTCGTCGACGGTGGCGGCGGAGCTGCGGAACTGCTTCTGGAAATTTGCCGTATCCTTTAGGGTTTTCCATCCCGAGGCTTTATATAGGCGAAGGGGCGATGTCAGAGGGCTGCCAGGGCCTCCTCACACAGGGGTGGCGCGGCCAGGGCCTGGGCCGCGCCAGCCCTGTGTGAGGGAGGCCTGTGGCCCCTCTCCTTCCTCTCTTCAGATGTCTGGATGCTCCCGGGTAAAATAAGACTTCAGGAACTTGTTTCGTCCAATTCCGAGAATATTTCTTGTGTGTCACTCTGAAACACAAAAACAGCAGAAAACAGGGAACTGGCACTGTGGCATCTCGTTAATAGGTTAGTTCCGGAAAATGCATAAAAGTGCCACTAAGTGTAACGAAACAATAGGCAAATAGTGTAAAAACAAGCATGGAGCATCAAAAATTATGGATACGTCGGAGACGTATCACCTGCATACAACACAACCAAATACTTTGCTCCCAACTTACGATGAGGTTGTCAATCTCACCGGTTTGCTGTAAATAAAGGTATAAGCGTATCGAGTGGAAAGTAATAGTAATATGTGAGTAAAGTAAATAATGCGAGTAAAGTAAACAGGTGATAGCAATATAATGGAAATAGGACAGGGGTCCACAGTTCACTAGTGGTGTCTCTCCATAAGATAAAATAACACATGCTGGGTAAACAAATTACAGTTGGGCAATTGATAGAATAAAGACAACGTGCATATGTCGAGAGGATCACTATGAGATTTACTCTCGGCATTACAACAAAATACATAGACCGTCATCCAACTGCATCTATGACTAATAATCCACTTGTGGCGAATCAATCCGAGAACTCCACAGGTATTAAGTTGCAAACAACAGATAACTGTATTAAGCAAAGTGTGAAATGTAAACAAAGCATATGCCCTTGAGTATATGAATGTTGTTTTCTCCCTAGAGGCAACAACACATCTACAACCTTAGAGGTTTCTGTCACTGCCCTAGATTAAATAGAGGCATGAACCCAACTATCGAGCATAAATACCCCCTTTTGGAGTCAATAGTATCTACTCGGCCAAGATAGCTACTAACAACGGAGAGCATGCAAGATCATAAACAACATAGAGATAACATAAGATAATATTCAGCACATCAACTCAATCATAACATCAATATTCATCGGATCCCAACAAACACAACATGTAGAATTACATAACGGTGATCTCGATCATGTAAAGCAGCTCACGAGATCTAAACATGAAGCACATGGTGGAGAAGACAACCATCTAGTTACTGCTATGGACCCATAGTCCAAGGTAGATGATACGTCTCAAACGTATCTATAATTTTTGATGCTCCATGCTTGTTTTTACACCATTTGCCTTGTGTTTCGTTACACTTCGTGGCATTTTTATGCGATTTCTGGAACTAACCTATTGACAAGATGCCACAGTGCCAGTTCCCTGTTTTATGCTATTTTTTTGTTTCAGAAAAGCTACACAGGAAATATTCTCGGAATTGGACGAAACCAAAGCCAGTCGCCCAGAATTTCACCGAAGCTTCCAGAGAACCGAAGAGGAGGCAGAGTGGGGCCACGAGGGCCCCACACACCAGGGTAGCGTGGCCCAGGCCCTGGCCGCACCCCCTATGTGTGAGGAGTCCCTGGCAGCCCCCTGACGACGCCCCTTCGCCTATATAAAGCCTCGGGACGGAAAACCCTAGGGGAGTCGGCGAAATTTCCAGAACAGTTCCGTAGCTCCGCCGCCGCCGCCGACGAATTTCGGGGGACAGAAGTCTCTGTTTCGGCACCCTGCCGGGACGGGGAAGTGCCCCCGGAGCCATCTCCATCGGTCTCCATCGCCGTCTCCGCCGTCTCCATCGACCTCACCGCCATCTCCATCAACCTTGCTGTCTCCTATGACGAGGAGGGAGTAGTTCATCCCCGGGGCTGAGGGCTCTACTGGTAGCTATGCGGTTCACCTCTCTCTCCCATGATGTGATCTTTATGTGATCATGAGCTTTGTATCATGTTGAATAACTAGATGCTACTCTTCATCATTATGTGTACTCTAGTGGTGTTATTAAAGTAATCTATTCCTCCTGCCATGGTGTAACGGTGACAGTGTGTGCATCACGGTGGTACTTGGTCTAGGCTACAATTGTGATCTCTTATGGATTATGAGAATGATTATCACTATGATAGTACTGAAGTGATCTATTCCTCCTTTCATGGTGTAATGTTGACAGTGTGTGCACCGTGTTAGTACTTGGTCTAAGTTGCAATAATATTTATCTTGAGTTGTGATTTGATTTGGATATCTCTATGAGCAGTGTTTGTCAAGTACTTGATGAACTTTAAGGGGTGCTTCTGTAGCCACTACGCAACGATTAGTGTTATTCAATAGGAGAGTAATTCAGAGTAGCATAGTGAAGAGAAGTTATTTATTTGTTCAATTATGTTATATTTGTTGGGAGTGTGTCCACTAGTGAAAGTATGATCCCTAGGCCTTGTTTCCAAGCTTTGCACACTG